>CM038680.1:573175262-574375262 GCA_021605205.1 Aegilops longissima | reverse complement strand
GGAGAGTGCATCTACATACCCTTGTAGATCGCTAAGCGGAAGCGTTCAAGTGAACGGGGTTGATGGAGTCGTACTCGTCGTGATTCAAATCACCGATGATCCTAGTGCCGAACGGACAGCACCTCCGCGTTCAACACACGTACAGCCCGATGACGTCTCCCATGCCTTGATCCAGCAAGGAGAGAGGGAGAGGTTGAGGAAGACTCCATCCAGCAGCAGCACAACGGCGTGGTGGTGGTGGAGGAGCGTGGCAATCCTGCAGGGCTTCGCCAAGCACCTGCGGGAGAGGAGGAGGTGTCACGGGAGGGAGGGAGGTGCCAGGGACTCAGGTGCGGCTGCCCTCCCTCCCCTCCACTATATATAGGGGCAAGGGAGAGGGGGGAGGCGCAGCCTTGGCCCTTCCTCCAAGGAAGGGTGCGGCCAGGGAGGAGTCCATCCTCCCTAAGGCACCTAGGAGGTGCCTTCCCCCTTTAGGACTCTCCCTTTCCCTTATCTCTTGGCACATGGGCCTCTTGGGGGGCGCACCAGCCCACCTGGGGCTGGTCCCCTCCCACACTTGGCCCATGCAGCCCTCCGAGGATGGTGGCCCCACTTGGTGGACCCCCGGGACCCTCCCGGTGGTCCCGGTACATTACCGATTAAACCCGAAACTTTTCCGGTGACCAAAACAGGACTTCCCATATATAATTCTTTACCTCCGGACCATTCCGGAACTCCTCGTGACGTCCGGAATCTCATCCGGGACTCCAAACAACATTCGGTAACCACATACAAACTTCCTTTATAACCCTAGCGTCATCGAACCTTAAGTGTGTAGACCCTACGGGTTCGGGAACCATGCAGACATGACCGAGACGTTCTCCGGTCAATAACCAACAGCGGGATCTGGATACCCATGTTGGCTCCCACATGTTCCACGATGATCTCATCGGATGAACCACGATGTCAAGGACTCAATCAATCCCGTATACAATTCCCTTTGTCTAGCGGTATTGTACTTGCCCGAGATTCGATCGTTGGTATCCGATACCTTGTTCAATCTCGTTACCGGCAAGTCTCTTTACTCGTTCCGTAACACATCATCCCGTGATCAACTCCTTGATCACATTGTGCACATTATGATGATGTCCTACCGAATGGGCCCAGAGATACCTCTCCGTCACACGGAGTGACAAATCCAGTCTCGATTCGTGCCAACCCCAGACACTTTCGGAGATACCTGTAATGCACCTTTATAGCCACCCAGTTACGTTGTGACGTTTGGTACACCCAAAGCATTCCTACGGTATCCGGGAGTTGCACAATCTCATGGTCTAAGGAAATGATACTTGACATTTTAGAAAAGCTTTAGCATAGAACTACACGATCTGTGCTAGGCTTAGGATTGGGTCTTGTCCATCACATCATTCTCCTAATGATGTGATCCCGTTATCAATGACATCCAATGTCCATGGTCAGGAAACCGTAACCATCTATTGATTAACGAGCTAGTCAACTAAAGGCTTACTAGGGACATGGTGTTGTCTATATACCCACACATGTATCTGAGTTTCCTATCAATACAATTATAGCATGGATAATAAACGATTATCATGAACAAGGAAATATAATAATAACTAATTTATTATTGCCTCTAGGGCATATTTCCAACAGCAGAGTCATCATTGGTAGAGTAGGATGCAGCTTTGCGAAACTGTCCATCCAATGGACGAATGCCTTCATCAGCTGAGGTAAATGTCCATTTGAGGACTTCAATCCGGGGCAAGTAGCTGCAGTGGTTCAGAGTATCAGCCTTGTAATTGAGTGAAGTCCTTATCCTGATGAATCTCATTATCCAAGGCGCATAAGGCTTCAGCTCAAATGGTGACATAGCAATGTTTGCCAGAGTCCTCATGAAGAAATCATGGAAGTTGAAGGGAACGCCATGAATGATATTGAAAAGCATATTCTTCATGATGCCAATGACTTCTTCATCATTTGAGTTGTGGCCTTTGATAGGACTCATTGTCTTCGTCAGAATCCGATAGACAGTCCGAGGCACATACAATAATTCCTTGACGAGGAATTTGGTTCTTGGGGCCTGCCTTGGCTTCAAAGGCTTCATCAGCACTTGCATATAGTGATTTGAAAGTTCTGGTTCGTTGTAAATACAACGAGCACCATCAAGTGGAGGACTGAGTGGTAGGGCACGAAGCACTTCAGTTGCTGGTGCCTTGTAGTGAGTATTTTCAGACATCCAGTCTAATACCCATGAGTTCACGTCTTCAGCGTCTCCGGTGATGTGCAGCGTTGCATAAAATTGAAGAATGAGTTCTTCCTTCCAATCACATATGTCAGTGCAAAAATTCAGAAGTCCTACGTCGTGAAGAACACTGAGGACTGGCTCAAAGCCTGGCAGAGACTCCATGTCCACATGAGGAATATGTGCATGATCAAGAGTTTGTCTTTGTTGAAGAGCACCGAGGAATTGAAATTGGCTTGGTGGCAGTCCGTAAACGCCTCTTCCTTATGCGAGCGAATCATATGGATTGTAATCGATGAAGAATACATGCTCGTCAAGAAGTCTTCAGCCTTGAACTTTTGCTTTGTTGAGAAGGGATTCTTTGGCTTTGGCGGTGGAGTGTCGATGAGTTGCATCACGACCTCGGGAATCGCAATCTCAGGTTCTTCAGTCGAGGAATTTCTTGTTCCTCAACAGTGCAGTTTGAGGATCAGCAAGAAGAGCAGGTTCATCGGCGCTAGTGGCTGGAATTTCTTCATGGACAGATGAAGTGGGATGAGTTTCTTGAGCCCATTTGAACAGTTGGAGCAGGGACCGAGGTATCTGTTGGATTGGGGTGAAGAGTGGAGAATTTGGATGCTGACTTTCCCAAAAGTCATCGCTCATCACCGGCGTTGTGCTTCCAATATCCACATCTTCTTCAATTTCTCAACACCGCCTCTTGTTTGTGAACCGAGGCATAGGCGAGGAAATGATTGGGGTTGAAGGATTGCTTCCACTTCAATTTCTTCATCAATCTGCTCGATGAAGCAGCGGAATGATTTTCTTCATCGATCCGCTTGGGATCACATAATCTTCATCAAAAGGAACAAGGTCCTTTGATGGAATTGAGGAAATTGGAACAGCATCAATAGGATTTTCAAAGGAGTTGGTCATTGGCTTCATTTTCTTCGCAGCCGAAGAATTTGACGCAGCTGATGCTTTCCACTTCTTCACAGCAGCTCGTTCTGCAGCCTTGGTCTTCTTCACATCAGAGGCAGATGGAAGAATTGGAGTTGGTGTTGGCGCAGGAGGAGCTGAGGAATCTGGTTGATTTTCTCAGCGCAATCGATGCTGATTGCCTGTCTTGTTCAGTTTCTTCAGGCGCACCACTAGTGGATGCCCTCGCAATTTCTTCAGCGGCTATAATGGGATCATCAGCCCTGGAACTGGCATTTTCTTCAGCGGCCTGAAATTCATCAGCGGTGCTGGCATGTTCTTCAGTCCGCTGAGCTGAGGCTCCAGCCTGAGGAATTTCATGTTGCGTTGGAGCAGCAACATTGGTGAATTTCTTCGTCAGGTTGACGAATCTGACCTTCACTCCTTGCCAATCAGCATAATAAGCATCGAAGTTTTTGCTGAGGGCTTGGATTTCATTCTAGACCTTGAGAAGTTCCTCAGGTGTCATTCTGACAACGTTTTTCTTCAGGAACTTCTCCTTTCTCTATTGAGCTTTCTTAATCTCTCTTGCCTTTTCAAACTTCCATTTCTCTTCAGTGATGAAATGGGTCAACATGTGACTTTGTCCAGGGTCGATGAAAATCAGGCATAGGGGTGTTTGGATCCTTGTGCCGAGATCAATGTAATCGAGGATTTTCCTCGGATCCAACAACGATGTACAGATGTGCCTTTGGCTCTAGCGGCCCTTTCTTGGCGATCTCGATGATTTCCGCAAGTTCGTCGTCATCAGCCTCATCATCTTCAGGTGTCACTTGGAAGGCGACCTGTTTCTTCTTGGGACTTGGCCGAGGACCTCATCCACTGTGGCCTTAGTCTTGAGAGAGTCGGGCCAGATGAAGACTTTGGTGCGGTGAGGAACTTCTTTGAGACACCAGATGCAATGGAGAAGCCTGCAGTCCTTTGGCACGTGGCCAGATGCACAGGTGCTGAGGACTTTGTCGGAACTGCTGAGGACTTGGGAGGAGCTGCTGAGGAATTTGAAGGAGCTGAGGATTTTGGAGGAGCAGGAGCAGCATGAGGAATTGGCCGTGAGGGCACCGCTGAGAACTTGGCCATGAGGGCCTTGTTGGTGAAGCACTTGGCTTGTAAAGGGCTTCTTTGCCATAGATTTTCTTGACTTGACAGAGGCCTCGGTGGCAGCAGCAGAGTGAGTCCTCATTGAATTTCTTCCTTTGCCTCGTTGGCTTGTCTTGCCAATTTGGCTTGGCGCTTGGCCCATTCTTCAGAAAGTCCTCACCACGCTTGATCTTTGGTGGGGTCAGCTTCTTGACTAGGTGCCAATGGAGCCCTTGGGCATGGAGGATTGAGTGCGAATTTCTTCATGTACTTTGGAGTTACATATCTGTACTCCCTCCATTCCCTTGCCCATCTCCGTTCAATCCTTTGAATGCGCACCTTGCGCTGATTTTTGTTTTCTTTGCCGAACTCAGCTTCATCAGGTGTGCAATAATCAGCATGTATTTTCTCAGGGATTTCAAACGCGGTCATGACCTCAGGCCTCTTTCCTCCTTTCTGTGGCTTCTTTCCTTCTGCCATATTCTTCAGGTGAGGAATTTGAACAAACGAATTCTCTGAAGAAGTATGCAACTTTTCTTCGAGGAACGCTGCAAATGAGTTAAGTTGATGAGAACCTAGTGATTCAGCAGCGGACATGAGTACCTGTGAACAGAGTATAGTTGCGAGGAATTTGGAAAGGTCATATCGTTCTCGTAAGGTTTTCAAAAGAACAAGTTTTGAGGAATTTGACCAGATGAGCCTTGAAGAATTTCACTAAGCGATCTTTGTCTTAGGTTCCAGAGTTGTATAGATCGAGGATCACACAATTGAGGAATCTTGAAGAAAATCATTGCTTAGAGAAACGAATCAAGAGTATATTTTGTTTGAGGTGTTCATATGTGTGAAGATTTGAAGAATAAACACCTTTGAAGATTTTTAGGAAGGTTTGAGAATCAAAAGCGAGTAATAAAAGTAAAGAACACGACGAACTAAGAAGAGCAGATGGGAAGTTCGTCAGTTCAGATCTTCCACGCCCTAACTTGGCGGAGGAAGACAGCTATGGCGGCGGCGGAGTGAGGATTTCCGCGGTCGGCGCGAGTACGTCGGCGACGAGGTCGAGGCAGTGAAGCTCTTCCTCACCGGCGACGATGGAGTAGCAGCGGCGCTAGGGTTTGAGAAGCTCGAGCGGGAGAGAGAGATCGAGCGGAGTAAAAGAAGTGAGGATGGGGAGAGGGGTATTTATAGAGGCAGTGAAAAAACTGTTCGCCCGAAGATTTAGGACGAACGTGCCCCTGACCATTCTCCTTCTCACGACATGTGTCACCCACGTATTGTGTAGTGGAGATCGTGTACGATCGTGGGTGAATAAAATAATGCATCGTGGGATGCGGAACGGTTTGAGCGGCAAAACCGAAAGTTTGGATAAGATCAGTTTTAAAGTTCCGTTCGCAATTTCTTTGGTGACAAGGACACAAGTGAAGATTTTGAACGAGTTTCAAATAGAACGCACATGAAGAATTTGTGAATAGATTGGGTTGAGTATAGCATAGAGGAGGAAGGGTCCGATCACATTCACTTAGCAGAAAAAGCAACTTGAAGAATTAGCCATAAGTGAATGATGTAGAGGACATAAACCCATATATAGACATATATATATATATATATATATATATATATATATATATATATATACATATACATATATACATATACATATATATATATAGAGAGAGAGAGAGA
Source organism: Aegilops longissima (assembly GCA_021605205.1). Taxonomy (NCBI): domain Eukaryota; kingdom Viridiplantae; phylum Streptophyta; class Magnoliopsida; order Poales; family Poaceae; genus Aegilops; species Aegilops longissima. Next base: position 574,369,306 of record CM038680.1, on the reverse strand, counting down.
GAGCCAATGAAGAAAAACGACGGAAACAGTGAAGATTTTGCAAAGTTGAAGAATTTGAAAAACTGAAGAATTTCAAAACTGAGGAGAAACTCAAATTGAAGATTTTCAAATTTGGTGGGGCGTGACCCACAGATAAGAATGATGATTTTAGACACCGCATAATTGTCGAGGGTTACGAGAATCAAATTCTTCATTAATTTCTTCTCACTTAGAGTTTTATTCTTCATTGATTGAAGAAAAACGTTTCTTCATGTGTTGCACATCTAAATCATCAACTTTGCATAAGTGTCAGGATGTGTGTCCTTTTCAAAGGACATTCGAAGATTCTAAGATATTTAGCTGACACCGCAACTTGCTAAATCTCTTCTCATCCAAGGGCTTAGTGAAGATATCGGCTAGCTGTTCTTCAGTCTTCACATGCTCGATGGAGATGTCGCCCTTCAACACATGATCACGAAGAAAATGATGACGAATTTGAATGTGCTTTGTCTTCGAGTGCTGAACTGGGTTGTGAGCAATCTTGATGGCACTCTCATTGTCCTGAGAGAGATGCACATTCTTCACGTTGATGCCGTAGTCCTTGAGAGTTTGCTTCATCCACAGCAATTGAGCACAACACGAGCCAGCAGCAATATATTCAGCTTCCACAGTAGATAGTGATACGCAGTTCTATTTCTTCGAGGACCAATGACCAAAGATCGTCCGAGGAAATGACAAGTACCAGATGTTGACTTGCGGTCCACACGATCACCAGCATAGTCGAGTCGAATATCCAATGAGATCAAAAGTAGAGCCCTTGGGGTACCATAATCCTAGTGTTGGTGTGTGAGCTAGATATCAAGAATATGCTTCACAGCCTTATGGTGTGATTCCTTGGTGTAGCTTGAAATCGGGCACACATGCAAACACTAAGCATTATATCTGGCCTAGATGCACATAAGTACAATAGAGAACCAATCATGGAGCAGTATACCTTGTGATCAAGTCAATACCATTTTCATCAAGGTAGATGGCCCTTTGTGGGCATAGGAATTTTGACGCCTTTGCAATCTTGCATGCCAATTTCTTCAGACATCTTTGAGGTATTTCTCCGAGATATGAATATGCCATTGTGTTGTTGATGTATTTGAAGACCTAAGAAGAATTTCAACTCTCCCATCATAGACATTTGATATTCTTCACTCATCATATAGGCAAATTCATCACTATAACGTTGGTCAAGACAGCCAAAGATAATATCATCAACATATATTTGGCACACAAACAGTTCACCATCATATGATTTAGTAAAGAGAGTAGGGTCGAGTGAACTGGTGTGAAGCCATTCTTCACGAAGAATTCCTTCAATGTATCATACCACGCCTGGGGGCTTGTTTGAGACCATAGAGGGCCTTGTTGAGTCTGAAGACTTTGTCGGGATTCTTTGGATCTTCAAAACCTGGGGGTTGAGCAACATATACTTCTTCCTCAAGCTTACCATTGAGGAATGCACTTTTCACATCCATTTGATATAAAGTGATATTGTGATGGTTAGCATAGGCAAGTAATATGTGAATATACTCAAGTCTAGCAACAGGTGCAAAAGTTTCATCGAAATCAATTCCTTCAACCTGTGTGTAGCCTTGAGCTACAAGTCGTGCCTTATTCCTTACCACGAGGCCATTTTCATCTTGCTTGTTGCGGTAGATCCACTTTGTGCCAATGATATTATGCTTGCGAGGATCTGGACGTTTGACCAGTTCCCAGACATTGTTAACCTCGAACTGATGTAATTCTTCTTGCATAGCCTGAATCCACTCAGGCTCCAGAAATGCTTCATCTACCTTAGTGGGATCTGTGATAGAGACAAAAGCACAGTGCCCACAAAAGTTAGATAAATGTGAAGCTTTTGAGCGTGTGAGTGGACCTGGCGCTTCAATGTCATCGATGATCTTGTCAACTTGTACTTCTTTTGCAACGCGAGGATGAGCTGGTTGTCTTCGAGGAATTTGATCATTTTCCTCAAAGACCATTGTCTTCAAAGATTATCTTCAGTGCATCACTCGACGTTCTTCGCAGATTGGAATGAATTCTTCAGAGATTCTTCAAGATGGGAATGACATCCTCGATTGCCTTGAACTTGATAGATTCCTCGGTGTTGGTTCATCTAACACGAAGGTAGGTGCTCTCTTTGCGAGCCATTAGTTTCATCGAACCGCACATCTCAAAGGTCAACAATCTTGTGAAGAGCGATGTTGAAGACTCAGAGGTGTGCGAGTCCTTTCGTAACCAAGCATAAAACCTTCATGTGCTTTCGGTGCAAATTTAGAATTGTGATGAGGATCTCTAATCCAGCATTTAGCAATCAAGACTTTGAAATAACTCACATTGGGTTTCTTGGCAGTGAGGAGTTCATAGGCAGTCTTCTTGAAGAATTTGTGAAGATATACTATGTTGATGATGTGGCATGCGGTATCAATTGCATCAACCCAAAAACGACTAGGCGTTTTGTATTCATCAAGCATAGTGCGAGCCATCTCAACAAGAGTTCTGTTCTTGCGCTCCACGACGCCATTTTGCTGAGGAGTATAGGGAGCAGATAACTCATGAGTAATACCAAGTTCATCAAGATAGGCATCAAGACCGAATTCTTGAACTCAGTTCCATTGTCACTCGATGTGTCCGATCTTCACACCAAAGTTAGTTGAAGCCCTCGAGGAAAATCGCTTGAAGACTTCCTGCACTTCATTTTTGTAAGTAACAATGTGTACCCATGTGTAATGAGAGTAATCATCAACAATAACAAAGCCATATAGAGATGCGTCATTAGTGATGACTGAGTAATGATTAGGACCAAAGAGGTCCATGTGAAGTAATTCAAGGACGAGTAGTGGTCATGATAGTCTTCGCTGGATGCTTGGCCTTGGTCATTTTTCCAGCTTCACAGGCTCCACACAAGTGATCCTTGAGGAATTTGACATTCTCAATGCCAATGACATGCTTCTTCTTTGCAAGCGTATGCAAATTCCTCATGCCTGCGTGACCAAGTCGCCGATGCCATAGCCAGCCTTCTGAAGCTTTTGCAAGTACACACACGGCTGGTTGTGGTCCTGTTGAGAAGTCTACAATATACAAGTCTCCTCTCCTAAAGCCTTCGAAGACTTTGGAATTGTCAGCTTCCATAATCACAACACAACGATACTTGCCAAAGATAACAACCATATCAAGATCACAAAGCATTGAGACTGACATGAGGTTGTATCCTAAGGACTCAACAAGCATGACTTTGTCCATGTGTATGTCCTTAGAGATCGCAACCTTACCAAGACCCAATACCTGACTTTTGCCTTTGTCAACAAAGATGATATGCTTCAGATGAGACGGTGATAAGGGAGCATCCATCAATAGATTCTTGTCACCAGTCATGTGATTTTTACATCCACTATCGAGAACCCACTCAGTGGCTTTGGGTTGATCATCCTGCAGATGAATTAGTACAACTTACGATCTCATATACTTCATCAGTGAAGAATATGATATCAAGTTCATCAGATGAATTTCATCAGATAGTATAATCAGATAAGTAGTATGAGGACGTGTGAAATGAAAGTTCATTTCATCATGATTAGCCTGTGTCCTTTCAAGCATTTTGTCAGGCCCCCAGCAAATTCTTCAGACGCTTAATGCACGTCTGGAGACCTGACCCTGCAGAAGAGGTTAGTTCTTTTCTTCACCACCCACATCTGAAGGGGTGGCAAAGAGTTCATCACTCTGCGAGCACCATATGAGAATGGTGGCATAGAGGCCAAACCATTTCGTTTCACATAAGAGGGGTTAGGTAAGCATATGAATAAGCGGAGAAATTCTTCGAGGACTTATGAACATATTGGTTTGAAGAATAATGCACATATTCATAGCCCTTAGCTCTACCTGCGTAAACAGAGTTGTTAGCACGATGATAATCATATGAGGACTTTGATCCTTTTGAGGAATTTGATCCACGTGAGGAATTTGGTCCGTATGAGGACTTGGATCCATATGAAGAATTTGGTCCATATGAAGAATTTGATCTAGGGTTCCTATTCTTCACGTGTGGTGTCATGAGGACATTCACCGAAGACTTTCAAGGCACTTCTTGGGAACCCAGATTTTCTTCATATGGGAACCGCTCCTGCAGATTAGTGCCAACATATCTAGCAAATACTTCACCATTCTGATTTTTGAACAGTTTATAGCTGGAGTCAAATGACTCATCAGAAGAATGAGGAGATTCGCATGTAAAGCCAGATAAGTTAGATGGATCAACTGGAGGTCCCTTTGCAGCAACCCATGAGGTTTTGAGATATTGCTCAGGCTTCCAATATGTTCCATCAGCATTGAGTTTCCTCTCAAAGGCAATACCCTCTTTCCTAGGGTTCCTGTTGAGGATCTGCTTTTTAAGCACATCACAAAGAGTCTGATGCCCTTTGAGGCTTTTGTACATGCCTATCATGTACAATTCCTTAAGCCCTGCATCGTCAGTGATACTAGCAATGTCCTTAGATGAGGAATTAGTGATAGCAGAGGCAGGTGAAGAATTTGTAACAGTTGAAGCATTTGAACATTCGGTGAAGAATTAGCGATTCACGCTCAATGCACTTTAAGCATGGAGGAACAAATTCTTCACGAGAAGCGCTGATTTGTTGAGCAAGTAATGAATCGCGCTCCTTCTGAAGATCTTCATAACTCACCCTTAGCTTCTCAAGATCTTGCTTTCTTTGAAGAAATTCATAAGAAAGTTTCTCATGATCGACAAGAGAGTGTTATGATGACCTTGAAGGTTGTCAAACCTAGATCAAGTCTCAAGATTTTCAGTCAGGGCTTTAGTGCGATCCATTTCTTCACCTAACATATCATCACTCTTATCTAGCATGTTTTGAACCTTTTCCAAGGCATGTTGTTGTTTGGTGGCAATGCAAACAAGTTTGGTATGGCTAGGTTCATTATCATCATCAGATCAATCATCATCAGATTCACAGTCACTAAATTCAGATGAGGAACATTCGGTTACCTCGACACCCTTTGCCATGAGACATGATGCATAAGATGATGATTTTGGTTCGAAAGTCATCGTTTTGAGAGATTCCTTGAAGTCCTCAAACCAAGGATCATGACGGGTTTGATGACCTTCATAGACGTCGGAGATTCGGTCCCAGATAAGCTTCGCATTGCAAAGATGCATAATGCGCTTGAATTCATCTCTATATAGGCAGGTACAGATGATATCCTTTGCCATGATGTCAAGTCGAGTGTACTTGCGAATATCATCTGCGTTCGCCGTCTTGCACAGATCAGTAAGACCAATTTCAGTGACGGTCCACAACTCGCTGTCCATTGCAATGAGGCGCTTCCTCATCATGGCCTTCCACTTGGGATAATCGTGACCGTCAAAGATAGGGCATGTCACTTTCTTCATACATGCGGTCAACATAACTAAAACTCCGGGTGGTTAAACCAAAATCACACAGAACAAAGGAGTACCTTGCTCTGATACCAATTGAAAGTGCGTTATATCGACTAGAGGGGGGGTGAATAGGCGATTTTTATGAATTCTTCACTGAGGAATTTGCCGGTGAGGAAATTCCTTTGCGAAGAACTACTTGCAGCGGAATAAGTACTCAGAAGTAAGCATAACAGAATGCGGGCATGGTCATCATGATGAAATGAAGACAATCAAAGAGTACAGAAAGCGTAAACACAGGATAGCACAAGATGAAGACAAACAGATCAAGAAATTGGGCGAGGAAATTGAGAAAGTCTTCACCAAAGTCTTCAAACACAGATATGAACAAACACTCAACACAAGAATGAGGAAATGAAAGGGTTGAGGAAATAGAACCAGTAGGTTGGTGAAGACAATGATTTGGTAGACCAGTTCCAACTGTTGTCTCGCTTGTACGTCTGGTTGGAGCGGCTGAGTATTTAAACTCGAGGACACACAGTCCCGGACACCCAATCGCTGAGCACGCAGCTCAGACACCAAGTCCTCACCAGATTCTCCTTGAACTAAGGTCACATGACTCGCCCAATCACTCATGGTAAGTCTTCAGCGACTTCCAAACCTTCACAGACTTGGTCACTCGGCGATCCACATTCCTCTTGATGCTCTAGACCATGACGCCTAACCGTCTGGAAGAAGCACAGTCTTCAAAGGTAACAAGCGCCGGATCCACGCAGGATCAATCTCTTCATGATGCTCAATCACTTTGGGTTTGTAGGGTTTGTTTTTGGGTTTTCCTCACTCGATGATTTTCGCCAAAGTCCTCGGAGGATGGGTTGCTCTCAAATGACAAGTGTCAAGTTTCTCTCGGAGCAGCCAACCAGCTAGTGGTTGTAGGCGGCTATTTATAGCCTAGGAGCAGCCCGACATGATAAGACATAAATGCCCTTCAATGATATGACCGTTAGGTGGATAATATATTTTGGGACAGCTGGCCAAGAAGACAAGAACGGTCGGAAATTTGAATCTCAAATTCCTCGTGGTTATCATGTTCTCATGTGTAGGCAATCCAAGCCTGGCGAATTCCTAACTCCTCGGTCGAACAAATTCCTCGGCGACTAGAAGAGCTTCGTCTCTCACATCAAGAAATTGACTGAACTGTATGAGATTTCCAAAGGCTTCACTCAAGGGATTGGTAGGTGTAGGATTTTGAGTTGAGCATCACATGGAAATTTTTCCTAAGTATTTCCTCGACCCCTTAACGAAGACGGTGTTTCCTATGACTCAAGAAAGAGAAAATGAAACTACGAAAACAAAAGTCTTCACGCTTCATGTTCCTCAAATGAATACCAAGTCTTCAAGGTCACACCAATTTCTTCACTTTCAAAGTCTTGAAAGTCTTCAAAATATCAAAGTCTTGATCGAAGAACTTCATTTTTAGGGGTCGACTTTCTCTGTAAATATCAAACTCCTCATAGACTTATAGACCTGTGTACACTCACAAACACATTAGTTTCTTAACCTATAAGTCTTCAATACACCAAAATCACTAAGGGGCACTAGATGCACTTACAATCTCCCCCTTTTTGGTGATTGATGACAATATAGGTTAAGTTTTCATCGGGGATAAACATATGAAGTGTAAATACTGATATTGAGGAATTTGATTGCAAGATATAGAAGAACTCCCCCTGAAGATGTGCATAGTGAGGAATTTGCTTTTGAGGCAATGCACATTTGAAGAGTTGAATCATGGAGATCTCCCCCTATATCTTGTAATTTATACACACATTTGACATATAGTATGAATAATTTAAAATGCATGATGAAATATGGTGCTTGATGAAATTCAGCATGCATGCAATAATATTAATGAGGAACAGGCATGCAAAATAACGCATCAAGAGTATCAGAGCTCAAGAGAATCAGAGCTCAGTGCATCAAAAGTATCAAAGCACCATCGGGTTTAAGATTACAACTCGATCCAAGAAAAGTTTCAGAAGAACGAGAATTGTAACTTAACAAAAAATTGCCCATATATTACACCCGCTTGAAGACTAACTCAAATTTCTCCCCCTTTGTCATCGAATGACCAAAAGGATCGAAACTGAGGACTAACGCCCCTGAAGAATTTCAAGATGAAGAAGGAGCGCCAACGTTGTTGGGGTTGGTGGTTGTAGTAGGGCCTGCCGCGGTGTCGTCCAAGTCTTCATTTTCATCAGTGTCGCGCGATGAAGAATAGGAGCTGGCCACCAAGGAAGGAACTTTGACCTTCTTGTATTTCTTCGGAGGAGGTGCAGACCAGTCAAATTCTTCCTTGAGTCCCATTGTCGTCAGTTCTTCCGCACTATAGACATTTGAAAGAACAGCCCAGGTGCGTTTGAAGGTTTCATGGAGGTAGTAGTGGTTTTTCTTCACTGCATTGTGTGTAGAGGTCATGTAGTGAAGAATTGAACCAAACTGACGCTTGACCCATTTATGATTGCGATCAACCTTCTGATGAAGACTGAGGAGTAACTCACGATCAGTCATCACCTGCGTCTGATAGCTTGAGGACTTTGCTTGACCGAGGTATTTTGGCAGAGTCATGTGTGGCGAGTCATCATTGGTGGAGTAGGATGCTGCTTTGCTAAACTGTCCATCCAATGGACGAATGCCTTCATCGATCACAGCAGTAGCCTTGCCCTTGTCATCGGTGAGGTAAATGTCCGCTTGAGGACTTCAATCGGGGCAAGTAGCTGCAGTGGTTCGATGTGTCAGCCTTGTAATTGAGTGAAGACCTTGTCCGATGAATCTCATTATCCAAGGCGCATAAGGCTTCAGCTCAAATGGTGACATAGCAATGTTTGCCGAGTCCTCATGAAGAAATCATGGAAGTTGACGGAACGCCATGAATGATATTGAAAAGCATATTCTTCATGATGCCAACGACTTCTTCATCATTCGAGTCGTGGCCTTTGATAGGACTCATTGTCTTCGCTCGAGAATCCGATAGACAGTCCGAGGCACATACAATAATTCCTTGACGAGGAATTTGGTTCTTGGGGCCTGCCTTGGCTTCAAAGGCTTCATCAAGACTTGCATATAGTGATTTGAAAGTTCGGTTCGTTGTAGATACAACGAGCACCATCAAGTGGAGGACTGAGTGGTAGAGCACGAAGCAATTCGGTTGTTGGTGCCTTGTAGTGAGTATTTTCAGACATCCGTCTAATACCCATGAGTTCATGTCTTCAGCGATCCGTGATGTACAAGATTGCATAGAATTGAAGAATGAGTTCTTCATTCCATCCACGAGATATCGGTGCAGAAATTCAGAAGTCTGCGTCGTGAAGAACACCGAGGACTGGCTCAAGCTCGGCAGAGACTCCATGTCCACATGAGGAATGTGAGCATGATCAAGACTTTGTATTTGTTGAAGAGCCGAGGAATAGAAATTGGCTTGGCTGGCAGTCCGTAAACGCCTCTTCCTTATGCGAGCGAGAATCATATGGATTGTAATCGATGAAGAATACGTGCTCATTGAAGAAGTCTTCAGCCTTGAACTTTTGCTTTGTTGAGAAGGGATCCTTTGGCTTTGGCGGTGGAGTGTCGTGAGTTGCATCACGACCTCGTGAATCGCAATCTCGTGTTCTTGGTGAGGAATTTCTTGTTCCTCAACAGTGCGATCGAGGATCAGAAGAAGAGAGTTCATCGGCGCTAGTGGCTGGAATTTCTTCATGGACAGATGAAGTGGGATGAGTTTCTTCAGAGCCCATTTGAACAGTTGGAGCAGGGGACTGAGTTATCTGTTGGATTGGGGTGAAGAGTGGAGAATTTGGATCTCGACTTTCCCAAAAGTCATCGCTCATCACTGGCGTTGTGCTTCCAATATCCACATCTTCTTCAAGTTCTCAACACCGCCTATTCAGCTGTGAACCGAGGCATAGGCGAGGAAATGATTGGGGTTGAAGGATTGCTTCCACTTCAATTTCTTCATCAATCTGCTCGACGAAGCAGCAGAATGATTTTCTTCATCGATCCGCTTGGGATCACATAATCTTCATCAAAAGGAACAAGGTCCTTTGATGGAATTGAGGAAATTGGAACAGCATCAATAGGATTTTCAAAGGAGTTGGTCATTGGCTTCATTTTCTTCGCAGCCGAAGAATTTGACGCAGCTGATGCTTTCCATTTCTTCACAGCAGCTCGTTCTGCAGCCTTGGTCTTCCTCACATCAGAGGCAGATGGAAGAATTGGAGTTGGTGTTGGTGTAGGAGGAGCTGAGGAATCTGGTTGAATTTCCTCAGGCGCAACTGATGCAGTTGCCCTGACTTCTTCAGTTTCTTCAGGCGCACCACTAGTGGATGCCCTGGCAATTTCTTCAGCGGCTGGAATGGGATCATCAGCCCTGGAACTGGCATTTTCTTCAGCAGCCTGAACTTCATCAGTGGTGCTGGCATGTTCTTCAGTCGGCTGAGCTGAGGCTCCAGCCTGAGGAATTTCATGTTGCGTTGGGGCAGCAACATTGGTGAACTTCTTCGTCAGGTTGACGAATCTGACCTTGGCCCCTCAAAGATAATAAGCATCAAGTTTTTCTTTGAGGTCTTGAATTTCGTCTGGACCTTGAGAAGTTCCTCAGGTGTCATTCTGACAACGTTTTTCTTCAGGAACTTCTCCTTTCTGTATTGAGCTTTCTTGATCTCTCTTGCCTTTTCAAACTTCCATTTCTCTTCAGTGATGAAATGGGTCAGCATATGACTTTGTCCAGGAGTCAGATGAAAATCAGGCGTAGGAGTGTTTGGATCCTTGTGCCAGAGATCAATGTAATCGAGGATTTTCCTCGGATCCAACAGCAGTGGCACAGATGTGCCTTTGGCTCTAGCGGCCCTTTCTTGGCGATCTCTGATGATTTCTTCAAGTTCATCATCATCAGCCTCATCATCTTCAGGTGGCTCTTGGAAGGCGACCTGTTTCTTCTTAGGACTTGGCCGAGGACCTCGTCCAGTTGTGGCCTTAGTCTTCAGCAGAGTCGGGCCAGATGAAGACTTTGGTGCAGCTGAGGAACTTGCTGAGACACCAGAGGCAATGGAGAAGCCTGCAGTCCTTTGGCACGTGGCCAGATGCACAGGTGCTGAGGACTTTGTCGGAACTGCTGAGAACTTGGGAGGAGCTGAGGATTTTGGAGGGGCTGAGGATTTTGGAGGAGCAGGAGCAGCATGAGGAATTGGCCGTGAGGGCACTGCTGAGGAACTTGGTCGTGAGGGCACTGATGGTGAAGCACTTGGCTGTAAAGGGCTTCTTTGCCATAGATTTTCTTGGCTTGACAGAGGCCTCGGGGGCAGCAGCGAGAGCAGAGTCCTCATTGAATTTCCTCACTGCCTCGTTGGCTTGTCTTGCCAATTTGGCTTGGCGCTTGGCCCATTCTTCAGGAAAGTCCTTACCACGCTTGATGTTGGTGGGGTCAGCTTCTTGGCCAGGTGCCAATGGAGCTCTTGGGCATGGAGGATTGAGTGCGAATTTCTTCATGTACTTTGGAGTTACATATCGGTACTCCCTCCATTCCCGTGCCCATCTCCGTTCAATCCTTTGGATGCGCACCTTGCGCTGATTTTTGTTCTCTTTGCAATAATCAGCATATATTTCCTCAGGGATTTCAAACGCGGTCATGACCTCAGGCCTCTTTCCTCCTTTCTGTGGCTTCTTTCCTTCTGCCATATTCTTCAGCTGAGGAATTTGAACAAACGAATTCTCTGAAGAAGTATGCAACTTTTCTTCGAGGAACGCTGCAAATGAGTTAAGTTGATGAGAACCTAGTGATTCAGCAGCGGACATGAGTACCTGTGAACAGAGTATAGTTGCGAGGAATTTGGAGAGGTCATATGCGTTCTCGTAAGGTTTTTCAAAAGAACAAGTTTTGAGGATTTTGACCAGATGAGTTTTGAAGAATTTCACTAAGCATTCTTTGTCTTAGGTTCGAGTTGTACAGATCGAGGATCCATACAATTGAGGAATCTTGAAGAAAATGATTGCTTAGAGAAACGAATCAAGAGCATATAACTAGTGAGGTATTTGTGTGTGAGGATTTGAAGAATAAAACACCTTTGAAGATTTTGTAGTGTAAAATTTGGATCAACGAGGGCAGTAAAAGTAACTTTTAATTACCCTAAATGAAGAACACGACGAACTGGGTGTTGTGGATGTGAAGCTCGTCTGTTCAGATCTTCCACGCCCTAACTTGGCGGAGGAAGACAGCTACGGCGGCGGCGGAGTGAGGATTTCCGCAGTCGGCGCGAGTACGTCGGCGACGAGGTCGAGGCAGCGAAGCTCTTCCTCACCGTCGACGATGGAGTAGCGGCGGCGCTAGGGTTTGAGGAGCTCGAGCGAGAGAGAGAGGTCGAGCGGAGTAAAAGAAGTGAGGATGGAGAGAGGGGTATTTATAGAGGTAGTGAAAAACTGTTCGCCCGAAGATTTAGGACGAACGTGCCCCTGACCATTCTCCTTCTCACGACATGTGTCACCCACGTACTGTGTAGTGGAGATCGTGTACGATCGTGGGTGAGTAAAATAATGCATCGTGGGATGCGGAACGGTTTGAGCGGCAAAACCGAAAGTTTGGATAAGGTCAGTTTTAAAGTTTCGTTCGCAATTTCTTCAACTGACAAGGACACAGTGAAGATTTTGAACGAGTTTCAAATAGAACGCACATGAACAATTTGTGAATAGATTGGGTTGAGTATAGCATAGAGGGGGAAGGGTCCGATCACATTCACTTAGCAGAAAAAGCGACTCGAAGAAATAGCCATAAGTGAATGCTGTAGAGGACATAAACCCATATATATGTATAGCCAATGAAAAAAAACGACGGAAACAGTGAAGATTTTGCAAAGTTGAAGAATTTGAAAAACTGAAGAATTTCAAAACTGAGGAAAAACTCAAATTGAAGATTTTCAACTTTGGTGGTGGCGTGACCCACCGTATAAGAATGATGATTTCAGACACCGCGTACAATTGTCGAGGGTTACGAGAATCAAATTCTTCATTAATTTCTTCACACTTAGAGTGTTATTCTTCATGGATTGAAGAAAAACGTTTCTTCATGTGTTGCACATCTAAGTCATCAATTTTGCATAAGTGTCAAGATGTGTGTCCTTTTCAAAGAATATTTGAAGATTCTAAGATATTTAGCTCACACCGCAACTTGCTAAATCTCTTCTCATCCAAGGGCTTAGTGAAGATATCGGCTAGCTGTTCTTCAGTCTTCACATGCTCGATGGAGATGTCGCCCTTCAACACATGATCACGAAGAAAATGATGACGAATTTGAATGTGCTTTGTCTTCGAGTGTTGAACTGGGTTGTGAGCAATCTTGATGGCACTCTCATTGTCACAGTAGAGAGGCACATTCTTCATGTTGATGCCGTAGTCCTTGAGAGTTTGCTTCATCCACAGCAATTGAGCACAACACGAGCCAGCAGCAATGTATTCAGCTTCCGCAGTAGACAGGGATACGCAGTTCTGTTTCTTCGAGGACCAACAGACCAAAGATCGTCCGAGGAAATGACAAGTACCAGATGTTGACTTGCGGTCCACACGATCACCAGCATAGTCAGAGTCAGAATATCCAATGAGATCAAAAGTAGATCCCTTGGGGTACCATAATCCTAGTGTTGGTGTGTGAGCTAGATATCGAAGAATATGCTTCACAGCCTTATGGTGTGATTCCTTCGGTGTAGCTTGAAATCGGGCACACATGCAAACACTAAGCATTATATCTGGCCTAGATGCACATAAGTACAATAGAGAACCAATCATGGAGCGGTATACCTTGTCATCGAAGTCAATACCATTTTCAACAGTGCATAGATGGCCATTTGTGGGCATAGGAATTTTGACACCTTTGCAATCTTGCATGCCGAATTTCTTCAGGACATCTTTGAGGTATTTCTCCTAAGATATGAACAAGCCATTGTGTTGTTGACGAATTTGAAGACCTAAGAAGAATTTCAACTCTCCCATCATAGACATTTGATATTCTTCACTCATCATATAGGCAAATTCATCACTATAACGTTGGTCAGTACAGCCAAAGATAATATCATCAACATATATTTGGCACACAAACAGTTCACCATCATATGATTTAGTAAAGAGAGTAGGGTCGAGTGAACTGGTGTGAAGCCATTCTTCACGAAGAATTCCTTCAATGTATCGTACCACGCCTGGGGCTTGTTTGAGACCATAGAGGGCCTTGTTGAGTCTCAAGACTTTGTCGGATTCTTTGGATCTTCAAAACCTAGGGGTTGAGCAACATATACTTCTTCCTCAAGCTTACCATTGAGGAATGCACTTTTCACATCCATTTGATATAAAGTGATATTGTGATGGTTAGCATAGGAGAGTAATATGCGAATAGACTCAAGTCTAGCAACAGGTGCAAAAGTTTTATCGAAATCAATTCCTTCAACTTGTGTGTAGCCTTGAGCTACAAGTCGTGCCTTATTCCTCACCACAAGGCCATTTTCATCTTGCTTGTTGCGGTAGATCCGCTTTGTGCCAATGATATTATGTTTGCGAGGATCTGGACGTTTGACCAGTTCCCTAACATTGTTGAGCTTGAACTGATGTAATTCTTCTTGCATGGCCTGAATCCACTCAGGCTCCAGAAATGCTTCATCTACCTTAGTGGGCTATGTGATAGAGATAAAAGCATAGTGCCCTCAAAATTTAGATAAATGTGAAGCTTTTGAGCGTGTGAGAGGACCTGTCGCTTCAATGTCATCGATGATCTTGTCAACTTGTACTTCTTTTGCAACGCGAGGATGAGCTGGTTGTCGTCGAGGAATTTGATCATTTTCCTCAGCACCATTGTCTTCAGCATTATCTTCAGGTGCATCAGCTTGACGTTCTTCGCGTACAGGAATGAATACTTCAGCTGATTCTTCAGTAGGAATGACATCCTCAGTTGCCTTGAACTTGATAGATTCCTCAGGTGCTGGTTCATCTAACACAGAAGGTAGGTGCTCTCTTTGCGAGCCATTAGTTTCATCGAACCGCGCATCTACAGTGTCAACAATCTTGTGAAGAGCAATGTTGAAGACTCTGTAGGTGTGCGAGTCCTTTCCGTAACCAAGCATAAAACCTTCATGTGCTTTCGGTGCAAATTCAGAATTGTGATGAGGATTTCTAATCCAGCATTTAGCACCGAAGACTTTGAAATAACTCACATTGGGTTTCTTGTCAGTGAGGAGTTCATAGGCAGTCTTCTTGAAGAATTTGTGAAGATATACTGTTGATGATGTGGCATGCAGTATCAATTGCATCAATCCAAAACGACTAGGCGTTTTGTATTCATCAAGCATAGTGCGAGCCATCTCAACGAGAGTTCTGTTCATGCGCCCACGACGCCATTCTCTTTGAGGAGTATAGGGAGCAGATAACTCATGAGTAATACCAAGTTCATCAAGATAGGCATCAAGACCGAATTCTTGAACTCAGTTCCATTGTCACTCCCGATGTGTCCGATCTTCACACCAAAGTTAGTTGAAGCCCTCGAGGAAAATCGCTTGAAGACTTCCTGCACTTCATTTTGTAAGTAACAATGTGTACCCATGTGTAACGAGAGTAATCATCAACAATAACAAAGCCATATAGAGATGCGTCATTAGTGACAGCTGAGTAATGATTAGGACCAAAGAGGTCCATGTGAAGCAATTCGAAGGGACGAGTAGTGGTCATGATAGTCTTCGCTGGATGCTTGGCCTTGGTCATTTTTTCAGCTTCACAAGCTCCACACAAGTGATCCTTGAGGAATTTGACATTCTCAATGCCAATGACATGCTTCTTCTTTGCAAGCGTGCTCAAATTCCTCATGCCTGTGTGACCAAGTCGCCGATGCCATAGCCAGCCTTCTGAAGCTTTTGCAAGTAGACACATTGTCACGCCCCGAGACCGGGCCTAGGCGAGACAGCTGCCGCGCGCCTATAGACCAAGAGGCCTATACCCACGCAAGGCGTGATTAAGCAGGCATAAACCAACAGTGGATCACAAAAGCTCATATATTTGCTTTTACAAATTACTTTACATTTACTAAATAGCCAAAGTACACTAAATTCTCTAGTCGTTTCCCACCCACTGGACCAGCCTATTCTTCTATGACATCTTCTAGGCATACTTAAGTTGCATCGTCTGCATCTAAAAAACAAAGGAAGCAAGGGTGAGTACGACAAGTCATACTCAGCATGTAGGTACTTCACTATTCAACAAAGAAGAATAGCATGATAGTGTATCTCAACAGATGAACTTGATCCATAGGGTAAACAAGGTAATAATCATCGGAACGTATTTTGGTGGAAATGGACAAAATAACATATAACTAGATTTAATGGAAACAACCAGGAATTTATTGGCGTCACACATGACCGCAAGCTTCCCAACCCGGGAGTCACAGGGGTGAAATTTCACACTTTTACGCTCTTAAGAGGGGTACTCCGACATCAACAGCCTCGACTAGAACCACACAGGTTCCAGAAGAGCAGAGCTCTTGTACCCACTAAGACCCGGACACCTGGACCTACTGATGTCGGTCGCTCCTACGGATCCATCACCGACACGTTCCCAAACAAGGTCCGTCCTTAGCGGAGAGCCCAGACAGTCCCATACCTGAACTGTGACCGGTACAATTCGTTTGCCGTCGAGACACCAATATAGATGGACAGAATATGACATGTGGCTAGATCAGCTATAGGATCACTGAAATATCATTCAAGACAATAAACCCATGCCTTTACATGAGTTCCTCTCATACCAGACGTTCCATCAACAAATGGATTATCAAGGACAACATGTCTTTCAACACATGGATTATCAAGGACAACATGTCCTTCTCAAATAAAACAGGAATCAACAGAGGATAAATAAGATTCAAGGTCCAGCAACATAATCAGATCGATGATCATAGGAGATAACAATAAGATAGGATTCAGGAGTTAGCAAAGTAACCACTTGCCTCTGATAACAATATTTCTCCTCTAGAATAAAATTCGAAGAGCAGGTTCCCATTGTATGAAATCTGATGAACCATACCTATGCTAATATTCTTCTTTAGACGGATGGCTCGACACTTCTCTCCACAGCACTTCAAACATGTATGCATGCATGAATTCTTCATCTCTCTTACCCTCTTTCTCTCTCATACTCTCCCCTCTGGTCTCTATTTTTCTCTCGGAGTTGTGCTTTGAGCAGCAGCAGGAGCGTTCTATTTATAGGAGCTGACGGTCGGTCGCTAGCTAAAATATCTCAGCCATGATGACTCTTGCCGCTTGACCCTTGGCTCTTGAAGCTAGGTACAAATGATTTGGCTGCTGCCCCTACAGCTAGTGCAAAGGCCTAATCAACCTGGCCACCATGGGAAGTGTCCACGTATAGGACTAGAATGTCCAAGCCACTAGCAAGTGCCGACACAACATCCACGTACACAGATGTTTTACTTAGCTTGGAAGGATCCCTACACGCATGTACATTCTCATGATTACATACATGCACCTAGTTGACTTGCAGCTCTAGTACTAGGAAATATCTACCAAATATCATTTCTACCTGACCCAATTCCATCTAGTCTAATTCCATGTTAACTCCCTTAATTATCTAGATATACTACCATCTATTACCACATACAAACACCATCACGTGAGTGCATGGATGCTAGTCTCACGTGCACAGATGCACACCCTATCTGATTGTGTGGATATAGGATATTCCATCTAATTTTTATTGCAGGGAGAAAAAAATACATGTCTATTATATTTCTTTGAAACAGTGCTCAATCATTTATTTAAACAAATAATACATATTTAATTATTCATCTTAACTTAACATAAAATATTAACCCTAAAAATCTGGGTTATTACACACATGGCTGGTTGTGGTCCTTTAGAGAAATCAACAATATACAAGTCTCCTCTCCTAAAGCCTTCGAAGACTTTGGAATTGCCAGCTTCCATAATCACAACACAACGATACTTGCCAAAGATAACAACCATATCAAGATCACAAAGCATTGAGACTGACATGAGGTTGTATCCTAAGGACTCAACAAGCATGACTTTGTCCATGTGTATGTCCTTAGAGATCGCAACCTTACCAAGACCCAATACCTGACTTTTGCCTTTGTCAGCAAAGATGATATGCTTCAGATGAGACGGTGATAAGGGAGCATCCATCAATAGATTCTTGTCACCATTCATGTGATTTTTACATCCACTATCGAGAACCCACTCAGTGGCTTTGGGTTGATCATCCTGCAGATGAATTAGTACAACTTACGATCTCATATACTTCATCAGTGAAGAATGTGATATCAAGTTCATCAGATGAATTTCATCAGGGTAGTATAACAGATAAGTAGTATGAGGACGTGTGAAATGAAAGTTCATTTCATCATGATTAGCCTGCGTCTTTTCAGGCATTTTTGTCAGGCCCCCAGCAAATTCTTCAGACGTTTAATGCACGTCTGGAGACCTGACCCTGCAGAAGAGGTTAGTTCTTTTTCTTCACCACCCACATCTGAAGGGGTGGCAAAGAGTTCATCACTCTGCGAGCACCATATGAGAATGGTGGCATAGAGGCCAAACCATTTCGTTTCACATAAGAGGGGTTAGGGTAAGCATATGAATAAGCAGAGAAATTCTTCGAGGACTTATGAACATATTGGTTTGAAGAATAATGCACATATTCATAGCCCTTAGCTCTACCCTGCGAAACAGAGTTGTTAGCACGATGATAATCATATGAGGACTTTGATCCTTTTAAGGAATTTGATCCACATGAGGAATTTTGTCCGTGTGAGGACTTTGATCCATATGAAGAATTTGGTCCATATGAAGAGTTTGATCTGAAGTTCCTATTCTTCACAGGTGGTGTCATGAGGACATTCACCTGAAGACTTTCAAGGCACTTCTTGGGAATCCAGATTTTCTTCATAGGGGAACCGTTCCTGCAGTTAGTGCCAACATATCTAGCAAATACTTCACCATTCTGATTTTTGAACAGTTTATAGTTGGAGTCAAATGACTCATCAGAAGAATGAGGAGATTTGCATGTAAAGCCACATAAGTTTGATGGATCAACTGGAGGTCCCTTTGCAGCAACCCATGAGGTTTTGGGATACTGCTCAGGCTTCCAATATGTTCCATCAGCATTGAGTTTCCTCTCAAAGGCAATGCCCTCTTTCCTAGGGTTCCTGTTGAGGATCTGCTTTTTAAGCACATCACAAAGTATTTGATGCCCTTTGAGGCTTTTGTACATGTCTGTCATATACAATTCCTTCAGCCCTGCATCGTCAGTGATACTAGCAGTGTCCTCAGATGAGGAATTAGTGATAGCAGAGGCAGGTGAAGAATTTGTAACAGTTGAAGCATTTGAACATTCAGGTGAAGAATTAGCACATTCACGTTCAATGCACTTTAAGCATTGAGGAACAAATTCTTCCTGAGAAGCGCTGATTTGTTGAGCAAGTAATGAATCGCACTCCTTCTGAAGATCTTCATAATTCACTCTTAGCTTCTCAAGATCTTGCTTTCTTTGAAGAAATTCATAAGAAAGTTTCTCATGATCAGATAAGAGAGTGTTATGATGACCTTGAAGGCTGTCAAACCTAGACCAAGTCTCGAAGATTTTCATCAGGGCTTTAGTGCGATCCATTTCTTCACCTAACATATCATCACTCTTATCTAGCATGTTTTGAACCTTTTCAAAAGCCCTTTGTTGTTTTACAGCAATCTTAGCAAGTTTTGAGTAACTAGGGTTTAGATCTTCATCGATTCATTTTCACTAGATTCGAGGAGGTATATTTGAGTACCTTGGCACCCTTTGCCATGAAGCAATAGGTGGGAGCGTAGTCATCACTATCTTCATCAGCTTTGTTGGTGAGGTCATTTTCTTCAGAGTTGAAGATGGACTTGCTGACGAAAGCGTTGGTAGAGCTAGACTCGCCACACCAGACTCAGATTCTTCTGATGCCTCCTCTTCCTCATGTTCCTCAGATTCAGCTTCAGAGTCCATTTCCTTGCCAATGAATGCCCGAGCCTTTTTGGAGCTGCTCTTCTTGTGAGAAGAAGGCTTTGAGGATTTTGATGATGAAGATTTCGATGATTTCTTCTTCTTCTTCGCGTCATCAGAACTGTAATCCTTGTGTTTCTTCTTCTTTAATTCCTTTTCCCACTGAGGACAATCTTGGATGTAGTGACCAGGTTTCTTGCATTTGTGACAAAGTCTTCTCTTATAGTCACTGGATGAGGAATCACTGCTTCTTGAGGATTTTCCAAAGCGACCACGTCTTGAGAACTTCTGGAATTTCTTCACGAGCAGTGCTAGCTCCTGGCCTAATTCTTCAGGATCTCCAAGGCTACTACCAGAGTCTTCACACTCAGATTCAGACACAGCCTTGGCCTTCAGGGCACGTGTTTTTCCATAGCTAGAACCGCTAGTCATCAACCCGTGCGTCTGCACGGGCTAGCAAATTTTTGATACAATGCAACTAAGAACATTTAATTGTATGTGGGTATTAGCATAATTAAAAAAGTCAGTAAAGAATCGTACATTTGAGAACAGGTTACATGAAATTACCAGCAATAGTACATTGGCTACCATTTGGTCCAAAGGAATTTATTTCAATAAGGGCTTCAATTTATATTAATGTTTATTATATATGATGTTTGAAAAACATTCTTTCTGCAGATAACTTAGAGTTCCGGTGAACTCAATTAGCAAATATACGAAGAATATTAGTGAATATTACCTTTTTTGTCTGCTCCTTTAATTATATTACGTGAGCATAAATATTGTGTGCTTGCATAACTGATGATCTAAACCTTGTGACCCTCATGTATCATGCATGATATATTGTACGAACCCCAAATGGCTTGTTGGCTTGGTGTGTTTGGTTAAATAGAGCAAACCACATTTTCAAGTTTAAAAAAGTGTAAATGTACATTTTGATGCATTTATACGCATATGTAAGGTTTATGAAATATTTTCTTGTATTTATACACCGTATGAAATATATTCTAAAGTCTAGGCATCATAGCGTCCCTTAGGGCTGAAAGCCGAAATAATTAGACATGTACGTACCATGGAAATGTATAACCGGGATTCAGAGACATAGTCTCAAGAAACACATATACATCTGATTTCTCTACATAGGAAAAAACAACTGGAGTCTCTCCGTACCTGGAGTTAAGCTTCCTACAAATATCAAAGTGAACTGGCTTGCCATTTGTTTCAATTGTTCAAGTCAGAGACGCGGTAAATCTGCTAATATCTTGTGATCGGTTGACTTGGTTGGGAAATAAAGCAGGGAGTTAAAGGATCCACGCTTACTTTCCTACTGATTAGGATAACGGTGTCAGGAAGATGAATCACCATGCGAACAGTCTGATTCGCAAACAAATAATTTAAAAAAGGGTGTGCCTTGCTGAGGACAGTTTCTGCGGAGCTGCTTCCAACTGCCGTCGTCCCATCACTTCTGCTATTTTCCCTAATATGAAAATCAAAATGGAGTCCGTGAGTCCGTGATGGGAAAAAGAAGAATTCATTCGTATCAAAACTTCTGAGAAGCACTATAAAGAGCTAGTCATAGCACTAGCCTGGAAATCGAAAGAGTGATGGAGAAACCTACACATAGTTTCTAAAGCTGCAAAAGCAATATACACAACGGTATGTGCATATTGACCATAATTAGCAGCGAAGCATCATTACCTGCATAGTAGAGTACATTTTTTTTAACCGATAGTAAAGTACAGTTAGGGCAATAGGAACTGATATAATATAGAAAGCAATGGAGTATGTAAAAACATGAAGGCATAAACGTCTGTAACAACATTAATTTTCCATGTGCAGCTCAAGTACTACTTGAAGCTACCTCCATGCCGGTAGTTTTAAATCTGACTACTTTATCTAACGATTAAAAAGAGTATAATTTTAGCATATAAATATGGGAGCAAAATTAAATCTCTAAGCCTAGTACCTCCATGTAATGGCAGGATAATTAATTAGATATACACGATCGAGTTAATCAGAGATTTTTCATTACAGACTTGAAAGAAACGCACACACATCATTGATCTTCTACGTAAGAAACGACAACAACTAATTCGGTTTGCTATATAAAACAACTAACTCGGTTCCCTACAATATAGAATACGTGCTGCTGTTGGAGGCGATGCAGAACACCCCAATGCATGTGTCCTCATCTTATGGCGCACAATGGAGTCAAGATGACTGAATATGGATTACATGGGTTCTGTCTTCTATGAAGAATTTGTATGATGGACAATACAGCAGGCGTCGTGACACCACGAGTTCGCTGTATTTTCTTCACACGGCCTAGTCTACTTGAAACTGCTGTTGGTACACCTTTTTCACTACATCGACCATCGTGAGAAGATTCAGTGATTAGCCTGTTCAGAACCTGAAATATGAGGAGATTAAATACCGGAAAAAAAAGAGATTGGGGAGATGCTAGACTGAAAACTGACCTTTTTTTTCCTGGTCGATGGCCCCGTCAACCTAGCAGTCGTTCTTCTCCTCTCCTCCCTCGTCGGTTCCGGTGGCCGCCATTCTCCTCTCTTCTGATTCCATCAACACCATGCATACCACCTACAGCCTGTATGGCACCGGTGTGGCACATAGGTCATCGATCATCGTAATGTTCGCTTCGGCATCTCTTCTGCTATCTTTGAGGTGAAAATTTCCTTTGATCTGTAATCCTGAAAAATAAAAATTTGAAGCTCGGATTGGTATGGAGGAGGGACTGAATCATGGGCTTTTCATCAAAGGGATTAAAGCGTGGATCCTGTTGAGGTTCACAACGGCATGGTTAGGAGATGGCCATGTCGGAGGAGTGAAAAGGAGCGGCGACGTGAGGGATTTGGGGCTGGAGCGGAGAGGAGCAGCGATGTCAGGCATGCAGGGTGCGTGCGAGAGCTGGAGAGAATACGTCAAGGCACTTCATCTGCCTAATTGTGTATCCCCACGTCATGATATATAAGAGATCTTTTTTTTTAACTGAGAAGAGATCAATACAGAAGATATCTTCTTTTTTAAATGAGAAGACATCTTCTTTCGTGGGAGTAACAAACCGAACTGTGACTCGTAAGCATCCAGGACTCCTGGTCTTTCGGCAAAAATAATTCTGTTGATTTCTTCATAATCTTGGACGTACAACTAATATCCAATGGTTATTATAGTTAGTTGTCTAGGATTAACGTGGAGGCTCTAATGATGCTTCCAATTAGTAAATATAAGATATAAGATAGAGATCTCTCTTTTCAGCAAGCTGGAACTCATGAGTATTTAGCCTCTCGAGGATATCAGCTGGATCAAGTGACTTGTAGTCAGCACGCTCTTGTATCATCAGTGCCAGAGTATCAAATGAGGAATCAAGCGATCTCAACAATTTCTTCACCACCTCATGGTCGGTGATGTCAGTGGCACCAAGCGCTTGAAGCTCATTTGAGATGTCAGTGAGGCGATCGAAGGTTTGTTGAACATTTTCGTTGTCGAGTCTTTTGAAGCGGTTGAAGAGATTGCGAAGAACATCAACTCGAGAGTCACGCTGAGTTGAGACTCCTTCATTTACTTTGGACAGCCTGTCCCAGATGAGCTTGGCAGTTTCCAAAGCACTCACTCTTCCATATTGTCCTTTGCTCAGATGGCCACATATGATATTCTTCGCTTGAGAATCGAGTTGCTTGAATCTCTTCACATCGGCAGCATTCAGAGAAGGTGTGACTGAGGGAACACCATTTTCCACAACATACCAGAGATCGTTGTCAATTGCCTCAAGATGCATTCGCATCTTGTTCTTCCAGTAGGGGTAGTCCGTCCCATCAAAGGTAGGACACCCTGCTGAGACCTTGATCATACCTGCGGTCGACATAACTAAAACTCCAGGTGGTTAAACCAAAATCACACAGAACAAGGGAGTACCTTGCTCTGATACCAATTGAAAGTGCGTTATATCGACTAGAGGGGGGGTGAATAGGCGATTTTTATAAATTCTTCACTGAGGAATTTGCCGGTGAGGAAATTCCTTAGCGAAGAACTACTTGCAGCGGAATAAGTACTCAGAAGTAAGCATAAGAGAATGCGGGCATGGTCATCATGATGAAATGAAGACAAACAAAGAGTACAGAAAGCGTAAACACAAGATAGCACAAGATGAAGACAAACAGACTGAAGAAATTGAACTGAGGAAATTGAGAAAGTCTTCAATCAAAGTCTTCAAACACAGATATGAACAAACACTCAACACAATAATGAGGAAATGAAAGGGTTGAGGAAATAGAACAGTAAGGTCGGTGAAGAAAATGATTTGGTAGACCAGATCCAACTGTTGTCTCAGTTGTACGTCTGGTTGGAGCGGCTGAGTATTTAAACTCGAGGACACACAGTCCAGGACACCCAGTCGCTGAGCACGCAGCTCAGACACCAAGTCCTCACCGTATTCTCCTTGAACTAAGGTCACACTGACCTCGTCCAATCACTCGTGGTAAGTCTTCAGGCGACTTCCAAACCTTCACAGACTTGGTCACTCGGCGATCCACAATTTCTCTTGGATGCTCTAGACCATGACGCCTAACCGTCTGGAAGAAGCACAGTCTTCAAAGGTAACTAGCGTCGGATCCACAGGATCAATCTCTTGATGATGCTCAATCACTTTGGGTTTGTAGGGTTTGGTTTTGGGTTTTCCTCACTCGATGATTTTCGCTCAAAGTCCTCGGAGGATGGGTTGCTCCCAAATGACAAGTGTCAAGTTCTCTCGGAGCAGCCAACCAGCTAGTGGTTGTAGGGGCGGCTATTTATAGCCTAGGGAGCAGCCCGACATGATAATACATAAATGCCCTTTAATGATATGACCGTTAGGTGGATAAGATATTTTGGGACAGGTGGCGCAAGAAGAGAAAGAACGGTCGGAAATTTGAATCTCAAATTCCTCGGGGCTATCATGTTGCTCACTATGTAGGCAATCCAGATGGCGAATTCCTAACTCCTCGGTCGAACAAATTCTCAATGACCGGAAGAGCTTCGTCTCATCCATCAAGAAATTGACTGAACTGTATGAGTTTTCCAAAGGCTTCACTCGAAGGGATTGGTTGGTGTAGGATTTTGAGTTGAGCATCACATGGAAATTTTTCCTTAGTATTTCCTCGACCCCCTTTAACAGTATGGTGTTTCCTATGACTCAAGAAAGAGAAAATGAAACTACGAAAACAAAAAGTCTTCACGCTTCATGTTCCTCAAATGAATACCAAGTCTTCAAGGTCACATCAATTTCTTCACTTTCAAAGTCTTCAGAAAGTCTTCAAAATATCAAAGTCTCCAGTCGAAGAACTTCATTTTTAGGGGTCGACTTTCTCTGTAAATATCAAACTCCTCATAGACTTATAGACCTGTGTACACTCACAAACACATTAGTTTCTTAACCTATAAGTCTTCAATACACCAAAATCAATAAGGGGCACTAGATGCACTTACACCAATGCTCCACTTCACGGCGACAAAACATTTCAGCGTCGTTATCGGATGAGCCGAAAGCTCTTCCTCAGGATTGTGAATTCCATCCGGTAGTTCGACAGCTACTTCAAGTGCAAGATGGATTGCACCGGCAAACTTGGATTCACTTGATCCAGAAGTGCACGTCAGTGATGAGGATGCTTGCATACGGAGCTCCCGGTGATTCACTCGACGACTATGGGCGCATGGCCGAGTCCACCAGCATTGAGTGTTTCTACAAGTTCTGTCGGACAGTGGTGGCAGTCGTTTGGACCGCAATACTTGAGAACACCCAATGCGGAAGACACTGCTCGGATCCTAGCACAGAATGCAGCAGGAGGATTTCCTGGGATGCTTGGAAGCATCGACTGCATGCATTGGAAATGGAAGAACTGCCCATTTGCTTGGCAGGGGATGTACAAAGGCGCCAAAGGCGTTTGAAGTGTGGTACTTGAGGCGGTGGCCACACAAGACCTCTGGATTTGGCACTCCTTCTTTGATATGCCAGGAACTCATAATGACATCAACGTGCTGCAGCGCTTCCCTGTCTTTGCCAAGCTTGTTGAAGGTCATTCTCCTCCGGTGAACATCGAGGTCAATGGGTGGCACTGTAACAAGGGGTACTACCTAGCTGACGGCATCTATCCGAGATGGTCTACATTTGTGAAGACTATCTCAAACGCTGTGCCAGGAGGCAAGAAGTCCCACTTTGCCAAGGTGTAGGAGGCTTGCCAGAAGGATGTCGAGCGGGCATTTGGTGTGCTCCAATCTCGATTTGCCGTTGTCCGGTACCCTGCTCAGACCTGGTCGAAAGATCAAATGTGGAAGATCATGACTTGCTGTGTCATCTTGCACAACATGATCATTGAGAGCGAGCAAGAAGAGCCAGTGTTTGATACTGAACCATACTACAGGCAGAGTCCTCTAGCCGAAGTTGATCACCAGCTACCGGCAACCTGGACTGCCTACCTCAATATGCGTCAGGAGATCCGAGACCCACAGGTACATCAACAACTGCAGCAGGATCTAGTGGATCACCTATGGAGGCTCAAGGGCGAAGCCGGGCGCGACGTGTGATGAGTTTTTATTTGTTGAACTATATAATTTGTATTGAACGATTTGTTGTTGCACTATTTTGTTGAAGTATTTGATTTTCTGTGATGAACTATGTGATAGAAAAATGGTGTTGATAATTGAACGCCGAGCCACGACGAATCACGCCGAATATGGGCCTATTCTCGCCCATATGGGCCCTTATTCACCGAAAAGTGGTCCAATATCGGCGTCTGAAGGCGACGGCTGGATGCCCAACCGCCCCAGCGCTGATTGTATCGCAGGCTCGTCCTCAAGGGGCGATTCCTCGGGGGGCCAACTGCTGGAGATGCTTTAAGCAGCTGGATGGGCTTCCTCGCGGATGGATCGATGCATAGAGGCACTGCGTACATGATGACCCAAGGCACCGATGCATGCCGGCGCTGCCGCTGGCTCCGTTGTACAGGCAGTCGCCACCACATCTGTCGTCTGTGGATCCGAGCAGCCTCTTGTCGCCTGCGGCGGCACGTGAGCCGCTTCATCCAGCGAGCCACTGCTTGTGAGGACGCTGGAGCTAGCTGCCACATCCGGTGGGGACTTGCTGCTGTTCGCAGTTAGGACGCCGCACCATCGTTAAAACACTAAAACGACAGGTTTCCAGCGGGCGCCTCAACTGTGTCTTCTATGCTGATTATGTGATTTTTACCTATCCTTCCTATGAAGAATTGCACGCAAGTCACTCATCATAGTATATATAGACTTTTGGAAGCAGTGTATTTCTATTTCCTGCCTGCACATTGTTATTTGAACAAAATTACATTGCATATATTCAGAGAAATTACATTTTCCAAAATTCAAATTATTTATATCAGATTATAACAATGTTGATTCCTTTGGTATCATTTTATAAAGTGATTCTATTTTCACGTCCGGTCTGTGCTATTTTCTCTGGTGTTTACTGCATCCCATGCATGTACTGAGAACAGAGCTTCAACAATCTCATGTCAGTGTTTTTTTCTCGCAAGGAAGAGGATGATCTGCATATATTATTTTATACATACAATTTTTATGAGCTTAATTTCATTCATTCGCCACAGTCAATCCTGCTTCATTCACTAGAATGTAAAATTCAATCCTTTAATTTCAAAACATTAATTATTTTTAATATTTGAAGACCTGATCATTATGTGCCAGGCTTGTATCTCGTTTGTGATAAATGAAGAGATAGTTGCATGTGCTCATATTGTTGCAACCACGGGTTATGCTACGCTTATTATATAATACCGATAGATGAAGGAGTTGCATGCGCTCATATTATTGCACACAAGGCTTGATGGTAGAAATAGAAGGACTTGATTTACGGGGCTTGTAAATTGGTTGCATTAACATAAAAATGCCTATAGTATGTCAGCACTACTATATCGTCCAGTCGTGATTGAACGTATTTTGTTCCATGATCAAGGTGCCCTATCCACATGGAAGGTTCCTATGCATATCTTGTAGAACTTTTTTTTCTGAAAACAGTAGGTGAGTGTCAATCTGTCGCAGCTTTTAAATTTTACATCCTTGAAATTTTTGTATGGTTAAAGGATATATTTTACAACCTTTTGCACTTGTGCATGTGAAAACTTGGATCACTTATGATGTTTGTTGTGCTATACTTCTGACAGAATATATAATGTAGCGCATGTTAAACTATCTACCTCTCCAGGTTGGGCCAGTCGAGGTTGGATAGCGGAGGATCTGTATATTTATGTTGACGATAGTTGTCGATGATTTTTAGGGTGTCATATAAACTTGCTATACCACGTTGTAACACACGGGCATTTGTGCTAGTGATATGTAAAATCACAATATAATTTTACTAAAACCTCCCTTAGAGTGATTGAGTAATAATAAATCAACTAAATCCATAAACAGTAGATATTGCATTGACTTATGGAGCTTGTGCCTCGCTGTTGAGTGTTTTTTAGTTGGAGAAACGTCTTTTTCTCATAGCAATGCATTAATTTTCTCCGTTGCGACGCACATGCATATTTGCTATTAATAGTTACACTAACAGTCTTGATAAGTCTCAGTCGACTAAGACTAGAGTGTCAAAAACGCTCCTTTATTATGGGACAGAGGGAGTAGCTAATATATATTTACCTGAAGAACGAGCCACCGTGATGGCCTGTTCACGGCACCTAGAAGCGGCCGGTCGTGAAGGAGGCGATAATTCCACCACCGCCGAGCTGGTGCTGGATCGCATGCGGGTAAAGGAGCTGAGAGCACGGCCGCGAGCTGATCCGGGAGCCCTGAGTGGGGGGAGGGGGGGATCCGATCTAATATCTGCGTCGAACTGCAGCGCCCGCGACGAACCGGTTAGTAGCCATCGGAGAAGATACGGATCAGTACATTTGCTGGGCGCGCTCGACCAGCTTGGCTGAGGATCCAGGCCTCCGCCTCCGCCGCCACCAAGGATTTTTCGGTCTTGCCGCCACCGGTGCGTAGGGGATTTGGGATTGGATAGGGAGGGCATCGAAAGCAAATTTGCTTGGAGCGTCGGACCTTGCTGCATATTTCGTGCAAAGATTGCTCAATCAGAATCTGTGCGGTCGATCTCTTATCCGATGGCCCAGC
Source organism: Aegilops longissima (assembly GCA_021605205.1). Taxonomy (NCBI): domain Eukaryota; kingdom Viridiplantae; phylum Streptophyta; class Magnoliopsida; order Poales; family Poaceae; genus Aegilops; species Aegilops longissima. Next base: position 574,340,664 of record CM038680.1, on the reverse strand, counting down.
AACAAGTTTTCTATTTTTGCACAGCAAGCTTAGATTCTATTGCAGTCGTCCCCCCTGAAGATCCCTTTGCCAAATCAGCGACAAGAACTTTGCAATCTAATGCTTGCTTTATACTCCCTTCGTCCTAAGGTTAGTACAAAGTTGAGTCAATTATTTTAGGAGGGAGGGAGTATGTGACAAGTTCAAGTCTGCTGCAAGAGTCAGCCCCTCTCGGCAGGCCAAAGTTTCCAAAATTTCAGGGTTGTTCAGTTCTTCAATCATAGCAGAAGATTCCTAGATAGGCTCCAGCCTCGACGTTACGAGCTACTGCACTGAATGATCCTCTTGTGCCATCGTCCATGAAAGCTGCACCATCAACATTAACTTTTGAAGTTCCAGCTGCAGGTGGTAACCATCGTGGTGCAACGCCTGACGATGGCAAGGGCGATCTCTGAACCGGCTTCTTCAAAACTTGCAACTCGTCAATGAAACAGTTGACAAAAACCGTGCATACTAGCTTGGCTCTGGTGCTCCCCTTCGTGGATTAATTTCATTTGGGCATGAAAAATAGCCCACATGGACATGGTGACAACCAACCTACTCACTTCAATATGGTTTAGAGATTCAAACATAGAGAAAAGCTAGTTCCGCACCAAAGGTTCAGCGGTGTTCTGTATGTGATGCACCACATATCGTCTTCACATAGAGACTAAACGCATCGGGCGTGTGTGCACTGAATCAAGGATTGAAACTAGGAATCCTCCGCTCCACATATCTGACATTTACTTGAAGTAGACATATTTATATGGTTTATTAGATCAGCACTAGGGATGGACTGTTGAGCTAAACTCCATAGGAAAACTCGTACCTTCGATGGAACATCGACATGCCATAGTTAAGTCCAAGACTTTTGCTCTATGATGGGATCCAATGAATCACCAGTATCCTCGAGCGACGCCTCTCAATGGATCTTTCTAGTGATCAACATACAGTATGCCGATTTTACAGTGAAGATACCCTTCTTTTCTCACCCCCGGGCCAAAAAATCGTGGTGTTGCACTGTGCTAATGGGGATGGTTAGGATTGTATTAGCATCTATCGACAGAAAAATCTAGCAACCGTTGTGCTAACCATATATGTTTTGTTCATAGATGTTTGGGTTATATGTATTGTACGTGCTCACATCCTTGGGTATCAGTATGAGTTGCATACTGTGATTGCCTTATCTACTCGTGGATTAGATTACTAGAAAAAGGTGCTAATATTTCCATCATTAATTCCCTTCTCTTTTGTCTCTCAGACCACGATGTCTCACATTAACCACGGCCAAATAGTGCATCATTAGGATGTCGAAATAAAACTAGAAAACCTGCAAACAACCGTCTTGCAAGGATGCTCATGTCGGAAGCACATAATTCTTATTCATGTTGGGACTAGCTGATGTGGATCATAAATCAACTACTCTCATTGTTGCCCGCTAGTATCGTACGCGAGGAAGCATCAATGCTCATAACCAATTGGACCTTGTTAAAAGTAGTTCATGGAAACATTTGCAACCTAGATTTGGGCTTACTACAAAATGATATTGTAAGATTACAATATAATTTTATTAAAAGTTCCCTTAGGGTGATTGAGCAAGTCAACTAAATGCATGGACGGGAAATATTACATTTACTCTGGAGCTTGTGCCGGCGTTTTGGTGATGACGAAACTTGGTGGATGTCGAAACTTGCCTTTATTCATAGCAATACGTCAATTTTCTCTTGTTGCTGGGCTCACGATCGCGCGGTCGACCGAGTCCTCTCAACATCCAGTGCGACCGTCCTTACTTCGCGCGCTCCCCCGATCGCGCAGTCGACCGAGTCCTCCTCAACGTCCACTGCGGCCGTCCTTACTTGGCGCACTCCCCCGATCGCCGTCGCCACCGCCACAAGGTAACTCGTCTGCACGTGTGCCCAGGTTGCCAGGCGCTGCAGCGCGCGGTCGGGCTGGTGGATGACGCCGTGATCCGCCACCTCCCTCCACAACGCGACAGCCATCGCGACGCGCAGTGGCATGCGCGGCGCGGCGGCGAACTCGACCCGGAGCCAGCGGGAGGCTGCGGCGGCACGCAGGCGCGCAGCCCCCACGTCCAGGCCTACCCGCCTGGCCAACAGCAAGAGCATGGCCTCGCAGCTGCCGCGGACGTCGTTGGGCGGCGGGACACACGTGCGGCCGGCTGCGGCGGCACGTAGGCGCGCTACCCAGGGGTCCAGTTCCATCGCCCTGGTTGTAACCTCCGTGCGGACGTCGTTGGGCAGCGGCACACGCGTGCGGCCGGCTGCGGCGGCACGTAGGCGCGCAGCCCAGGGGTCGAGGCCCATCGCCCTGGCTGTAACCTCCGTGCGGACGTCGTTGGGCGGCGGCACACGCGTGCTGCCGGCTGCGGCGGCACGTAGGCACGCTACCCAGGGGTCCAGGCCCATCGCCCTGGCCGAAACCTCCGCGCGTACGTGGTTGGGCTCGGGCTGGACGCGCATGAGGCGGTGGTGGGACGCGAGGGAGCTGGTGCAGTGCGCCTGTGCATGGCACGTCGCACAGGAGAATGCCGCGTCGGCATAGCAGTGCACGTCCGCCCCCGCGCCGCACAGCGCGCAGCCTGGCCGGCTCGCGCCAGTGGACTGCTTCTCCGAAGACATGCGACGGCTGCGCCTACTTTTCTTTTCTTCCTGCAGGTACTTGGCTTGATTCCCCTCGTCCCGGGCGGCGCGTATTTGAAGAGGAGGGGAGGGATCCCATGCAAGTTCGCCGGTGGACGTGCGTACTTACGTGGGTGCAAACGGACGCGATGCTCCGCCCTTCTTTGTTCTGCCAAGGATTCCCATGCCAAGCGATTCCCATGTCAGGCAACAATCGGTTACGTTAACGGCCGGAAAGAAAAATATCCATTGCGACCGGGCCGTACTCAACTGAAAAAGATCCTGTATAAGATTTTTTTTTCCCTTAACGGACGTGGTGTGGCGCTGCACTTTCACACAAGGGTGAGCCGCCAGCTGGAGATGCCTAACTTTCTAGTACTATATACACGTCTGCCGTCCACTAACTGAATTTTGGTCCGGCTATATGTTCTTATTCTGTGGAAGCTAGATATTTTAGTCCGTTAGAGCTAGTAGAATGAGTGCAGCATCTTCGCACCTTGTCGGGCTCCGTTGGGAAAAAAAATTAAATCCAACAAAATTGAATTTCTTTCTACGAGTACATAATGGATGGTCTTTGTGTACCCGAAAAATTTCATTAACTAATACTCCCTCCGTCCAGAAATACTTGTCGGAGAAATGTATAAAAATGGATGTATCTAGAATTAAAGTATGTCTAGATACATCCATTCCTCTGACAAGTATTTCCTGACAGAGGGAGTACGATGTTTTTTCTAGAAACCTCGTCTTATTTATTCAACAAAGTTTGGAGCAATGGTTACAATATCGTGTGAAACACCAAACCACACATGTGTACTAAAATCAAGAGATAAGAAAAAATTTGTAGTAGGGCGTTTCGGTGCCCAGGCTCAGCTGCATCCGGTTAGAAAAAATCGTAAAAGATTAAAAAAATCCATTTTTTTGTGCGGTAGACAATTTGATGCGTGAGGCCCGCTCCAAATTTTAAGTCACTTGGATATCTGAGTAGCTCTCAGCAAAAAAGACAAATCAGGCCAAAACAGTACATGAACAATAAACATTTTTACAGACCCCCAATTTGTCTTTTTTGCTGAGAGCTCCTCAGATGTCTAAATGATTTAAAAATTGGAGCGGACCTCACGCATTAAATTTTCTACCGCGGACATCAGATCCCATCTATATATTCTTACTAGTTGCTGGGGCGCGCCCAGGGCGCGCCTCCTCTGCATGCATGTGCGTACCAACCTAGCTATTGTAGTTGACAACGTGCTTGTACGGTACCTAGCTATCCTGGGCATTGCCCTTTTCAAAAAAAAAATCGTGGGTAGCACATGTGCACGCAACTATTTGCTGAATTTATATAACTTGCTGAACTTTGTAAAGCAGAGCAATCCAATAGCAGTGACAATACCATCTTATTGATTGGGAAAATAAAATACAGTAGTAGAAATGCAATACTGGCAGTGCACATTCATAAAATACATTAGGTGAGAGCATCATACATATGGATAAGCTTATATGAACAGAGAAGTACCAGTTTTGTAGCCTAAATGACTGATTACGAAGAAGAGAAGTGCTTCAAAAGCAAATGCACACTTCGCAGGTCAAGTCGACCTCGATGACCACCGCTTTTTTCACATCCGCTCCTGTTGCTACCTAGTCGTCGAGTCAACCTGAACAACCACTGCATCGGCAAGTGTGTAGAGTGTTGGTCCCCGAGGCATCGAGCTCGTGGAGGCTCAAACTGACGTTATAGCCCGCGCTGTGCGGAGTAAAGATGTAAGTAAGTTAGATACTTGTGCATGGCTTGTAGATAGCTGGGAGAGTAAATGCTTCAAAGCACTCTTGTTCAGAAAGTGGATTCATTCTCTAATATAGGTAGACAGAGTACATGTGAAGCTTCATATCTAAATGGACAATTATGTGACCATGACGGCAAAATGTATCTCGATAAGTTGGATGGTGAGGCTAGTACAATATAGGATTTCTCAGGTATGGCATTCATACAAGAATATTCAGAGTTCCAGTCAGGTCAGAGCTACACTTAGTGCACCGGGCTAGCTAAATTCAGAAACATGGCATCTTAGATAGTTCAACTGGTCAAAAGGTACAAATTTAAAATTAAGATTCAAGATCAAATTAGTTTTCATTTGTGGGACACTTTTCTCGTAATTTCAGCATAAAAGGTGAAGCACTGTTCGACCCCATTTTTCAGTAACCATCAGTACTGTTCCAAAATGAGGACATTTAGAAACTCTTTTCTTTTCTTATCGGAAAGTCTGAAGTTACATGTGGCTTACCGAGTCGAGCAAGATGTTGTAGGCCTCGTCGATCACTGGCAGATAGCATAAAGAAAGTCCCTTAGACGCGCCAATAGCAATCTTCATCATTGTCGATTTTTATCCTTGTCATCCACGGAAGGGAGCAATTTATACCTGAAGGAAATATGATCTTTTAGGTCAGTTTCCTCCTCCACATTGACGAAGAGTTGTAACTTGCTTGTACCAAGAAGCTAGTCGGATAATTAATTATGCAATCCAAAATATCTAGTATCCCATTTTACTAAATATCCAATATCTACATTCATATGATTTTAAAAATACAAAGTGTTGACCCTTTGGAAGGGAGAGAACTCAACTATCCTCTTGACTTATAGAAAAGAAACTTCACATGACAAGAACATCTCATTGACAATGGATGAGATGACACTCATACGTTCTCGGATTTCCAAATTAACATTTTTTATCTTGTTGGTCTCAAGAACCACCAGACGTACTAATACCTGTAATGATCAATTGACAACAGAAAGCAGTAAAAAAACTCATTTTTGAAGAGGTGTGTCTCAGGGCTCCCAATGCTCATGCACTTGTACACCAACATCCTGTGTTCATCCTCATAGCACTACTCAACCAATTTACCAGGTTCTTCTGCCTCAGTTGCCCAAGAAAGAAAACCTCAGCCTACAAGAACAGAACCATATAAGCTAGCCATTCATCAGCCAGGCTTCGAAATGGATCTGGCAAGCACATGATCGTGCTGGCGCATGCAGAGCGCTCTGTTTCACACTCACCAGCCACTCTTTGTCGCTACTGCAGTTAGCATATGCATAATGTATATGTACAGATCATTATAATCAAATATTATGTATGCCATAAATTCCTGAATTTCATCTGTTAAACAAGCAATATATGTGCCATCCATCAAGTTTTGCACAACAGCTAGTACCCTTCATTACCTCGTTTGTGGACTCTCTCTGAGTCACCCTATCCACTTGCCCCCGCGTAGGCCCTAGTTTCTTTTCTGCTTTTCCTTTGCAACTACCCCTCTGGTTGGGAGTTCCCTCAACAACCAACCAATGTAATTATGTAAAGCAAGATTTTATTTTATAAGGCAGTGGGAGCTTCTCTCAACTGTCATTCAAGGTTAAAAAATGGGCAAAGATATCTAACTATGTACACATTTGATTGTAACTTCATAGATTCTTAATGAGTTGGCAATCCTGACTCCTAAATTAAACTACAGTGCGAAACAGAAGAATGTTTCAAATTTATTCATAAGATAGAAAGGGAAGTGCACATAAGGAAATGTACCCCTGCTTTTGATAGCATCGTAATAAAACATGTGTGGATGAAACCATTAGTTCTTGAATCCCTGACCCAAATCCTCTAAATCAAAAAGGTCCACCAGATGTTAAAAACATTTAATACAAGTCTTAGAAGTCATTTTCGTAGAAAATTGCAACAGGCATTGAAGTGAATACAACGGGAGCACAGAAATACAGAACAATATTTACTTCATTTTAACCCGCATTGAGGTGAATACAACCGGCGTTGAAGTGAATATTGACCATAATTTAGTAGAAAAAACAATGCAGTTCAACACAGGAGAGTTAAACAACCACTATCACTGTTGAAACCCATCATGTCATCTTTTCGTTTTTCAACTTTTAAGCATGGACTGCACAAATAAATCAGTACTGTCCAAATTCAGCATTCATTGCACAAGCAAATTAAGGACATGGGGATAAAAGGAGAAGATGTACCCTGTGCATGGTCATCTAAACCCTTAATGAAGTGCTAGCACGCATACCTAAAGAGCCAAGAAACTTGTGACCAACCGAAGTTGTGTCCGATGGCTCAGGTAGGAATCGACACCAAGATTAGTACCTGCAAAACAACACATAATTATACAGTATCAATCAGGACAAATACTGCAAAATCAAAGGTAACAACACTGAGAAGAATTGTATATATAATTGCAGGTGATGTGTATAGGATTCTTTGAGTGGCAAAGGTCTTGCTCATGTGGCAAATGTAATAATGGATGTGTGGCTTCCTTGTAGAGACGCCTCAAATTTGTGAGCTTCTTCCTATAGAGCCTCGCTTTGTTCCCCATATGCATTGACCATCAGTAAAACGACGATGATACACCTAAACTTTACAAAGCTACAAAGAGATGGACATTAAGCATTGAGAACTGGACACAGTAGAATGTACGTCATGGTAGTACCTGACCCTGTTCTCACATTCAGTGTTCACAATCTAATGTCAATAATAACCAAATCTAAATGAAAATGATTTGTAAGTTTTAGTAATGTGTGGCCCTCTATCTAGGATCACACTCATTTAACCCTGCCGCACCCCCTCCACGCAATGTAAGTACTCAGCCCCCCTCCCCCAATGTAACTTGGTTGACAAGAGTTTAATAACTCTTTTAATACAAAGATTGTAGGAAAACTCTCCTACGGTCATTTACGGTTCAAAAAAAAAGTTTTAGTAATGTGTGGTAGAACCCAACTGAGAGCAGTGGAGACAAGATCAAACTGTAGCTCACCATTACACAGAAGAAGAGGATAGTGCGTGCATTTTATTTAGCTTAAGATACTGATTTTCCGTATTTTTATACTCTCAAAATAGGCACATAAGATCTGAGCATCACAATGTTTCCCGCTAACTATAAGGGCAGGTACATGATGAGAACAATTCATACCAATAAATTAGATGAAGCTCTGTACTAGTTCATTTGCAACATACAAACGACCTATTTCTGGAACCATAATTAGTTCAAAACACTAAAAGGAACACTTATCAATTATTATCAAGCAGATGACTGGATAAGAAGTGAAAGGAAATTACCACTTTAAATTTGGCTTTCCATCACTATATTCATTCATCTTTTGCTTCTAGCCAAATCTGAATATATCAGATCAACAAAAGTAGACATGTCGTTAAATTCATAAAAAAGTAATTATTAGTTTCCAAAGGCACCAACAGGATACAAGAAAAAGACATGCCGAAACACTGCCACTAACCTATGAAGACTCCATCCAAAAGTATAGCTACGCCACTCAGCAAATGTAATCATGTTACAACAATTAGCTGCTTGCATAGGAAATAAGGATCATCTTGGAGTGGCCTCAAGGAGATATTAACTGCTTTCAACTTAGTAAATAATGTAAAACTAATCCATGCCGATGAAGCAACAAATAGGTACTGTTAGCTTTGTTACTTGACATGCAACTAACAAAAGTTAATTTTTCAGGCAGTGAAAAAAATATTAACAGCAACCCATGAATAAGAAAATTGTGTTATTATGGTAATCAGCAGAGACCTAAAAAGTACTCCCTCCGTCCCATAATGTAAGACGTTTTTTAACACCACACTAGTGTTAAAAAACGTCTTACATTATGGGACGGAGGGAGTAGTTATCTAGCCAATTAGATAAAAGACATTGATTTGAGTATACCTGCACTCAGATCTTTCATAAACTATTGTTTGTTCTTGGTCTGCATCATATGAACCCAAAGTAAGTTTTCCCGTTTACTCTTGTCTTTTCAAGGAACATGGTTCTAGGAACATGACAAAGGGAGTGAATTGGTAAAATTTCCCCCAAAAACATTAGCCATGGAATGTACACAACAGGAGCATACCAGGCTGAATCTCAAGATGGTGTAGCCTAGTTGAATGGGGAGGTGATTCCTGACCTGTCTCCACTCACTGGTGAAGAAGGAAGCGAAAAATTAAAGAAGGGGAAGATAAAGAAAGTGGACAGCTAAAATCCAAGGAACAAATGCTCAGCAACCAACCAAAATATCCAAACAAAATTCCAAAGATGTAGCAGAGGCGAGAAGAAGCCAAAAGAGAAATAGGAGATGCAAAGAAGACAAAATCTAAGACAAAAAAATAGTGTGATCAGATCCATGGGTGTAGGCGCTCACCTCAACTAAAGCCACACTTGTAAACCTTGAAGTCTCACAAACCTGTAGAAACCAGGGACTGGCGGTGTGGACAGATGGGGAGGCTAATCAAACCGAGAGGAGGAGCTGGTGAGAGTGAAGGGAATGAGAAAGGTCGGACCACTAGTGCAGAACCGGGCAATAGCACCGGTTCGTAAGGCCCTTTAGTGCCGGTTCCACAACCGGCACTAAAGTGTGGTCACTAAAGCCCCCCCCCCTTTAGTACCGGTTCAGCACGAACCGGTGCTAAAGGCCAACCACGTGGCACGAGGCAGCTCCGGGGGCAGGGAGCCCTTTAGTACCGGTTGGTAACACCAACCGGTACTATAAGGTTTGGGGGGTTTTTAGTTTTATGATTTCTTTTTCATTTAATTTTGTGTTTCCATTTTAATTCTTTTTCGTTTGCTGGTATTTTACGATACTACACATTGTACACGTTATATATATATATATATATATATATATATATATATATATATATATATATATATATATATATATATATATAATTTCTAGTAGAACCAATCATGCATATATATAATCAATGTCTCACAAACCACCATATTAATTAATTCACACATACACACATGTATAGCTATATACAATTTCTCCTACATATGCATGTTGCCTTTGAGCCAGTGGCATTAGCCTAATTGGTGCCTTGAGCACGATGACAATTGGAAGTGGTTTTCATGGGGCGTAGTGGGTAATAGTATTCTCCTTGGATTTATGACCTGGTCGAGCAAAAATCCCGCTTATTTCCTCTTGAAGTGCTTCTACGCGCTCCGTTTCTAGGAGCTTGTCCCGCACCTCTGTGAACTGTTAAGAAGGAGATCAATATGCATGTGTATTAGTTGTGTGACTAGATATCGATAATGGTGTAAAAATTGTGAATAGTGTTCTGACAAGCGTACCCATTCCTGTCTTTGAGATCTACTCCTTTCGGACGCCATCATGCGAATGTTCTCGCAAACGCAGAATGCACACAGATCAGTCCCCTGCGCCTGCTGCAGGGCCTTTACGAGAATGGAATTTGATCAGATAATAATTAATCAAGCATGATAATTAAAGAGATGGCAGCTAGCTAGCTAGCTAGTACTACTTAATTACTTACCTTGGATCGAAACCGTTTAAGCTTTTTTTCCATTCACCTTCCGTGACGCTGATGAACCTTGCCCAAGCCCTGCCCGCCGACAAAGAAAATGAATAAAGGGGTTATTAAATAGTTCATATCATGAAATGACGAACTAAATAGGCTGAGATATATAGTTAATAATGATTGAAATTACCTGTTGACTATCCCAAACAAGATGTTATAGTCAGTATTTGCTTTGAGTAGTGAGTCCAGTATGTCAACTGTTCCGGCGTCAACTTTAATGATACACAAGATCCAGTGAAATCTGCATGCACACATGTTTGCATGTCTTAATTAAGCGGGCATATGTAAGCAAAAACATGTAGCTAGCTAGTAGGCAAAAACAGAGAATTTGTAGTACAAGACAGTGTGACTCACTGGAAGTTGTAAGGAAGTAGTATATCTTCATTGTATTTGAGGCGCTTCAAGAACTCTAGCATGTTGTCCTCTACGGCCTTTTGATGATGTGGATTTATTTTCCATGTGTATTCATTAACGGTGTTTGGGTCAATGAACCCAATACCAAAGCGTCCACCTTTTCTCATTTCATACATCTTCATCCTGCATAATACCACGTAAAAGAATATAGTGAGGATAATTACAGGTAATGATTGATCAAAAGGATCACTACAGCTAGCTTGAGACTTAAATTACAGAAAGAAATCACTTACGGACAATAGCAACGACGATAGATTTGTCGAAAAGGCGTCTTGATTGTATAACTGAAACAGTTCAGAATACTCAACGGACAGAGCTTTCTCATGGAAGTAATGCTCCTCCTTGACATTCACCATGAGGGACAATCGATTGGAAATCTTGGTAATGTTCATGTACCATTGATGCAATTCATACATTGTCGTTGGGAGGTTCTTGACCTTGTCTGGCTTGACCAAAGGTTGGCCCCGGACATATTTCCATTTTATTTCATCCTCTGTAAGCACATGCATGGGCTCGATCTCGAGGAGTTGTCCAACAGTGATGTTGAGAACTTCAGCCTGCATTATATGGTCCTTGGTTATTTCCACATTGCCCACCTCGGGAACGTAAATTGTTTGCCCACAATAATATTGGACGCGCGTACTGTCACGTGTTGTTGGCACAACAAGCGAGGGGATCGATTGCGCTGCCTGTTCTCCCAGCTGGGGAATGGTTTTCCCGCATTTTTCGACAGCTGCTTGTTGTTTGCTCGATCCCGAGCTCGCCTCCTTACGTAGACGTGCTCGATTTAACTTCCTGATGTGGCGCTCATAGTCTGTGTCAACAAGCTTGGGAGCTGGTGGTTGAGCCATACGAATGAAGTGGTCAATCGTTTCGGTGCAAAATGGGCTTCCACCTGGGCCTTCGATATGGCTGCGTTTTCCTCCTCGGACCTGTCATAAGGCCTCTGCGGAAGAGGCGTGAGGCTTGGACCATATTTATATCGCTTGCCTCCGCATGTACTTCCTGTACTACCTCGACTCGTACCGCTACGCACCATAGCTGCGGGGTGTCTCTTCTGTGATTGCTGAGGCGGCGGAGACGGCTGACGGGGCTGAGTTGGACGAGGAGGAGTGGCCTGAAGCTATGCCGGACTTGGAGGAGGAGTGGACGTCTGACGCTGTGGCGGACTTGGAGGAGGAGGAGTGGCCTGACACTTTGCCGGACTTGGAGGAGGAGTGGCCTGAGGTTGTGCCGGACTTGGAGGAGGAGTGGACGTCTGACGCTGTGGCGGACTTGGAGGAGGAGGAGTGGCCGGACACTTTGCCGGACTTGGAGGAGGAGTGGCCTGACACTTTGCCGGACTTGGTGGACTTGCAGGAGCTGGAGTCTGCTGACTCGGTGGCGAACTTCGACGAGGAGTCGGCTGATGCGGTGTCAGTGGCCTTCGAAAGATGATGCAATCCTTTTTCCATAGGATGATACGATGTTTGGCCTCTCTGAGAAAGTGCTCGTCGTCACCTCCAGGAATGTCAAGATGTAGCTCCGAATATGGGTCCACCACCTCATCAACCAAGACACAAGCATAGTCTGCTGGAATCGGGTTGCAATGGAAGGTTGCCTTGGGGGGATTTGTAAAAGCAACGGCGTCCGCCACCTTCATGGATATGTTCTTCATTTTGACGTGTAGCTCGCAGTTAGTGTTATCCGTGATGTCATCCACGGGGTATCTATCCAGCATTGCGTCGTCCGGGGCGGAACCCACGCTGCTTCTCGGCATGGATGGGGCGGTGCTATCCAATGCTGGATCATCCGCTAGCTGCTGCAGCTGCTTTGAGACCCCTTTGCTGGCTAAGTGAGTCGATCTCGCCTCGCTGCCGCTGGAATTTGACCGCCAATTCCGCTTGACTTGCTTCTAGTCCTTGAAGGCGTTCATAGTCCCGCTTCCTCTGTTCCTCCTCCATCTTCCTCTTCTTCTCCTCCGCAATCTTCTTTCTCGCACGGGTTCGTAGTCGTTGTTCGGTCGAAAACCCTCATACCACGGAATAGCGCCCTTGCCTCGTGTTCTTCCCGGGTGTTCCGGATTTCCCAGGGCACGCGTAAGCTCGTCGTTCTCTTTGTTGGGATGGAACACCCCCGATCGTGCCTCTTCTATTGCAACAAGTATCGCATCGTCGGCTCCTTCAGACTTGCCCTCGTCGAAACATTGCCCGCCTTGGTCCAACCCCCATGCGCATTGCGCATAGAACTAAGTCCTGCACTGGGGCCAGCTCTTAGTAACCGGAGTGACACCTGCATCCTCCATCTCTTTCTCGAATTATCCCACTTAGGCATTGCCACCGATAGCCACCGCCCCCACTTATGGAACTTATCCTTTTTTCGCATTCTTCTTGTTTATTCTCGACCGTTCCTTAGCTAATTCCACTCCTTGAATTTCACGAAATCGTCCCAATGAGCACGTTGGTTCTCTAGTGTTCCCTCGAATACTGGAGTCTTCCTTCCTCCCTTGACGTACTTGTCCCATTCATGATTCTTGTGGTTCTTGAATGCAACCGCCATCTTCCTAAGAGCAGCGTCCTTGACTTTCTGCACATCTGCTTCTGTGAAATGATCTGGTAGGGTGAAATGTTCCATGAGAGTATCCCAAAGCAGTTCTTTTTGTCTTTTGTCGACAAAAGTAACATCCGGACGTGGAGCAACGTCCTTTTTGTTTTTGTCTTTTGTCTTTGCTGGCTCTCTCCATTCTTGAAGGGAGATCGAGTTGGTCCTTCACAACAACTCAAGACCGACAAACGAACTTGTCCGCAATCTTCTTAGGCGCTAATGGTTCGCCATTAGGTCTGATTGCTTCGATATTGTACTTTACGCCCTCCTTCAACTATTTGTTCGGGCCTCGTTTCGTCCTTTTTCCTGAAGATTTGCTCAATCCGGATGGCTTAAAGAACAAAGATCGATTCGTTAATATATCTTCAAGTCATTTAAAACATGTGATGATCACCAGATGCCTGCTTATATAAATATATATACCTCGCCGGCCTTTGTTGTTTCAAGATCAACATTTTCTTCGTCATCATCATAATCATAGTTCATGACTTCATCAATTCGGTCGTCGCGATCGAATATCATATCACCCTCTCCGGTGTTGTTTAGAAATTCGGAGCCGTCATAATCTTCTTCATTCTGATCATCATCTGGCCCTTGAGGATGGCGTATCATATCGAACATGGCATGTTCTCCCTCTCTGTCGGTATTGTCCGCCATAGCTTTTATTTAACTAATCCAAAAGAAATATAAAACAATTTAGTGTTCAAATTACATCGTCTCGAATAATAGATATAATCTCGAATACATCGTCTCGAATAATAGATATAATCTCGAAAACATCGTCCCGAATAATAGATATAATCTCGAATACATCGTCTCGAATAATAGATATAATCTCGAATACATCACTGGCTAGGTAGCTAATAAAGATCGAATACTACAAAAGAATCTAGGACACTCGCGGTTCTGCGGCGCTGGCTGTGGACACCCAAAGAGAAGGAACCTCACGGGATCATAGCTGAAGTGAGATCCTCAAGAAACTGCCGGTATTGGAGAACCTGCCGCCTCTAACGCAACCATGTAGCGATGGGCGTGCTCGTCCTCCTCCACGACACGGCGACGTACCACCTCCGGCGGGCCGCTCCTCCGCACCAAACTGGCCCACGAACGCCACCAAACGAGATCAGGGTCGACGACGGACCCGGGCGGGTTCCTCATCAAGCGGCGCGCCTCCGAGCAGCACCTCCAGTGCCAGCCAGCGGAGCCCAGTCCGGACATGGGTCGGTCGGACGTCGTCATGACGTGTCGACGGCGAGGATGCGGGCGGGCATCGTCGAGAACAAATACTAGCTATATGCCCATAAAAAGTAACATTTTTTAATGATTAGATTTTGATAACTAAAATTTCTAACATTTCTATATAACACTAATTATGCTATCATTGCATATGTCAAAATTCTATATGCTATTTCATACTAATTAAGCATCTAACACTAAAAACAGAAAAACAACTTCTATACATCCATTAAAAACAGAAAAACAACATTATGTAAAAAAAATCATACTAATTAAACAAGGCGTGAATAAGGAAGAAGTCACCTTTGTCGGTTTTCAAATTGATAATTGTATCCATCTAACATGCATTCATACATATATACTAGTGAAAAAATAATAATCTAAAAATCTAAACTAATTAAACATACAAAATACGTATATAATAATATATACATGCATTCATACATATGTACGTGTGTGTGTGTGTTCATCATGCTTGTGTGTGTGTGTATGGGCTCGGGGAGGGGTGGCGCCCATGGTGGCCGCCGAGGGCGAGGGAGAGGGGTTAGAGGGGGAGAGCTCACAGCGGGGCGACGGTGTCACGCCCAAGATGCGACCCTATCCTAAAGGAACTCGAAGGTCCCACCAAGGATAGAAGCGCATCTTGAAGACGCTTTTGCAAGGTGGATATCATTACGTCAACATTACATAATAGTGGGGATACATACATAAGGCATACAATGCCACACGAATACAACATCACATCATATACAAGATCAACATCCGACTACGGATGAAACATAAACAGAAACTCAAACAATATCCACCCTGCTAGCCCAGGCTGCCGACCTGGAACCTATCCCCTGATCGAAGAAGCAGATGAAGAACTCCAACACAAATAAACATCGCTCTCGCGTCATGATCATCGCATAACCTGTACCTGCAACTGGTGGTGTAGTAATCTGTGAGCCACGAGGACTCAGCAATCCCATTACCATGGGTATCAAGACTAGCAAAGCTAAATGGGAAAGGAATGGGGTAAAGTGGTGAGGTTGCAGCAGCGGCTAAGCATAAATGGTGGCTAACATATGCAAACGAGAGCGAGAAGAGAAACAAAGGAACGGTCGTCAACTAGTAATGATCAAGAAGTGATCCTGAACTCCTACTTACGTCAGACATAACCCAGAAACCGTGTTCTCCTCTCGATCAACCCCAAAAGAGACACTCACGGTTACGCTTTACGGTTGGTGTATTTTAGAAGAGTTTACTTCAAGTTTACTACAACCGGATATTAACAAATTCCCATCTGCCACATAACCGCGGGCACGGCTCTCGAAAGTTTATACCCTGCAGGGGTGTCCCAACTTAGCCCATGATAAGCTCTCGCGATCAACGAAGGATATTCCTTCTCCCCGGGAAGACCCGATCAGTCTCGGAATCCCGGCTACAAGACATTTCGACAACAATAAAACAAGACCAGCAAAGCCGCCCGATGTGCCGACAAATCCCGATAGGAGCTGCACATATCTCGTTCTCAGGGCAACATCGGATGAGACTAGCTACGAGTAAAACCAAGCCTCAAGTTTCCCCGAGGTGGCCCCGCAGGCAGCTCGGTTCGGGCCAACACTGAAGGAGCACCGCCCGGGGGCTAAAATAAAGATGACCCTCGGGCTCCGAAACCCAAGGAAAAAGGGCTAGGTGAGGCAAATGGTAAAACCAAGGTTGGGCCTTGCTGGAGGAGTTTTATTCAAAGCGAACTGTCAAGGGGGTCCCATAAACCACCCAACCGCGTTAGGGACGCAAAATCCGGGAACATAATACCGATATGACGGAAACTAGGACGGCAAGAGTGGAACAAAACACCAGGCATAAGGCCGAGTCTTCCACCCTTTACCAAGTATATAGATGCATTAATAATATAAGAGATATTGTGATATCCCAACATAAACATAATCCAACATGGAGCAATCTTCATCTTCACCTGCAACTAGCAACGCTATAAGAGGGGCTGAGCAAAAGCGGTAACATAGCCAAACAACGGTTTGCTAGGAAGGGTGACAACGGTTAGGGGCTAACATGCAATTTGGGAGGCTTGAGCAGCAAGTGGTAGGTAACGCAGCATAGCGATAGAACGAAGCAACTAGCATAGCAATGATAGTAATGAGATCCAAGGTGACGGTCATCTTGCCTGAAATCCCGCTAGGAAGAAGAACGAGTCCATGAAGAAGACGAACGGGAGTAGTCGAACGAATCCTCACAATCGCAACATTACCGGAACTGAGAAGCAACACCGGAAAGAAACAAACAACATGGTAAATGCACAAGCATAAACATGGCACGATGCACAATCAAGTATGATACATGTCCGGTTTAATGAGGCATGGCATGGCAAAGTGCAACAAACAATGCTACAAGTTAAGTGGAGCTCAATATGCAACGAGTTGCATATTGACAAAACACCACATAGACATAATTAGTTTAATCTCGTTTAAGCTACCAAACAATGTTAAATGTTGTTAAACATGGCAAGAGGTGAGGCATAATTAAACTAACTATTTAGGCAAATTTAAATGAGGCCGGAACAACAAACAACAATTCCGGAAAATCCTCATATGCATATTTTGAATTTGGTACTGTTCTGCCCTAAACACAATTTTACTGTTGTTAAACAGCAAAATAAAGTGCACCACGTTAAACTAGGCATTTTTCTACCCCATTTACATATAAAGTTTATTAAATTCCGAGTTACGGTTATTTAGTTATGAAATAAAGCATTTTAGCATGGCAATTATGCAAATTAAGGAAAACAGCAAGTTAAACATTTTTAACATGGATGAAAGTAGCATATTATGAAACTAGACAAAATTTTAAGCAAGGTACATATATAGTTTATTTAATTCTAATGCATGGTTTGTGAACTATTGATGCATGAACACTAGGGGTTTTTTTGTAAAACAGCAATCCTGCGGTTAATAGCTAAAATCGCAACGGAGGAAAAAAACACGCATCGGGCCGAAACTACACTTGGGCCAACAGGAGGAAAAACAAAGGAGGGTCGCTGGATCTGAAGCTCACCATGGGCTTGACCCGGGTTATGGAAGAGGCAGGCCGGAAGGGCGAAGGGAGCTGGGCCCTGCCGCGGGCTGGAGAGGAGGTCGACCCGCTCGGGCGGGTTGACGATGCGGTCAACGCGTGCGCGGTTTCCCGGCCTCGCTCGACGCAGAGGAAGCAGACAGAGGGGCGAGACGCGCGCGGCTTCAGGTGATGCAGGGAAGCGGCGACGGCGAACTTGGCGCGGAGGAGCGGGATGGCAAGGGCGGTGGATCAAAGGCGGGAGGGCGCGATGCGGCGCGCGCGCGTCAACAGAGCGGACTTGGCGGGCGGCGTGCTCGCCCCAGCCTTCGGCTGAAGCAGAGGAGGAAGACACGGGAAGCGGCGGGCCGGCGTGGGACTTGGCAGGACGACGGAGCCGCGCGACGAGGTCCTCGGCCGTGCGGTCAATGGGGAGACCTGGAGCAGAGGAGCGCTGCTTCTCCTCGGTCGAGGCCGAGGCGAAACGGGGCATGGCGGGCGGACTTGGCGCAGAAGAAGGAGGGGCTCGCCGGGGCTCCGGTGACGCGGGAGAGGCGAGGGAGGCCAGAGTTGGGCGGATCCAGGCGAGGAAGGCCTTGGACGGCGTCAGAGACGTCCGACGGCGGCGGTCGCAGCTCCATGGGGATGGCGCCATGGGTTCCTGCAGGGGAAGGGATGGGGAGGTGAGGGGCAACCAGAGGAAGCAGAGAAAAGAGTAAGGAGGGACATGGCAGGGAGCGGGACGGCCTGGCGGGAGGCTGCGCTGGCGAGCTCCACGCGATCGACGGCCGGAGGGAGGCGTGCGTGCGGAGAGGCGACGAGGTAACGAGCGGGAGGAGGCGGTTGGCGCTCGAACGAGGGGCTCCTGGCTCGAGGACGACGAGGTGTTGCACGAGGGGAGGAGCGCGTGGCCTCGGGGCCTGGCTGCCGATGCAGAGGAGCCGGACGACGCAGAGGTTGGAGAAGCTCGGGCGTGAGCAGGGGATCGAGCCCCTGGCTCTCTCGTGCGGGTGTTTCTGTCGCTGGTTGGTGGATCGAGGGGATCCAGAGGAGAGCGCCGGTTGGGTAGGTTCGAAGGCGACTGGTCGGTGGCTGAAATCGAGGAGGGATGGGTGGAAGGATCGGACAGATCCTGAGGAAGGGGGAGACCAGGTGGAGAAGTCAGTGGGTGGCGGCGCGAGGAGGATTGGATGGATTGGACGGGCTAGGGCTAGGGTTAGGGATTGATCTGTTTAAATATGTACGGGGACGGATCTTGGACCCTCCGATTAGATCGGATGGTCGAGAATAAATAGGTAGGTAGTCCAAATAAGAAAATGAAGATGTTTTATAGATCTTTGGGGATGATCCGGATCCAATGGTCGCGACTGAGTGGTTCGGGTTCGGGACAGCTTCGGACGCGCACACAAGGGGGGGTCAAGAGAGGTCAACGAGGACAAGGGCCTGACAAAATGACAATGGAGGCAAAGAGAGAAAGGGAAACTGCGAACGACTACGAGTTTTATGAAAACATGCGGATGCAATGCGAATGATGCGATGAAATGAAATGCCTGACATGAACAAAATCCAAAACAAAAGACAAAAACCCAACCACGAAGGAAATAACATATCGCATCTCCGGAAAAGGCAAGAGTTGGAGATACGAATATGGAAAGTTGTATCCGGGGCGTTACAGACGGCGACGGCGAGGCGACGGCCGGGGGCAGCGACGGGCCGGGGCGTGACGCGGGGACGGCGACACGGGACGGTGCGACGGGACGGGCCCGGGCGGCGAAGGAGACGAGGGCGGCGATGGGGGCGGGCGCGATGGGGACGGGCCTGGGCGGCGAAGGAGACGAGGGTGGCGACGGGGACGGGGGCGGCGATTGGGACGGGGGCGGCGACAGGGACGGGGGCGGCGACGGCGTCGATCGATCGGGGCGGGCGGTGCTTCAATGGGGAAACAGAGGAAGAAACAGAGGAAGAAACAGAGGGAGAATGAAATTTTTCGAAGTGTTGTATATATAGAAGGCACCTTTAGTACCGGTTGGAGCCACCAACCGGTACTAAAGGTCTGTTTTGGCCAGCCCAAGCGGCGGGAAGCGACCCCCTTTAGTACCGGGTGGTGGCACAAACCGGTACTAAAGGCCCCCCCTTTAGTACCGGTTTGTGCCACGACCGGTACTAAAGGTCTTATTGGCGTAGGTGCGGTGCGGCAAGTTTAGTCCCACTCGCTAGCCGAGGGGCGACCTGACTGGTTTATAAACCCCGTGCGGTCGCTCTCTCGACTCCTCTCCAAAGCAGTCCCACTGGGCCTACGTGTTCTTTGTTGCCTCAGGCCCACTTGGCCTTTTGGGCCTGCATCCTGGCCCAACAACAGGTTGGGTTTCTAGTCGTATGCAGGCCGCTCTGGCCTAGTAGGCGGGCTTTTTTTATATATTTTTTGCTTTATTTATTTTTGTGTTGTTTTTTTTGTGTATTTAGAGCTTCTTTGTGAATATTTTTGCTTTAGGTACAAAAAATTACAAACTTTCTGTTAGTGCCTGTAGTTTTCAAATTTGAATAGTTTAAATTTTGAATTATTTGAAATTAGTGTGAATCACTAGTTTGTGAATAATTTAACTTTAAAAATCAGTAAAGGCATGAAAGAATTTGTTTGCACATAAAATTTCTTCGCGTTTCAAATGCCAAAACACATAACTACCCTAACTATTACAGAGGTTCCCCTCTGGGTGTGAAACACTGAAGAAAGTGATGATAGTGAAGCCGATCACATCCCAGATCTTTGGGTGTGAAACTTTTTCTTCGCGTGTGTCCCTTTGCGCCGTAACCATGGAAAATCTTCATCATTTAACGGGATGCTCGGGTCAATATTCACTGTGAAAAATGGAGCTATTTCATCAAACTTTTCATAATCTTTGACTTGTGCATCTTGTCATCCACTCCCACGATGTTTCTCTTTCCAGAAAGAACTATGTGCCGCTTTGGCTCATCGTACGATGCATTCGCTTCCTTATCTTTTCTTTTCTTGGCTTGGTAGACATGTCCTTCACATAGAAAACCTGTGCCACATCATTGGCTAGGACGAATGGTTAAATGACACGCAAGATTGTTGAGATCCTTGTTGTCATTCCGCATCGGGTCTTCCGTTACCCGCCTTGTGTCATATTGACCCATTTGCACCAAACAAAGGGACCTTTAAACCACGCCGATAGTCAAGTTCCCATATGTCCTGTATATAACCATAATATGTTTCCTTTCCCGTCTTGGTTTCGCATCAAAGCGGACACCACTGTTTTGGTTGGTGCTCTTCTTATCTTGGGCGATCGTGTAAAATGTATTACCATTTATCTCGCCCTTTGAAAGTCATTATATCAAGATGGTAGCGAGACAGCAAGTACAGGTCATCTTCAATAGAGGTGTCATGCATGGTACGCGGTTGCGCAACCAGTGGCGAAACTCCTGGTTTGTTCACGTGTAATCCAGTCATCGACCGCTCCGGGTGTTTGGGCGTAGCAAATTCTTGTGTTCATCCATATACGGAGCCACCAAGACGGAATTCTGTAGAACTGTAGTGTGCTTCGGTGAGAGAATGTCCGTCCATACATATTATTTGTTCCTCCTAGCGTGCCTTTTTCCATCGATCTGCCCTTATGCGCGATTCAGAACACCAATCGGCTTAAGGTCAGGAATAAAGTCAATACAAAACTCAATGACCTCCTCATTTTGATGGCCCTTGGAGATGCTTCCTTCGGCCTAGCACGGTTATGAACATATTTCTTTAAGACTCCCATGAACCTCTCAAAGGGAACATATTGTGTAGAAATACAGGACCCAAAACGTTAATCTCTTCAAGATAGGTGAACTAGGACGTGCGTCATGATGTTGAAGAAGGATGGTGGGAACACCAACTCAAACCGACAATACATTGCACCAAATCATTTCAGAACCTTGGTATGATTTCTGGATCGATTACCTTTCGAGAGATTGCATTGAGAAATGCACATAGCTTCACAATGGCTAATCGAACGTTTTCGGTAGAAGCCCCTCAATGCAACCGGAAGCGGTTGCGTCATAATCACGTGGCAGTCATGAGACTTTAGGTTCGGAACTTTTCTCCGCCATGTTTATTATTCCTTTATATTGACGAAGCCGACGGTACCTTATATCGAGCAGGCATTCAAAGAAGATTTCCTTCTCTTCTTTGGTAAGAGTGTAGCTTGCATGACCACGATGTATGCCGTGTTCTACGTGCATACGTTGCTGGTCCTCCCGTGCCTCAGGTGTATCTTTTGTCTTCCCATACACGCCCAAGAAGCCAAGCAGGGTCACGCAAAGATTCTTCGTCACGTGCATCACGTTGATTGCGGAGCGGACCTCTAGGTCTTTCCAATATGGCAGGTCCCAAAATATAGATTTCTTCTTCCACATGGGTGCGCGTCCGTCGGCGTCCTTCGAACAGGTTGTCCACGGGACCCTTTTCAAATATCACCTTCAAATCCTTGACCATATCATGTACATCAGCACCGAAGACGGTGGCGAGGCTTCGTCCGGTGATCCGCCTCACCTTTGAAATGCTTGCCTTTCTTTCTTACGGATGCCTGCTCGGAAGAAATCGGCGATGTCCTGGTACACATTCTTCTTACAACTATTCAGATATATCTCGTCGGTATCATCCAAACAGTGTGTGCATCCGCGGTATCCCTTGTTTGTCTGTCACGAAAGGTTACCGAGAGCAGGCCAATCATTGATGGTCACGAACAGCAACGCCTTTAGGTCAAATTCTTCCCCATGTGCTCATCCCACGACGTACACCTGTTTCATTCCACAGTTGTAAGAGTTCTTCAACTAATGGCCTTAGGTACACATCAATGTCGTTGCCGGGTTGCTTAGGGCCTTGGATGAGCACTGGCATCATAATGAACTTCCGCTTCATGCACAACCAAGGAGGAAGGTTATACAAACATAGAGTCACAGGCCAGGTGCTATGGTTGCTGCTCTGCTCCCCAAAAGGATTAATGCCATCTGCGCTTAGACCAAACCATACGCTCCTTGCGCCATCATCGCAAACTCCTTCCGTACTTTCTTTCGATTTTTCTCCACTGCGACCCATCAGCGGGTACTCTCAACTTTCCGTCTTTCTTACGGTCTTCTCGTGCCATCGCACGCCTTGGCATGCTCTTTGTTTTGGAACAACGTTTCAACCGTGGTATTATAGGAGAATACCACATCACCTTGGCAGGAATCTTCTTCTGGGCGCCCCTCGACATCACCAGGTCATCGCGGCTGATCTTATAGCTCAATGCACCACATACCGGGCAAGCGTTCAAATCCTCGTACTCACCGCGGTAGAGGATGCAATCATTAGGGCATGCATGTATCTTATGCACCTCTAACCCTAGAGGGCAGACAGCCTTCTTTGCTTCATACGTACTCTCGGGCAATTCGTTGTCCTTTGGAAGCATATCCTTTATCATTACCAGCAACTTTCCAAATCCCTTGTCAGATACACCATTCTCTGCCTTCCATTGCAGCAATTCCAGTGTGGTGCCCAGCTTTTTCTTGTCACCTACGCAATTCGGGTACAACAATTTTTTGTGATCCTCTAACATGCGCTACAACTTCTTCTTCTCCAAATCACTTGCGCAGTTTCTCTTTGCATCGGCAATGGCCCGACCTAGATCATCAACGGGCTCATCTGATGCCTCTTCTTCAGCTTCTTCCCGCATTGCTGGCTCAGCTTCTTCCCGCATTACCGCTCAGCTTCTTCCCCATTGTTGTATCATCGTATTCAGGGAACCCATGGCGGGATAGCTGTCGTCGTCCTCTTCTTCTTCATTGTCTTCCATCATAACCCCTCTTTCTCCGTGCTTGGTCCAAACATTATAGTGGAGCATGAAACCGGACTCAAACAGTGGACGTGAATGGTTCTTGACGAGAGTAATTGCGACCATTCTTACAGCCAGCACATGGACAAGGCATAAAACCATCAGCCCGCTTGTTTGCCTCAGCCATAGCAGAAAAGTATGCACGCCCTCAACGAACTGGGAGAGCATCGGTCATCGTACATCCATTGCGGCTCATCTTCATTACACAACACCGAATAGACCAAATTAATACAAGTTCATACATAAAGTTCATACAACACTTAAATGCAACAAACAAATAACTCTCTAGCTAAAGCATTTAAATGCAACAACAAATGCGATCAAGATCACAACTAAGGTAACAATTGATCCAACAGCATAATGATATCAAGCCTCACTATCGATGGCATATTTTCTAATCTTTCTAATCTTCAAGCGCATTTTCTCCATCTTGATCTTGTGATCATCGACGACATCGGCAACATGCAACTCCAATTCCATCTTCTCCCCCTCAATTATTTTCAATTTTTCTTTCAAGTACTCGTTTTCTCTTTCAACTAAATTTAACCTATCGACAATAGGGTCGGTTGGAATTTCCGGTTCACATACCTCCTAGATAAAAATATCTATGTCAACTTGATGGGCATAATTTTTCATAAACACGAAATGCAACAAATAGTTTTAAAAGAGAATATACCACATCCAAATCATAACAAGGACGAGGGCCGACGGGGACGGATATCAAAACCATGGCACTATGTATAACAAACAACGTACGGGTAAGATAATTATACGAGTAACTATATATCCAAATCACACAAACACCAATTTTTATATAAAATTTCATGAACAAGAGGCTCACCACAAGGTGGTGCCAGCTGACGGACGGTGCGAGGCGATCGGACGGTGGTTACGACGGAGATTTAGAAGGCACTAAGTAAAACACACCTACATATGCAAACTAAGTGTTATTTTGACCTCAAATTGCATATAAATCAAATACTAGCACATATATATATTTCCCCCAAATTACTAAACTCACAAATTAATCACTATATAAAGCATTGCAAGAGCTAATCTAGCAATGAGAGATGAAAGGACAAAGTTGCTAACCTTTGTGATCATTTGAATGGATGGGGCCTTCAAATCTTGACAAATTTTGGGCAAAATGTGTGATGAGCTCGAGAGGAAGAGGGGAAGAACAGAGAGGAGAGGGGAAAGGGGAAGAACAGAGCGAGCTCGGGTGGACGAAGGGTTTATGTAGGACGACCTTTAGTACCGGTTTGTGCCAAGAACCGGTACTAAAGGGCTTGGAGGGGCCCCAGACTGAAAACATCCTGCCACCACTCTCATTAGTACCGGTTCGTGGCACGAATCGGTGCTAAAGGTTCGCCACGAACCGGTACTAATGAAAGCGGCCCGGCTAGCTGTTGGAACCGGCACTAATGTATACATTAGTGCCGGCTCAAATTCAAACCGGCACTAATGTGCTTCACGTTTGACCCTTTTTCTACTAGTGGACATAGCTGGGACTGGAGGCGCAGCATCATGCAACCACCTGAAAACCATCAGATCTGATAAAGAACACATCTAGCTTCTAGAAAAATCAGTGGAGGAAGGAAGGATTGGACCCTATCGGTGGAGATGATCTGGGTCGCGAGGTGTCTTGATAGCTGGAGAGAGAGAACTTGCCGGGCCACTCGCCGAGGAGCACGCCATCCGTTTTGGCGGCGGCGATTGAACCCTAGCCGGTCGCCTCTGCCGGCGGCGGAGGAAGGAGGTGGCGTCGCGAGGATGGAGGGACGGCGGCACCTTGCTCCAGCCGAGGAGGGAAGTAGGCGGCGTGCACAAAAAGGAAGGGGATCAGACCACTGAGGGGAGGAGGAGACGTGCCTGCGAAGGAGAAGGGGAGGACGAGGGTGTGGGGCGGCGAGGACGAGGGTGTTGACTGCATACGAGCAGTAAACCTCATGGAGGTGTTACCTGGGCTAGATAGATCCTGCGACAGTAAAATTCGACGTGGCATAGGCGAGCGAGCGCCCTTTGCGCGACTCGTAAAGGGTTCAATTTTCAGGAAGCTAGCAGAACGACTGCAGCATTTTCACACCTTGCCGGCTCCGCTAGGAAAAAAGTTTAAATAAAAAAATGAATCTCTTTCTACGAGTACATAATTGATGGTCCCTATGTACGGACCATAAAATTTCATTAACTAATATGATGTTTTTCTAGAAACCTTATCTTATTTATTTAATTAAGTTGGGAGGAATGGTTATAATATCGTATGAAACACCGAACCACACGTCTCTACTAAGATCTAGAGATAATTTTTTTGGCTAAACTGTCAGCTTCATCATTTCTACATCTTGACTCATGAATAAAACAACAATCTTGAAAATCCCTTCTTCTACTATTAGAGCATCTACAGTCGTGGACATCAGATCCGTCCGCACAAACGCCCGCAGACGTGCTCAGGAGCGTCCGCAGGCAGTGACCAAGCAACCCTCAAATTTCCTTGTCTGCATCCGAATGCCTCGTATTTTCAAACCTTAAATCCATACAAAGCATGAAAAAGGAAAACCTACGTGTTACGTAGATCAACTAAAACCTACACTACACTATCATTCTCATCGGAGATGTCCACGATCTCCGTGCTGGGCTCCGGGTACATGCGCGGCAGCCATAACTCTGGCTCCTCCGGCTCTGCCTCCGCGTCGGTCTCGGCCTCGCCCTTTGCTTCTAGTTCGGCCAAATGTTCTTCGATCTCTGCATGTTCTTGCCGAATGTAGCGTCTGTTGGCCTCCACATAGGCCTTATCCTGATTGGACTCCAGGATGGTGATTTGCTCTGCCATCTCTGGCGCTTGAGCGACCTCGAACTTCACCATGGCGTCCTCCGTGACGAAGGTCGCAACAAACTCCGGCTTCTCTGCGTCCTCTTCTTATGGATCTGCCCCCTTCATGGGCGGTTGCTGCTCCTCCTCCGGCTGCGGCTCCCCCTCTGGTTGTGGCTCCCCTTCCATTCCTTCTCTTCCTCCTCCTCCTCCTCCTCCTGCTCCGGCGAGTCCGGAGGCAGGCCGACTGCGATCCAGGTGTGGCAGGCCTAGCCCGGATCTCCTCGAGAGCTGGAGGTGCCGCTCTGGCATCAGAATCGCGTACGTGGTCACCCTCTGTCGGGCCATGGTGAGCTCGAAAGGCGAGCAGAGAGGGAGGCACAGAGGGAAGGAGTGCATTTTGGCTCGAGCAGATGGCGCGGAGAGGAAGCGGATGTGGCTAGGGCCGAGGGTTGCCGTCCGGCTTAAATAGCTAGACTTTAACCCTCAGATGGTGAGCCGGAGAGGCGCCACATGGCGTTCACACCCCCAAAGCAGTCGCCCGTCGAGCCGTTGGGTTTCACCCGGGCTGCCCCATATCCTCCTAAATTTGGGCTGGATATGAGGGGTGTCGCTCAGTCCGAACGTTTGAGGACGGTATGGGGCGTCTGGGTGGGTCGGGTTTTTGGCCCGGGCGTTTTAGACGGGTATGAGGCGCCCAGCTGTAGTGCTCTTAACTTCTTTGATCACCGCAGCATGGGCTCCTCCTATATTCGCTTCAATATCTTAAATGACCGACTTGTAATCAGATGCAATAAGAACTCAAGACGATAATAGATGGAGAGCAAGCACATGTGCCTCCCGGTACGCCATGGATTCAAGGGTAGGGACATCCATGACACCATTGAGAGTAATAATGGAAGATGATCCCATATAATTTTTCCCGACAAACTGCGACAACTTCCCCCGTTGATTGTCCCTACTAAGAGCACCATATGCATTAATTCCGAAGACACCTTGAGGCAGAGCAGACAAGGGTAAGTTCCCTGAGGTCATCTCCAACACCGTCCCTCAAAGCGTTAACATACATTCGGACCATGCGGTCCGAACGTGTTTTGTCATCCAGCACAGTTCTACCTCGGTCCACTCGGTGGTTCGGACGCACTTTTTCCCGTAAATCAGAGACAAAGTGAGGGAGGGGGGGTACGGTGCGGGCATCTGGACCGCTGCCACATCTGCTTCTGACTGCCCTGGATCAGCCAAAAATCACACTCGCGCTTTCCATCGAACACCCGCGCCACTTGCCGCACCGCATTCTGTCGACCTAGATCATGCAACGACCCGATAAAGGAGAAGCTGCCACCCACAATGACGAAGGAGAATGGCTGCATCCTCCACTACCTCGGAGCAGGTGGTTACGGTGGTGCCTCGGGCTCGAGGATCCTCATATCCCAGGAGGACCACGTTGCGAGGCAGTAGGTGCGGTACAACCGGAGAAATGTCGGTCGTCGCTCCACGTTCGCCAAGAGCGGTGTGGCACCGGAATGGATCCGCAATGACCCGTACCTCGCCGCCTCCTGGGCGCGTGATAGATACATCCCAATCGCAAAGACGGCTGCCAGGCGCCACCTTGACAGTGAGCTCACCAAGATTGGTGAGTGGCGACGAGTGGTCGCTTAGCGACTGCTCCGCCAATGCCGGCAGGGCAAGGCCGCTGCAAGGGCTCCGTCGGCGGTGTCGATAGTGGCCAAGGCGGCCCTTCGCACCACGCAACAGGAGGTGGAGAGGCTCCTTCGCAAGCGGCAGGCAGTCGCCGGACAAGGCTGTAGCGGCCCTACGACGCCCTTTCGCCGTTGGAGGAACGAGAACGACGATGACGGCGAAGGCACGGGTCCCTCCAGCGGCGGTGGCGACGGAATGGACGACTACGACGGTGTGATAACCCACAAGTATAGGGGATCATTTGTAGCCTTCTTCGATAAATAAGTTCTATCGGCCACCGATACAACTCTACGCACACATTTGCTTTACCTAGAACAAGAATAAAACTAAAACTTCCTCTGTGCCAAAATATGGTGCACCTTAATTCTGTTCTGCTCTGCATGGCAAAATTTGTAATGAATGATTGTACGAATGTTTTAAGTTAATTAATACATGGTGGGCTTTTTCAAGAAAAAAATGGTGCATCTTAGATTCATCCCAAGTCAAACCTTGTAAAAATATGGCTCTATTCGTACCGTGTGTTGAAAACAAATACTCTCTCTGTAAACCCTCCTGCCAAAGCCCACATTCTGAGCTCCTCAAAGATACTCGTCACGCCGCACTAACCGTGCCTGATGCATTGCTAAACACATAATAAAACACTACTTCCTTTGTAAACAAATATAAGAATGTTTAGTGATATAAACGCTCTTATATTTGTTTACAAAGGAAGTAGTGTTTTATTATGTGTTTCGCAATGCATCAGGCACTAAACGCTCTTATATTTGTTTATAGAGGAAGTAGTGTTTTATTATGTGTTTCGCAATGCATCATGCACGGTTACTGCGGCGTGATGAGTATCTTTGAGGAGCTCAGAATGTGGGCTTTGGCAGGAGGGAGAGGAATGAGTGATCTTTTGTGAGGAGTAGGTCCTGTATTTGGATTTGGAGTCTTATTACTTTGCCTTCAGCCAAGCTGTGGCTGTGATGCACTTTTATCTTGTACATTTTTCCTTTCTTATATAAAGCTATGGTACGTAATTTACGTACTCTGAGAAAAAAATCAATTTATTATCATGCATGCATGAGAATCATGGTCACATAAAAATGATGACCCATCTATTTATGCACCTTTATCATGAAAATTGCAAGTTATAACATGATACATGAACACCATGCATATATTTCAACTTCTCATTCAAAACCTTTCGGGATAGCTAGAATACAACTACTTCTGCAAGTCTGTTGATTACCAGAATAGTATGTGTGTGGCTTTAGATTGAATATCCAAACAGACGCCAAGACTGCGTCTCATGCCCTGGTTTGATCAAAAGAGAATAACATGCGCCTGGGTCTCAACATAATAATCATATAAATAAGCTTTTGTTAGAGAAATAGAATATCATCAGCTACACATTCACGCTGTAGAATTTTCGATATGATTGTCAAAGAAATAGGCCTACAACCATTTATGTCGACCAATCAAGGCGAAAAGGTTACCATGTATTCCAGATCTTATAAAAATCCTCAAGCCATGTTCAACCCCAATTCACTCAATATGCACTGGATGCATGCTTGCACCAAATAATGTACAGTAAATATCTTGTGTGGTTACAGCTTGTAATAATAGATGCAAGAAAAAAGTTGACATGCATCCAGCACTTGCACAGTATGGTAAAAATCCATGGAGTTTTGCTACCTCATCCACCTATTCACATCTGTAACAAATGTAACAATGCGGGTGTTGGGGGGAAATCCTGTAACTGCTGCGATATACCCTATCATACAATTTTCCTCAGGTGTTGCAACAATAAAACCTCAGAGTGGCAACATCCACGTCAATAACCCAAAAAAAGCCAATTATTATGGACTAAAAAATTACAATACACCAGCTTGCTCTCCCTCCCTCCCTAATGTCCACCGAGAGCGCAGCCAGGCGTCTGTGTATAGCTCCGCCGAAAATTGCTGGAAGGTCGGATTCCATGTTCAGCAGTTTGGACCTATTGCTCGGCAGTTTGGCCCTCCTGTGCTGAACTCTCCGGCTTGCTCTGCTCGCCTTCTGCTGCGGAGTCGCTTTCGTTGTCAGGGAAAACCTCTGGCTGCAGCGATGGCGCCACCTTGTTGACTTGAAGCCATGTTGCTTCCCACAACGTGTTCTCCTCGCTGGAACTTGTCTTTGACAGTACACCATTTGCTTTCATCACCAGCAGTATGTTCTTCAGTAGCTCAGGGATTGCCTCATGTAGCTTCTCAGTCCTCCTCCCTCTCAGTTTCACTTTCATGAACTTCTCTATCATGTCGAGGACTTCCAACCACAGCTTGCTGAAACTGCTCTGTGCAGACAAGTCTTTAAGTGACTGCAAGAACACCTTGCACAACAGTTTCACGGCATGCAAGAGGGACACCTCCATGTTTCTGAAATCCTTCGGTGAGTAACTCTGAGCAATCTCCAACAACTCGTCAAGCAACTGGAAGATAATATCAAAGGACATCAACCATGCAGAAGAGGAAACTGATATCCCATCAACTATTAAGCATCTGTGCAAACATAACAGCGCATGGTTCCTCACTTCCTCCCTCTGATCCGTGCACACCTTCCTCAATGCCTGCACTAGCCGCAGCCACATCTCAGCGATTCCTTCCAATATCCTGTCTGCCTCGCCACCAGCTTCCTTGACCTCACGTGACCAGCGTGTAAGGCAATTTACTGAGTCAGCCATTAGGTTCAAGGCATGGATAGATCTCTCTGCAGACCCAAGCCGAGATTCTGCAAACTGCCTTGAGGCCTCCACTGAAATGATAAAGTTGGCAGGTGAGAGGTGCGCTCCCTCGGACATGATGAAAACCAGAGCTTCAAAGCCAGCATCAGAAGCATCAGGATGGCGAGCGGTGACGCAGAGTAAGGAAATTATAGTCCGCCAGCCCATCTGAGATTTGATATGGGTTGCATTGGCCTTCACAAGTCGTGTGACCTCCAACGTGATGTTCTCACAGTAAGCATCAGCTACACGAGCATCAAGTTTCAAAATCAGCTGCAGTGACCTCAGTAAGTCATCTACCAGATTCTCCTTATAAGGAAGCAGCCTCTGGCAGATGTGCAGGAGCCCGAACACAGCCTTCTCCACCAGATTGCAAGGCATCACTGTGGACTGAACGATATGGGTTATGTGCTCATAAACACCCTGCCACAAAAGCACAATCCTGTCTCTGTTATTTAATGTGACAGTAATTAGGAGCTCTAAGCAGAACACTGCCGTGCCTTCATCATCAAGCGAGCTGGTTATCCTCTGAGGTCGGCCTGCTGCCTGAATGAGGGCTCTTGCTAGATTTGAGAGTGAGTCAGCTTGTAAGAATTTACTCTCGGTGAAGATGGTACCTATTTGGCATTTCTTTACGGTCTCCAAAGCATTCCTCTGAGCTGCCAGTTGCTCCTCAGTTGGCTGGGACCTTGGTTCTTCAGCATCTAAGTACAGTAGTTGGCTAAACCTCCCCATCAGCCCATATGTTTTTTTAGGGGTGTTGATTGGTAAGGCTTGAGGTGCAACTGCATATGAACCAAGCTTGCTAGGCAATGAATCTGAAGACGACTCCTGATCGTCACCTGTATCGCCAGTGAGGCGACCCGGAAGAAGGCCTATCTTGTGCAACCTTAAAATGCAATCTACTATATTCCTCCATCCACTCCGTATATGATCACCATAAGTAGTTGCAATTGTGAAGACCGCCTCTGTTGCCATTCTAGCCTTGGTATCCACCCCAAAAGCTATTACAGGGTCATCAGCATATGAATTGTTCAACAAAGTGGTGAACTTACATAGACCCACAACAAGATCATTCAATACATCATCAAGATGATAGAATGCAGCCAGCTTTGCTACAGATAGAAAACCATCAATGCATCCTGTAAGAATCTCCTCATGCTCAACATTATCAAAAACCACGGAGATAGCAGCAACTGATGGTCCAGCCATGATAGGGAACATGTCATTATCAAGAAAAGGGTAGGAGTCACAAGCAATATACACTGATGTCCTCTTTGACTTCCACATCAGATCGACCCAGCGGCTGTAAGACATCTCAGAGCATCCAGCTCCTTGCTCGGGAATGGTTTTGATCTCATTCCGACATATAGAATAAAACAGCTCCAACAAGAACTCCCTCGGAAGATCATTCCCACCATTGATACGGCGATTGTTCCTGATAAAGTCTTCTTCAGTCATCTTCTTCTTAACCCTTACATTGTGTTGATCTGTGTTGAGCATAATTACTGAATACGACAGCACCAGAGCAGCATCCCTATTAACAAACATGTGTGGTGACTGTTCATAATACCTCTCGGAGAAGGCCTCCAGAATCCGCTGTATCTTTTGTGACTCACCAGGCAGCCGGAAAGTTTCCAAGAAGAGCCTTAGGGCAGCGTCCAAGTTCATATCCTCGAAGTCAAAGGTTTTAGCAAATTCGTGAAGTACCAGAATAGAGAACTCGTCATGATTCCCAAGGTATTCCCCAAGAAGGTTCTTGTCCAATCCAGGTGTGTACCGAAAGAACAGAGCAACACTTCGTGGATCAAGTTTTTCAGGCAATAGGTGGACACCTTGCAGGTACTCAAAGCCCTTCTTTTTGTCCCTATTGAAATGCTCAACACCAACCATTAGCTTTCTCTTGATGCTTTTTTGCTGGTGAACGAATCTAACCCATTGATCAGGATCGTTACTGCCCTCACACTTCAACTGCCAAAACGGAAAATATTCACTTATTTCTGGCACTGTCTGCCCATGATGCTGATGTGCATGATCAGTCCTCTCTGCTATCGCCTGAATGACAGCAACCAAACCATCCAATGCAAGGACATTCAATGCAGACAATGGACTGTTTACAGGGAATGCACTTCTAGACAGAAGATTAGCTAGGTCTTCAAAAACATTCGAACACTGTAGATCACAGTCCATGTTTGCATACATCTCAGCCATAAACTCTTTCTGCCGACAGAAATCCACTAGAGCCTCCAGGGCGACTTCCTGCTGCTGATAACTAGCTCCATATCTACCCTGGGCTAATCTTAGGATCACACATGAGAAGAAAGCCTCAATTTGCAACTTGAGTTCCTGACGTAAATGGTAGAAGAGAGTAAAAACAGTGCTGCACACTGTCGACAGAATCAGGGGGCTCATTGACAAGCCAAACTGCATTAGATTGTGGAACAGTTCATCCTGTACAAAAGCCAGCAACTTTGGGTGCCTGTGGATGGACGAAGCTGACAACTCAATGGCAGAATTTATCAACCCCAGAGCAAAGAGGGGCACGTCCTCATCGTAATCAATACCATTCATCCTTTGGCTCACATCCATGTCTTCAGCTATGTTCAAGAGGGAGCACAAGAACTGTAATATCTCCACCATGCAAGGAACCCCGAGTGGCTCCATCATGTCCTTGTCTTGAACGGCACCAAATCCACCTCCGACCTCATCCCCGGAGCTATTCAAACAAACATAATCACTCTTCCCATTCCCTAGCTCCTCAGCACCCAAGTCTTGGTTCTTGCTAATCTGTGGAACAAACGCACCGCCACATTAATACACCAAACTTGGTATTACCACCAGAATGCATTTTGTTCCAAACTAGCATGATACATAGTGCACAGGTACTCAAGGCAAGTAAAAATGGAGTCGGTTTCCATGTGCACACGGTCAAATTGCTGGAATGACAGCATTTAGAAAACTAAGACTCCAATTAACCCTCCATACAAATACACACACACACATGAATAAGTATAGTTACTTCAGTACACTAACCTAAAAGAGCACCTGCAAGTTAAACTATCACAATACTAAGTAATAAAGGAACAGAGCAGCATCGTCTCCATGATCATGTGTGCGAGCAATATAAAAATGTAATTGGTGGACTGAAGACCCTGAGAAGCAAACCCACCTGCTCGTTGACGATGGCGGTGGGCTCAATGTCAGCAAGGCGGGCAAAGACACAGCGGATGACCTCCTGCATGGTCTGCCTGGAGACGCGCTGCAGGAGCTCCCCCTTGGTGCCGGCCTGCTGCACGACGCGGAAGCAGGTGGTGACGATGGCGCAGACGTGGCGGTTGGAGAGCGCCGGGGCGGCGCGGCCGCGCACGCAGGCGAGCAGCACCTGCAGGACCCGGGCGAGGACGGCCTCCTCGGAGGCCGGGTCGGTGACCTCGAAGCGGCAGCCGGTGACGGCCTCCACGACGGCGCCCATGGCCTCGGCGGCGCCCCCGCCGGGCGCCACGAGGTCGAGGGACAGGAGCTTGTGCAGGGAGGAGAGCGCGGAGCCGGTGATGGGCGCGCCGGTCTCGTCGGAGCGCACGACGTCGAGGAAGGGGCGGAGGCAGAGGAGCGGGTCGGCCTCGGGCCAGCGGGTCCCCCACGCGGCGGCGCGGCGGCGGAGCGACTTGAGCCCCGCGATGAGGGGGTGGTCGAGGTGCTCCTCCTCGGCGCCGCCGCCGTCGTCCCCGCCGTAGCGCACGCCCGCCCAGCGCACGTTGCGGCGCATGACGGCCAGCACCGTGGCCACCTCCGACGCCACCACGCACGCCATCGCCACGCCCGACGACCCCGCTCCCGACGACGGCGACGGCGACGGCGACGCTGCCCTGAGGCCGCCCATGGAGGCGGGCGGCGGTCCGGTGCGAGCGCGCGGGCGGCTACGAGCGCATCCGGGGGCCGGGCTGGGATCTGATCTGGGCGGGGTGAGATCTGGCTGCTGGCGGGTTTGGTCTTCGGGGTGG
The DNA here is from genome assembly GCA_021605205.1 of Aegilops longissima. Lineage (NCBI taxonomy): Eukaryota > Viridiplantae > Streptophyta > Magnoliopsida > Poales > Poaceae > Aegilops > Aegilops longissima. The sequence goes on along the minus strand of CM038680.1, from coordinate 574,306,238 downwards.
GGGTGGGGGTGGGGGGCTGGATCTGAGAGAGACCAAAGCTCAACTCCTAGTACTACGTACCACCGAATGAGTTTGGTGGGTTTTTGCCTTTGTTTGGTTTGAAATTTTTGAACTTTATAAAATATTCTCTGCTTCATGTTGGGGTAGGCCATTCCTTCTTTTACGAAATTTTCTCATATCAAAGAGGCCTCATGAATTGATTTATGTGCCGCATCGGCGTACATTTGCGTCGAGAAGAAGGTTTAGCACGGACATCACATGCGTCGAGTCTGGCATTGATTCCCCAGAGCCTTTACCATTCCACTGTAGATCGAGTTATGTATGTGATTGGATGTGTTGGAAAATGTGGTTTGTCGTGAGATAGGGTTTAAATCACGATTTGACTCGATATTTAGCTTAACCATGTAGTATGACAGAAGAAGACAGCGAGCACGCCTTCAATATATAGTTGTTTGGTTATATAGTTTATTAAAAATCATTGCAGCGAAGGGATTTTTCTACCACATATCGATAGCCTAGGTTGCGGCTTATTTGGATCCCGATAATTGACTCTTGACATATAGACGACCATTTTTAGTTCATGCAAGTTGGGTGGTCAAATACCAAATTTCAGGTTTCTTGTACTTATGTAAAATGAACTGCAAAAATGGAACAAGATTTCATGGATGAACAAATTTTCAATGTTGCTTGAAAAACAATTCTTGCTTGTCATCGCGAGTGAGGTGGAGCGTGTCCTGTAGAATCCCGCCTATGGGTATTCCAAGTTGTGTATAGTGTTATAACCATTATGTTCATTATTTTCTTACTTCATTGTTTGGATGAATATGCAAAACAAAGTTTAACGTATAAAACATAAGAGTGGGACTTGATGAAGGAATCCACGTGAGAAATGGGTTGCATTGTCGAAGCATGTGGGTCCATGCATGACCAAGCCATGTGCCTGTTTAGCAACATGGCCCAACTTTGTAGCCTCTAGAAATAATGAAATCCATAACAAAATTTATGAAACTCAACTGAAAAATCCTCAGAAATTATATCCGTGGTTCCAGAAATGTCTTAGCCAAATCTCGGAAAAAAAACATTCAAGATCAGTCAAAACAGCCCTTGGATCGGACACTTGATTTATATACATGACCCCCTTCATACGTCTCGAATATATCTATATTTGTTTTACTGTTTCATGTTATTATAATGTCACTTTTGAATACTTTTTATAGCATTTTTTGGACTAACCTATTAATTTAGTGCCCGAAGCTAGTTGTTGTTTTCCGCATGTTTTTTGATTTTTAGAGAATCCATATGTATAGAGGTCAAAAAGCTCTGAGGATTTAATACAATTATTTCGTGTCACGAAGATTCCAGAAAGTGTCGGGACCTGCCAAGGGGCCAGCCAAGGGCCCCACACGGCCAGGCAGCGCGACCAGAGGATGACCCATACCACTGGGTCGTGTGGGCCCCCCGTGCACCATTTTTCGTCCATTCTTTCGCTTATAAATTCCATAAATCCAAAAAGCCTATGTATCATCTTTCTTCATTTTTTTCGCCGCCGCAAATTCCTGTTTCGAGGAGATCCAATCTGGAGACCTGTTTCGGCACCCTGTTGGAGAGGGAATCCGTCACGGGAGGATTCTTCGTCAACCTTGTTGCCTCCATGCCCATGTGTGAGTAGTTCCTTTATGACCTTAGTGTTCATAACAGTAGCTAGATGGCATTTTCTCTCCCTTGTGATCGAATACAAAGTTCCAGTGAGCTACCTCACATGATCGGGATCCATATGATGTAATCGGTTATGTGTTTGTTGGGATATAATGAATTGCCACTTTAAAATCAGATTGTTAATTGATTTTTATTGAATCATCTGGTCGCCCTTCGTTAAGTCCGCCCAGGATGTTGTTCTATTTGCAAGTAGGGAATTGATATAACTCGATAAGGACCGGCGCGAGGCCTCAATAGGGACTGGAGGTGTATGATGCGTGATCTCATTTCTTGCATACCAAATCCTCCACATGATCATCAATGAAGCAAGGTTCTGCAGATATGGCAGTTTATCAAGCAAGCGTAATAACCAATCTGGCTCACCGCCACGCAGGTCAGCAGGGTGATGGTGTCCTCGAATAGGGGGTGCTAACCACGTCGGCCCCATCGTAGTGGGCCGGCTGAGGACCTTGGGATCGTCAACATATGGGCCAAGACTGCCATACCCCAAGGCGTGCTCAGGATGGAGTCCTCCGAAGACTTGGCACATACTCCAAGACACATTTGAATCTTTGGCATGTTTATCACTAGATGTAACCGACCTACATGTAACCCTAGGAACCCCTGGTCCCTATATAAGCCGAGGGGTTTTAATTCTTAGGGTAGAGAATCACGCATCCACATACGATCTCGAGGTAGATCATCATGTATTTGTACTCTAACAATCAATACAATAGAAGCAGGACGTAGGGTTTTACCTTCTCGAGAGGTCCGGAACCTGGGTAAACATCGTCTCCTTTCTTCATCATATTACCATCTAGTTAAGATCACCATCTCGGGACCCCATATCCGAGATCTACCGGATTCAACTCCGACATTGGGGTTGGTAGCGCCCAATGCTCTCGTGTAGCCTCCCATAGCGTCGCTGCATGAGGACATGTGACAAGAGCATGGTGCACGTCTTCCTTTCCCTGGCCACACAACAAGGGAAAAAATCTCCTTTTTGTGGAGTGTGCATGTGTTCATACCTTTTCACCAGATTTTGTAAGTGTACATGTCATATCATGATGAACATCCATAAAGAACTTCAAGAACAACTACAATGCTCCAAGAGGTAATGACACTGGATATTTCTGTTGGAAAAGGCAATGCATAGGAGGCGCTTAGGCACGCTTAGGTGCTAGGCGATGGCCAAACGCCTCGTCTAGGGCATAAGTGGAAGTCTAGGCAGGGCAAGTAAGAAATTTTCTACCCGAGCGAGAAATCATGTGATATTGTACTAATATGCCAAACATGCCATATTTCAATGAAACTAGTCGGTAGTTAACTTATTTATATGACCTAAATTAATAAGGCTACACATGTAATACCACAAATACACGTTTATAGTAAAAACTATATGAATGCCTAGGCCGCGAAAGCCAAACGCCTCGCTTACGCCTACCGCTTTTTTCCATCCTTGAATATTTGCAATCTTATTTTGGAATTATTTGCCCAAACATTGCGACAAATACCTTGAAGGTAAAGATGTGTCAGATATAAATCATATTAGTTCATATGAACATACTTGCGGGTATAAATCGTGCCTCGCTAAATAGTGTTCAAAGGAAATTTTGCCATTGAGGTTAGAAGGTAAAAACATAAGAGCCCCTCCCCTCGAAAGAAAGTCAATCTTCATGTGCATTTTCTTGTTTGTATATAGTGCATATAAATTTGGCATACTACTATTTAAATTGGTGGGAAAAAAGGGCCTCCCCACCCAGAGTTAGTATTCAGATAATGAAGCATAATATATAATTGTATCCAGTAGCATAAAAGAAGTCATAATAGTCTGAGAGAGACGTTTTGGCACCCGGGAGCCTATGCTCCTGATTTTATAATGTATTTTAAAATGTCACAAAATTTCGACAAAAAGTTTCTCGCATACATCTCAACATTCTACGTGCCCACAAAGTCGTTTTACGAAAAACTGACACCTTTTATATCGCATGTGAAAAATACAAAATTCGGTGTTAAAAAGAGCTTTTCATGAGATGCTTTATTGTCTTTTTAACACAGACCACACAAAATTTCGGTATTTCGTGAAACTTGGCGTGCCCACATAGAATATCGAGATGTACATGCTAATTTTTTTTAGAATATTTTAACATTTTGAAATGTTTTTTGACAGTGGCAGGAGCATATATTCCCATGTGCCAAAGTGAATTGTCGTAACAGTCCTAGGTACAAAGCGTTGTCCGCCAGTCACTTTTTCTCTAGGATATATCATCTCTAACAACCAAGCTTTAGCCAACGTAAAAAGAAGTGACAACTACATTTGTACCCCTTGTTAGGTCGCACCCGTTTGATTTGCCCTTAAATTCAAAAAATCTTCGTTTCTTCCCAAGCCTGTATGCTCCTCTTATGCTTTTGCCCTTTGATCGTTTGACCGTGACTTTGAAAACTTCATAATCAGTTCAAATTAATTCAGAAAAATGCAAAATAAGATATCAAAATGTTCACAAAAACAACACCTATATGTGCATGCCATTTGCATTCATGACAAAAATGGTGGAAAGTCCCCATCATAGCTCGACCTCATATAATCTTAGCATGAACAGTAAAATCCTAAAATATTGTTTCTTTTTATATGAAGTTTTTTTTGTGGTAAACACAGGCAAAGGTTTTGATTACTTGTAAAGTTTTATCTGGAAATGACATTCGTGAAAGCCATAGAAAAAACACAAAATTAGCACTCAATTTTGTATTTTTTGCCATGATATCCACGAATGTTTTTCCATGATGAAACATTACAAATAGTAAAACATTTGTCAATGTTTTTCAGAAAAAAAATTTGATTTGTTTATATTTTTGCATTTTACTGTTCACGTAAGCTCATATAGGCTCGAGTTGAGATACTCCGCATTAACAAATAACAACACTTCTATCATGAATGCAAATGTCATGCACATATAGTTCGTCTTTTTCTGAACATTTTGATACCTTATTTGCATTTCTGAGTTAATACGAATTGGTTATGATGTTTTCAAAGTGATGGTCAAAGGATCAAAGGACAAAAGTATAAGAGAAGAAAACGAGCTTGGGCAGAAACGAGGATTTTCTGAATTTAGGGACAAATCAAATGGGTGTGACCCAACTAGGGGCAATTGTCTAAAAAAAGCATTATTACTACTACAAAACAAGTTACACCGATAAAATTTTCACTAATTTGTTGGTGGAGATGAAGTCATGAAGAGGTAGTACAATTGAGGTCAAGCATGAAATAGATGCCAATTAAAAAACGCATGTTTTTTTTTGGAAAAGAAAGAAAGAAAAGGTATTTTTTTGGCATCAGATACGCATTGTAAAAAGAACGCATGAAATGGAAGAACAATGCCTCGAACATTTTTTTTACGAGGGAACGCCTCGAACATTTGGACGCAACTATGATGCGCTCCTAACGGCTTAGTGGGCCTTTGACCCTAAATTGCCTCGCCATGGGGAGGCTTGGACACGGTCGTGGGCTGGGCTGTTAGCATCATCGTGGGCTGGTGTGGATACGCTAAAAAAAAAGGAGGCTGGTGTGGATTGACGGATGATGGAGGCATGCATGGAGCAACCATGCATCGATGCTTGAGTGAGAGTATATGTATATACATGGCTTGAAAATGACTCTAGGTAAAGTGCTGGGATGGGGGAGATTAAACCTCATATTTGACGATAAAAAATATAGTGAAGTTTGTCTGTGGATGGTTGAAAATCTCACGTGGCTTGTCCCACTCTGCACAAGTTCACTAAATAAATTTACCATGTGATCAACGCTTATATACGTCTGTGTCTTTTTATTCCATAGCTTGTAAAGTGGCCTGCTAAAACGCCGGAGCAGTGCCTTGCAGACATTTTCCGCCAAGTTCATTTTTTTTCAAAGGAAGACATAGAAAGATTTTTCCTGAAGTCCAAAATAAATAAATAAGTGTATTCACAGGGATGAGAGTGTGTCCATGATCTGAGCGTCTGCATCAATACCATGTTTTATTCTAAGAAAATAAAATTGTCGAAACTTTCTAGTTTTTTTTAATCTGAAACACTAAAATATCCGAGAGGAAGTCAAGGGAAGTGGAAAGAAAATAGAATGGGGAAATTAGGTGGGGCCGATATTTTATATTTTTCTAGAATATGCAGTTTCACATATGCGCGATAACCAACTGGTGATTGCATTATTAAGAGCATCTCCAATATAGCTTAAACTAGCGCCGCCAGTAAATTGGTCTGTTTTAAGCCAGCAAGAACGCAGTGGGTCGCTCCAATGACGCTAAAAAGCAGCGCTGCGCTCTAACGAGTTAGGCATGGTCGAAAACACTCTCGCAAGACGGTGTATTTCTGGCGCCCGCTCTACAACACATGGCACACTCGCCTTCGCCTCAAGACTCTCTCTCTCTCCTCCTCCTCACCCTAGCGCCGGGCGCCGCCACCCACCCATGGATCGCCAAGACACCGCACCCCGCCACCCGTTGGCTACCGCATGACGCCGCCGCCGCCGGAAACCCTAAGCGCGAGGCGTTATGCGTCGCCATCACGAGAACTCCGAAGCGTCGGCCTCGACGCATCCTCTTCTTGCCGCGGATGACCACGGCGCGCGGGTGGCGTCGCGCGGCGCCGTCCGTGCCTGCCGCGCCGACCGTCAAGGTCCCCAATGTGGCGCGGTCCGAAGAAGGGCAAAACATCCGCGAAGAAGAACAAGGCGGCAGACGGCTCCGGTAGCACAAAGGCGAGGGGAAAGAAGCTTGCAGGGCGTTCGACGGCCGCGGCGGCTATCGAAGCGCCGGCGAGCTCACTCATTGAGCCGGCCGCCGACGCGCACCACGTGTTCGACGAATGCCCCCAAGGTGAAAAAAATTTCCAACTTTTCTTTTCTTGTTATTTTTTCAATGCATCATCACATATAGATAGCTTATTTGCATTGTTCAAAAAACTTTGTAGTCTCAATGATGATGCGGTGCGTGATGAGGAGAGGGAGGAAGATTCATCTTCGGAGGCGGAAGAATCGTCTTCGGAAGATGAGGACGAAGACGAGGAAGATGATTGATGTGTCTTTCATGTCTTGAACTTGTGGGCATGATTTTGAACTTGTGGGCATGAACTTTTATTCATCAACTTGTTTGTGTCAAATTTCACATGTTCATTGCATTTTGATGAATGTTTCAAACTCATTTTATGTCTAAAATATCATATATGTTTAATGCCCGTGAGTCGCTGCTATTGTATTTTCTACGCTGCTGTCGAGCGATGTAGCGTGTTGCATTATAAGCTGACTCTTGAAGCCAGTATTGGCTGACAGCGCTAAACATGCCGGCAAGCCTTGCAAACAAAGGTTTTTCTTGGCGCTGGCGCTTATGCTTGCTGTTGGAGATGCTCTAAGAGAACAGTGATATCGCAGCCCATCGGGGATCCAACCTCATACATGGAGGTGAATGTTCTTTCAGTGAGAAGCGAAGTACCCATACCGAAGCGTCAGTGACGACTTTGTCAATTTTAAAACATGTCGGCCCCTGTCTCTAGAAGAAAGTGAACATAGAGTAGAATTGTTTTGTGTGCGTTCTTTTTTTTCGCAAATACACAAAGCTTGCGTATCATTTCATTGATAGAAGGAGTTAGAATGGGTACATAAGATGGTACAACACATGACTTGGACGCAAGAGGCGTGAACATGATGCACGAAACAGAGAAACATGAGAAACTCGACCCAAACATAAAAAACACAGCTAAACTTTCCGACCGAAGAAGCAATCCAACAAACAACTAGACGACCGACATCTCCAAAGGCAGCACTGAGGACGCCGCGAGCAAACAATACAACGCCTTCACGAAGGAGAACGACACCAAGACGCCGTCGTCGTCCGATCCGCAAAACAGGACCTAGGGTTTCCCCTGATGCTCGGAGAGGGGCACAGATAATGGCCATGATAGCGCCTTCAAGAAGGGAACGACACCCGCGAGTGTCGCCGCTGCCAGCACAAGATGCAGGGATTTCTCCCTGGCCAAATTCTGAGCAATCTCAAGCCGTCGGAGCACAAGTCCGAGAAGAGGAAGTCAAGCATAGGCCGGAAGAGCGACTGCGGGAAGGGGAGCCAAACCCAATGCCAAAGGAGCCATGTAACTTTGTGTGCGTTCTTGGGTGAGTGCATATAGAGGTAATATCACCGGTAGTCATAAACTTGCGTTGGATGTGCAGTTTAGTGCTACAACTTTAAAAATACGGCTTTTTGGTCAGATAACTTGTGTTTAGGTGCAATAGTCAATGTGTAGGTGCAATGCATGTTAATTAGGGAGTATATTAAGTGCATGTGGATATTAAATAGGATATTATTTGCATGTTATTATGTGATTAGCACTATATTTGGCACGAAATTAACTGCACGCTAAACGTGTTAAGCGCTCGACATTGAAGCAGTCTAGGTCGTTGGATTGACATGATTTGATGGCTGAGATTGATTGGATCTGCCCCTTTAGGTCTTTTCATATTGGTATAGATATACAGTCACTCTGGTTGACTGCCCGCGTATTCATCGATGACATGGCATGCCGCGCAAACAGTGGCCCACTGTCGGCGACACAGGCCTGTCCGGGGAGGCGCGTGCGTGGTGTTTTTTCCATAGCTTTCACGAATTACTAAAAAAATCCTCCCCAGACAACCATGTGTCGCTGACAGTGGGCCACTGCTTGCGTGGCATGCCATGTCATCGGCGAATACACGGGCAGTCAACTAAAGTGACCGTATATGCACTTAAATGCAAGTTATCTGACAAAAAACCGTATTTTTAAAATTGTAACACTAAACTGCACATCCAACGCAAGTTTAGTGACTACTACCGGTGATATTACCTCGTGCATACACATCTTTGTGGGTGCCTGCACGCGCGTCACTTCATGGGTCCCACTGCCGCGCGCACATACTCGTTTTGTACCACTATAATATGAAGATTATGTTAAACCTAAAGAAAAAGTTACATGGAATAAAGAAGAGAAACACCCACGTGCGTGGCGGGTGTGTAGGGGCGGAACGCTCGCGCACATGTCCTGGTCGACGCGGTCGAAACGGACAAGATGCGTCCATCCCCGCAGACGGTCGACAGATTCATGCATGCATGCATGCATGCAACGACGCCTCAATAATGCGACCGAGGCGCATGCACGCATGGGGCGCACCGCAGAGCATAGGTGGGTAGATCGCTCGCGTCCGTGCGTGCGGCCGGCCGGAAAGTTATTGTGCTGCAACTCAGTGCACCCAAAGCCAAAAAACACATGCCACGAGTTACTAAAAAAATCCTAAGATAATCAAGTAGTACAGGACAAAAGAGATATACTTCCTCCGTTCTACAATGTAGCGCATATATATTTTTCTAAAAGTCAAACTTTATAAATGTTAATCAAATTTATAGAGAAAATCATATACATCTAGAATACCAAATATATGTGCTTAGATATATCACAAGACATACTTTTATGTTATATACATTTGATCAAAATTTATAAAGTTTGACTTTGTAAAAAATCTATATGCACTACATTATGAGATGAAGAGAGTAGTACTTGGTATTCTGAAAATTACGTGACACAGGATCGGAGCTGGTGGCGCGCTGCTGTGTCGGAAGCTAAGAGGGTGGCCACGACCACCGGCTCGTCGTCGTCGTGTCAAACTCCACACCTACCTCACCTCAAGCACCCGCAAAAAAGAAAAAAAGAACTCAACGTGCGTGCGGGCACCGTCAATGCCACCGGCTCCATGGCGCATGTTTGATCGGAATCACGCACAGCCCAGCCGCCAACGTGTGGGAATCAGGCCCCGAGCGTCCGTGACAAAAAAAAGAAAAGAAAGTATATCATTTTGTTTGGGGAACAAGTACATCGTTGACCTTGTTTGAACACAAAAGGCAACGCTGAACCAGTCATCATCCGTCAGACTTGCTGCTGCGACTGCGAGCACTAGTTTTTTCACTTTTGACACGGACTACGAGTCGAGTAGTACTAGGTTGGTGGACATAGAAGTTGGGCAATATCCCCTCCCGCTCGCCGGCGCCGCAGCACGTGGCGGTCATGCGCGCCGCTCCCTCCTTCGCTTCCTCCCTCGCCCTCGCCTCCGCTAGGGCTCTCCTGCCCCCCCCCCCCCCCCCTCCCCCAGGGACGGAGCCAGAAAATGAAGATAGGGGGGGCAAGAACTCAAGCACCAAAATCATACTATCTCTTTCTCGGTTTACAGGGGCGTACAGCGTCTTGCTGGGTCGTAATTGACCAACCTAATACAAGTCATATATTACAAAAAATATACCAACATAAACTTCATAGTTTCTACTTTCAAAAGATATAACTTTTGTGTTATATAGTTTATATTAGGGTGATAAAATTGACAACCTAGGTATATGCGCAAGACTTGTAAACTGAAACGGAGGTAGCAGTAGGATACGTGGTCATATGCCTAGTAAATAATGAAAGATCTAGATAGTAAATATATGTATGTTGTTCTATAATAATAAAAAAATCATATCTATTAATTTGAGTCGGTGTTACATTGCATTTCGTTTGCATTAGCATCATGTTCACATAGCAGCGAGCTTGAACCAATTGGCTTAAAATAATTATTAATTGATTCAGCCCTCTTTCTCTTTGTGTCTACACAAATATAATCAGGCATCTATTGTACGAAAGTTCAGGCAATATCCATCTAGCAGGACAGAATTTGCATCATCTGATTTTGGCTAGCACGACGTGAACTACGAACACATGCTGCCAGCACGCCATTGGCAAAGACGCCTGCAAACCATAGCACGCGCCCTAGTAGATTCCTTAGAAAATTAGAATAATTAGAATTTACTAGTTTGTTGTAAATATTTGCAGTTCTACAATTCCACTTATGCAATTTGAAGGCATGAATAAACTAATCTAATGCTGAAAGTAAACTAACCCTTTTTCTTTTGGTTTGGTCGCTCCGTGTGGCCAGCCGGCCGGCAGCGTGCTCATGGTCGTGGATCGGCATCACTGCGGTTGCCCCTTCCTCCTCAACGTAGAGATTCGACTCACGATAGCGGTGGCGGCGGGCGGCGCGCAGCTCGATCTCGGCGGCGGGAGTAGTGGGGAGGTTGGAAGCGGCGATTAGATGAGATCTGAACCATGCGTATGTTTTTTAGCGATGAAACTATGTGTACGCGTGCGCATTGTTTTGAGCCTCGCCCAAATGGCCCTTTCTCCTTTCCTATAAGATTTGGGCCTTTATCGGACATGGCCCACTATGGGAAGGACGGCCGCCTGGGGCGAGACATGCCACGGACTCTGTGCGTCTGAAGAAAATTAGTGTGTAATCGATCGATATAACGGGCGACGCGATCGTTGGGGGGTCTCGCCCCCCCCTTGAATCCGTCCCTCCCCCCCCACACACGGTGGCCATAGCAGGCTAGCCGGCGGTGCGTGAGCCTTGACGTGGGCCACGACGGCGGGCCAGTTCTGCCGCGGCTGCACGGAGTTTTCCTGGTGGGGCATGCCGGCGACGACGTACCGGGATACACGCAGCGACGAAGAACGCAGGCTATGTGTGGCACGGGCCGACGGTTGCGACCGTTTATCGGATGTTGATGATTGTCGGCAGTGGTGGTGTGACTTGCCTTGGCTTGGCTGCAAGTGCGGGTAGTGGGGGCCTCGGGTGGAGACACGCCATATACGGCGGCGGCGCCGACAGCCGTGTGCCGACCGACGACGCAGGGATGGCGGTGATATCTCTTCCCTTGGGTTAGAGCCGACAATGCGTGGGTTGGGTGCCGGACGCGCACCTCCTGCACCCGCGACGACGGTGACTCCGACCCAAGGCTCGCTTTTCCGAGCAGACCAGATTTGTGCCTAAGCGGGTCGGGTCTCTCTCCCTAAGTAGGTGAGGTGTCTCTCTCCCACGGGTACGGTGGTCGATGGCGGTGTTGCCCAAGGTCCTCAGGGCGGTGATGGAGCGACATAGGCGCCATGGTTTGGCGGCGGTGTGATCCGGATTGTCGGCGTCTTCGACGAGCAATACCGATTTGATTCGTGGTGGATGATGTTCGGCCGCGCGAATGTTCGGGGGCTGACTTGGTCCGCGTTGCGCTCTTCTTGACTACTACCTGTTGGTGGCATTGGTTTGAGTTGGGCTCTCCGTGCAATGCAGTGTCATCAGATGTATTAGCGCCAGTAACCACAAACATGGCTGTCGTGGAATTAACACGTCAGATGTCCTTAGTGTTAGGACTTAGTCGCGAGGCCAACGCATCTATGTGGTAGCTTGAGAGGGGTTGAGCGGGACGAGAGACGCGAGGTTTTACCCAGGTTCGGCCCCTCACGGTGGAGGTAAAAGCCTACGTCCTGCTTCATTGATATTGATGATGATGATCACGGTTACAAGAGTGCTCTAACTCGAGAGCCATTGTCTAAACCTAACTTGTCCAACTTGTGGAACTTGTCCCCCTTTTGGGGAGCCCTGCCCCTCCTTATATATGTTGAAGGGGCGGTTTACATGTGGAGTCCTATTAGGATTAGGACTAGTCTATCTCTAATACAAACCGGATACAAGTCCTGGTCTTAACTCCTTGTAAAATATTCCTCATGCCTTTCCTCTTAAACCGACCCACAATAGTTGAACTGCCTTCGATCCGCCGCCGGGTTACTAATGAACCGCCAAGACCAGGCGGGTAGCCCGTGAACCGCCAAGCTCGGGAGGTTACCGATGAGCCGTCCAGACCGGCGGGTTAACTTCCGGCGGTTTATACGCTGAGGTATATCCTCGACATTAGCCCCAAGTTTATCTTGGATTTATCCATGGTAAACTTCGCTGCAAAATAAACACCGTAACAAATTTGGCAGGTTGTACTCCGGGTTAAGAATTCTTGTAGACCGGCTTTTGATCGTCCTTGTCATTTCCTTCTTCTAGAAAATCCGGGTCAATAACCAGCTTCATAACCAATTTGTTGATGTTGGTTTCTTATAGAAAAATATTGTGAAGAATAATCCACTTGAGTCGGTTTCAAAGCGCTGGTTTAAGAAATATTGGTCTTGAAATACTCATCGATATTCAACGGTTTGAAGATGTAGAACTTGCGGTTTATCATTGCCAAAACTGTCGGGTTATAAAACTGATAATTCCAGGTTATGATTGTTTATAGCGCCGGGTTATGATTGTTGCAAACACGGGTTATGATTGTTGCAAACACGGGTCATAATGGTTGGTGACGCCGGTCAATCCGGTTTGCTCAAAACAGAGAATTTGAAAATAGTTCTTCCATAATAATATAATACCTGTAGCCCCAAGTCTTGAGTAGAACAAAGTGATGGCTTAAGACTTGTTTCAATCTAAATACTGCCACTTAAGAAGAAATCCATGTTGTTCATCCCAGTCACTTAGTAAAACTGAATACTCCATATTATGTAGCCCCCAAGTGCCGGGTCATTATGCAATAATAAGCAGGGACTTTGTAGGTATAATCATATAGATTTGAGCAATGATGTGTAGCCCCAAGGGCCGCTCGAGAAGATAATATTGAGCTGGGACTTAATATATACTTCAATGAAAATAACATCATATGATGTAACTCCCATCATGGGACTTGAATCCACGTCCACAAGGTTAAGAGCCTTGTGCTTTACCAACTGAGCAGCGGACCCTTCAATATAATAAATAAAAAGCTTTGTACCTTCAACTGTTGCAGGAGCAATTGGCAGCCCCAAAGGTCGACTCATTATAATATGATGAGTCGGGTCTTCAATAATATGAGCAAAAAAATTACTTTGCATTAGCCCCCAAGTGTCATGGTGCATGCTTGCAGCGACATGAGACTTGCATATTTAATATAATCTCAACTTAAATAATGTAGCCCCCAAGTGCCGGGTTGTAAGCCTGCAGCAACTCGGGACTATTCCTTCAATTGTAGAATAAATTATATCCATTGATAATATGATAGCCATTGCGCTAAAGCGACTTTGAAAACCTTAATCATAATACTGGTTATTGATAATCATAATGGAAATTCAGCCATGTTGGCTATTTAAGATAATATAATCCGGTATGAAAAATTCATCCAATATCATAATGAAAATTCAGCCAAGTTTGGCTATTTGAATAATATAACCCAATCATTCATAAGCGCATGATTTCAATGGCGCAATCCAAATATATCTTGGCGACGTATAGTCCAAAGCCGTGCCGGTTTAATAAACGCCGCGATTTATAATCATGCTTTATTCAACCTGTTTCAGTATACAACAAGTTTAAAATGTCTGGCGGTTTATCACGGACGAATCAAGAATAATCAAATATGAAATATATCATACCTGTGATATTGAATCACATTGCTGGTTTGACCAACTTTATGTAGTAAAAGTGATAACCCCAATCTTGAGTAATGATAACTCCTTTCATACTGTGCCGGTTGATGATAAACCGTACCGGGTTGTGATAAACACCGGTTTAACCATATATAATACTGGCGACTCGTAGTCAAACCAAACCGGGCAAATAGTCTCCGGATTAGGATTTGACCGTGTTCCGCCAATTTGTAATTGACAGTTTGAACCGGATTAATAATGTCGGTTTGAAAACACAACAAAAGAAATAATTTAAAAGAGAACAAAATTCAAGCAAAGGCAAATATAAAACCATTGCAAATGAGGCTTTGAGCCGATCAAGAGGCATTACCATGGTCGGACACGACCAAGCCCCCAAAAGGCGTAGCTATGGTTCGAGTCAGCCAGTCCCCAAATGATGCATTGGCATTACGCCGATCAAGAGGTGTAGCGATGGTTGGGTTCGACCAAAGCCCCAAGTGATCTTTGTGGCACTAGGCCGATCAAGAGGCGTGACTATGGTTCAGACGTGACCACAAGTCCCCAAGTGATCTGTGGCTTCTCGCCTACCAAATGGCATTGCTATGGTTCGGACACCGACCAAGGCCCCCAAGTGATCTGTGGCATTGCGCCGATCAAGAGGTGTGACTATGGTTCGAGACATGACCAAGCCCCAAGTGATCAATAATATGATAAGCCAACAAGGCATGATACCCATGTTTGAACCGCGATCATGGCGAGGTCCTCTTTGGCACCCTTTAACTTTTGCAAGAGATAAATCCTTCTTGAACCGGGATTTTGAACCGGATATTTGAGAGCTTCAAAGCTTTGCGGGAGACATCTTTCCCTTGAACCGGATGTTAAACCGGAATCTTCATTTTCAGCCAGAAATTTTCTGACGGCCTTTAAACTTGAACTTGCGAGAAGTTAATTCCTTTTTGAACCGGACATTGTTAAACCGGATTTGAGAGCTAAAGAGCTTTGTGAGAGAACAGATTTCCCTTGAACCGGATTGTAAACCGGATATTTGAGAGCTTCAGTGAGACTGACTTTCCTTTAGCCGGATTTTAAACCGGAATCCTTTCTGATGATCCGGAACTTCTTCCTTGAGCCGGGATTTTGTAACTGTCATATACTTATTAAGCCGGAAATTTTACGACGGCCTTCAAATATGATAGCCTCCGGACGGGTTATCTTTCCCTCCATCGTCACCGGGTTCTTAAATTTCTTGGCAAGATTTGCTTAGTCATGTCATCGTAGCCCCGAGTCTCAAGGTGACTCGAGGAGTTGGCTTGAAACTCTCCATATTTGGTGGTTCACGACTCATTGGTGTTGATAACACGATGCAAATCCACGAAGGTTGTGATGATCTGCGGCGGGTTACAAATGATCCCGTATGAGCCGTGTCAGAACTCGCCAATGGTTCTTTCCAATGGCGATTTGAAGTTAACCAAACTGTAGTGGCGGCGATTTTGCGCCTGCCCATTGAGCCATCCAAAGGCAAACGGCGGTTGATTGTATACGATAATTTGCCTCCTTTTTGTTGAAAGAAAACGGGCTACCCAAGCTGTGACTTGCTCATACTCAATGAACAGCTCATGTAGACAAGTGCGGCCCGGTATGTTGATGTAGACCAGGCGCGAGACGGACGACAAAAAGCGACCGCAACATCGAGACAGCTCGGATAGATGAGTCGGCCGTGGCATTGTAAACCGTGCGAACGGGAAAATCGGCACCGTGTCATAAACCAGCACGGACGGGCGAGTTAATCGTGGGTGTGGTCGGCAAGTTGATGTAAACCGGCCATGTGGACGGCAACTTGCTCACATTCATTCCTCGGTGGCATGATCCGGATGAAACGCCAGCAGAATGTTGCTAGCACGCGCTCCGTGCCCGTAATATAACACCTCATTTGTAATGAACAATTGTCTGCGCCAAAATATTACAGACCAAGACAAAGATAAACTGCTCTTTGACAAAAAGAATATGTGCCAATAAAATATATTTTAGATGGATATCACGATGTGCCAGGCGGAAATAATCCGCCATGAAATTGATGATCGCTAGGTGAAATTGAAGTCGCTCACGGGTGAATCGGCGCGGCGTGGTAAACCGGTGCAGAGCGGGTGAGTCGGTGCTGGGCGGCCGACGAGTCAGTCCCATGTGTTGA
This sequence comes from Aegilops longissima, assembly GCA_021605205.1. NCBI lineage: Eukaryota > Viridiplantae > Streptophyta > Magnoliopsida > Poales > Poaceae > Aegilops > Aegilops longissima. Next base: position 574,290,043 of record CM038680.1, on the reverse strand, counting down.
TGAAGCGGGGCGGCGACTTGATCACGTATCCATCCAAAGAGTATGGCACGGACAAGCCCTAGTGCAATAATGTTGGCGCGCGCCCCTTTGCGACATCTTTGTAACAAATAATAGTCCTGCGAAAAACATCACTGACCAGAGTAATTGTTTCTTTGGAAGAAAACAATAAGTGCTTAATAAGATAAATTTAGATAGATATCACCTGATGTTTATGAATGACAGATGATCTGTACATAGACTCTTTGTATGTGGTAGCAGTTGTTGCAACAGCACTTTGAATGCACTTGTAATAGTTTGACCTTTACAAGACCCTCTTCGTGGTGACCATTTAAATGATGTCTTGGAGGTATTAACCATCCAAACAGCTGACAATGTCAATCCCTCCGGTGGCTTATTAAAACTGGAGCTGCTGCCATGATCGACTTAAAAACTGTACTGTGATGCACACAAGTCTCTGCCGTTTAAACAGATGCTGGTCATCCTGTGCACTACCAACTCGACGGGCTATGATGTTGAAGGAGGCCAGGCACGGCTGTAGAACACTAAAACTCAACGGGCGCAACGCTGCGGCGACTCAGCAAACAACGGGCTGCTTGCGCCGGGCAGCTCGATGGCCTGAAACCGCGCTTACGGCAAAGGCGGCTCGCAGGTGACTCCGAGAAGTGGAGCAAAGCGGCGGATCGACTCACGAGCAGCGGGCTGTTGATTTGGCATTTTACGGGTCAGAATTCCATGGTGATGTCAAGCAGGGTGAAGTCCGGCAGAGGCAGCGGACTCAAGTGACTCATCGCTATTTGTAGCTCATGACAAGAGAAGCTCGAGGCGCCGCGATTTTAGCAGAGATGGGGTGATCCGGTGACTGAAGGGCCGATTTGAAGATGCCAGCGACTCGGGCACAGCTCATGGTGGTGGAGGTGACCCAATGACAAAGTGGCGACCAGCGGCAAGCGGTCGGGCAGAAGGCGCGAGGCCAAAGCGGCTTGGCATGAGCAGCCCGGAAGCGGAGCTGACGAGTTGGAGAAGATCAGATGCAGAGGCCGGCGATGGCAGCTTTGGCGACTCAGCGCCAATCTGTTTTTGGGTCGTGCGTTTTGCCAAGTCCAAGTCCGCCTCACCTTCCGGGTCGTAGCTGTCTGTGTCTACTCAGTCCGTGTCTTCCTCCAAGCAGTGCTCTTTTTTGTTCCTTTTTTTTTATGGAAAGGTAGCTGATCGTATCGCTCTCCTCTTTGACTTGTACGTAAACACGGTAGTTTCCTTAGGTAGATGTAGCGATTTGGAGAAAAACCGATATGAACTTGTGACTCCTCTCAGCCTCCAAAGAGTAGTCAGCGTGCATCTGCTGCAATTTTTCTTCTCGATAGTAGCAAAGACCATGGACGAGGAATTGCAACTTGCAATGAACAGATCGGTCAGGCGTTTTTACGGCAGCGAGCTAGCCAGGCGATTCACGGACGGGCTGACTCGCGGAAACAGGCGGGTCAACAAAGTCAGAAGATGCCGTGGCCGGCTCGGAGTGGGGAATCCAGGAGAAAAAAATCTTCTCTTCCTTCAACTACTAATAGCTTAGCAAATCCCTAGATGATGGTATTGGTTTTATTCCGTGAAGAAGCAACTCCCAAAATTAATTAGATCTCGAACGACGAGCTGCAACTAATGTATACTAATTCACCATGGCACTTTAATCCGTGCAGCTGGATGATATTGAAACGAGCGGATTTGTCCAGAGACTATCTGGATTAGACGATATACCTTTTTCCATTAAAAATTGGCGACTTAACAGCTTGTTGGATCGCCGTCGACCTCGGCGGATCGTAGGACAGGCCGCTTCTTTCTCGTCAGACCGATAGAACTTTGGCTGAATCTTAATTTAGACGGATCGTATGAACGGCAGATGCACACATAAGCACAACCCTGATTTCCTTTGACTTGTCCGCTATACCCAGGGTTTTCATGGCGGGTTATCCAGCGTGATTGTACCGTGCCGGCTCTTCTTTCATCTGACTAGCGCGAACTTCTTGATCCTCAGGAGAGATCCTTCAAGAACTCAACACCATCGTGGCGCCAGCCCCACGGTGGGCGCCTAAGCTGTCGTGGAATTAACACGTCGGATGTCCTTAGTGTTAGGACTTAGTCGCGAGGCCAACGATCTATGTGGTAGCTTGAGAGGGGTTGAGCGGGACGAGACGCGAGGTTTTACCCAGTTCGGCCCCTCACGGTGGAGGTAAAGCCTACGCCCCGCTTCATTGATATTGATGATGATGATCACGGTTACAAGAGTGCTCTAACTCGAGAGCCATTGTCTAAACCTAACTTGTCCAACTTGTGGAACTTGTCCCCCTTTGGGAGAGCCCCCCCTCCTTATATATGTTGAAGGGCGGTTTACATGTGGAGTCCTATTAGGATTAGGACTAGTCTATCTCTAATACAAACCGGATACAAGTCCTGGTCTTAACTCCTTGTAAAATATTCCTCATGCCTTTCCTCTTAAACCGACCCACAATAGTTGAACGGCCTTCGATCCTTGGCCGGGTTACTAATGAACCGCCAAGACCAGGCGGGTAGCCCGTGAACCGCCAAGCTCCGGAGGGTTACGGTGAGCCGTCAGCACCGCCGGGTTAACTTCGGCGGTTTATACCAAGGTATATCCCGACAATGGCGACGTTTGAGTTTGCTCGACGGCGGTCGTTGACACTCCCCCCGGTCCATCAGTACAGGCTGGGGACGCAGGCGTGGGCTGCTCCTATTATGCCGTTGACCAAAACTCGATGGTTGATGTCGGGCTAGGAGCGGAAGGAGGGGCCTTTCACTCCTTCTACCGTGTTTCGGGTGGTGTGTGACGTGGATGCATGATTGGCGGTGTCTATGGGCATGGATGCCGGGAAGGCGATCCCGGATGGCGGTTCGCATGTCTAGCTATCCGGAAAGCATCATGGTGGCGGCGGTGGCTATGTCTCTTGATCGTCCACGGCAAGAGGTGTACCGAGGGGTGGCTCGGACTCGTTCTTTGTCGCGGGCAGTGGCAACGCCCGGGCATTGGTGGTTCTGGGTGCAACATGGCGGGCACGAGTGAGATGTCGAATGCTCTACTTTTGAGGGTGTTGTTGTGGTTTTCTCTTGGTGTCAGGGTTTCGAGCGAAGACATTTGTTTAACGGTGTACTTTGGTAGTATGAGGCCCCGAGCGTCCATGACAAAATAAAAAGAGCTTATTGTTGCTGTAATCAAAGACGCATTGCCCCAAATGCCTCTAGAAAGATCCAAAGTAATTCGAGCTATAATTGTACGTACATGTAAAGTCTTAAATGAAAGGATCTGGTTGGAATCTTAAAGTGTGGTAGAAAGAACTACATATAGTTTTTTCTACGACACTTTAGATTCTTTTCTGATGTGCCAAAAAATATGAGGAACCTATCCCCTTTGTTATGGTATCCCCTAAGCAAAAGATCGCCAATTCATATTAGATATACTAAATCCAGCAGCGGTCGATTGAAATTGAGAGAGTCAATGAAGTAGAATGAAAAAAAAAGAATTCCATTCCACGGTCAGTAAGGCGACGCTGAACCGTTCGTTCATCCGTCAGAGGAGTGAAGTCTGTTTTAAACCTTAAACTCATAGAGCTTGTCAAAATTAAACCTTCACCTTTGAATCCCTGAAATTGGTACCCTAACCTCTTTGATCCCGGTCATTATCAACCCTAAACCTGTTTGCCGCACTAGGAAATGATCCATCCCGCCGAGGATCATAGTTTACTCTCACTGACGTCCATGCCCCATGTGTCATATACGTCTTCTATCCTCAACCCCTCCCGTTCTCTCCTGAAAATCAGCGCGACCCGGCCTCTGCCCCATCCATTTCCTCTTCAACTGCGCCGCTGACGGCCGCCAATGGCGCCTCGACGCCACCAACACTGCGCTCATGCACATCGCTTTGTTCACTCGCCCTTGCCGAGCTGCAAGCTTTATCCACCCTCAGCCTCATCAGCGACGGTCTGCGGAGGACGCGCGCGGAGAGGCGGTACCGGCACGAGCAGGTAGACCGCTGGGCAGCACCGATGGAGGACGCCGGGTTCAGGCTTATTTTTCTCGGTCCACATGGCCGCACAGGGGCGTCCATGCATGGAGGTGCGCTCCAGCATGACGTCGCCGACTCCAGCGCCGGCAGGCGGCGGCAAGGCGTCAGAGGAGGGACGAACCGTGATGGCGTGCGCATCGACGCGGCAAAACAATGCCTACACGCTCGAGGATGTGGGAGAGCGTCGCAGCAAGAGCCACTGGTCGACACCGACGACACGGCGGAATTCGCTGCGTCGGCGACCTTTGTTACGGGCGATGGCGCCCAAGAGGTGCACGACGCGGCGGCGGCAAGACGCTGCACATCGGCTGCACGGCCTGCTGGACTTCGCGCACAAATCCTTGGTAATTGCGCGGTTGGCGACTAAGTGTTGCGGTAGCGCCATGAATCCGTGACCAAGGTGCTCGTGTTCTTGCCGAAAGTCGACTCAGACCTTTTTATGCAATGACGCAAAGATATTCACGAGAAGCTTGCTCAAGCAATCATGCATGTGGATGGATTTACCAAGTGATGAAGTCATGTACCGGGGTAGGGTCATAGACCTGCCCAAAGGTACCTTCCACAAGGACACTCACAAGAGACGAGCCTTCCAAATGACACAGTAGGCTCCCACCGATGATTCAAAGACACTCGACTATGAAGACCCACTCGACCACCCGAGTCCAAGAGCCACTCGTGTCCAAACGGTCTCAGTAGTTAAATAGTCTTTATGACCTTAATGACACATTATGTAAGGCGTTGCCCGAACGCCTAGCCTTAACGCATACCTTAAACCCTCATGCGTGGGCTGGCTGGGGTCTGGCGTACTCTATATAAGCCACCCCCTCCACGGTAGAAGGGTTCGCACCCTATAACACATACGCAGATAATCCAATGACCGCCTCAGGCTCCGAGACGTAAGGCTGTTACTTCCTCCGAGAAGGGCCTGAACTCGTAAATCCCTTGCGATACAACTACTCCATAGCTAGGATCTTGCTCTCCATACCTACCCCCATTCTCCATCGCGGACTTAGAACCACGACGGCTTGGCGCCCACCGTGGGGCAGGTGTTCTAGCGAATTGTTGGAGAAGTTGGGATTCTCTCGATCTCCGGCATCATGGTTTTGGTGGAGTTCGGTCGACGGCCACGAGATCCGTCTCGGTGCGCCACGTTCGTCGCCGACGACTCCGCTTGGCTTCCAGGAGGCTCCACTCGACGTGGACGCGCGCCCCCATCCGCATGGGCGACGACTCGCTGCGTGTGTCATGGCGTCCTCCTGCGGCAACCGTCAACCAGGTATGGGTCGGCTCTGCGCCGTCTTCACTCCTGGGCCTCCCACCGCGCAAGCTGCCCGGCCGGTCGAGGCTTCAGCGGTGGGTGAGGCATGCGGTGGCCCGCCATCGGCCATCCCCAAGTCGCGCGATAGAGCCCGAGGAATCTCACGGCCTGTTCGACCTGTCGACCGGCTCCGTAGAGACCGCGTCCGAATGCGATAGCAGTGACCCGACGGCAGAGGTTCTGATGGTCGATGGACCACGCAGTCCCCCTGGATTCACCCGCACCAACGAAGGTGGCGTGTAGGCGATCCGGTGCAAGCCCACGAAGAGTACTTGCGAGCCCTCACTTCGCTCGCAGAGGAGGAGCTTCGTCGTCGGAACATGGATGCACTTCACACTCCTATCGTTGGAGAAACCCCGAGGCTCGCACCTTGGAGGATGCGCGCTATTAACCGGGTGAGCGCACTGACGGCGGAGAATCTTCAGCGTAGCATTGGACGAGCGTCTGTGACCGAGGGTTCCAGAATCCAATCGGACTTGACTCTTTCAACCGCCAACCCAGGTATATCGAACTCCTATTCAGAATTTAGCAGCTGCCGCCAGATAGGAGAATCAATTCAGCCTTCCCGATCGGAGGCAGGTAGAGGTTTGCAGCAAATCGGGATTTGCTCGGCGGCAGGAGATCAAAACTCAGTTGTATCCCAATCGCGGAACAGGGTTCACTGACCGATTAAATCACTGCGAATTCATTCGATCCGCCCATAGTCCAAGATCGCCCCGAGGCGTGAAGAACGTGGAGGTGGCGTGATGATCAATACAAGGGTCATGGCAAAGATGAGCACCGATTCGATCGCAACGATCGACGCCGAAAGTGCCCTCCTCCCCAAGGGGTGGATCATACGCTCCTCGGCAGCAGGATGACGAGACGCCAAAACAGTCTTTGGACGAAGAGTTCCAATCGACCCCGAGGAACCGTGCTTTGATGCGAGTGTTAGGGAACGAGTAATTTCAAAAATTTCCTACGCACACGCAAGATCATGGTGATGACATAGCAACGAGAGGGAGATTGTATGTCCACGCACCCGTGAGACCGTGGCGGAAGCGTTATGACAACGCTGATTGATGTAGTCGACGTCTTCACGATCCGACCGATCCAAGTACCGAACGACGGCACCTACGAGCTCAAAGCAAACGTTCAGCTCGATGACGATCCCGGACCGATCCAGCAAAGTGTCGGGGATGAGTTCCACGTCGACGACAGCGTGGTGACGATGATGATGCTCATCAGCAGGGCTTCGCCTAAGCTCATGACGATATGACCGAGGTGGAATATGGTGGAGGGGGGCACCGCACACGGCTAAGGAACGATCCGTAGATCAACTTGTGTGTTATGGGGTGCCCCCTTGCCCCCGTATATAAAGGAGCAAGGGGGAGGTGCGGCCGGCCCCCAAGGGGTGCGCCTGGAGGAGTTCTACTCCCACCGGGAGTAGGACTCCCCCCTCTTTGCCTTGTTGGAGAAGGAAAGGGGGGAGGGGAAAGAGGAAGGGGGGCGCCGCCCTCCCTCTCCTTGTCCTATTCGGACTAGGGGAGGGCGTGCGGCCCCTGGCCGGCCCTCCTCTTCTCCCTCATGGCCCACTAAGGCCCAATATCCCCGGGAGGGTTCCGTAACCCGGTGTTTGATAAAATCGATTTCATCCGGAACCATTCCGATATCCAAATATAGGCTTCCAATATATCAATCTTTATGTCTCGACCATTTCGAGACTCCTCGTCATGTCCATGATCACATCCGGACTCGAACAAACTTCGTACATCAAAACTTATAAACTCATAATAAATTGTCATCGTAACGTTAGCGTGCGGACCCTACGGGTTCGAGAACTATGTAGACATGACCTAGAACTATTCTCGGTCAATAACCAATAGCGGAACACGGATGCCCATATTGGTTCCTACATATTCTACGAAGATCTTTATCGGTCAAACCGCATAACGACATCGTTGTTCCCTTTGTCATCGGTATGTTACTTGCCCGAGATTCGATCGTCGGTATCCAATACCTAGTTCAATCTCGTTACGCAAGTCTCTTTACTCGTTCCGTAATACATCATCTCGCAACTAACTTATTAGTTGCAATGCTTGCAAGGCTTATGTGATGTGTATTACCGAGAAGGCCTAGAGATACCTCTCCGACAATCGGAGTGACAAAACCTAATATCGAAATACGCCAACCCAACATGTACCTTTGGAGACACCTGTAGTACTCCTTTATAATCACCCAGTTACGTTGTGACGTTTGGTAGCACCAAAGTGTTCCTCCGTAAACGGAGTTGCATAATCTCATAGTTACCGGAACATATATAAGTCATGAAGAAAGCAATAGCAATATACTAAACGATCAAGTGCTAGGCTAACGGAATGGGTCATGTCAATCACATCATTCTCCTAATGATGTGATCCCATTAATCAAATAACAACACATGTCTATGGTTAGGAAACATAACCATCTTTGATCAATGAGCTAGTCAAGTAGAGGCATACTAGTGACTATATGTTTGTCTATGTATTCACACATGTATTATGTTTCCGTTAATACAATTCTAGCATGAATAATAAACATTTATCATGATATGAGGAAATAAATAATAACTTTATTATTGCCTCTAGGGCATATTTCCTTGATCTCCTACTTGCACTAGAGTCAATAATCTAGATTACACGAAGAATGATTCTAACACCCATGGAGTCTTGGTGCTGATCATGTTTTGCTCGAGGAAGAGGCTTAGTCAGCGGGTCCGCAATATTCAGATCCGTATGTATCTTGCAAATCTCTATGTCTCCCACTTGGACTTGGTCCCGAATGGAATTGAAGCGTCTCTTGATATGCTTGGTCCTCTTTGAAATCTGGATTCCTTTGCCAAGGCAATTGCACGAAGATTGTCACAGAAGATCTTCATTGGTCCCGATGCACTAGGTATGACACCTAGATCGGAAATGAACTCTTTCATCCAGACTCCTTCATTTGCTGCTTCCAAGCAGCTATGTACTCCGCTTCACATGTAGATCCCGCCACGACGCTTTGTTTAGAACTGCACCAACCGACAGCTCCACCGCTTAATAAAAAACACGATCCGGTTTGCGATTTAGAATCGTCCGGATCAGTGTCAAAGCTTGCATCGGCGTAACCATTTACGACTAGCTCTTTGTCACCTCCATATCGAGAAACATATCCTTAGTCCTTTTCGGTATTTCAGATGTTCTTGACGCGCTGTCGATGATCCACCTGGATTACTTTGGTACCTTCCTGCCAAGCTTATTGCTAAGCATACGTCGTGTCCGGTACACAGCATTGCATACATGATAGAGCCTATGGCTGAAGCATAGGAACATCTTTCATTTTCTCTCTATCTTCTGTTGTGGTCGGGCATTGAGTCGACTCAATTTCACACCTTGTGTCTGGTAAAAACCTTTCTTTGCTCGATCCATTTTGAACCTTTTCAAAACTTTATCAAGGTATGGGCTTTGTGAAAGTCCAATTAAGCGTCTTGATCTATCTCTATAGATCTTGATGCCCAATATGTAAGCAGCTTCACCGAGGTCTTTCATTGAAAACTTTTATTCAAGTATCCTTTTATGCTATCCAGAAATTCTATATCATTTCCAATTAATAATATATCGTCCACATATAATATCGAAATGCTACTGAGCTCCCACTCACTTTCTTGTAAATACAGGCTTCTCCAAAAGTCTCAGATAAAACCATATGCTTTGATCACACTATCAAAGCATTTATTCCAACTCGAGAGGCTTGCACCAGGCCATAAATTGATCGCTGGAGTTTGCACACTTTGTTAGCACTTTTTGGATCAACAAAACCTTCTGGTTGCATCATATACAACTCTTCTTCTAGAAATCCATTCAAGAATGCAGTATTTACATCCATTTGCCAAATTTCATAATCAAAAAATGCAGCAATTGCTAACATGATTCGGACAAACTTAAGCATCGCTACAGGTGAGAAAGTCTCATCGTAGTCAACCCCTTGAACTTGTCGAAAACCTTTCGCAACAAGTCGAGCTTTATAGACAGTTACATTACCATCAGCGTCAGTCTTCTTCTTAAAGATCCATTTATTCTCAATGGCTTGCCGATCATCGGGCAAGTCAACCAAAGTCCATACTTTGTTCTCATACATGGATGCCATCTCAGATTTCATGGCTTCCAGCCATTGTGCGGAATCTGGGCTCACCGTCGCTTCTTCATAGTTTTAGGTTCACCATGGTCAAGTAACATGACTTCCAGAATAGGATTACCGTACCACTCTGGTGCGGATCTTACTCTATATGACCCTCGAGTTCAGAGAAACTTGATCCAAGTTTCATGATCATCATCATTAACTTCCTCACTAATTGGTGTAGGTGTCACAGAACTGATTTCTGTGATGAACCATTTTCCAATAAGGAGCTGGTACTGTTACCTCATCAAGTTCTACTTTTCTCCCACTCACTTCTTTCGAGAGAAACTCCTTCTCTAGAAAGGATCCATTCTTAGCAACGAATGTCTTGCCTTCGGATCTGTGATAGAAGGTGTACCCAACTTTTCCTTTGGGTATCCTATGAAGACACATTTTTCCGATTTGGGTTCAAGCTTATCAGGTTTGAAGTTTTTTTCACATAAGCATCGCAGCCCCAAACTTTCAGAAACGACAACTTTGGTTTCTTGCCAAACCATAGTTCATAAGGAGTCGTCTTAACGGATTTTGATGGTGCCCTATTTAACGTGAATGCGGCCGTCTCTAAAGCATAACCCCAAAACGATAGCGGTAAATCGGTAAGAGACATCATAGATCGCACCATATCTAGTAAAGTACGATTACAACGTTCGGACACACCATTACGCTGTGGTGTTCCAGGTGGCGTTAGTTGCGAAACTATTCCGCAATTTTTCAAATGTAGACCAAACTCGTAACTCAAATATTCTCCTCCACGATCAGATCGTAGAAATTTTATTTTCTTGTTACGATGATTTTCAACTTCACTCTGAAATTCTTTGAACTTTTCAAATGTTTCAGATTTATGCTTCATTAAGAAGATATACCCATATCTGCTTAAATCATCTGTGAAGGTGAGAAAATAACGATATCCGCCACGAGCTTCAACATTCATCGGACCACATACATCTGTATGTATGATTTCCAACAAATCTGTTGCTCTCTCCATTGAACCGGAGAACGGTGTTTTAGTCATCTTGCCTATTAGGCACGGTTCGCAAGTACCAAGTGATTCATAATCAAGTGATTCCAAAAGTCCATCAAGATGGAGTTTCTTCATGCGTTTACACCGATATGACCTAAACGCAAGTGCCACAAATAAGTTGCACTATCATTATTAACTCTGCATCTTTTGGCTTCGACATTATGAATATGTGTATTCTTACTATCGAGATTTAATAAAATAGACCACTCTTCAAGGGTGCATGACCATAAAAGATATTACTCATATAAATAGAACAACCATTATTCTCTCGATTTAAATGAATAACCGTCTCGCATCAAACAAGATCCAGATATAATGTTCATGCTCAACGCTGGCACCAAATAACAATTATTTAGGTCTAAAACTAATCCCAAGGTAGATGTAGAGGTAGCGTGTCGACCGCGATCACATCGACTTTGGAACCGCTTTCCCACGCGCATCGTCACCTCGTCCTTTGCGGTGCTCGCTTATTCCGTAGTCCCCTGTTCGAGTTGCAAATATTAGCAATGTAACCAGTATCAAATACCCAGTGCTACTACGATCTCTAGTAAGGTACACATCAATAACATGTATATCACATATACCTTTGTTCACCTTGCCATCCTTCTTATCCGCCAAATACTTGGGGCAGTTCCACTTCCAAAGGACCAGTTTGCTTGCGGTAGAAACACTCGTTTCAGGCTTAGGTCCAGACTTGGGTTTCTTCTCTTGAGCAGCAACTTTCTTGCTGTTCTTTTGAAGTTCCCTTCTTCTTCCCTTTGCCCTTTTCTTGAAACTAGTGGTCTTGTTGACCATCAACACTTGATGCTCTTTCTTGATTTCTACCTCGCAGCTTTTAGCATTGCGAAGAGCTCGGGAATTGTCTTGGTCATCCCTTGCATATTATAGTTCATCACGAAGCTCTTGTAGCTTGGTGGCGATGATTGGAGAATTACATCAATGACACTATCATCCGGAAGATTAACTCCCGTTGAATCAAGTGATTATTATACCCGGACATTTTGAGTATATGCTCACCGACGTAACTATTCTCCTCCATCTTGCAGCTATAGAACTTATTGGAGACTTCATATCTCTCAATCCGGCATTTGCTTGAAATATTAACTTCAACTCTTGGAACATCTCATATGCTCCATGACGCTCAAAACGTCGTTGAAGACCCGGTTCTAAGCCGTAAAGCATGGCACACTGAACTATAGAGTAGTCATCAGCTTTGCTCGCCAGACGCTCACAACTTCCGGCGTTGCTCTGCATGAGCTGGCACCCAGCGGTGCTTCGGGGCGTAATTCTTACGTGCAGCAATGAGGATAATCCTCAAGTTACGGACCCAGTCCGTAATTGCTACCATCATCTTTCAACTTTGCTTTCTCAAGGAACGCATTAAAATTCAACGGAACAACAAAGACGAGCCATCTATCTACAGTAAACATAGACAAGCAAAATACTATCGGTACTAAGTTCATGATAAATTTAAGTTCAATTAATCATATTACTTAAGAACTCCCACTTAGATAGACATCTCTCTAGTCATCTAAGTGATTACGTGATCCAAATCAACTAAACCATAATCGATCATCACGTGAGATGGAGTAGTTTTCAATGGCGAACATCACTATGTTGATCATATCTACTATATGATTCACGCTCGACCTTTCGGTCTCCGTGTTCCGAGGCCATATCTGCATATGCTAGGCTCGTCAAGTTTAACCTGAGTATTCTGCGTGTGCAAAACTGGCTTGCACCCGTTGTAGATGGACGAGAGCTTATCACACCCGATCATCACGTGGTGTCTGCGGGCACGACGAACTTTGGCAACGGTGCATACTCAGGAGAACACGTCTTGATAATTTTAGTGAGAGATCATCTTAAAATGCTACCGTCAATCAAAGCAAGATAAGATGCATAAAGGATAAACATCACATGCAATCAATATAAGTGATATGATATGGCCATCATCATCTTGTGCTTGTGATTCCATCTCAAGAACTTAAGTCGTGATCACCATCGCCACCGGCGCGACACCTTGATCTCCATTGTAGCATCGTTGTCGCCTCGCCAACTATTGCTTTACGACTATCGCTACCGCTTAGTGATAAAGTAAAGCAATTACATGGCGCTTGCATTTCATACAATAAAGCGACAACCATATGGCTCCTCGCCATTGCCGATAACTTCGGTTACAAAACATGATCATCTCATACAATAAAATATAGCATCACGCCTTGACCATATCACATCACAACATGCCCTGCAAAAACAAGTTAGACGTCCTCTACTTTGTTGTTGCAAGTTTTACATGGCTGCTACGGGCTGAGCAAGAACCGTTTTACCTACGCATCAAAACCACAACGATAGTTTGTCAAGTTGGTGCTGTTTTAACCTTCGCAAGGACCGGGCGAGCCACACTCAGTTCAACTAAAGTGAGAGAGACAGACACCCGCCGGTCACCTTTAAGCAAGGAGTGCTCAAGCGGTGAAACCAGTCTCGCGTAAGCGTCACGGCAGTAATGTCGGTCCGGCCGCTTCATCTCACAATACCGCTGAACCAAAGTATGACATGCTGGTAAGCAAGATGACTTATATCGCCCACAACTCACTTGTGTTCTACTCGTGCATATGACATCAGCGCGATAAAACCAGGCTCGGATGCCCTTTGTTAGGGAACGTAGTAATTTCAAAAATTTCCTACGCACACGCAAGATCATGGTGATGACATAGCAACGAGAGGGAGAGTGTATGTCCACGCACTGTGAGACCGTGAAGCGAAGCGTTATGACAACACGGTTGATGTAGTCGACGCCTTCACGATCCGACCGATCCAAGTACCGAACGTCACGGCACCTCCGAAGTTCAGCACACGCTCAGCTCGATGACGATCCCCGGACTCGATCCAAAGAAAGTGTCGGGATGAGTTCCACAAGACGACGGCGTGGTGGACGATGATGATGCCCTCATCGCAGGCTTCGCCTAAGCTCCGCGACGATATGACCGAGGTGGAATATGGTGGAGGGGGCACCGACACGGCTAAGGAACGATCCGTAGATCAACTTGTGTGTTATGGGGTGCCCCTTGCCCCGTATATAAAGGAGCAAGGGAGGTGCGGCCGGCCCCAAGCAGGCGCCGAGGAGTCCTACTCCCACCGGAGTAGGACTCCCCCTCTTGCCTTGTTGGAGAAGGAAAGGGGAGGGAAAGAGGAAGGGGCGCCGCCTCTCCTGTCCTATTCGGACTAGGGGGGGGGGCGGCCTGCCCCTGCCGCCCTCCCTCCTCTTCTCCCTCATGGCCCACTAAGGCCCAATATCTGAAGGAAATATGCCCTAGAGGCAATAATAAAGTTATTATTTATTTCCTTATTTCATGATAAATGTTTATTATTCATGCTAGAATTGTATTAACCGGAAACATAATACATGTGTGAATATATAGACAAACAGTATGTCACTAGTATGCCTCTACTTGACTAGCTTGATAATCAAAGATGGTTATGTTTCCTAACCATGAACAAGGAGTTGTTATTTGATTAACAAGGTCACATCATTAGTTGAATGATCTGATTGACATGACCCATTCCGTTAGCTTAACACTTGATCGTTTAGTATGTTAATGCTTTCTTCATGACCCATACATGTTCCTATAACTATGAGATTATGCAACTCCCGTTTACCGGAGGAACACTTTGGGTACTACCAAACGTCACAACGAAGCTGGGTGATTATAAAGGAGTACTACAGGTGTCTCCAAAGGTACTTGTTGGGTTGGCGATTTGAGATTAGGTTTTGTCCTCCGATTGTCGGAGAGGTATCTCGAGGCCTTCTCGGTAATGCACATCACCTAAGCCTTGCAAGCATTACAACTAATGAGTTAGTTGTGAGATGATGTATTACTTAAGCGAGTAAAGAGACTTACGTAACGAGATTGAACTAGGTATTGGATACCGACGATCGAATCTCGGGTAAGTAACATACCGATGACAAAGGAACAACGTATGTCGTTATGCGGTTTGACAGATAAAGATCTTCGTAGAATATGTAGGAACCAATATGGGCATCCAGGTTCCGCTATTGGTTATTGACCGAGAATAGTTCTAGGTCATGTCTACATAGTTCTCGAACCCGTAGGGTCCGCACGCTAAGGTTTCGATGATGCTTATATTATGAGTTTATGAGTTTTGATGTACCGAAGGAGTTCGAGTCCCGGATGAGATCGGGGACATGACGAGGAGTCTCGAAATGGTCGAGACGTAAAGATCGATATATTGGACGACTATATTCGGAGTTCGGAAAGGTTCCAATGATTCGGTATTTTGGAGTGGGAGAGTTACGGGAATTCGCCGGGAGAAGTATTGGGCCTTATTGGGCCTGCGGGAAAGAGAGAGGGCTGCCTAGGGCAGGCCGCGCGCCCCCATGGCCTAGTCCGAATTGGACTAGGGGAGGGCCGCACCCTTCTCTCTTCCCCCTTCCCAAGTCCTAGTCCAACTAGGAAAGGGGGAGTCCTACTCGGTGGGAGTAGGACTCCTCCTTGGTGCGCCTCCCCTTGGCCGCCACCTTCCCTTGTCTCCTTTATATCTGAGGGGCAGGGGCACCCCATGACACACAAGTTGATCTACGGATCTTGCCTTAGCTGTAAGCGGTGCCCTTCCACCATATTCCACTTCGGTCATATCGTTATGAGCTTAGGAGAAGCCTGCGCCGGAGAAGTCATATCGTCATGAGCTTAGGCGAAAGCCTGCGTCGGTGGAGCATCAACATCGTCACCACGCCGTCGGTCGACGGAACTCATCCCGACACTTTGCTGGATCGAGTCCGGGATCGCCATCGAGCTGAACGTGTGCGTAACTTCGGAGGTGTCGACGTTCGGTGCTTGGATCGGTCGGATCGTGAAGACGTCGACTACATCAACCGCGTTGTTAACGCTTCCGCTTTCGGTCTCACGAGGGTACGTGGGCGGACACTCCCTCTCGTTGCTATGCCATCACCATGGTCTTGCGTGATCGTAGGAAAATTTTTGAAATTACTACGTTCCCCAACGATGGTATCGAGCCAGGTTTTATGCGTTGATGTCATGTGCACGAGTAGAACACAAGTGAGTTGTGGACGATACAAGTCATACCGCCTACCAGCATGTCATACTTTGATTCAGCGGTATTGTGAGATGAAGCGGCCCGGACCGACATTACGCCAGACGCTTACGCGAGACTGGTTTCACCGCCCGAGCACTCGTTGCTTAAATGTGACGGCGGGTGTCATCTCTCTCACTTTAGTTGAATCGAGTGTGGCTACGCCCGGTCCTTGAGAAGGTTAAACGGAGTCTATTTGACGAAATATCGTTGTGGTTTTGATGCGTAGGTAAGAACGGTTCTTGCTCAGCCCGTAGCAGCCACGTAAAACTTGCAACAACAAAGTAGAGGACGCCTAACTTGTTTTTGCAGGGCATGTTGTGATGTGATATGGTCAAGACGTGATGCTATATTTTATTGTATGAGATGATCATGTTTTGTAACCGAAGTTATCGGCAATGGCAGGAGCCATATGGTTGTCGCTTTATTGTATGAAATGCAACGCCATGTAATTGCTTTACTTTATCACTAAGGAGTAGCGATAGTCGTAGAAGCAATAGTTGGCGAGACGACAACGATGCTACGATGGAGATCAAGGTGTCGCGCGGTGACGATGGTGATCATGGCGGTGCTTGGCGATGGAGATCACAAGCACAAGATGATGATGACCATATCATATCACTTATATTGATTGCATGTGATGTTTATCCTTTATGCATCTTATCTTGCTTTGATTGACGGTAGCATTATAAGATGATCTCTCACTAAAATTATCAAGAAGTGTTCTCTCGAGTATGCACCGTTGCCAAAGTTCGTAGTACCTGCACACCACGTGATGATCGGGTGTGATAAGTTCTACGTCCATCTACAACGGTGCAAAACAGTTGCACGCGCGGAATACTCAAGTTAAACTTGACGAGCCTAGCATATAACAGATATGGCCTCGGAACACGGAGACCGAAGGTCGAACGTGAATCATATAGTAGATATGATCAACATAGTGATGTTCACCATTGAAACTACTCCGTCTCACGTGATGATCGGACATGGTGTAGTTGATTTGGATCACGTGATCACTTAGATGACTAGAGAGATGTCTGTCTAAGTGGGAGTTTTTAATATGATTAATTAAACTTAAATTTATCATGAACTTAGTCCTGGTAGTATTTTGCAGATTATGTTGTAGATCAATGGCTCGCGTTGTTGCTTCCCCGTGTTTTTATATGTGTTCCTAGAGAAAATTGTATTGAAAAATGTTAGTAGCAATGATGCGGATTGGATCCGTGATCTGAGGTTTATCCTCATTGCTGCGCAGAAGAATTATGTCCTTAATGCACCGCTAGGTGATGCGGACCTATTGCAGAGCGGATGCGACGTTATGAACGTTTTAGCTCAATATGAGCGATATCTGACGTTATGAACGTTTGGCTAGCTCAATATGATGACTACTTGATAGTTTAGTGCACCATGCTTAACGGCTTAGAATCGGGACTTCAAAGACGTTTTGAGCGTCATGGACCATATGAGATGTTCCAGAATTGAAGTTAATATTTCAAGCAAATACCCGAGTTGAGAGATATGAAGTCTCCAACAAGTTCTATAGCTAAAAGATGGAGGAGAATCGCTCAACTAGTGAGCATGTGCTCAGATTGTCCGAGTACTTCAATCACTTGAATCAAGTGGGAGTTAATCTTCGAGATAAGATAGTGATTGACAGAATTCTCTAGTCACCATCACTAAGTTAGTAGAACTTCGTGATGAACTATAGTATGCAAGGGATGACGAAAAAGATTCTCGAGCTCTTCGCGATGCTAAAATCGCGAAGGTAGAAATCAAGAAAAACATCAAGTGTTGATGGTTGACAAGACTATTAGTCTCAAGGAAAATGGCAAAGGAAGAAGGGGAACTTCAAAAGGAACGGCAAGCAAGTTGTTGCTCGAGTGAAGAAGCCCAAGTCTAGACCTAAGCCCGAGACCGAGTACTTTTGCTGCAATGGAACTGGTCTTTGGAAGCGAACTACCCCTGAATATTTGGTGGATAAAAGGATGGCAAAGTGAACAAGGTTATATTTGATATACAGGTTATTGATGTGTACCTTACTAGTGTTTATAGTAGCCCCTGAGTATTTGATACTGTTCGGTTGCTAAGATTAGTAACTCAAACAGAGTTACTGTAATAAGCAGAGACTAGTTGAAGGGGAAGTGACGATGAGTGTTGGAAGTAGTTCCAAGATTGATATGATCATCATCGCACACTCCCTATACTTTCGGGATAAGTGTTATTTGGTGTTGAGCATAAATATGATTTGATCATATTTATTGCAATACGGTTATTCATTTAAGTAAGAGAATAAATTGTTGTTCTGTTTACATGAATAAAACCTTATATGGTTACACACCCAATGAAAATGGTTCATTGGATCTCGATCATAGTGATACACATATTCATAATATTGAAACCAAAAGATGCAAAGTTAATAATGATAGTGCAACTTATTTGTGGCACTGCCGTTTAGGTCATATTGGTGTAAAGCGCATGAAGAAACTCCATGCTGATGGGATTTTGGAATCACTTGATTATGAATCACTTGATGCTTGCGAACCGTGCCTTTTGGGCAAGATGACTGAAACTCTGTTCTCCGGAACAATGGAGCGAGCAAATGACTTATTGGAAATAAATACATACTGATGTATGCGGTCCGATGAGTGTTAAAGCTCACGGCAAGTATCGTTATTTTCTGACCTTCACAGATGATTTGAGCAGATATGCGTATATCTTCTTAATGAAGCACAAGTCTGAAACATTTGAAAAGTTCAAATAATTTCAGAGTGAAGTGGAGAATCATCGTAATAAGAAAATAAAATTTCTGCTATCTGATTGTGGAGATGAATATTTGAGTTACGAGTTTGGTCTTCAATTGAAACAATGTGGAATAGTTTCACAGCTCACGCCACCTGGAACACCACAACGTTATGGTGTGTCCGAACGTCATAACCGTACTTTATTTTGATATGGTGCGATCAATGATGTCTCTTACCGATTTACCAATATCGTTTTGGGGTTATGCATTAGAGACAACTGCATTCACGTTTAATAGGGCACCATCTAAATCCGTTGAGATGACACCGTATGAACTATGGTTTAGCGATAAACCTAAGTATCGTTTCTTAAAAGTTTGGAGTTGTGATGCTTATGTGAAAAGTTTTCAACTGATAAGCTCGAACCCAAATCGGAGAAGTGTCTTCATAGAATACCCAAAGGTAACTATTGGGTACACCTTCTATCACAGATCCGAAGGCAAGTTATTAGTTGCTAAGATGGATCCTTTCTAGAGAAAAAGTTTCTCTCGAAAGAAGTGAGTGGGAGGAAAGTAGAACTTGATGAGGTAATTGTACCTTCTCCCTTATTGGAAAGTAGTTCATCACGTAAATCAGTTCCAAAGTGATTCCTACACCAATTAGTGAGGAAGTTAATGATGATGATCATGAAACTTCAGATCAAGTTGCTACTAAACCTCGTAGGTCTTCCAGAATAAGATCCGCACAGAGTGGTACGGTAATCGTGTTCGGAAATCATGTTACTAGACCATGATGAACCTACAAACTATGAGGAAGTGATGATGAGCCCAGATTCGCGAAATGGCTTGAGGCCATGAAATCGAGATGGGATCCATGTATGAGAACAAAGTATGGACTTTGATGGAGTTGTTCGATGATCGGCAAGCCATGTTATATAAATGGATCTTCAAGAGGAAGACAGATGCTGATAGTAGTGTTACTATCTACAAAGCTCGACTTGTCGCAAAAAGGTTTTCGACAAGTTCAAGGTGTTGACTACAATGAGATTTTCTCAATCAGAAGCGATTCTTAAAGTCTGTCCGAATCATGTTAGCAATTGCCACATTTTATGAAATCGGCAAATGGATATCAAAACTACATTCTTTAATGGATTTATTAAAGAAGAGTTGCATATGATGCAACCGAAGGTTTTGTCAATCCTAAAGGTGCTAACAAAATGTGCAAGCTCCAATGATCCATCAATGGACTGGTGCAAGCATCTCGGAGTTGGAATATACGCTTTGATGTGTTGATCAAAGCATATGATTTTATATGACTTTTGGAAAGGCCTGTATTTACAAGAAAGTGAGTGGGAGCACTACAGCCTTTTCGATAAGTATATGTGATTGACATATTGTTGATCGGAAATAATGTAGAATTATTACGCAAAGCATAAAGGAGTGTTTGAAAGGAGTTTTTCAAAGAAAGACCTCGTTGAAGCTGCTTATATATTGAGCATCAAGATCTATAGAGATAGATCAAGACGCTTGATAAGTTTTTTCAATAAATATATACCTTGTCAAGATTTTGAAGTAGTTCAAAATGGAATATCAAAGAAAAGTTCTTGCACTGTGTTGCAAAGGTGTGAAATTGAGTAAGACTCAAATCCCGACCACGGCAGAAAATAGAAAAGAGAATGAAAGTCATTCCCTATGCCTCGATCATAGGTTCTATAAAGTATGCTATGCTATGTACAGACCTATTGTATACCTTGCTCTGAATTTGGCAAGGAGTACAATGGTGATCTAGGAGTAGATCATGGACATTGGTCAAGAACATCCTTAGTGAGGACTAAGGAAATATTCTCGATTATGGAGGTGTAAAAACCCGTCATAAAGAGTTACATCGATGCAAGCATTTTACACCGATCCAGATGACTCTAAGTCTCAATCTGGATACATATTGAAAGTGGGAGCAATTAGCTAGAGTAGCTCCGTGCGAGCATTGTAGACATAGAATATTTGCAAAATAGATACGGCTCTGAATGTGATGATCCGTTGACTAAACTTCTCTCACGAGCAAAACATGATCATACCTTAGTAATCTTTGGGTGTTAATCACATAGCGATGTGAACTAGATTATTGACTCTAGTAAACCCTTTGGGTGTTGGTCACATGACGATGTGAACTATGGGTATTAATCACATACAGATGTGAATATTAGTGTTGAATCACATGATGATGTGAACTAGATTATTGACTCTAGTGCAAGTGGGAGACTGAAGGAAATATGCCCTAGAGGCAATAATAAAGTTATTATTTATTTCCTTATTTCATGATAAATGTTTATTATTCATGCTAGAATTGTATTAACCGAAACATAATACATGTGTGAATATATAGACAAAGCAGTATGTCACTAGTATGCCTCTACTTGACTAGCTTGATAATCAAAGATGGTTATGTTTCCTAACCATGAACAAGGAGTTGTTATTTGATTAACAAGGTCACATCATTAGTTGAATGATCGATTGACATGACCCATTCCGTTAGCTTAACACTTGATCGTTTAGTATGTTAATGCTTTCTTCATGACCCATACATGTTCCTATAACTATGAGATTATGCAACTCCCGTTTACCGGAGGAACACTTTGGGTACTACCAAGCGTCTGGCGTAAGCTGGGTGATTATAAAGAGTACTACAGGTGTCTCCAAAGGTACTTGTTGGGTTGGCGTATTTGAGATTAGGTTTTGTCACTCCGATTGTCGGAGAGGTATCTCGAGCCTTCTCGGTAATGCACATCACCTAAGCCTTGCAAGCATTACAACTAATGAGTTAGTTGTGAGATGATGTATTCTGAACGAGTAAAGAGACTTACGGTAACGAGATTGAACTAGGTATTGGATACCGACGATCGAATCTCGGGTAAGTAACATACCGATGACAAAGGAACAACGTATGTCGTTATGCGGTTTGACCGATAAAGATCTTCGTAGAATATGTAGGAACCAATATGGGCATCCAGGTTCCGCTATTGGTTATTGACCGAGAATAGTTCTAGGTCATGTCTACATAGTTCTCGAACCCGTAGGGTCCGCACGCTTAAGGTTTCGATGACAGTTATATTATGAGTTTATGAGTTTTGATGTACCGAAGGAGTTCGGAGTCCCGGATGAGATCGGGGACATGACGAGGAGTCTCGAAATGGTCGAGACGTAAAGATCGATATATTGGACGACTATATTCGGAGTTCGGAAAGGTTCGAATGATTCGGTATTTTTGAGTACCGGAGAGTTACGGAATTCGCCGGGAGAAGTATTGGGCCTTATTGGGCCTCTGGGAAAGAGAGAGGGCTGCCTAGGGCAGGCGCGCGCCCCATGGCCTAGTCCGAATTGGACTAGGGGGGGCCGCACCCTTCTCTCTTCCCCTTCCCCAAGTCCTAGTCCAACTAGGAAAGAGGGGGGAGTCCTACTCGGTGGGAGTAGGACTCCTCCTTAATCGCCTCCCCCTTGGCCGCCACCTCCCCTTGTCTCCTTTATATCTGGGGCAGGGGCACCCATGACACACAAGTTGATCTACGGATCTTGCCTTAGCTGTGTCGGTGCCCCTTCCACCATATTCCACTTGGTCATATCGCTGCGGAGCTTAGGAGAAGCCCGCGCGGAGAAGTCATATCGTCATGAGCTTAGGCGAAGCCCTGCGTCGGTGGAGCATCAACATCGCCACCACGCCGTCAGGTCGACGGAACTCATCCCCGACACTTTGCTGGATCGAGTCCGGGATCGCCATCGAGTGAACGTGTGCGTAACTCGGAGGTGCCGACGTTCGGTCTTGGGATCGGTCGGATCGTGAAGACGCACGACTACATCAACCGCGTTGTTATAACGCTTCCGCTTTCGGTCTACGAGGGTACGTGGACGGACACTCTCCCCTCTCGTTGCTATGCCATCACCATGGTCTTGCGTGATCGTAGGAAATTTTTTGAAATTACTACGTTCCCCAACAATATCCCCCGGGAGGGTTCCGGTAACCCCCAGTGTTCCGGTAAAATCCCGATTTGATCCGGAACCTTTCCGATATCCAAATATAGGCTTCCAATATATCAATCTTTATGTCTCAACCATTTCGAGACTCCTCGTCATGTCCGTGATCACATCCGGGACTCCGAACAAACTTCGGTACATCAAAACTTATAAACTCATAATAAACCGCCATCGTGGCGTTAAGCGTGCGGACCCTACGGGTTCGAGAACTATGTAGACATGACCTAGAACTATTCTCGGTCAATAACCAATAGCGAACCTGGATGCCCATATTGGTTCCTACATATTCTACGAAGATCTTTATCGGTCAAACCGCATAACGACATACGTTGTTCCTTTGTCATCGGTATGTTACTTGCTCGAGATTCGATCGTCGGTATGCAATACCTAGTTCAATCTCGTTACCGGCAAGTCTCTTTACTCGTTCCGTAATACATCATCTCGCAACTAACTTATTAGTTGCAATGCTTGCAAGGCTTATGTGATGTGTATTACCGAGAAGGCCTAGAGATACCTCTCCGACAATCGGAGTGACAAAACCTAATCTCGAAATACGCCAACCCAACATGTACCTTTGGAGACACCTGTAGTACTTTATAATCACCCATTTACGGTGTGACGTTTGGTAGCACCCAAAGTGTTCCTCCGGTAAATGAGAGTTGCATAATCTGATAGTTACCGGAACATGTATAAGTCATGAAGAAAGCAATAGAAATATACTAAACGATCAAGTGCTAGGCTAACGGAATGGGTCATGTCAATCACATCATTCTCCTAATGATGTGATCCCATTAATCAAACAACAACACATGTCTATGGTTAGGAAACATAACCATCTTTGATCAATGAGCTAGTCAAGTAGAGGCATACTAGTGACTATATGTTTGTCTATGTATTCACCCTCTTCAGGCTGCGGTTGCCACTCCGTGCCCGGAAGCCTCGCCGACCCATGGGGGATCAGTCCTTCGTTGGCCAGATCGGTGAGATCTTTTTCGGTGATGGTCGACCGGATCCTGTCTCCTTGGACCCAGCCCGCGGCAGCTTGGACCGCGAAGAGGAACCGCCTGATCGGGCGCTCTCCCTTGGCCTTCGCAGCTGCCTTCTTCACCTGTTCGGCGGCGGTCTTGTCCTTCACCATGGTCGCCGGCGAGAAAGGTACCGAAGCTTCGCTGGGCGGACGGAGAGCGTGGCGAGAAAGTTTTGAGGCGAGAGAGGAGAAATCTGAGGGCGACTGCTCAAAATGCCCGGTCCAACGCCTTATATGGGGTCGCTTCGAGTGGTCGACCGGTAGGCTCAGTAATCCCGCCACGATCCCGCAACAGCGCTAGGCCGCTTCGTCGTGGCGAAATAGGCGGCGCAAGGATCGAGGCGTCATCGTCTTATCCCATCCGAGTGCCGCGGTTTTCTCCGCTTCGCGCGCTTCCCAAAATTCGGATCCCGCAAAATCCGTTAACCGCGAGCAACTCGTCGATAACAGATTTCCTCGGATCCGCCGCCGAAATCCTCAGTTCACAAAGTTCACTCGACAAACGTGAAGAATGGATCAAGGCGATCGAAAGAAAGGTTTATGCCATCACCAAAAGGTCGTTGATCCGAGTAAGACGACTCACAACACGAAGACCAGGTCGGAAAGATTATCAACTCCTTCCTCACTCAAACCTCGATCCATTCGGGGCTAATGATGAAGTCATGTACAGGGTAGGGTCATAGACCTGCCCAAAGGTACCTTCCACAAGGACACTCACAAGAGACGCAGCCTTCCAAATGACTGGTAGGCTCCCACTCGACAGATTCAAAGACACTCGACTATGAAGACCCACTCGACCACCAAGAGTCCAAGAGCCACTCGGTGTCCAAATGGTCTCAGTAGTTAAATAGTCTTTATGACCTTAATGACACATTATGTAAGGCGTTACAAGAACGCCTAGCCTTAACGCATCTTAAACCCTCTCTGCGTGGGCTGGGCTGGGGTCTGGCGTACTCTATATAAGCCACCCTCCACAAGTAGAAGGGTTCGCACCTCATAACACATACGCAGATAATCCAATGACCGCCTCGTGGCTCCGAGACGTAGGGCATTACTTCCTCCAGAAGGGCTCGAACTCGTAAATCCCTTGCGATACAACTACTCCATAGCTAGGATCTTGCCTCTCCATACCTACCCCCATTCTATCGGACTTAGAACCACGACACCAAGAGTCGACGACGAGTTTGCCATGCACCGTAGTGCTGGCTTCTTCAAAGACGCTTCGTAGCGACGAAGAAGCGGAAGATGGATATGGCGTGTAGGACCGCTGAGTCAGTTAGAGAACCTGTAATCCCGGCAGGGATTTTCTTTTTTCAAGTGCGGCAAACAGGTCTAGGATCGGGGTAGGGTTGATATTGACCGGGATCAAAATGGTTGGGGTACAGATTTCAAACGTTAAGATTTAATTCCGACGAGCTCTGAGAGTTTGAGGTTTAAAACAGACTTTACCCCCGTCATAGCCAGGCTCCCCCGCTGCGACTGCCTCGCCTCGCCTCGCCTTCATCATCAAGTCATCAATCAAAGAGAAAAAACGAAGGTACTCCACCGTAGAGGTCGGTAGGTGGAAGTTTCCAGCGCCCGGTCCGAAGCTGCGGCCGTCCGCAGCCGCGCGTGTCACCGCGCCGCACCGCATACCACCAGACCGGAGCCAGACCTGACCGGGTCGCCCCGCACCGCCCCGCACCACCAACTCCCCGACCCCGTCCCCTTCCTTTTCCGGGCTTAAAAACTCCACCCGTTTTGACGCGACAGCAAACACAAATCGCCTACCACATCCACCACTAGCACTCGTACACGCACCCGCCGCACGCCTCGATCCCATCGAACCAACGCGTAGCGCGCGCGCGCACCGCCTCCCCCCTCCGCCAATCCGCCGCCGCCATGGACTCCGCCGCCGCGGGGGTGAGGGACTCGGCGCTCGACCTGCTGGCGGCGCTGCTCACGGGCCGGGCCCCGGCGGCGGCCGACGACGGGGACCAGAACCGCCGCCTCCTCGCGCTGCTCGCCACCTCCCTCGCCGTGCTCGTCGGCTGCGGCGTCGCGCTCCTCTTCCGCCGCTCCTCCTCCGCCGCCGCGCCGCTCGCCCGGCAGGCCGCCGCGGCCAAGCCCCTCGTCGCGAGGAAGGAGCAGGAGCCCGACCCCGACGACGGCCGCCAGCGGGTCGCCCTCTTCTTCGGCACGCAGACCGGCACCGCCGAGGGCTTCGCCAAGGTACGCCCCGCTGCCCGCTTCCTTGCTCCTCCCCCTCTTAATTAGCAGCACTGCGGCAATCTCAGCTCCCTGCCCCCGCTCCTGCCAGGCGCTCGCGGAGGAGGCCAAGGCGCGCTACGACAAGGCCGTCTTCAAGGTGCTCGATCTGGTACGATATCTCAACTGACGCTGCTTCTTCTTAAAGCCCCTCCTCCCATTACCCTCGTCTCATAGTACGATTGATCTGTCGGGGTTCAGGACGACTACGCCGCCGAGGACGAGGACTACGAGGAGAAGCTCAAGAAGGAGAACATCGCCTTCTTCTTCCTCGCAACGTAACGACCACCAATTTCCATCTCCAACTCTTACTGACTCCGTTACAGCACTAGTGGATTGCTTGCTTAATAAATTACTCTACACGTGTTAAGCAAGGAACACACGAATATTTATTTGTTCCATGCAATTGCTAATCAAACCAGCACTTACTAGTAAAGATGGGGGCTACCCCTTTTCTCTAATCTAAAAAGCAAAATTGCTAATGGGCGTCGTTGTCGCTGTTGTAGGTATGGGGACGGTGAGCCAACCGACAATGCCGCCAGATTCTACAAATGGTTCTCTGAGGTCTGTTTGATTACAGAAGGCCTAGTACTTTCTGGTGATGCAGCTCTGAATGCGCGTTTTCTCATGGTTGGTATTCATGGCTGCTTTGTTTGGTCCGACTACAGGGGAGCGAGAGGGGTGAGTGGTTGAGCAACCTCAAGTTCGGGGTGTTTGCCCTTGGGAATAGGCAGTACGAGCATTTCAACAAGGTCTGCCCTCTAAATCCATCTGATTGCATATATGCACTCTTTACTTGTGACTTGTAAGTTGTAAACTTATCCGTTCTTTTGCTTTCAAATGTTTTCTCAACTCCAGGTCGGAAAGGAGGTCGATCAGCTCCTCGCCGAACAAGGTAAACAAAAGCGGAACGAATGACCAATTCAATTTGTCGTAGCTCACCTCACCTACACTTCACTGTTCTTTTGAGAAATTATATAACTAAATAGGCCTGTAATGGTTGTGCCATGTATAGTTAGTTTTGAGTTAGATGTTATGAATCCTCTGCAGTATGTCTCCATCATTGCATGTTTTTTCCTAGTTTTGTTGTCCCCTTTGTCGTCTGCTAGTGGTTAACTTTTGTCCATGATGTTTCTGCAGGTGGAAAGCGCATAGTTCCTGTTGGCCTTGGAGATGACGATCAATGCATTGAGGATGACTTCAATGCCTGGTATGTACAGCGATGAGCTTAACCTCGATCTGAACTTTCGAAATCAGGACAGTTGGTAGCCTTTCATTTTATCGGCTTGTGCATGGTGGCCCTGTTTCTGCACATATCTTGATCTCAACTTTAGACCTTGAGAGTCTTAAAATCGAAAGCTAATGGTTTGTTTCTTGGACTACAGGAAGGAACTACTGTGGCCAGAATTGGACAAACTGCTCCGCGTTGAAGATAATTCTTCAACAGCACAATCTCCTTACACAGCTGCTATTCCGCAATATAGAGTTGTGCTTACCAAACCAGAGGATGCCACACATATCAACAAGTCTTTCAGTCTTAGCAATGGTCATGTCGTCTACGACAGTCAACATCCTTGCAGGTATGCCCTTCTTGCTTTTATGTGACTAGGCCCATTTTTTTTCTATGAGCGAACTCTGACACACTTCTTTTCCAGGGCAAATGTGGCTGTGCGACGGGAGCTTCACACACCAGCTTCTGACCGGTCCTGCATTCATTTGGAATTTGATATTGCAGGAACTAGCCTTACGTAAGCATATTGAAGGATCTAGCTCTGTCAGTTTTTTAGAATAAGTGGTAATAACCACTTTATGTGATTGGCTTTTAGACAGCTGATTATTCCTCATTTTCATTCCAGATATGAGACTGGAGATCATGTTGGTGTGTACGCAGAAAATTCAATTGAGACTGTAGAGGAGGCAGAAAAGCTATTAGATTATTCACCAGATACTTATTTCTCAATTTATGCTGACCAAGAGGATGGCACTCCACTTTTTGGGGGCTCTTTGCCACCTCCTTTCCCATCTCCCTGTACTGTGAGGGTTGCACTTGCCAGATATGCTGATCTGTTGAATTCACCTAAAAAGGTGAATATTTTGTTTTTGCGTATTTGTTCTCTCGCTGCATCATAGGTTTGTATTCATAAATATTTTCTGATGGGTTGCTGCAGAGTGTTTTACTTGCTTTGGCTGCTCATGCATCTGATCCCAAAGAGGCTGAGCGGCTCAGACATCTAGCATCTCCTGCTGGAAAGGTTGGTTTGTAATCTAGGATAAATTCATACTCTCCAATAATGGTGTCATCTTTCTCACATGAATTTCATTGGTCAGAAGGAGTATTCTCAGTGGATAATCGCTAGTCAAAGAAGTCTCTTGGAAGTTATTTCGGAGTTTCCATCGGCGAAACCTCCGCTTGGTGTCTTCTTTGCAGCTATTGCTCCTCGCCTTCAGCCGAGATACTACTCAATATCTTCCTCACCAAGGTATCTTGTCTTTGAAATAGCTCCCTATGTTACATAAACAAATTGATTAGTCAGTCAAGTTTCATGATATCATATCGTTGCAGAATGGCACCTACAAGAATTCATGTAACATGTTCACTAGTTCATGGGCAAACCCCAACTGGAAGGATCCATAAAGGAGTTTGTTCTACTTGGATGAAGGTATACTCCTGTCTCTTCATGGTCACAGGGCAGAACTTTGTTCCTATAATATAGTTACAAGCATGGAAACCTTTTGACCTTTGGCAAGATAATTGAACTTGTCCCCTATTGCTCACTTTGATGTTTGGACTCAACCCCCATTTGCTCAATCTATCCTGAACATGTTGAGGCAACTTCCATTTTTTGCCCTCGAGAACTCCTTAAATTACACATATTTTCCCAGGTTTAATGATGTTGGACTGAAATTTCTGGTTCAGTCTGCTGGCCTTTCTTTGTATGTTTATTTAGGTGAATGACTAATCATCTTTTGTTGATCATTCTCAACATTTTCATTGTGAGCTTGCCCTGTGTGGCCGTGGAAATTAATTAAATGGATGATATCATGGAGCTCATTTCGTTCAATGACGCAACCTTTCACTACTCCCTTTGAACTAGAATCACATTATAGGTCTTTTACTCTACAGTATGATATGAGTTCTCGATACATATTTTTGTATCTATGGTCTTATATAGGTGGCCACACAAACATTTGTACTTTGAGCTGTGAGTGCAGTCATTTCAAAATCATAATGATTCGTACGTACTATGTAGCCAAGTATTTTTTTAAAATCATTTGAAATGTCTGCCAGTGACCATCTTGTCATCTAGTAAACGTTTTAGTCTTATGATCCTACGCGGCTACACGCAGAATTCAACTCCCTTGGAAGAGAGCCAAGAATGTAGCTGGGCTCCAATTTTTGTGAGGCAGTCAAACTTCAAATTGCCTGCTGATCCCACAGTGCCTATTATAATGGTAGGCCCTGGGACTGGCCTTGCACCTTTCAGGGGCTTCTTACAGGTTTGTTTTGTCTTTCCCTTCTTGTTTCTCTCGCATTGTGCTTCAAGCTTTGTCACTCTGTAGTATGTTAATATTCATATCCAATCCATTTGGTACTGGCAGGAAAGATTAGCTTTAAAAGAGACCGGGGTGGAACTGGGCCGTGCCATCCTGTTTTTCGGGTGCAGAAACCGCCAGATGGTATGACTTCTATTATTCAGCTTCATCTACGGTTATTGTAAGAAATTGTCACGATTTTTGAGCCGCACCAGCATTCATGTCATGTATAATCCATATGGCATTTCAAATTCTTACATATATCTGCCTAAATATTATTCTATGCCTCTTTAACTCCTCGTCGCCTGTCAGGAAACTTTTCTGCATTTGCATTTTACATCTAGTGAAGGATCTCATGGGTGATCAAAAACACTTGTCTAACTTACATGTGAAAACTGCCTGATTAACATTTTATTTCTCCAGGACTTCATATACGAGGATGAGCTGAACAACTTTTCCGAATCCGGAGCCCTGTCTGAGTTGGTCGTCGCCTTTTCTCGTGAGGGTCCTACAAAGGAGTACGTCCAGCACAAAATGGCAGAGAAGGTAACCTGATTATAACTCACTGTTTATCCATGTCCTGTCGTTGATTATATAGGTACAAATAATCCTTTGTTTTCCTCGCTTGACCATGCACGTGTAAACAATCTTGGCAGGCTGCAGAGCTGTGGGGCATTGTTTCCCAGGGCGGCTATGTGTACGTCTGCGGCGATGCCAAGGGCATGGCGAGAGACGTGCACCGCGCGCTGCACACCATAGTTCAGGAGCAGGTGACGCAACGCACATCCATTTTGGTCTCTTGGAGTTCCTTTTGGTTTCCCTGAACTGACCAGTCATTCTCTTTTTCATCGCAGGGCTCTCTGGACAGCTCCAAGACGGAGGGTTATGTGAAAAACCTTCAGATGGAAGGGAGATACCTGAGAGACGTCTGGTAACAATTGCAGAAATGAACGAACGATTCAACACCACTTAGGAAATCTAGCGAAATGATGGACCGAACATGAGAAATGAGAAATGCGGCTCCGATTTCGAATATGATTGGCGCCGTTTTTTCAGGTCTCTATGGAGGATATATATAGTAGTGGGATTTTTGTTGTTGTATAGGAAACTCCAGCTAGGTACTGCTGTAGTATTATTTGTGGAACAGAGGATGACGATTCATCGATTGTTTTGTGATGTCTGGAATTTGAAGCTAAATAAAGGTGCCCATTTGCATGTCAGCTAATTTAACCGGTTATTGTTACTCTTTGAAGCGTCATAAATGAGGAAAATGGACTAGAGTTGGTGTTGGCACACAAAAAATTTAGCAGCCATCCAAATTTTGTCATGACTAAAATTCAAGTAGGGTCCATTTTGGACACAATCTAGACATACTTTGCCAGTCTCTTCTCCTTCCTCCTCTGCGTCCAAACAAGCAAGATCACCTATAGCTGATGTATGTCATCTTTCGTGCACAAGTCAATGAATTCATATGGTTGAAAAAGTAATGCTTCAAAAGAAATATGGTTGAAAAACTAAGTTGAAACCAATTTTGAAAGCTACCTATAAATGCGGAAATTGCTTTTGGAGCCTGAGCTCCACGGGGGCTCCAAATGCAAAATTCAAAATTCGTGAAAATTCATAACTTTTTATATTTAAAAAAGTTCTGAAAAAATACAGACATACATGAAGGCGTAATGCAAGTGTGTAAATTTTCAGGACGAAATACGCTGAAATGAGGGCTGTGCAAAAAAAAAAAAAAAAACTGGCTTGACCTTGAATTTGTCTTTTTTATATAGGTCATATTTTGACGTATTTCATCCTGAAATTTTACACACATTCACCTCACATCCTTGTTTACTTGCAATTATTTTTCAGTTTTTTTTTCTAAACCGAAGATTTCAAATTTCATTTTTTTTTCAAAAATTCGGCATCCATGCGTGGAGTCCGAGATCGAAAACGCCATACTCCCTATAAATGTATGTTTGACCCACACATTATCGGAGCTTAGTGAGAGCCAACTTGGACAGCCGCCCCCTAGCCCATCAGCACAGATTTTTTTAGTGATAATCCCTTAGTAACTGGGCCATACAAGCAGTGAGTGAAATTGACCAAAATCTTGTTCTGGCCGCCGCCGCCACACCCCCAACCCATTGCCCCTCCAACATTTTGGCCCAACCTCCGCCACTGGACCCACACTTGTACGCCTTGATTCGCCGGTAAGCTCGGAATAGCTCTTCGAAATGTGGAGTGCGATTCTCAACCGGTTTCATGAGAATTTTAACATTATGAAGGCGATGTTGGAATTTCAAGTTGTGAAAGCAAGTACTCACTTGATCTTCCCTTCCTCCATGCTAGAGGAACCGATCTGTGACAGGGAGCTAGCACCTTGAAATGAAGGAATTAACTAATGCGTAATTTTTCTCTTCACGATCGATCTCAATCTTTAGGAAGCTTTTACCGCAAATGCATGTGTATGTTTAAAGTCAGTAATTCCTATAATTTTCAAGTTTTCATGTGGTCTCCTTTGTGTGTGAACGAGTTCATATGCTTTGTGTGAGCAGTAAAACCCAAAAAAGGTAAAGAAAAATCAACTAAATCTAGAAATTGCGGGCAACAAAAAAGTTCGTGTGTTGTAACTCCAAGCTAATTTTCATGAAGGAAGAGCATGTGCGGTGATATGGGGAAATAAGGGCCCTTCAAAAGCCTTTTAGAGCACCTTTTTTTTTTGCTTCACCACACATGATCTTTTCATCGCGAAGAAAATACTTATATTAGAACAGAATGAAACAAACATGGACAATGTAAAAATAAATTGAGAATTTTTAACCTTTGTTACCGTTATTTTGATTTTATAGTTCATGAAGGGGCATATGAGCCCGAACTCGAAGTTGAATTTTAGCGAGAAAAGGCAATGCATATAAAGATATAGCCCTCACATTTGCGCGTATCACTACTGGTTTTGCTAACATCAACTTAGTTAGCTTCTTCGGTAATTAACATATTAGTGTGTATGTGCATGCATGCCAAACTTAGGCGAGCGATGGTTTCGATCGACATGTAAGATAATGAACTTTCTTCATGCGTATAAGAATATGCTAAAGAGAATTCCAACAGAAGGCGCCATGCACGCTCATTGATCAGAGCCATGCATCATGTTTGGTTGAGCTCTGGATTCACGAATGTTGTCAAGGAAACAAATTAGTTAGGCCAAAAGTTCTAATCAAGAAACAGACTTTTCGTCGAGAGGAAGTTAAGGGAGAGTTCCCGTTCCAATTACTCTACTTTTAGTCAAGTTGCTCCTCACTATGACTAGCTGGGGACGTAGGTGCTCTGCTGGCCTTGTGCCCACCACCAGCTAGCCGGCCCACCTTATTTACAAGTTTGTTACGTATATGCCATGGATGTTTTGGGTTGAGTGCTGCATGCAAACACTGGCATCACCGTGCTACAAAAACCGTCCATCGATCCTTGGTTGGTTGCTGCTTCGATCTTCCTCTTCTTCCCCACACAAACACACACACTCGCTCGACCCCCATGGAGAACAATGCGCAGCAGCACGGCGGCGTGGTCGGCAGCCTCGACCCCCGCCCAGTCCCAGCCAAGTCGTCTCCGCGCCGGTCATTGCTCGCCGCCGGCCACCAGAACGAGCATAAGCGCGAAGGCGAACTCGCCAAGCAGAAGCGGGGCCGAGTCCTAGTCGCCCCCTCCTCACCCCCGGCCATCCAAATCCACTATTGGCTCCACGCCGGCGGGGACCTCCGCGCTGCCGCGGCCGCGCCTGTGCTGGCCGGCGGACTTGCCTTGGGCCTCGGAGTGGGACAACTGGGAGGCAGCCGCCGCGCCGGAGGTGGTGATGGATTTGTCGCTCAAGCTCTGGTCCACCTGAACTTTACTACGTGTCTATGTTACAACTACATGCTGGTATATATATGTCCATTGCTAAATACTCCATCCGTCCCTAAATATTTGTCTTTCTAGATATTTCAATAATTAACTATATACAAAGTAAAATGAGTGAACCCGCACTTTAAAATATGTCTATGTACATCTATATGTGGTAGCTCATTTGAAATCTCTAAAAAGATAAATATTTAAAAACGGAGGGAGTGCAAGCCTTTTAGAGATTTCATTATAGAGACTACATACCAATGTATATAAATATCTTTTAAAGTATAGGTTTACTCATTTTGCTCTGTATGTAGTCTATAATGAAATCTCTTAAAAAACTTACATATAGGAACAGAGGAAGAGCACATGTTATGATCGTCTGTCTATGTAATAAGTCTCAGTCGAGAGTTATCGATGGATCTGTTTGTGTGTACCTGTCTAAAAGTCCTAAATGCTACAAAGTGCAGATGCACTATTTGATGGAAATCGAGCACACGCGTTAGATGACAAAGTTAAACGCCTCACTCATCCCAACGAGCAACTCCGCACGTGCTGCGTCCACGAGGGGTCTAGAGGCTTCTTCTTCTTTTCTGTGAGGGCATGAAGCTACATGCAACCATGTATGTGCATTTAATATTGTTTTTTTTTTCCAAAATGCTATAACTTTTGTACTCCCTCTGTTTACTTTTATAAGATTTTGAAGATATATTAGACAATGTGCAAAACAACCTATTTTAAGTTGTCTGAAACGACTTACAAAAGTGAACGAAGCGAGTACCAAATATCGGAAGTTCCATCCGTTTTCACCTTCAGGTTCCTCATGATGAGCTGCTAGGTACTGCTGTGGTATTATTATTGTGGAATGGAGGATGACGATTCATCGATTGTTTGTGATGTCTGGAATTGAAGCTAAATAAAGGTGCGCATTCGCATATCAGCTAATTTAACCAGCTGTAGGCGTATGTCTCCTCTCCTTATAAATTTCTTCTGCAGTCTAAACAGTTTCAGTTGTTGCGCTTGCTTGTTCAAATGATTGTAGTGTGCAATTCGAAGCTGACTGACTGATGAGCTGATGATGGTCCTCAGGGGCTGTCTGCTTGGAATGTTTTTTAGTTCAAGGTTGAGCTTAAATAAATACCAGTGACTAGAGCAAAATGCACTGTAGACACCTAAACTTATTGATGAAAGTCACTTTGGCCACTTCACTCAGAAAATGACCACTTACCATAGTTATACGCGCTGTCAAGGCCCCATCCACTTGCTGGATACTCCCTCTATAAAGAAGCATTTAGATCTCTAAAGTAGTGAGCTAAACGCTCTTATATTTCTTTACCGAGAGAGTGTACTTTTTTTTTGTTATATGTTGTGTATGCATTTTGCTGGCATGGCGACTTTTGTGACCAGTGTAGGACCTTGAAGTATGTCTAGAGGGGGGGGGTGATTAGACTACTTGACCAATTAAAAACTTAACCTTTTCCCAATTTTAGACTTTGGCAAATTTTAGCTATCTTTGCACAAGTCAAGCAATCTTCACACAATTTAAGCAAGCATGCAAAGAGTATATAGGCAGCGGAAATTAAAGCATGCAACTTGCAAGAATGTAAAGGGAAGGGTTTGGAGGATTCAAACGCAATTGGAGACACGGATGTTTTTGTCGTGGTTCCGATAGGTGGTGCTATCGTACATCCACGTTGATGGAGACTTCAACCCACGAAGGGTAACGGTTCTTGTGAGTCCACGGAGGGCTCCACCCATGAAGGGTCCACGAAGAAGCAATCTTGTCTATCCCACCATGGCCGTCGCCCACGAAGGACTTGCCTCACTAGCGGTAGATCTTCACGAAGTAGGCGATCTCCTTGCCCTTACAAACTCCTTGGTTCAGCTCCACAATCTTGTCGGAGGCTCTCAAGTGACACCTAGCCAATCTAGGAGACACCACTCTCCAAGAAGTAACAAATGGTGTGTTGATGATAAACTCCTTGCTCTTGTGCTTCAAATGATAGTCTCCCCAACACTCAACTCTCTCTCATGGGATTTGGATCTGGTGGAAAGAAGATTTGAGTGGAAAGCAACTTGGGGAAGGCTAGAGATCAAGATTCATATGGTAGGAATGGAATATCTTGGCCTCAACACATGAGTAGGTGGTTCTCTCTCAGAACTGGTAAGTTGGAAGTGTAGGTTTGTTCTGATGGCTCTGTCCACGAATGAAGAGGAGGTGGAGGGTATATATAGCCTCCACACAAAATCTAACCGTTACACACAATTTACCAAACTCGGTGGGACCGAATCAACAAACTCGGTCGGACCAATTCAGTAAACCTAGTGATCGTTAGTGATTTCGGTGGGACCGACATGCAACTCGGTAGGACCGATATGATTAGGGTTAGGGCATAACGTAATCTCGGTGAGACCGATCACACAAACTCGGTGAGACCGATTTTGGTAATTAGCTAACCAGAGGGTTGGTCAGGTAAACTCGGTGGGACCGATTCGCTCTTTTCGGTGAGACCGAAATATTACGAAAGGGAAACAGAGAGTTTACATTGCAATCTCGGTGGGACCGATCGCTCACTTCGATTAGACCGAAACGTTACGAAGGGAAACAGAGAGATTACAATACCATCTCGGTGAGACCGATTTGCCTAGGGTTTGTGGCAGTGGCTATGACATTTGAACTCGGTGGCGCCAGATAGAAAGTATCGGTGGGGCCGAGTTTGACTTTGGGTTTAGGTTATATGTGGATGTGAGAAAGTAGTTGAGGGTTTTTGGAGCATATCACTAAGCACTTGAAGCAAAAGGCTCATTAAGCAACACCTCATCCCTCCTTGATAGTATTGACTTTTCCTATAGACTCAATGTGATCTTGGATCACTAAAATGTAAAATGTAGAGTCTTGAGCTTTTGAGCTTGAGCCAATCCTTTGTCCTTAGTATTTTGAGGGATCCACTTTCATCATCCATGCCATGCCATTCATTGAGCTTTCCTGAAATATTTGTCTTGGAATAGCATTAGCTCAATGAGCTATATGTTGTTATGAATTACCAAAACCACCTAGGGATAGTTGCACTTTCAATCTCCCCCTTTTTGGTAATTGATGACAACATATAGGTCAAAGCTTCGACAAATGATAATAAGATTGAAAAACATCGTCGCTTTGAGAAGTATGTGATAAGCAAGAGCTCCCCCTAAATTTGTGCATAGTTTAAGATTTGCTTTGGACTGCAAATGCACAAGGAATTAGGCTCATGGGTTACTCTTCCATGTCACATACACCTTGGTGGAGCGCTCAAAATCATAAAGATTGAATACATGCACTCATCACCAAGCAAAGTGAATGATCATATAAGGATAAGTAAGATAATATCATCTAACAAGCATAAGTGTAGCTTATGATCAAACACATGATCATCAATGTCTCACAGACATTAGCATAGTATCTCAAGCAATCAAAAGCAAACAAAGTTCAACCAAGAATACATGAGAGAACAAAAGCAAACACTCTCTCTCGAAGCCTATGATCTATACATTTTTCTCCCCCTTTGGCAACAAGTTACCAAAAAGTTCCTAGAAAATGCATAGTACTATATCGTCTCTCGTGCTTGGTCTTGATTGGTGGTGTAGAGATGGCTCCTTGGACGAAGACTTGATTGAAGTGGATGGAGCTGAAGGAGTTGGTGCTTTGGAGCTGTAGGCTAGTGCAGATGAAATAACTCGGTGTCATCACTTTGGCTCATGGCTGATCTCCGAGCTCGAGGCACTCTGGCAAATGCATCGAGAGTTGTTCTCCCTTCCTCTCCCGCATGTCATCCTGTAGCTGCTCCACAACCGATGAATCTCAGTTACTTTGACATCTAAATCATAGAATTTTTGTTCCATGATTCTTTCCAGCTCTCCTGGTTTTGAGTTAGGGTGGCCAACCCCTTCTCAATCCGCAGAGTTGATGCTATCAAGTAACCAAGCTGGTCCTGCTTGCTCTTCAAAAAGTACTCAGATGCCTCCGCTAGAGTTGGCATCTTGGCAGCCTTCTCTTTCTTTGCTTTCTCCTTCTTCTCTTGAGCTTGTACTGATGATGGTTCATTCTCATTCATTACAACTTGATTGTCCTCAAAGTCTGGATAGAGAACAAAGTGTTCCTTATCCAACAGATATTTTCCTATGCCCATCTTTGAGTTAATCAACTCCTGAATTTGTGGGGCATATCCACAACTTCTCTTTTGGTCTGCTGCTGTCCTCTTGATAGTCTCAACTATGAGGCTCATGACCTTGAATTTCTTTGGCACATCAAATATGTGTAGCAAATTAATTGCATGCCCTCTGATCATGTTGTGGTCACCTGACTTGGGCAAAAGAGTGTGCCTTAGGATCCAGTTGATCGTTGGCAGCCCTGACAGAAGAAAATGGACTGACCCAAACTTGAAAGTTTCAAGTGCTTCGTCTGGGATCTCCTTGTACATCTGTGACATTGAATTGTTATCCATCTTTTTCTTGGCATACACGTCCAAGTCATCTTCACTCTCCTTTGGGGCATTGATCAGATTTGCCCATTCCTCAATGGTTGATTGGTATCTCGTTCCTTCAGACATCCAAACAATTTTGCCATCTGGATAAAAATGTGCCGTGGAGTAGAATTGCATAATGAGCTCATCATTCCAGTTTGTGAGCTTCTGCCCAACAAAATCTGCAACTCCACACGCACTAAAGCTGTCATATACTCCTGGATAATGTTCTTCATTTTCCTTCATGTAGGTCCAGTCGACCCACCTCATATCACACACTATTGGTTTCTTGTCCAACAAGATTGTCTCATAGAAATCCTGCTGTTCCTTTGTGTGGAACCTGTAATTAACAACAGTTCTTCTCCTGGTGGCATATGGATCTGACTCTCTCCATAGCCTCAACCCTGAATCTCTCCTGATCTTCATGTTCTCAGCCACAGGATGAGCATCGTTGTGGTCTGGAATCTTGGGTTTGAGCTTCCTCAGGACTTGTCCTTCATCATCTTCCTCAGCAGCAACATCAGGCACTGGGGCCTTGTTCTTTTCAGCTGCTGGTATACTCCTGGTATTCCTCTTAGGTGCACTCTTGGGCTTGGAGGCAGCTTTGGGTGCATCTTTGGGCTTTGATGTTGCAGCCCCTGACCTTATAGCATCACCCATCAGCTTTTGTGCCTTGGGTGCTGGTGCAGCAACCTCTTCTTCTTCTTCTTCCATCATGGAAGGCTTTCCAATCACTCTGGCCATGGTCTTCTTGACCCGTTCCTTCCTTTTCTTTTCTTCTGCAGCAGGCTCTTTGGGTTGGGATTCCAAAGATGCTTGAGTGGAGGCTCTGGCTTTAGACATGGGTTGTCTTCCTGCTGGCCTTTTGATCTTCATCCCTGGCTTAACTGCAGCTGAGCTGTACTCCTTCTTGAGCACTTTCTTCTTTGAACTAGCCTCATCCTCAACTGCCACATAATCCTCATCCTCAGACTCTGAGGTTTTCTTCTTCCTTGTCCTGGTGGCAGCTTTGGGAAAATTGCTGGGAGTGCTTCTGCTTCCTTCATCTGAGCTGCTGGAGGGACTAGTGCCCTCACTCATGTGAATCTGCTCTTCTTCCCTGTTCTGACTATCACTTTGGTCTGACATGCTGCAAACACTGACTGCTGACCCTGTGAATAGTTATAGATGAGATAGAGTGGATGAGCATCACAAAATGCAGAGATTTTTGCAAAAGAATGATTCAAAAACTTAGTTTTATTTTTCCACAGAAAGCATTTCGGATCAACCGATTTTCAAACTCGGTGATACCGAAGCAGTTTTGGAACCTAAACTAGTGAACTCGGTCAGACCGAGTCACAGTTCGGTGGCACCGAGATTGCTATGGTTTCACAAAGTTTTAAAATCTGTCACACCGATTAGCAATTCTCGGTCAGACCGAGAGTTACTAGTGCAATGGCGTTAGCCGAATCGGTGGGACCGAGTTTTTCAACTCGATGGGTCCGAGATGGTTTCGGCGGAAACCTAACCCAAAATTTTCAAATCGCATCTATTCTAAGGATTGTTTTGACTGGATAGAGGTGTTTCAATTGTGGCAAGAATCATAATGAACACAATGTGCTGAGAATCAGACGAGGATAGCACTGTGATCGAGTTCATACCCTAGTTTGGCGATGAACTCGCTACGGCGGCAACGGTGGAGATGAAATCCGTTGACGGCGGCGGAGACCAGCGACAGGAGGCGGCTGGCGATGAAGTCGATGATCCGGAGACCTAGTAGGCAGAGCGAGCTATGCGCGGGCGAAGAGTTTCGGAGAAAGTTTTCCAAAATTTTGCCCGTGTGAATATATAGCCCGACACTATCGGTGTGACCGAGTGGAACAACTCGGTGGCACCGAGATGCATAACTGTTGACAGTTACAGCAACTCGGTGTGACCGAAAAGTTTAAATCTGTTGCACCGAGATTGAAAACCTAGATCGACTTAGTGATCTCGGTATGACCGAAATGGAGGAATCGGTCAGACCGAAAAGCACAAAGAAGTTTTGGAAGTTTAAGTCTATGACGAATCGGGACTCAGTGCTCCTCACACGAGTGGTTCGAATCGACTTGATCAAATTTTGTGATGTAGCATGAATAGAGTTTGAGACGAGAAAAGCATAGATAGCTAGAGAAGGTTCTTAGGCATTCTTGTCCATCCACTTGGCCAAAGAAAAAGAAACCAATCAATCAAAACAACAAGTGGATGTCCTCGAATGAGTAAAATATGCTACTAACATGCTCACACAATAAAATGACAAATGAAATATGTGGCAAAGCATGCACAACCAATTCTAGCATCTATCAAACAATTGGCGATGACTAGGTCATCTATATATGAGTATATTGACTTAGGAGTCAAATGAGAACATTTGATCATAGGTCATACTCATCGTTTAAGCTCAAGTGGGGTTACCACTTTTACATAATGCATTGATGTGTTCACATCATTAGAGTTGCTTTGACTCAATTCTTAGAGTTAAGCTCCCCCTAGATGTGAGATCCCCCCTTAGAGGGATGAAATAACCTTGGGTTTTGTCGATGATGACTTCATGTAGGTGTTGAAGATGTGGATGCTCAATGTTGATGTAGATCATTTGGAGAAATCCTTTGGAGTGAGTTGCACTTTCAATACCTACATGGGTTAGTCCCACAAGGAACAAACAAGAATATCCATAGACATAGAGTGATGCACACACAAGATGATGTCCATGAAAACATTAGGTTACCTTGTCCCTTGCCTTACCAACATGAGGGTTTTGTGACTCCTTGAACTAGTGCAAGATGTGGAAGTTGATTGCACTTGTCCTTGCCATAATGATATGAGCGAAGAATGTTGGCGGAGTCGCCCTCAAGAAATCTCTAGTTCTTCTTCTTCGGGATCCACATCATCTTGATGGGAATCCTTGGAGTTGTAGTTGTACTTGATGAAGTAGAACTTGACGTAGTCTTGGGAACCCACTTGACCAAGGCCTTAGGTGCTTCTTCAAATGCATCAATCTCCTCTTGAAGCTTGTCCTTGCCTTTGCTCTTGTGGTCTTGTGGTGGAAGATCATCTTGTGCTTGTGTTCCCTTGAAGGAAGTAGGATCATACTTCTCTTGTCGAGGAACAAACTTCGTCTTGGGGTATTGATCTTCTTCCCACTCAACTCCATTGGCATTGAACTTTCGTTCAAAACCAACACCTTGATTCTTCGGTGCCTTCCTTGCTTGCGTACAATTTCCTCAATTGCTTACTCCCGCAAGGCTCTTGTATACACCTTCTG
Organism: Aegilops longissima; assembly: GCA_021605205.1. Lineage (NCBI taxonomy): Eukaryota > Viridiplantae > Streptophyta > Magnoliopsida > Poales > Poaceae > Aegilops > Aegilops longissima. The sequence continues at coordinate 574,249,130 of CM038680.1, read as the reverse complement.
TATAATTCCCTTCAATAAGCTATTTTCTTGCTCAAGTCTAACTTGGCTAAGAGAATCATTAGTGGAATCAAGAGAACTACTAGAAGCAACAATATTGGATTTAGCATTATTATTTGTTACTACTAGAGGAAGGATCTTTCTTGTTCTTGTTACTAGACTTGACTTGAGGCATGTAAGTAGATAGGAGTAAATGCTTGGCAATGTAAGAAGAACTTTTCTTACGGAGATCATCATTGATTGCCTTTAGGAACTCATGCTCTTGCTCAAGGTTGAGCTTTTCAAAGCGTAACTTCTCATGAGCCCTTAAAAGTTCTCGATGATCTTCAAAGATAGTTTCATGAGCTAACTTAAGAGTGTTTAGTTCTCTAGTTAGAAGATCAATCTTCTCCTTATCATTGTCATTCGTTTTATCTTGATTAGCATGATTAATTGATGTTTCATCATAGTATTCATCACTAGAGTTGTCAATAAGTAAATCATCATCACCTAACAAGTCATCTTCATCACTATTAAAATCAACATACTCGGGGTGTGTTACCTTAGGACCTTTGGCCATGAAGCATCTTCCAATTCCTTCACTTTGGTGAATCAAATATGTCATAGGAGTTGGTTGACACAAGTGCTAGACCGGCAACACCTTCATCTTGAGTATGTTCGGAGTCGGAGTGATAACTTCTTTTGGAGTGATTGTCGGAGTCGGAGCCGGATACCCATTCACCAACATGAGCTTGATGTCTTCGTTTTGTGTAGCTCTTTGATGACTTGTCCTTTCTTTCCGAATCCTTGCTTCTCCGTGAGGGTCTTCGTTCATAACGACCATCTCTACTCCTTCTCTCTCTTGGTGGTGATTCTTCTCTTCTACTTCTTCTTTTTGGAGAATCTTCTCTTCTTTTGTAGGGTGCCGTACACTCATTGGAATAGTGTCCGGGTCTCCCAAAATTGTAGCAATTGCGCTCTCGACTAGAAGATCTTTTGTCATTGTATGACCTTGACTTAGAGCTTCTTTCTTTTCTTCTACTCTTGTAGAATTTGTTGAAGTTCTTCACCATTAAGCTCAATTCTTCATTGAAGGTTTGTTTCTCACTTGATGATGTGGGGGCTTCACATGAGGCTTTGTAAGCACCACTCAACTTGTTGTGAAGTTCCTCCTTATCCTTGAGTGACATCTCATGAGCAACAATTCTTCCAATGACTTCCGTTGGCTTGAGATCTTTGTAATTTGGCATCATTTGGATCAATGTGCACACGGTATCATATTTTCCATCCAATGCTCTTAGGATCTTCTTGATGATGAATTTGTCGGTCATCTCTTCACTTCCTAAGCCGACAATCTCATTTGTGATAAGAGCAAGCCTAGAGTACATTTGAGGGACACCTTCACCATCCTTCATTTTGAACTTGTCAAGCTGACTTTGGAGCACATCCAACTTGGATTCCTTGACGGAGTCGGTACCTTCATGCATATCAATCAAAGTATCCCAAATTTACTTTGCATTCTCAAGGCGACTGATTTTGTTGAATTCTTCAGGGCACAATCCATTGAAGAGGATATCACAAGCTTGAGCGTTGTATTGCAGCATCTTCAATTCATCCGCATTAGCTTCATGGTTCGGTTCTCTCCCATCAAAGAATTCACCTTGGAAGCCAATACAAACAATAGCCCAAATGGCGGGGTTATGTCCGAGAATATGCATTTTCATCTTATGCTTCCAACTAGCAAAGTTAGTGCCATCAAAGTAAGGACCTGTACGGTGATAATTTCCCTCGCTAGATGCTATACTCTCCTAGGTTGTGAAACCAAGGCTATGACCACCAAAAGCTATGGAAATCAAAGCAAATGGAGACCAAAGCTCTGATACCACTTGTAGGACCTTGAAGTATGTCTAGAGGGGGGTGATTAGACTACTTGACCAATTAAAAACTTAACCTTTTCCCAATTTTAGACTTTGGAAGATTTTAGCTATCTTTGCACAAGTCAAGCAATCTTCACACAATTCAAGCAAGCATGCAAAGAGTATATAGGCAGCGGAAATTAAAGCATGCAACTTGCAAGAATGTAAAGGGAAGGGTTTGGAGGATTCAAACGCAATTGGAGACACATATGTTTTTGTCGTGGTTCCGATAGGTGGTGCTATCGTACATCCACGTTGATGGAGACTTCAACCCACGAAGGGTAGCAGTTCTTGTGAGTCCACGGAGGGCTCCACCCATGAAGGGTCCACGAAGAAGCAACCTTGTCTATCCCACCATGGCCGTCGCCCACGAAGGACTTGCCTCACTAGCGGTAGATCTTCACGAAGTAGGCGATCTCCTTGCCCTTACAAACTCATTGGTTCAACTCCACAATCTTGTCGGAGGCTCCCAAGTGGCACCTAGCCAATCTAGGAGACACCACTCTCCAGGATGTAACAAATGGTGTGTTGATGATGAACTCCTTGCTCTTGTGCTTCAAATGATAGTCTCCCCAACACTCAACTCTCTCTCATGGGATTTGGATCTGGTGGAAAGAAGATTTGAGTGGAAAGCAACTTGGGGAAGGCTAGAGATCAAGATTCATATGGTAGGAATGGAATATCTTGGCCTCAACACATGAGTAGATGGTTCTCTCTCAGAACTGGTAAGTTGGAAGTGTAGGTTTGTTCTGATCGCTCTCTCCACGAATGAAGAGGAGGTGGAGGGGTATATATAGCCTCCACACAAAATCTAACCGTTACACACAATTTACCAAACTCAGTGGGACCGAATCAACAAACTCGGTCGGACCGATTCAGTAAACCTAGTGACCGTTAGTGATTTTGATGGGACCGACATGCAACTCGGTAGGACCGATATGATTAGGGTTAGGGCATAACGTAATCTCGGTGAGACCGATCACGCAAACTCGGTGAGATCGATTTTGGTAATTAGCTAACTAGAGGGTTGGTCTGGTAAACTCGGTGGGACCGATTCACTCTTTTCGGTGAGACCAAAATGTTACGAAAGGGAAACAGAGAGTTTACATTGCAATCTCGGTGGGACCGACCGCTCACTTCGGTTAGACCGAAACGTTACGAAGGGAAACAGAGAGATTACAATCCCATCTCGGTGAGACCGAGATACCTATCGGTGAGACCGATTTGCCTAGGGTTTGTGGCAGTGGCTATGACATTTGAAATCGGTGGCGCTGAATAGAAAGAATCGGTGGGGCCGAGTTTGACTTTGGGTATAGGTCATATGTGGATGTGAGAAAGTAGTTGAGGGTTTTTGGAGCTTATCACTAAGCACTTGAAGCAAAAGGCTCATTAAGCAACACCTCATCCCTCGTTGATAGTATTGGCTTTTCCTATAGACTCAATGTGATCTTGGATCACTAAAATGTAAAATGTAGAGTCTTGAGCTTTTGAGCTTGAGCCAATCCTTTGTCCTTAGTATTTTGAGGGATCCACTTTCATCATCCATGCCATGCCATTCATTGAGCTTTCCTGAAATATTTGTCTTGGAATAGCATTAGCTCAATGAGCTATATGTTGTTATGAATTACCAAAACCACCTAGGGATAGTTGCACTTTCAGCCAGGCCACACATGTGTCAGCAGCGCATGCTCCCCTCTCCCTGCGCTGCTCTCTGCTCTGCTTGCTTGTCTCGTGCAAAGGTCCGGACAGAGTGGTGCCACAAACGTCTGTCAGAATTCCCGCAAACCGGAAGCAAGCTTAGGGAAGATTTCTGCGGCACCCCAGACTCATGGAAACACTCCTTTGTTGACTGCACAGTCTCTCGATGAACTTGTGCATTAGTGGACGACGATCTGGCTCAAACCCTTGTGGCAACCTCTGAACCAAATGCAAAAAATTGGTTGTTTACACTCACAGAATCATTATCACATGTGATGTTTGTGAAGCTCATGGTCACACTTTGGGCTATCTGGCATGCAAGGCATAAGGCGATTCATGAAGTAATTTTTCAAACACCTCAGGCTGCCCACTCTTTCATCACCAGGTACATCTTCGAGCTTGAGATGCTTAATGAAACACTCCCAACGCCGGGCCCTCCTGGGCATGCACCGATCACGGGTCAGCGACCCAAGGCACTGTCGCCTGGCTATGCAAAAATTCATGTCGATGCTGGTATCCGAGTTGGAAGGGGAGGAGCAGCAGCCGCAATATGCAGGGATAGGGAAGACTCTTTCGTGGGGAGCTCGGCTCTTGTCATTAGCGGGGTGCGTGATCCAGCAATAATTGAAGCAATTGCATGTAGGGAGGCGTTAGCTCTTGCGGAAGACCTTCACATCCAACAATTTATCATCTCGTCTGACTCAAAACAAGTTGTTGGAGACATAATCAACCATGACCGAGGCGACTATGGGGCTATCATATAACAGCCCCAAAATTGGGTTATCAATTTTTGTGTTGTTATTCCTTCCTGGCAATCATTTTCCAAATCTTTATCCTAAGTTTGCTAGATGATTCTGAGAATTCTTGTCATTTCCAACCTTTCAAACCTTGCTCATGTCCTTGTTAGTGGGCAAGATCTCATTTGCATCATCTCGAACCCTCTCAAAACCCTAATTCCCAAAATTTGGAATTTGGGTATGCCCTTTGTGAATACAAAGGAGCCATCATTTTCCTTGATTAGTTGGTCCTCCCAATTGTTCCCAGAGACCCTCCTATCTTTCTAAACCTTGGATATGCAAAAATATTGCTAATTCCAATGCAATATTTTTCATATGTGATTTATTCCTTTTCTTGTCTTGCTGAGGAATAAAATCCAAAGGCATAGCTAGCCATCTCCTAAATTCATGAAAATTTGTGGAGATGCTATTTATGTCTAATCCAAGCTCTGGCAAAAATATTGGCCATATTTAAATAAGGAAAATTGCCTTTTCCTATTTGAAGCCAATATTCCCTTTCTGCCATTTTTCAAAGGAACTACCATTTTTATAGCAGAGAAAATTCCCAAATAATTTGTGGACCTTGCCCTTGCTATATCTTCACTAGTTCCATCCAAACCTCATGACCCACAGTTCAAAAATTGGGCACATGATCCAATGCAAGTTTCCGTCTTCTCTGAAATTTTGCAAAGAAAGTGCTTTATTCCTAATTCCATTTGAGCTGAAATTTTGCAGGGTGATTAACATTGACAAATCACCCTCGTATACCAAAAATCATCCCAATCCCTTCATCCTATCTCCCTGTGCAATTTTTCAAAGTTTCTGACCAGATTGCAACTTTGTGAAGGAAGTACCTTCACGGAGTGTCCAAATGGGATGAAACTTTACCAGCTTCTCACATATCCCAAATCATTAGTCCCCACCAAAATTCAGATCATTCCATTGATCTATGTGAGCCCAAGATCAATTCTTTGTTTCTGTCCAAATTTTCAGTTTGTTAAGCAAGTATATTTTAAGTTGCTCCATTATGGCTGAAAATTTTCCTAAGCCTTCTCCTATCCATATAAACTATCTCCACAAGATTTTGGCTCATTTCTAGCCAATATTTCCCTAGATTTTTCTCAAGGTTTTGGGCAGAAAGGATGTTTGGGAAGCAAGTACCACTTTGGAAGCTCCAAATGGTATGAATTTTTTTACAACATCTCTGTATGTCCAAATAACCCTGCCATATCAATTTTCAGCCCAAGGCATCACTCCTAGTGTGTGCCACTTCATCATTTTGTCTCTGGACTAGAATTAGAAGTTGCAAAGCAACTATGTTAAATACTGGTCCAAATCACTCCCAAATTAGCAGGACCGTAGTCCTTACTACCCTAAACCTCCCTGACATCAAGCTTCTCTCTTAACCTCACTAAGTTAGTCACAAAAGTGTGGTCAAGTTTTCTAGAGCAAACTTGTGAAGCTTCGTCCTCTCTGATCACCGCGCCTCTACACGTTCCATTACATCATCTTTAATGAATCTGTTACGGCCTCCGTTCCCCCTGGCCCAATCACCACCGACGCTGTGGCCCCAACCACTGCTGCACCCGCTGGGCCGGAACGGCCCCGTCGACAAGTCAAGCCCAGCAGCCGGCTGACGGCCCAAGTCTGGGACACCACTCGCTAGGGTTAAGTACCACCGGATCCCCTCGTGCGTGAGGTGGCATTGATGTAACTGGCTAGGCGGCGGCTCCCTCCTCCCGATCCCCCTTTCTTCCTCCACCAAACCCCAAATTGGCTAGAATTCTTGTATCTTGATCCTGTGTGAGAAAGTATTGTAGCGGGAGCATAACAAGTGGCATCAGAGCCGTCCCGATCCACAACCAATTTTTTCTTTCCACCATCAATCTAGCCGACCGTTTCCCCTCTATTATCCAGACAAGGCGAGATGCTATGGAGGAGATCAACAAGGCTCTGGCTGACCTGACGGCGACGATCACTGGCATATCCGCCTAGATCAGTGAGATCCACCCGGTGGTTCTCAAGCTTCAAGGATGGCGCCCGGCGATCGAGCGATCCGTCGAAGAGCTGCGGGCGGAGGTGACCGATCTTCGCCAACACATCCAGGCACTGCACCCAGCGGCCGCGCAGGCGCCGGATCCGGCGCTGCTGAAGGAAGCGGCGCCCGATCCACCTCTCCGACCAGCCGCCCCTGCTTCCAGACACGGCCGGCACGTCTCTCCATCGACCAGGCGAGCGGCCACAAGATCGCGGTGACGGCGGTCACGGGCCCGATGGCCACGGCGTCGTACATGATCTTTGGGGGAAATCGGTGGGTGAGATTCACACCCCACGATTGCCTCCGGCCACTGGTACGTCCGATCTCCTTCCGTATGGCGAGCAGTCATTCTCAGGGGACCGGGGATATCACCATTTTCCACCACCGCCGCGGTTCAATTTTCCTGTTTTCGACGGGACGAACCCGAAGGCTTGGCGTCTTAAATGTGAAGCTTACTTCCGCGTTTGCACTCTTAGTCCTGACACTTGGTTCAGTTGCGCCGCCATGTATTTCACAGATGGGGATCTCACTTGGCTCCAATCCTCCCAAGCTCACTTACATTATCCAGATTGGGGGGGTTTGCTGCCGCGATCTGTGCCCAGTTTGGGCGTGAGGAATTCCAGAACCTGTTAAGGCAGTTTAACAGGTTGAAACAAACAAGCACAGTGGCAGAATATGCAGAGCAATTTACTCAAATTATGCATCACCTCCTAGCACATCACTCCTCTTGGGATCCTGCATTTTTTGTTACCCAGTTCATGGAGGGTTTGCAACGTGATATTCGTGCAGCTGTTGTTTTGCATAGACCAAAAACTCTGGATACTGCTATGGATCTCGCATGTTTGCAGGAGGAGGTGGTGGACTCATTCCGGCGGGATGATCGGCGTCACTCATTTCCACCATCGCTACCAGCGGTTGGACGTGCTACACCACGCACGGCGTTGCCGCTTCCACTACCCCCGCCGAAGCCAGGCGTCGGGGTACCGGATGCGCGACGAGAAGATCGTCGCGACAACGACAACAACAACAAGTCCACCACTAATGAGGACAAGCTGGCGGCTCTCCGTACTTATCGTCGTGCCAAGGGGCTTTGCTTTACCTGCGGCGAGCGGTGGAGTCGCGAGCACCGGTGCGCCCCTACGGTACAACTACATGTCGTTGAAGAGCTCCTTGAAATGCTCCAAGGCCAGCCTACCGAGCAAGAGCAACAAGAAACAACACCGAGCGAAGCGGACTGCTGTGTTCTGTCCAAGGAAGCCCTCGAAGGTGCCGAATCACAAACAACAATGCGGTTGCACGGCTGGGTGCAGGACCGAGAGGTTTTGATGTTGGTGGATTCTGGATCCTCCCATAGCTTTGTTAGCTCGCCCTTGGCTCATCATATGCAAGGGGTCCAGAGCGTGCGCCGGCCACTATCGATGCGCATCGCTAATGGAGGTGTTCTTCGTAGTGACCTGGAGATACCCAAGTGCGAATGGCGTTCCCAGGGGGTCAAATTTGCCACAGACCTGAAAGTCTTGCCCCTGGGATGTTATGATGTGATATTGGGGATCAATTGGCTGGCTTGCCACAGCCCGATGCGGGTGCATTGGCTGGAGAAAACAATGGATTTCCAATGCAATGGAGTTCCCGTGCTGATGTTACTCGATGTGATCTCATCTCAGGGGTGGAACTACATCACCTGATCGAGCAAAAGGCAGTTACCAGGGTGGTCCAACTATGTGCTACTGTGCAAGATATGAAGCAACCCCCGTTACCGGCAGCCATTGGGGATCTCATCGAGCAGTATGGTGTGTTGTTTGAAGAGCCAAAAGGGTTGCCGCCACAGAGAGCCTTTGACCATTCGATTCCGCTGGTTCCCGGAGCACATCCAGTGAATCTGCGCCCATACAGACACAGTCCAGCACAGAAGGATGAGGTAGAGAAGCAAGTGGCAGAGATGTTAGCACATGGCATCATTCAGCCCAGCGTGAGCCCTTTCGCATCTCCCGTCTTGTTGGTATAGAAAAAAGACCTCACTTGGCGATTCTGCGTCGATTACCGGCACCTCAATGCGGTAACCATCAAGAATCGTTATCCCTTACCAGTCATCGAGGAACTCTTGGACGAGTTGGCAGGCTCCCGGTTGTTTACAAGCTTGGACCTACGAGCAGGCTACCATCAGATCCGCATGAGGCTGGAGGATGAGCACAAGACGGCTTTCAAGACGCATCACGGCCATTTTGAATTCAAGGTGATGCCATATGGTGTTACGGGAGGTCCCTCAACCTTTCAAGGAGGCATGAACATTGTCCTATCACCACTGCTCCGCAAGGGCGTACTGGTTTTCAAGATGACATCTTGGTACATAGCGAAGACGAGGATTCGCATCTCAGCCTGCTCCAGCAAGTTTTCCAACTCTTGCAGAAACACAGCCTGAAAGTCAAGCTTAGAAAGTGCTCCTTCGCGCAGCCAAAACTGGTTTACCTGGGCCATGAAATCAGTGGGGATGGTGTTCGCACCGATCACAAGAACATTCTGTCTGTTCAGCAATGGCCTGTGCCTAGCAATATCAAGGAAGTGCGTGGGTTCTTAGGCCTGGCAGGGTATTACCGCAAGTTTGTTCGAGGATTCGCAGTCACCAGTCGACCACTCACAGATTTGCTCAAGAAAGGCGTCGTGTTTCGCTGGACTTACCTCGAAGACGGTGCTTTCCGTGCCCTTCAGCAAGCGCTGGTTACTGCGCCGGTGCTGGCACTACCCAACTTCACAAAAACCTTCGAGCTGGAGACAGACGCATCAGATCAAGGCATTGGGGCAGTACTCTCCCAGGATGGGCACCCGATCGGGTACTTGAGCCGTGCGTTGGGGCCACGCAACCGGCTTCTGAGCACATATGAGAAGGAAGGCTTGGCAATCCTGATGGCAGTTGATCACTGGCGAACCTACCTCCAGAACGATGAGTTCATTGTGCATACCGATCAGCGAAGCCTCATCCACCTCGAAGATCAACGCCTGGCCACTCCGTGGCAACAAAAGATAATGGCAAAAATGTTGGGACTGCGCTACCGCATTGTGTACAAAAAAGGAGTTGATAACCGCGCCGCAGACGCCCTCTCGCGCGTACCAGGCCCCCGGGCGACTTGGCAGCCATTACCACTGCAGTACCAGCCTGGCTTGAAGCAGTTCAGCAAGGGTACGAAGGCGATCCTGCGGCTCAACGCCTGCTGGCTCGCTTGGCCACACAGCAAGGAAACCTTGATGGGTATTCATTACAGGAAGGCATCATTCGGCAACATGGGCGCATTTGGCTTGGTGACAATGTGGACTTGCAGAAACAAGTATTGGATGCACTACACACAGGAGCAATTAGGGGCCACTCTGGATTTAATGCAACCTACCGACGAGTTCGACGCTTGTTCACCTGGCCTGGACTGAAACACCATGTCAAGCTCTTCGTAGAGGCATGCCAGACATGCAAGCAAGCCAAGCCAGAACGGGTCCGTTACCCCGGCCTCCTGGAGCCACTGCCAGTACCCAACCAAGCATGGAAAATGATCACAATGGATTTCGTGGAGGGTCTTCCCCGCTCCTTTGGCTGCAACTCCATCTTAGTGGTTGTGGACAGGTTCTCCCACTATGCCCACCTCATCTCCTTATCCCACCCATTCACAGCCTTCCAGGTGGCGCAGGCATTTGTGGCTCACATCTACAAGCTCCATGGGCTGCCCGAGTCCACTGTCTCTGACCGGGATCTAGTTTTCACGAGCACCCTATGGAAGGAGCTGTTTCGTCTCACTCATACCAAGCTGCGGATGAGCACGGCGCGCCACCCGCAAACCGACGGACAAACTGAGCGGGTCAACCAGTGCCTCGAGACCTTCCTTCGCTGCTTCGTTCATGCGTGCCCTACAAAATGGTATGCCTGGTTGCCTCTTGCTGAATTTTGGTATAACACTTCACTGCACTCTGCTCTGGGCTCCACTCCATTTGAGGTTCTCTACGGGCGCGCGCCTCGCTACTTCGACATCATCGACCCCGTCGCATGTGCCTCCCCGGACTTGTCGGACTGGCTACAAGACCGCGCGCAAATGGAGGCTCTGATCCGTCAGCATCTTCTCCGGGCATGCCAAGCCATGAAGGACTCCGCCGACAAGCGTCGATCTGATCGGGTGTTCGCCGTCGATGACTGGGTCTTCCTCAAGCTGCAACCATATGTGCAAAACTCGGTGGCCACTCGTGCCAATCAGAAGCTGGCCTTCCGTTACTTCGGGCCGTACAAGGTTCTTCAACGCATCGGCGCGGTCGCGTACAAGCTACAACTCCCAGACTCCAGCTCGATACACACGGTCTTCCATGTTTCACAGCTACGTCAAGCTCTTCCGCCAACGGAACAAGTACAAGACCAGCTCCCGGCAACCGCAGCGGCAAGCCCAGTTCCAGAGGAGATCTTGGAGCGCCGGACTATGCAACGCGGCCGCTCGGAAGTGCCTCAGCTGTTGGTGCGCTGGACCGATCAACCACCAGAGTTCGCGACCTGGGAGGATGTAGAAGAGCTTCGGCAGCATTTTCCCCGGGCACCAGCTTGGGGTCAAGCTGTATCTCCAGGAGGAGGGGGTGTTACTGTTGGAAATAGGCCCTAGAGGCAATAATAAAAGGATTATTATTATATTTCCTTGTTCATGATAATTGTCTTTTATTCATGCTATAATTGTATTATCCGGAAATCGTAATACACGTGTGAATACATAGAACACAATACGTCCCTAGTAAGCCTCTAGTTGACTAGCTCGTTGGTCAACAGATAGTCATGGTTTCCTGACTATGGACATTAGATGTCGTTGACAACGGGATCACATCATTAGGAGAATGATGTGATGGACAATACCCAATCCTAAGCATAGCACAAGATCGTGTAGTTCATTTTGCTAGAGCTTTTCCAATGTCAAGTATCTTTTCCTTAGACCATGAGATCGTGTAACTCCCGGATACCGTAGGAGTGCTTTGGGTGTACCAAACGTCTGGCGTAATCGGGTGACTATAAAGGTACACTACAGGTATCTCCGAAAGTGTCATTGGGTTGACACGGATAGAGACTGGATTTGTCACTCCGTATTACGGAGAGGTATCACTTGGGCCCACTCGGCAAAGTGCATCATCATAATGAGCTCAAAGTGACCAAGTGTCGGTCACGGGATCATGCATTACGGTGCGAGTAAAGTGACTTGCCGTAACGAGATTGAGCGAGGTATTGGGATACCGACGATCGAATCTCGGGCAAGTAACATACCGTCGACAAAGGGAATAATATCTGGGGTTGCTTGAATCCTCGACATCGTGGTTCATCCGATGAGATCATCGAGGAGTATGTGGGAGCCAACATGGGTATCCAGATCCGCTGTTGGTTATTGACCGGAGAGTCGTCTCGGTCATGTATCGCATGTCTCCGAACCCGTGGGATCTACACACTTAAGGTTACGTGGCGCTAGGGTTATTAGGAAGACTTGTATGTGATTACGAATGTTGTTGAGTCCGGATGAGATCCCGGACGTCACGAGGAGTTCGGAATGGTCCGGAGGTGAAGATTTATATATGGGAAGTTGTCATGCGGACACCGGAAAGTTTCGGGGCATATCGATATTGTACCGGGGCCCACGGAGAGGTTCGGGGTCCACCGGAAGGGCCACCCCTCTCGGAGGGCCTCATGGGCCGCAAGGCAGGGAACCAGCCCCTGGAGGGCTGGGCGCCCTTGGGCCCATGCGCCTAGGGTTGGGGGGAACCCTAGTGGCCCCCCCTTGCTTGGGGGCAAGCCCCTCTCTGCCGCCGCCCCTCTAGATCTCATCTAGAGGCCGCCCTTGCCCCTTCCCTATAAATAGAGGGGTGAGGGGAAGGCTGCAACACACTTCCAAGGCGCAGCCCCTTCCCTCCCCAACACCTCTCCTCCTCCGTTGAGTGCTTGGCGAAGCCCTGTCGGAGTACTGCCTCTCCACCATCATCACGCGGTCGTGCTGCTGCTGGAGCCTTCTTCCTCAACCTCTCCTCCCCCCTTGCTGGATCAAGAAGGAGGAGACGTCGTCCGTTCCGTACGTGCGTTGAACGCGGAGGTGCTGTCCGTTCGGCACTTGGTCATCGGTGATTTGAATCACGGCGAGTACGACTCCATCATCACCGTTCCCTTGAACGCTTCCGCACGCGATCTACAAGTGGTATGTAGATGCAATCTTTTTCCCATGACTCGTTGCTTAGATGAACTCATAGATGGATCTTGGTGAAACCGTAGGAAATTTTTTAATTTTGTATGACCTGCGTGTCATTGAAGAACGCCATGTAAATTACTTTACTTTATTGCTAAACGCGTTAGCCATAGAAGTAGAAGTAGTCGTTGGCGTGACAACTTCATGAGGACACAATGATGGAGATCATGGTGTCATGCCGGTGACAAGATGATCATGGAGCCCCGAAGATGAAGATCAAAGGAGCTATATGATATTGGCCATATCATGTCACTACTTTATATAATTGCATGTGATGTTTATTATGTTTATGCATCTTGTTTACTTAGAGCGACGGTAGTAAATAAGATGATCCCTTATAATAATTTCAAGAAAGTGTTCCCCCTAACTGTGCACCGTTGCTAAAGTTCGTCGTTTCGAAGCACCACGTGATGATCGGGTGTGATAGATCCTTACGTTCACGTACAACGGGTGTAAGACAGTTTTACACATGCAAAACACTTAGGGTTAACTTGACGAGCCTAGCATGTACAGACATGGCCTCGGAACGCAAGAGACCGAAAGGTCGAACATGAGTCGTATGGTAGATGCGATCAACATGGAGATGTTCACCGATGATGACTAGTCGTCTCACGTGATGATCGGACACGGCCTAGTCGACTCGGATCGTGTAACATTTAGATGACTAGAGGGATGTCAATCTGAGTGGGAGTTCATTGAATATTTGATTAGATGAACTTAATTATCATGAACTTAGTCTAAAGTCTTTGCAAAATATGTCTTGTAGATCAAATGGCCAACGCTCATGTCAACATGAACTTCAACGCGTTCCTAGAGAAAACCAAGCTGAAAGACGATGGCAGCAACTATTCATACTGGGTCCGGAACCTGAGGATCATCCTCATATCAGCCAAGAAACAATATGTGCTAGAAGCACCGCTAGGTGAAGCACCCATCCTAGAGAACCAAGACATTATGAATGCTTGGCAGTCTCATGCTGATGATTACTCCCTCGTTCAGTGAGGCATGCTTTACAGCTTAGAACCGGGGCTCCAAAAGCGTTTTATGCAACACGGAGCATATGATATGTTCGAGGAGCTGAAAATGGTTTTCAAGCTCATGCCCGGTCGAGAGATATGAAGTCTCGACAAGTTCTATAGTTGTAAGATGGAGGAAAACAGTTACATCGGTGAGCACATACTCAAAATGTCAGGTTGCACAACCGCCTGTCCCACTGGACATTAACCTCCCGGACGAGGCGGTCATTGACAGAATCCTTGATTGCTCCCACCAAGCTACAAGAGCTTTGTGATGACCTACAATATGCAGGGGATGGTGAAGACCATTCCTGAAGTATTCTCAATGCTGAAGTCAGCAGAGGTTGAAATCAAGAAAGAACATCAAGTGTTGATGGTTAATAAAATCACTAAGTTCAAGAAGGGCAAGGGTAAGAAGAACTTCAAGAAGGACGACAAGGATGTTGCCGCGCCCGGTAAGCAAGTTGCCGGGAATAAGTCAAAGAATGGACCCAAGCCTGAGATAGAGTGCTTTTATTGCAAAGGGAAGGGCCACTGGAAGCGGAACTGCCCCAAATACTTAGCAGACAAGAAGGCCGACAACACTAAAGGTATATTTGATATACATGTAATTGATGTGTACCTTACCAAGACAGTAGTAACTCCCGGTATTTGATACCGGTGCCGTTGCTCATATTTGTAACTCACAGCAGGAGCTGCGGAATAAACGGAGACTGGGGAAGGACGAGGTGACGATGCACGTCGGGAATGGTTCCAAGGTCGATGTGATCGCCGTCGGCACGCTACTCTACATTTACCCACGGGATTAGTTTTAAAACTCAATAATTGTTATTTAGTGCCAAGTTTGAGCATGAACATTGTATCAGGATCTCGTTTAATGCGAGATGGCTACTCATTTAAATCCGAGAATAATGGTTGTTCTATTTATATGAGAGATATGTTTTATGGTCATGCTCCGATGGTCAATGGTTTATTCTTAATGAATCTCGAACGTAATATTACACATATTCATAGTGTGAATACCAAAAGATGTAAAGTTGATAACGATAGTCCCACATACTTGTGGCACTGCCGCCTTGGTCACATTGGTGTCAAGCGCATGAAGAAGCTCCATTCTGATGGACTTTTAGAGTCTCTCGATTACGAATCATTTGACACATGCGAACCATGCCTCATGGGCAAATGACCAAGACTCCATTCTCCGGGACAATGGAGCGAGCAACCAACTTATTGGAAATCATACATACCGATGTGTGCGGTCCAATGAGCGTTGAGGCTCGCGGAGGATATCGTTATGTTCTCACTCTCACTGATGACTTGAGTAGATATGGGTATGTCTACTTGATGAAACACAAGTCTGAGACCTTTGAAAAGTTCAAGGAATTTCAGAATGAGGTAGAGAATCAACGTGACCGAAAAATAAAGTTCTTACGATCGATCGTGGAGGAGAATACTTAAGTCACGAATTTGGTACACACTTAAGGAAATGTGGAATCGTTTCACAACTCACGCCGCTGGAACACCTCAACGAACGGTGTGTCCGAACGTCGAATCGACCGTATTGGATATGGTGCGATCTATGATGTCTCTTACCGATTTACCGCTATCATTTTGGGGATACGCTCTAGAGACAGCTACATTCACTTTAAATAGGGCACCGTTTAAATCCGTTGAGACGACACCGTATGAATTATGGTTTGGGAAGAAACCTAAGCTGTCGTTTCTAAAAGTTTGGGGATGCGATGCTTATGTCAAGAAACTTCAACCTGAAAAGCTCGAACCCAAGTCGGAAAAAATGCGTCTTCATAGGATACCCTAAGGAAACCATTGGGTATACCTTCTACCTTAGATCCGAAGGCAAGATCTTTGTTGCCAAGAACGGATCCTTTCTGGAAAAAGAGTTTCTCTCGAAAGGAGTATGTGGGAGGAAAGTAGAACTCGATGAAGTACTACCTCTTGAACCAGAAAGTAGTGCAGCTCAGGAAAATGTTCCTGTGGTGCCTACACCTACTGGAGAGGAAATTAATGATGATCATCAAGGTACTTCGGATCAAGTTACTACTGAACTTCGTAGGTCCACAAGGATACGTTCCACACCAGAGTGGTATGGCAACCCTGTCCTGGAAATCATGTTGTTAGACAACGGTGAACCTTCGAACTATGAAGAAGCGATGGCGGGCCCAGATTCCAACAAATGTCTTAAAGCCATGCAATCCGAGATAGGATCCATGTATGAAAACAAAGTATGGACTTTGACAGACTTGCTCGATGATCGGCGAGCGATAGAAAACAAATGGATCTTTAAGAAGAAGACGGACGCGGATGGTAATGTTACCATCTATAAAGCTCGACTTGTCGGTAAAGGTTATCGGCAAGTTCAAGGGATTGACTACGATGAGACTTTCTCTCCCGTAACGAAGCTTAAGTCCGTCTGAATCATGTTAGCAATTGCCGCATACTATGATTATGAGATATGGCAGATGGACGTCAAAACGACATTCCTTAACAGTTATCTTAAGGAAGAGCTGCATATGATGCAGCCGGAAGGTTTTGTCGACCCTAAGAATGCTAACAAGATATGCAAGCTCCAGCGATCCATTTATGGGCTGGTGCAAGCATCTCGGAGTTGGAACATTCGCTTTGATGAGATGATCAAAGCGTTTGGGTTTATGCAGACTTATGGAGAAGCATGCGTTTACAAGAAAGTGAGTGGGAGCTCTGTAGCATTTCTCATATTATATGTAGATGGCATACTTTTGATGGGAAATGATATAGAACTTCTGGACAGCATTAAGGCCTACTTGAGTAAAAGTTTTTCAATGAAGGACCTTGGAGAAGCTGCTTATATATTAGGCATCAAGATCTATAGAGATAGATCGAGATGCCTCATAGGTCTTTCACAAAGCACATACCTTGATAAGGTTATGAAGAAGTTCAAAATGGATCGGTCCAAGAAAGGGTTCTTGCCTGTACTGCAAGGTGTGAGATTGAGCTCGGCTCAATGCCCGACCACGACAAAAGATAAAGAAGAGATGAGCGTCATCCCCTATGCCTCGGCCATAGGATCTATTATGTATGCCATGCTGTGTACCAGACCTGATGTAAACCTTGCCGTAAGTTTGGTAGGAAGGTACCAAAGTAATCCCGCAAGGAACACTGGACAGCGATCAAGAATATCCTGAAGTACCGAAAAGACAAAGGACATGTTTCTCGTTTATGGAGGTGATGAAGAGCTCGTCAGAAGGGTTACGTCGACGCTAGCTTCGACAGATCTGGATGACTCTAAGTCACAAACCGGATCGTATATATGTTGAATGGTGGAGCGAAGCTGGTGCAGCTGCAAGCGAAGCGTCGTGGCGGGATCTACATGTGAAGCGGAGTACATGGCAGCCTCGGAGGCAGCGCATGAAGCAATTTGGGTGAAGGAGTTCATCACCGACCTAGGAGTCATACCCAATGCGTCGGGCCGATCAAACTCTTCTGTGACAACACTGGAGCTATTGCACTTGCCAAGGAGCCCAGGTTTCACAAGAAGACCAGGCACATCAAGCGTCGCTTCAACTCCATCCGTGAAAATGTTCAAGATGGAGACATAGAAATTTGCAAAGTGCATACGGATCTGAATGTCGCAGATCCGTTGACTAAACCTCTTCCGCGGGCAAAACATGATCAACACCAGAACTCTATGGGTGTTCGATTCATCACAATGTAACTAGATTATTGACTCTAGTGCAAGTGGGAGACTGTTGGAAATATGCCCTAGAGGCAATAATAAAAGGATTATTATTATATTTCCTTGTTCATGATAATTGTCTTTTATTCATGCTATAATTGTATTATCCGAAATCGTAATACACGTGTGAATACATATAACACAATCGCCCTAGTAAGCCTCTAGTTGACTAGCTCGTTGGTCAACAGATAGTCATGGTTTCCTGACTATGGACATTAGATGTCGTTGACAACGGGATCACATCATTAGGAGAATGATGTGATGGACAATACCCAATCCTAAGCATAGCACAAGATCGTGTAGTTCGTTTTGCTAGAGCTTTTCCAATGTCACGTATCTTTTCCTTAGACCATGAGATCTTGTAACTCCCGGATACCGTAGGTGTGCTTTGGGTGTACCAAACATCACAACGTAACTGGGTGACAATAAAGGTACACTACAGGTATCTCCGAAAGTGTCTGTTGGGTTGACACGGATCGAGACTGGGATTTGTCACTCCGTATTACGGAGAGGTATCACTGGTCCCACTCGGTAGCGCATCATCATAATGAGCTCAAAGTGACCAAGTGTCTGGTCACGGGATCATGCATTACGGTACGAGTAAAGTGACTTGACGGTAACGAGATTGAATGAGGTATTGGGATACCGACGATCGAATCTCGGGCAAGTAACATACCGTCTGACAAAGGGAATAGTATATGGGGTTGCTTGAATCCTCGACATCGTGGTTCATCCGATGAGAACATCGAGGAGTATGTGGGAGCCAACATGGGTATCCAGATCCCGCTGTTGGTTATTGACCGGAGAGTCGTCTCGGTCATGTCTGCATGTCTCCCGAACCCGTAGGGTCTACACACTTATGGTTCGGTGACGCTAGGGTTATTGGGAAGACTTGTATGTGATTACCGAATGTTGTTCGTGTTGGGGAACGTTGCAGAAAATTAAAATTTTTCCTACGGTTTCACCAAGATCCATCTATGAGTTCATCTAAGCAACGAGTCAAGGGATAGAGTTTGCATCTACATACCACTTGTAGATCGAGTGCGGAAGCGTTCAAGGGGATGGTGATGATGGAGTCGTACTCGCTGTGATTCGGATCACCGATGACCAAGTGCTGAACGGACAACACCTCCGCGTTCAACACACGTACGGTACGGACGACGTCTCCTCCGTCTTGATCCAGCAAGGAGGAAGGAGAGGTTGAGGAAGACAGCTCCAACGGCAGCACGACGGCGTGGTGTTGTTGGTGCAGCAGTAATCCGACAGGGCTTCGCCAAGCACGTACGGAGGAGGAGAGGTGTTGGGGAGAGGAGGGGCTGCGCCTTGGCTTGTGTATTGTAACACCCCCGATGCGGCTATATCTCCCACGTGTCGAGGCACGACTTAGAGGCATAACCGCATTGAAAGCAATGTCGCAAGTGAGGTAATCTTCACACAACCCATGTAATAATTAAGGGAAAGATACATAGTTGGCTTACAATCGCCACGTCACACAAGTACATAATTAAACATACATCATTGAGTACACTCAAGGTCCGACTACGGAACCAAAATAGAAGAAGATACCCCAAATGCTAACACAGATCCCGAATCGTCCCAACTGGGCACCACTACTGATCATCCGAAACGACACATAGTAACGACCACGTTCCTCGTCGAACTCCCACTTGAGCTCGGTGGAATCACCTGCACTGGCCTCATCGGAACCTGCAACTGTTTTGGAAGTATCTGTGAGTCACGGGGACTCAGCAATCTCACACCCGCGAGATCAAGACTATTTAAGCTAATAGGAAGGACTGAGTAGTAAAGTGGAGCTGCAGCAAGCGACTAGCATATATGGTGGCTACATCGCAAAAGAGAGCGAGAAGAGAAGCAAAGCACGGTCGTGAAGCTAGTAGCGATCAAGAAGTGATCCTGAACTACTTACGTCAGACATAACTCCAACACCGTGTTCACTTCCGGACTCCCGAGAAGAGACCAACACGGTTACACACGCGTTGATGTGTATTTTATTTGAGGTCAACTTTGGGTTTTCTACAACGGACATTAACAAATTCCCATCTGCCTCATAACCGCGGGCACGGCTTTGAAAGATATTACCCTGCAGGGTGTCCCAACAGCCCATTATAAGCTCTCACGGTCAACGAAGGATATTCCTTCTACCGGGAAGACCCGATCAATCTCGGAATCCCGGACTACAAGACATTTCGACAGCAATAAAACAAGACCAGCAAAGCCGCCCGATTGTGCCGACAAATCCCGATAGGAGCTGCACATATCTCGTTCTCAGGGCACATCCGGATGAGACATCCTACGAGTAAAACCAAGCCTCGAGTTTCCCGTGGTGGCCCCATGATCTACTCGTTTCGGGCCAGCACTCGAAGGAGCACTGGTCCGGGGGGGGTTAAAATAAAGATGACCCTCGGGCTCGCGAAAACCCGGGGGAAAAAGGCTTAGGTGGCAACTGGTAAAACCAAAGTTGGGCTTGCTGGACGAGTCTTATTCAAAGCGAACTGTCAAGGGGGTCCCATAAATCACCCAACCGTGTAAGGAACGCAAAATCAAGGAACATAACACCGGTATGACGGAAACTAGGGTGGCAAGAGTGGAACAAAACACCAGGCATAAGGCCGAGCCTTCCACCCTTTACCAAGTATATAGATGTATTAATTATAGCAGATATATATTGTGATATCCCCAACAAGTAATCATGTTCCAAATAGGAACAACATCTCCATGTTCCAACAAGGAACAAACTTCATCTTCACCTGCAACTAGCAACGCTATAAGAGGGCTGAGCAAAGCGGTAACATAGCCAATCAACGGTTTGCTAGGAAAGGATGGTTAGGGGCTGACATGGCAAAATGGGTGGCATGATATAGCAAGTGGTAGGCATCGCACCATAGGCATAGCAAAAGAGCGAGCAACTAGCATAGCAAAGATAGAAGTGATTTCGAGGGTATGGTCATCTTGCTCGCAATGTTCTCGAGTAGTCGAAAGCTTGATCCTCAAAACGTTCTCAACAGGCTCCTCGTTCACGTACTCGTCTCCCGACTCTACCCAAAGCAACAATACAAACAAAGGAACCACAATAAATCACGGTGCAATGCACAATCAACATGATGCAAAACATGACATGATATGCGAGATGCGATATGCAATGCTTATGTGCGCTCCGGAAGGTAAATGATGAACCAGGCATCAACTTGGCAAACCAAGCATGCCACTGGAAAGATGAGATGATTTCGGTTGAAATCGATATAAAGATCACCGGAATCGGATGCACGGTTTGCAAATGGCAAGCAAAACAAGAATGGCGCAAATCTGCCATTAACAGCATGATGCCACTTTGCAAGCAACAAATAATTAAGCTACTGCACCCAAACGTAACAACAAAGCACATGGCAGTGATCTACACATGATGCTCGACAAAAGATGAGCACTGAGCTACGGCTAGTTCACATCATAACAGGTTCAAACAAGCATGGCAAAAGTGCAATAATAATCAGGCTGGACAAGGCAAAAACTGTAACAGGTTGCAATGTTCAGAGCATCAAAACTACATGCTACAGGAACTTAAAATAGCAAAACATGGCATGGCATGAATCTACTCAAAGCCTAGAACAAAAGTCCCTTACTGACCATAAGTCAAAAAGGACTAGAAAATATAGTAACACTCATGTCAATATTGAAAGTCTTGTTAACAGATTCAGCAACTTGACATGTCAAAACTGATAACGAGATGGCATGTTAACAAGCTCAAAGCACTCACTACAGAGCCTCAAATGATAAACTAAGCATACATACATCAAGAAGACATGATATAGAAGACATCCATGGCAAGAACACTAACATAGCATATATGGATCAACCACAACAAGCTAGGCAAAATTGAATAACACGTATACAATCTGCCAGGAATCATTTGGTAGCAAAAGTAGAGCTCGATTGACTCAAGCTATGGCATCCCATAATTGCAAACAAAGGCATGGATGGATAGAGCAAGTCATGCTTTACAAAACACCCTTACTGAAGTATCTCAAAATATGCATAGATCTCTTGGTATCATCAAGCAAACATGGCATCAAAATCAGCTAAAACAGGGCTGAAATCAGCAACATTAGGACACCTACTTTGCATGCTTGTGCTAGTCACCACATAGATCACAAAAATGCATGGCATATACCACTGGAAAGATGACATGGCATTTTACAAAACTCATGTAGGACTCAAATCCATAGGGTGCACATATTAATCATAGCAAAAATGACAAAAGTGCAACTCCTGATAAAAATCAGAAACTATCAGCACATTGCACTCTTCCAACAGCATTTCGGGCATCAAGATGAGCTCAAATGAAAATGATGCAATGGAATGAAATGATCTACTCTTCGAGACGAACATTTTGACATATTATACGCGAAAAGTGGATCTACGGATGCGAAGATATAGCATGTTGAAAATTGCCCAAAATTACAAGATCTAAGGACTTAGGGGGAAAAGAGAGGGAGAAGAGGTCAACGGCGCGGAAACCGAGGTTGGATCGGGATCGGCCGACCGGATCGGGCGTCGGGCGGTGGAGGGAGGAGCTCCGTGGGCTCGGTGGACGTTGGGGAGGAGGACCCTTGGCGGCGGCGGGCGCCGAGGGCGCGACGGGTCCCATGGCGGGCCAGGAGGCCGGGAGGGCGGGCGCTGGCGGGCTCGGGCGAGCTCGCCGGGCCGGAGGCGGGCCGGAGGCGGCTCGGGCGGCGCTGGAGTTGCCGGAGTCGGAGGCGGAGGCGGGGTGGTGTGCCGGCCGCCGAGGAGGCGGGTGTGGCAGGAGGGCGGGCTGCGGGCTGGCAAGGGGCGTGGGTGGGCGAGGAGCCCCCGTGACGGACCTCATGGGCCAGCTGGGTCGGGCGGCGAAGTGGGCGCGGGCTGCGGCCACGTGGCGGCGCGCGATAGGTCCGGGGCGGCGGGCGGACGTGTCCGGCCGTCCGGATTTCGTCCGGCGGCGCGAAGGGAGCGGGGAGACTAGGGTTTCGTCCGGATTTGGAGGGGGGGTGTGCTTAAATAGGCATAGAGGGAGCTAGGAGAGTCCAAATGAGGTGTAGTTTTCGCCCACACGATCGTGATCGAACGACGGAGAGCATGGAGGTGACTTAGATGGGTTATTGGGCTGTTTTGAAGGGGTGCTGGGCTGCAACTTAAAAGAGGCCTTTGCGAGAGTGCGGTTAACCGTTGGAGTACCAAACGAGCTCCAAATGACCCGAAACTTGACCGGTGGTCTCCGGGTGTTATACCAAGGCCACTAGACAAACCTCGGTCCATTTCGAGAAGGTTTAATACCCGCTTTACGGAAAAACGTAAAAGGGACCGCCGGGGAGATAGGAGTGCCGGATTGCAAAACGGACAACGGGAAAAATGCTCGGAATCATGAGACGAACACGTATGCAAATGCGATGCACATGATGACATAATATAAAATGCATGACACGGACAAAATGCAAGAAGGAGAAAACCCAACCACGGAAGGAATATCATATATCAATGCCGAAAATGGCAAGAGTCGGAGTTACAAATCTGGAAAGTTACTTCCGGGGTGTTACAACACTCCACCACTACAAGAGGATCTCGTCCCGAGATCTAGGACTGAAAGAACTCCAGATACTCAGAACGGAGGTGATCCTCGCGCTCCCAGGTAGCTTCTCGGTCGGAATGGTGTGACCACTTCACTTTCAGGAATTTGATTGACTTGTTGCGTGTCTTGCGCTCGGTTTCTTCAAGAATAGCAACGGGGTGCTCACGATAAGAGAGATCTTCTTGAAGGTCAATCTCTTCGAAGTTGATAGTGCGTTCAGGAGTCTTGAAGCACTTGCGAAGCTGTGACACGTGAAACACATCGTGCACGTTTGCAAAGTTGGATGGAAGCTCAAGTTGATAGGCGAGATCGCCTCTTTTCCCAATGATCTTGAAAGGACCCACGTATCTAGGGGCAAGCTTCCCTTTGATACCGGGTTTACGAGTGCCTTTCATTGAGAGACGCGGAGGTAGACATGGTCTCCGATTTCAAAAGCCACATCACGGTGCTTATCATCATAATAGCTCTTCTGCGCGATTGCGCGGCTTTGAGATTCTCACGAATGACTTGGCACATTTCTTCTGCTTCTGTGATCAAGTCATTGCCAAGAAGTTGGCGTTCACCTGTCTCAGACCAATTGAGAGGAGTACGGCACTTTCTGCCATAGAGAATTTCGAATGGGGCCTTGCCCGAACTCGCTTGGAAGCTGTTGTTGTAAGAGAACTCGGCATATGGAAGACAATCTTCCCACTTCATACCGAAGGAAATGACACAAGCCCTGAGCATATCTTCAAGAATTTGATTAACTCGCTCGACTTGGCCACTTGTTTGAGGATGGAAAGCTGTGCTGAAACGAATGTTGGTGCCCATGGCCTTCTGGAAAGAATCCCAAAACTTGGAGGTAAAGATGCTGCCACGGTCTGAAGAGATCACTTGTGGAATGCCGTGCAAAGAGACAATCCTGGAGGTGTATAGCTCTGCCAACTGAGCTGCAGTGATGGATTCTTTGATAGGAAGAAAATGAGCCACTTTAGTAAGCTTGTCAATGACAACGAAGATAGCATCATTTCCACGCTTGGACTTTGGAAAGCCAGTCACGAAGTCCATTTCAATATGATCAAACTTCCACCTCCTCCACCGCCAATATGGTCAGTAAGGGACTTTTGTTCTAGGCTTTGAGTAGATTCATGCCATGCCATGTTTTGCTATTTTAAGTTCCTGTAGCATGTAGTTTTGATGCTCTGAACATTGCAACCTTTATTCGCTTTTTGCCTTGTCCGCCTGATTATTATTGCACTTTTGCCATGCTTGTTTGAACCTGTTATGATGTGAACTAGCCGTAGCTCAGTGCTCATCTTTTGTCGAGCATCATGTGTAGATCACTGCCATGTGCCTTGTTGTTACGTTTGGGTGCAGTAGCTTAATTATTTGTTGCTTGCAAAGTGGCATCATCTTTGTTAATGGCAGATTTGCGCCATTCTTGTTTTGCTTGCCATTTGCAAACCGTGCATCCGATTCGGTGATCTTTATATCGATTTCAACCGAAATCATCTCATCTTTCCAGTGGCATGCTTGGTTTGCCAAGCTGATGCCTGGTTCATCATTACCTTCCGGAGCGCATATAAGCATTGCATATCGCATCTCGCATATCATGTCATGTTTTGCATCATGTTGGTTGTGCATTGCACCGTGATTTATTGTGGTTCCTTTGTTTGTGTTGTTGCTTTGGGTAGAGTCGGGAGACGAGTACGTGAACGAGGAGCCTGTTGAGAACGTTTTCGAGGATCAAGCTTTCGACTACTCTGAGAACATTGCAGGCAAGATGACCATACCCTCGAAATCACTTCTATCTTTGCTATGCTAGTTGCTCGCTCTTTTGCTATGCCTATGGTGCGATGCCTACCACTTGCTATATCATGCCACCCATTTTGCCATGTCAGCCCCTAACCATCCTTTCCTAGCAAACCGTTGATTGGCTATGTTACCGCTTTGCTCAGCCCTCTTATAGCGTTGCTAGTTGCAGGTGAAGATGAAGTTTGTTCCTTGTTGGAACATGGAGATGTTGTTCCTATTTGGAACATGATTACTTGTTGGGGATATCACAATATATATCTGCTATAATTAATACATCTATATACTTGGTAAAGGGTGGAAGGCTCGGCCTTATGCACGGTGTTTTGTTCCACTCTTGCCACCCTAGTTTCCGTCATACCGTGTTATGTTCCTTGATTTTATGTTCCTTACACGGTTGGGTGATTTATGGGACCCCTTGACAGTTCGCTTTGAATAAGACTCGTCCAACAAGCCCAACTTTGGTTTTACCGATTGCCACCTAAGCCTTTTTCCCCGGTTTTCGCGAGCCCGAGGGTCATCTTTATTTTAACCCCGGACCAGTGCTCCTCGAGTGCTGGCCCAAACGAGTAGATCGGGGCCACCACGGGAAACTCGAGGCTTGGTTTTACTCGTAGGATGTCTCATCCGGATGTGCCTCGAGAACGAGATATGTGCAGCTCCTATCGGGATTTGTCGGCACAATCGGGCGGCTTTGCTGGTCTTGTTTTATTCTGTCGAAATGTCTTGTAGTCCGGGATTCGAGATTGATCGGGTCTTCCGGTAGAAGGAATATCCTTCGTTGACCGTGAGAGCTTATAATGGGCTGTTGGGACACCCCCCGCAGGTAATATCTTTCAAAGCCGTGTCAGCGGTTATGAGGCAGATGGGAATTTGTTAATGTCCGGTTGTAGAAAACCCAAAGTTGACCTCAAATAAAATACACATCAACAGCGTGTGTAACGTGATGGTCTCTTCTCGGCGGAGTCCGGGAAGTGAACACGGTGTTGGAGTTATGTCGACGTAAGTAGTTCAGATCACTTCTTGATCGCTACTAGCTTCACGACCGTGTTTTGCTTCTCTTCTCGCTCTCTTTTGCGATGTAGCCACCATATATGCTAGTCGCTGCTGCAGCTCCACTTTACTACTCAGTCCTTCCTATTAGCTTAAATAGTCTTGATCTCGCTGGTGGGAGATTCTTTGAGTCCCGTGACTCACAGATACTTCCAAAACAGTTGCAGTTCCGATGAGGCGGTGCAGGTGATTCCACCGAGCTCAAGTGGGAGTTCGACGAGGAACGTGGTCGTTACTATGTGTCGCTTCCAGATGATCAGTAGTGGTGCCCAGTTGGGACGATTCGGGGATCTGTGTTAGCATTTGGGGTATCTTCTTCTATTTTGGTTCCGTAGTCGGACCTTGAGTGTACTCTGAATGATGTATGTTTAATTATGTACTGTGTGACGTGGCGATTGTAAGCCAACTATGTATCTTTCCCTTAATTATTACATGGGTTGTGTGAAGATTACCTCACTTGCGACATTGCTTTCAATGCGGTTATGCCTCTAAGTCGTGCCTCGACACGTGGGAGATATAGCCGCATCGGGGGTGTTACAAGTTGCATATACCACTGGAAAGATGACATGGCATTTTACAAAACTCATGTAGGACTCAAATCCATAGGGTGCACATATTAATCATAGCAAAAATGACAAAAGTGCAACTCCTGATAAAAATCAGAAACTATCAGCACATTGCACTCTTCCAACAGCATTTCGGGCATCAAGATGAGCTCAAATGAAAATGATGCAATGGAATGAAATGATCTACTCTTCGAGACGAACATTTTGACATATTATACGCGAAAAATGGATCTACGGATGCGAAGATATAGCATGTTGAAAATTGCCCAAAATTACAAGATCTAAGGACTTAGGGGGAAAAGAGAGGGAGAAGAGGTCAACGGCGCGGAAACCGAGGTTGGATCGGGATCGGCCGACCGGATCGGGGCGTCGGGCGGTGGAGGGAGGAGCTCCGGCGGGCTCGGTGGACGCCGGCGGGGAGGAGGACCCATGGCGGCGGCCGGGCGCCGGAGGGCGCGACGGGGTCCCGCATGGGCGACCGGGAGGGAGGGAGGCGGCGGCGTCTTGTTGGCGGGCTCCGTGGCGAGCTCGCCCCGAGAGGCGGGCCGGGAGGCGGCTCGGGCGGCGCGGAGTTGCCGGAGTCGGAGGTCGAGGCGGCGCTGGCGCCGCGTGGGCGCAGGAGGGCGGGCTTGGTGTGGTGGGCGGGGCGGGGCCCCCCAGACACGGCCTCATGGGCCTCTCGGGGTCGGGCCAGTGGGCGCTGGCTGCGCCACGTGGTGCGATAGGTCCGGGCGGCGGGCGGACGTGTCCGGCCGTCTGGAGTTCGTCCGCGGTGTGAAGGGCGAGGGGAGACTAGGGTTTCGTCCGGATTTGGAGGGGGTGTGCTTAAATAGGCATAGAGGAGCTAGGAGAGTCCAAATGAGGTGTAGTTTTACGCCCACGATCGTGATCGAACGACGGAGAGCATGGAGGTGACTTAGATGGGTTATTGGGCTGTTTTGAAGGGGTGCTGGGCTGCAACTTAAAAGAGGCCTTTATGAGAAGTCGGTTAACGTTGGAGTACCAAACGAGCTCCAAATGACCGAAACTTGACCGGTGGTCTCCGGTGTTATACCAAGGCCACTAGACAAACCTCGGTCCATTTCGAGAAGGTTTAATACCCTTTGCGGAAAAAGCGTAAAAGGACCGCCGGGGAGATAGGAGTGCGGATTGCAAAAGCGGACAACGGGAAAATGCTCGGAATCATGAGGCGAACACGTATGCAAATGCGATGCACATGATGACATAATATAAAATGCATGACACGGACAAAATGCAAGAAGGAGAAAACCCAACCACGGAAGGAATATCATATATCAATGCCGAAAATGGCAAGAGTCGGAGTTACAAATCTGGAAAGTTACTTCCGGGGTGTTACATGTATGCAGCCCTCCCCTCACCCCTCTATTTATAGGGGAAAGGGGCAAGGGGGGCCGACCCCTCTAGATGGGAATCTAGAGGGGGGCGGCGGCCAGGGAGGGGGGACTTGCCCCCCAAGCAAGGGGGGCGCCCCCTCTAGGGTTCACCCCCCAACCCTAGGCGCATGGGCCCAAGGGGGGGGGGGGCCCAGCCCACCAGGGGCTGGCTCCTGCCCCACGTAGCCCATGTGGCCCCCCGGGAGGGGTGGCCCCTCCCGGTGGACCCCCGGAACCCTTCCGGTGGCCCCGGTACAATACCGATATGCCCCCGAAACTTTCCGGTGTTCGTTTGACAACTTCCCATATATAAATCTTTACCTCCTCACCCTTCCGGAACTCCTCGTGACGTCCGGGATCTCATCCGGGACTCCGAACAACATTCGGTAATCACATATAAGTCTTCCTAATAACCCTAGCGTCACCGAACCTTAAGTGTGTAGACCCTACGTGTTCGGGAGACACGCAGACATGACCGAGACGACTCTCCGGTCAATAACCAACAGCGGGATCTGGATACCCATGTTGGCTCCCACATGCTCCTCGATGATGTCATTGGATGAACCACGATGTCGAGGATTCAAGCAACCCCGTATACTATTCCCTTTGTCAATCGGTACGTTACATGCCCGAGACTCGATCGTCGGTATCCCAATACCTCGTTCAGTCTCGTTACCGGCAAGTCACTTTACTCATACGGTAATGCATGATCCCGTGACCAAGCACTTGGTCACTTTGAGCTCATTATGATGATGCATTACCGAGTGGGCCCAGAGATACCTCTCCGTCATACGGAGTGACAAATCCGATCTCGATCCGTGTCAACCCAAACAGACACTTTTGGAGATACCTGTAGTGCACCTTTATAGTCACCCGCCACGTTGTGACGTTTGGTACACCCAAAGAACTCCTACGGTATCCGGGAGTTACACGATCTCATGGTCTTAGGAAGAGATACTTGACATTGAAAAGCTCTAGCAAAACGAACTACGATCTTGTGCTATGCTTAGGATTGGGTCTTTTCCATCACGTCATTCTCCTAGTGGCGTGATCCCGTTATCAATGACATCGATGTCCATAGTCGAAACCATGACTATCTGTTGACCAACAAGCTAGTCAACTAGAGGCTTACTAGGACGTATTGTAGTCTATGTATTCACGTGTATTACGATTTCCGGATAATACAATTACAGCATGAATAAAAGACAATTATCATGAACAAGGAAATATAATAATAATGCTTTTATTATTGCCTCTAGGGCATATTTCCAACAGTCTCCCACTTGCACTAGAGTCAATAATCTAGTTACATTGTGATGAATCGAACACCCATAGAGTTCTGGTGTTGATCATGTTTTGCTCCCGAGAGAGGTTTAGTCAATGGATCCGCGACATTCAGATCCGTATGTACTTTGCAAATTTCTATGTCTCCATCTTGAACATTTTCACGGATGGAGTTGAGCGGCGCTTGATGTGCCTGGTCTTCTTGTGAAACCTGGGCTCCTTGGCAAGTGCAATAGCTCCAGTGTTGTCACAGAAGAGTTTGATCGGCCCCGACGCATTGGGTATGACTCCTAGGTCGGTGATGAACTCCTTCACCCAAATTGCTTCATGCGCTGCCTCCGAGGCTGCCATGTACTCGCTTCACATGTAGATCCCGCCACGACGCTCTGCTTGCATTGCACCAGCTTCTTGCTCCACCATTCAACATATACACGTATCCGGTTTGTGACTTAGAGTCATCGGATCTGTGTCGAAGCTTAGCGTCGACGTAACCCTTCTGACGAGCTCTTCGTCACCTCCATAAACGAAACATGTCCTTTGTCCTTTTCGTGTACTTCAGGATATTCTTGACCGCTGTCCGGTGTTCCTTGCGGGATTACTTTGGTACCTTCCTACCAAACTTACGGCAAGGTTTACATCAGGTCAGTACACAAGCATGGCATACATAATAGATCCTATGGCTGAAGCATAGGGATGACACTCATCTCTTATTTATCTTTTGCCGTGGTCGGGCATTGAGCCGAGCTCAATCTCACACCTTGCAATACAGGCAAGAACCCCTTCTTGGACTGATCCATTTTGAACTTCTTCAAAATCTTATCATGGTATGTGCTTTGTGAAAGACCTATGAGGCGTCTCGATCTATCTCTATAGATCTTGATGCCTAATATATAAGCAGCTTCTCCAAGGTCCTTCATTGAAAAACACTTATTCAAGTAGGCCTTAATGCTGTCCAAGAGTTCTATATCATTTCCCATCAAAAGTATGTCATCTACATATAATATGAGAAATGCTACAGAGCTCCCACTCACTTTCTTGTAAACGCAGGCTTCTCCATAAGTCTGCATAAACCAAACGCTTTGATCATTTCATCAAAGCGAATGTTCCAACTCGAGATGCTTGCACCAGCCCATAAATGGATCGCTGGAGCTTGCATACTTTGTTAGCATTCTTAGGATCGACAAAACCTTCCGGCTGCATCATATACAACTCTTCCTTAAGATAACCGTTAAGGAACGCTGTTTTGGCGTCCATCTCGCCATATCTCATAATCATAGTATCGGCAATTGCTAACATGATTCGGACGGACTTAAGCTTCGCTACGGAGAGAAAGTCTCATCGTAGTCAATCCCTTGAACTTGCCGATAACCCTTAGCGACAAGTCGAGCTTTATAGATGGTGACATTACCATCGCGTCCGTCTTCTTCTTAAAGATCCATTTATTTTCTATCGCTCGCCGATCATCGGCAAGTCGGTCAAAGTCCATACTTTGTTTTCATACATGGATTCTATCTCGGATTTCATGGCTTCTAGCCATTTGTTGGAATCTGGGCCCGCCATCGCTTCTTCATAGTTCAAGGTTCACCGTTGTCTAACAACATGATTTCCGGGACAGGGTTGCCGTACCACTGCAGTGCGGGCGTGTCCTAGTGGACCTGAGTTCAGTAGCAACTTGATCCAAGCACCTTGATCATCATCATTATTTTCCTCTTGGTTGGTGTAGGCATCACAGAACATTTTCCGAGCTGCACTACTATCCCGTTCAAGAGGTAGTACTTCATCGAGTTCTACTTTCCTCCCACTTACTTCTTTCGAGAGAAACTCTTTTTCCGAAAGGATCCGTTCTTGGCAACAAAGATCTTGCCCTCGGATCTTAAGTAGAAGGTATACCCTATGGTTTCCTTAGGGTATCCTATGAAGACGCATTTTCCGACTTGGGTTCGAGCTTTTCAGGTTGAAGTTTCTTGACATAAGCATCGCATCCCCAAACTTTTAGAAACGACAGCTTAGGTTTCTTCCCAAACCATAATTCATACGGTGTCGTCTCAGCGGATTTAGACGGTGCCCTATTTAAAGTGAATGTAGCTGTCTCTAGGCGTATCCCCAAAATGATAGCGGCAAATCGGTAAGAGACATCATAGATCGCACCATATCCAATAGAGTGCGACACGACGTTCGGACACACCGTTCGCTGAGGTGTTCCAGCGGCGTGAGTTGTGAAACGATTCCACATTTCCTTAAGTGTGTACCAAATTCGTGACTTAAATATTCTCCTCCACGATCTGATCGTAAGAACTTTATTTTTCGGTCACGTTGATTCTCTACCTCATTCTGAAATTCCTTGAACTTTTCAAAGGTCTCAGACTTGTGTTTCATCAAGTAGACATACCCATATCTACTCAAGTTATCTGTGAGTGTGAGAACATAACGATATCCTCCGCGAGCCTCAACACTCATTGGACCGCACACATCGGTATGTATGATTTCCAACAAGTTGGTTGCTCGCTCCATTGTTCCGGAGAACGGAGTCTTGGTCATTTTGCCCATGAGGCATGGTTCGCATGTGTCAAATGATTCATAATCGAGAGACTCTAAAAGTCCATCAGCATGGAGCTTCTTCATGCGCTTGACACCAATGTGACCAAGGCGGCAATGCCACAAGTATGTGGGACTATCGTTATCAACTTTACATCTTTTGGTATTCACGCTATGAATATGTGTAACATTACGTTCGAGATTCATTAAGAATAAACCATTGACCATCGGAGCATGACCATAAAACATATCTCTCATATAAATAGAACAACCATTATTCTCGGATTTAAATGAGTAGCCATCTCGTATCAAACGAGATCCAGATACAATGTTCATGCTCAAACTTGGCACCAAATAACAATTATTAAGGTTCAAAACTAATCCCGTAGGTAAATGTAGAGGTAGCGTGCCGACGGCGATCACATCGACTGGAACCATTCCCGACGCGCGATCGTCACCTCGTCCTTCCCGGTCTCCGCTTATTCCGCAGCTCTGCTGTGAGTTACAAATATGAGCAACAACACCGATATCAAATACCGGGAGTTACTACGAGTAATTGGTAAGGTACACATCAATTATATGTATATCAAATATACCTTTGGTGTTGCGGCCTTCTTATCCGCTAAGTATTTGGGGCAGTTCCGCTTCGGTGGCCCTTCCTTTGCAATAAAAGCACTGTCTCGGGCTTGGGTCCATTCTTTGACTTCTTCCGGCAACTTGCTTGCGGCGCGCAACATCTTTGCCGTCCTTCTTGAAGTTCTTCTTACCCTTGCCCTTCTTGAACTTAGTGGTCTTATTGACCATCAACACTTGATGTTCTTTCTTGATTTCAACCTCATCGACTTCAGCATTGAGAATACTTGGAATGGTCTTCACCATCCCCTGCATATTGTAGTTCATCACAAAGCTCTTGTAGCTTGGTGGGAGCGATCAAGGATTCTGTCAATGACCGCCTCGTCCGGGAGGTTTATGTCCACTGGGACAAAGCGGTTGTGCAACCTGGACATTTTGAGTATGTGCTCACCTTGTGCAGAACTGTTTTCCTCCATCTTACAACTATAGAACTTGTCGGAGACTTCATATCTCTCGACCGGGCATGAGCTTGCAAAACTAGTTTTAGCTCCTCGAACATCTCATATGCTCCGTGTTGCTCAAAACGCTTTTGGAGCCCGGTTCTAAGCTGTAAAGCATGCCGACTGAGCGAGGGAGTAATCATCAAGACGATACTGCCAAGCATTCATAATGTCTTGGTTCTCGGGACGGTGCATCACCTAGCGGTCCTTCTAGGACATATTGTTTCTGGCAGCTATGAGGATGATCCTCGGGTTCGGACCCAGTCCGTATAGTTGCTGCCATCATCTTTCAGCTTGGTTTTCTCTAGGAACGCGTTGAAGTTCATGTTGACATGAGCGTTGGCCATTTGATCTACAAGACATATTATGCTAAAAGTTTTAGACTAAGTTC
Organism: Aegilops longissima; assembly: GCA_021605205.1. Lineage (NCBI taxonomy): Eukaryota > Viridiplantae > Streptophyta > Magnoliopsida > Poales > Poaceae > Aegilops > Aegilops longissima. Next base: position 574,216,037 of record CM038680.1, on the reverse strand, counting down.
ATGATAATTAAGTTCATCTAATCAAATTATTTTAATGAACTCCCACTCAGATAGACATCCCTCTAGTCATCTAAATGTTACACGATCCGAGTCGACTAGGCCGTGTCCGATCATCACGTGAGACGGACTAGTCATCGTCGGTGAACATTCTCATGTTGATCGTATCTTCCATACGACTCGTGTTCGACTTTTCGGTCTCCGTGTTCCGAGGCCATGTCTGTACATGCTAGGCTCGTCAAGTTAACCCTAAGTGTTTTGCATGTGTAAAACGGTCTTACACCCGTTGTATGTGAACGTAAGGATCTATCACACCCGATCATCACGTGGTGCTTCGAAACGACGAACTTTAGCAACGGTGCATAGTTAGGGGAGAACACTTCTTGATATTGTTGTAAGGTATCATCTTATTTACTACCGTTGTTCTAAGTAAACATGATGCATAAACATAATAAACATCACATGCAATTATATAGTAGTGACATGATATGGCCAATATCATAAAGCTCCATTGATCTCCATCTTCGGGGCTCCATGATCATCTTGTCACCGGCATGACACCATGATCTCCATCATCATGATCTCCATCATCGTGTCTTCATGAAGTTGTCACGCCAACGACTACTTCTACTTCTATGGCTAACGTGTTTAGCAATAAAGTAAAGTAATTTACATGGCGTTCTTCAATGACACGCAAGTCATTCAAAATAAAGACAACTCCTATGGCTCCTGCCGGTTGTCATACTCATCGACATGCAAGTTGTGATTCCTATTACAAGAACATGATCTCATACATCACAATATGTCATTCATCATTCATCACAACTTGGCCATATCACATCACATGAAAATTGCTGCAAAAACAAGTTAGACGTCCTCTAATTGTTGTTGCATCTTTTACGTGGCTGAAATTGGGTTCTAGCAAGAACGTTTTCTTACCTACGAATAACCTGGCGTGATTTTGTCAACTTCTATTTACCCTTCATAAGGACCCTTTTCAGCGAATCCGCTCCAACTAAAGTGGGAGAGACAGACACCGCCAGCCACCTTATGCAACTAGTGCATGTCGATTCGGTGGAACCGGTCTCACATAAGCGCACGTGTAAGGTTGGTCCGGCCGCTTCATCCCACAATACCGCTGAAGCAAGATAAGACTAGTAGCGGCAAGCAAGTTGACAAGATCTCGCCCACAACCAAATTGTGTTCTACTCGTGCAATAGAGAACTACGCATAGACCTAGCTCATGATGCCCTTTGTTGGGGAGCGTTGCGCTAGAAAATTAAATTTTTCCTACGGTTTCACCAAGATCCATCTATGAGTTCATCTAAGCAACGAGTCAAGGAGTGAGTTTGCATCTACATACCACTTGTAGATCGAGTGCGGAAGCGTTCAAGGGATGGTGATGATGGAGTCGTACTTTCGCCGTGATTCGGATCACCGATGACCAAGTGCTGAGCGGACAACACCTCCGCGTTCAACACACGTGCAGTGCAGACGGCGTCTCCTCCATCTTGATCCAGCAAGGAGGAAGGAGAGGTTGAGAAGACAACTCAAGCAGCAGAGAGCGGCGTGGTGTTGTTGGTGCAGCAGTAATCCGACAGGGCTTCGCCAAGCACGTACGGAGGAGGAGAGGTGTTGGGGAGGGGAGGGGCTGTGCCTTGGCTAGTGTATGCAGCCCTCCCCTCACCCCTATATTTATAGGGGAAAGGGGCAAGGGGGGCCGGCCCCTCTAGATGGGAATCTAGAGGGGGGCGGCGGCCAGGGAGGGGGGACTTGCCCCCCAAGCAAGGGGGGCGCCCCCTCTAGGGTTCCCCCAACCCTAGGCGCATGGGCCCAAGGGGGGGCGCCCAGCCCACCAGGGGCTGGCTCCTGCCCCACGCAGCCCATGTGGCCCCCCGGGAGGGGTGGCCCCTCCCGGTGGACCCCCGGAACCCTTCCGGTGGCCCCGGTACAATACCGATATGCCCCCGAAACTTTCCGGTGTTCGTTTGACAACTTCCCATATATAAATCTTTACCTCCGGACCCTTCCGGAACTCCTCGTGATGTCAGGGATCTCATCAGGGACTCGAACAACATTCGTAATCACATATAAGTCTTCCTAATAACCCTAGCGTCACCGAACCTTAAGTGTGTAGACCCTACGGGTTCGGAGACACGTGAGACATGACCGAGACAGCTCTCGGTCAATAACCAACAGCGGGATCTGGATACCCATGTTGGCTCCCACATGCTCCTCGATGATGTCATCGGATGAACCACGATGTCGAGGATTCAAGCAACCCGTATACTATTCCCTTTGTCAATCGATGCGTTACATGCCCGAGACTCGATCGTCGGTATCCCAATACCTCGTTCAGTCGTTACATCGCAAGTCACTTTACTCGCATCCGTAATGCATGATCCGTGACCAAGCACTTGGTCACTTTGAGCTCATTATGATGATGCATTACCGAGTGGGCTAAGAGATACCTCTCCGTCATACGGAGTGACAAATCCAGTCTCGATCCGTGTCAACCCGCAGACACTTTCGGAGATACCTGTAGTGCACCTTTATAGTCACCCGATACGTTGTGGCGTTTGGTACACCCAAAGCACTCCTACGGTATCCGGGAGTTACGATCTCATGGTCTAAGGAAGAGATACTTGACATTGAAAAAGCTCTAGCAAAGCGAACTACGATCTTGTGCTATGCTTAGGATTGGGTCTTGTCCATCACGTCATTCTCCTAATGGCGTGATCCGTTATCAATGACATCGATGTCCATAGTCAGAAACCATGACTATCTGTTGACCAACGAGCTAGTCAACTAGAGGCTTACTAGGTACGTATTGTAGTCTATGTATTCATTCGTGTATTACGATTTCCGGATAATACAATTACAACATGAATAAAAGACAATTATCATGAACAAGAAAATATAATAATAATTCTTTTATTATTGCCTCTAGGGCATATTTCCAACAGTTTGGAGTCCCGGATGAGATCCCGGACGTCACGAGGAGTTCCGGAATGGTCCGGAGGTGAAGATTTATATATGGGAAGTTGTCATACGGACACCGGAAAGTTTCAGGGGCATATCGGTATTGTCTGGGGCCACCGGAGAGGTTCGAGGGGTCCACCGGGAGGCCACCCCTCTCGGAGGGCCTCATGGGCCGCAAAGGCAGGGAACCAGCCTGGAGGGCTGGGCGCGCCCTTGGGCCCATGCGCCTAGGGGTTGGGGGAACCCTAGTGGCCCCCCTTGCTTGGGGGCAAGCCCCCCTCCTGGCCGCCGCCCCCTCTAGATCTCATCTAGAGGGGCCGCCCCTGCCCCTTCCCCTATAAATAGAGGGGTGAGGGAGGCTGCAACACACTTCAAGGCGCAGCCCTCCCTCCCAACACCTCTCCTCCTCCGTTGAGTGCTTGGCGAAGCCCAGCCGAGATCTTGCCTCTCCACCATCATCACGCCGTCGTGCTGCTTCTGGAACCTTCTTCCTCAACCTCTCCTCCCCCCTTGCTGGATCAAGAAGGAGGATACGTCATCCGTTCCGTACGTGTGTTGAACGCGGAGGTGCTGTCCGTTCGGCACTTGGTCATCGGTGATTTGAATCACGGCGAGTACGACTCCATCATCACCGTTCCCTTGAACTCTTCCGCACGCGATCTACAAGTGGTATGTAGATGCAATCTCTCTCCCATGAGTCATTGCTTAGATGAACTCATAGATGGATCTTGGTGAAACCGTAGGAAAAATTTTAATTTTCTGCAACGTTCCCCAACAGTTACGGCCTTCGTTCCCCCTGGCCAAATCACCACCGACGCTGGGGCCCCAACCACTGCTGCACCCGCTGGGCCGGAACGGCCCCATCGACAAGTCAAGCCCAACAGCCGGCTGACGGCCCAAGTCTGGGACACCACTCGCTAGGGTTAAGTACCACCGGATCCCCTCCTGCGTGAGGTGGCATTGATGTAACTGGCTAGGCGGCGGCTCCCTCCTCCCGATCCCCCTTTCTTCCTCCACCAAACCCCAAATTGGCCAGAATTCTTGTATCTTGATCCTGTGTGAGAAAGTATTGTAGCGGGAGCATAACAAAATCTTGGAAGTACTTCACTACTGACATGGTTTGGCATGAAGTAGGAGGTCAGAGCGCGCCTTATCGGTGGTGATCACGAGTGATGCTAGCCAAATCGATGGTCTGCGCACTGTTCTCGTCGGCAGCCTTGATCAGGCTGGATCTGGTTCGTCCGAGCGTGTCCAACCGCCTCCCCGCGATGTCCTTTCCCCCCTGGACTCCTCTCCCCTTCGTTTTCTTCCTCGGCGTGCCATCATCGTGGCCGCGCAGTACGCGCTCGTGTGCACCGTCGTATTCCCCTCCGTGTCTTCTTCCTTCTCAAGAACTTGAGCGCCGCCCGTCTCCGTTAGCCTTTGCCACTCGTCCGCTTCCCCATCGTCGCTTTCCCGCGCCTCCCCATGACTGCTGAGCACGGCAGAGCCGTGGCCGGACTCGCTCGGCGGAGCTTGGCTCAGGTGCCCTCGCTCGCTCCGGCTATAAATAGCCCGCCCGGGACCCGTCCGAGCTCATCAGCAGCTTCTCCTCTCCTCCCTACGCCTCCCCAAGCCCTCCCCTCGTCCCCGGGGTTCCTTTCTGACCACCACCACCGCCATGGTCGCCGCCTAGGGTATCGCTCGATTCCGGCGATCTCGAGCTTCCCTCTCTGTTCCACCACCACCAGTGCATCCCCCAGGGTCCGGCGAGCCTCCCAGCGCTCGTTGCCCCTCCCCTCCACCACCGTAGCCCCTTGTTCACCGACGACCAGAGCCCCTCTCCGCCGCGGGCCCTGCTGCTTCCTCTACAGGGCTCCTCGGCGAAAGAGCTCACCTCCATTCGATGCGTCTCCTTTCCCTGAGCTCCTGGGTAGGTCGCCCGTCCTCTGCCGTGGTTGGACGCGCCGGCAAGTGCCGTCGGGGCGGACGCCTCCCTCGGCCAGGCACACATTGAGCGGGAGGAAGAAGGAGGTTAGGCCAGGCAGGCCCCACCCCGCGTGACCCCACTTGTCGGCGACTAGGGGTGCCACCTCAGATAAGTGGAGACGCCCCAGCCTCTTTATGTTTTCCCTTAACTGAAGATGCATTTCTTAAATACGCCTTGTTTTCTCCGAAAACATATTTTCTCATATGCGCTTTCTTTTTCAGTGGCTATTTTGTGAACATTCACTGTTTAGTTTCTTTTTTGCCTAAAAAGTGAACGGCCACAACTTTGCGCTCGTAACTCCGATTGAGGTGATCCCAGCGCTCACGTTCTCTATTCGTCGAGCTCTTTCTGATGGGACTATTTTCTTTATGTTTGCACATTCTTAAAATGCGCATTTTTCCCTTGCCCGTAAGCAGCCCCCTCCAAGAGAGAACTATTTTCGGCAAATCTTTCCGCGATCATTCCGCACTTCTTCCCGGAGTATTCCTCGACCCCCCAGGCAAGCCAACCTATTATCATGAGCCCCGAACTTGCATGTTGACTTTGCTTGCACCTTGTGTGTGTGTAGTTGAAGTAGTTTCTTATCTGTTTCGTCTGCAGTTATTCCGTTATGCTTTATGGTTATCGTGCGTGCCATGCATGCGTGTGCTTTCCTGTTATCTTTTGACATGCTAACTAGGATGTTGTTATTGATAATTTCATGTCATTACTTATTTTAGTTTCGTGTCAGTGATATAAATGCTATGATAATTGTGGAACACTATTGATATGCTAGTACCTGGTATTGCCATGTTCTTTATGCTATAGTTGTTCACTCGAGAAGCTTGGCATTTTGTTCATGCATTTGTATGTTCATGCTCATTTTTGCATCCATGTGAAGCATGCTTGCATGTTGATGATGATGGAGAAGATAATAATATGAGTTAATAATAACAAACCTTGTCTGTCATCGATGGGATCGGGTCATAGTGCCACCAAATCGAGCTTCACCAGTGCAACCACACCTGCCTTTATGGGAAGTACCTAATGCGGTCTATTGTCATGCCTCTCGCCGGTGCCTCCAACGAAGGAAGGTTATGGGCGCGCGCTACCCTGATCAGGTAGGGGGACATAAACCTTGTGTGCCCGTTGTTGATGTAAGGATCCTTGTCCCCGTTTGGGGACCGTTTATGTTTTGCCACGACGGTGGCCATTGATGCCTTTGGTAGACACGGAGCCACCCATGACTTAGCCCAAAGGGGAGTTGGTCGGAGTGGCCGGGAGAGTGTCATGGCAGTAGATCGGTTTTGTCGGAACACCGTTGGTCCACCCGAATGGGAGTGCGAGGCCATGGGTTCCGTGGTGTGGGTAAAGTGCGCTACCTCTGCAGAGTGTTTATTAAATCTATCGATAGCCGCGCCCTTGGTCATGGGCACAGTTCGTAGTAGGTCACACTATCGGGTCTCGTTTGAAATGGAGGATAAACCCGAAATAACTAATGTGATAAATAATGTGTTATAAAGAATGTGGTGACTTGGACTATGAGATAGTCGTGAGAAGTCACGGTGATGTTCTGATAGATCACGAGATGAGATCTCGGTGAGTCATGATTTTTCCTAGAGAGGCAGTGTGTAAGTAAGTGGTTGATGAACAACATGTCTTCACGGGAGGTAACTGGTAGTTTATTTTCAACATAGATCATGCATGTATCCATGTCTCGTAGATGCACCTATGCCATGTTTTAAAATGCTATGCTATGCCATGTTATGCCATTTCCATGTTAGAAGTATGTTTTGATATGCCATGTTATTGCCATGCTAGTAGATGCTATGATATTGATGCTTAGTTTGATTTATGTCTCTAGTTATATCATGCCATGCTTAGTTTCTGTTATGGGATAGGTTGTTGCATGCGCTTGGTTCTTGCTTGTCATCTGTTTGTTTGGACGCCATATATTTGGTTGTCTTGCAAGTACATTCAATGTATTGACCTGGCGTGTCATGCCAGTTTGTAGGTCGTGCCTGGATTGTTTGCTTGTTTGGTCGCGCTAGGCCGTAACCTTGCCAGTCCTGTGAGTTGTGGAGCCCAGCCAGAGTCGACGTGCTGCCAAACAAAGACTTCCGCCGCCATTTAGATAGCCTTAGAGCTATGCCACACATTGTATTCATCAATGATGTAATCATCTATACATGTATTTGATGAATATTCGTGTACCTGGAATGCTGTATCATGGACCTGTCGTGCGTCAGGTGTTATCCTGGGCTGACGTGCGAAGGCCCCCTGCTCCATGCAGATAGGGGTGCCACATATCATTTGCGAGATCACTGTTGGAGCGTCTTTATTTCAATGTAATTTTATTTTTGAAGGTCGTGTTGTTAATTATGAAGCACATAGTCCAACCAAGTTTGCACTATCTTCCGGGACGCCACGTTTGGTTTGGCCAGTCTCATGACCAAAATTGTATCCCACACCATGTGGATTTTGATGAATAAAACTTGGTTTCCCCCCTAAAAAAACATTCTTGAGCACTGAAGACCGACGCATGCACGCATGTACTCCCTCCATCCCATTACCTTGCAAAAACGTCTTACTTTATGGGACAGAGTCGGTACATTTGTCAGGCGCTTGCTCCCTCGCTTCTTAAGGTATCTATAAAGGAGACTCTCAAAGCTTCGGTATACGTCCTTTGCGAGAGTCCGGATATATTTTTTCATCCAATGCTATCTTCCAGGTGTCCGAAAACATGTCAGGACATCCAAACTCTCCCAAACTAGAAGTAACTTGGGGAGTCTGAGAGTGTCTGGAATTCCTCCCAGCCAACCAAAAGCCATCATCAGACATCTGAAAATTCTCTCTCCTCAACCGCGACATGCACATACATAAAAGGACATTTATGAGACATGGTTGGATGACCGGCTCCCAGATCATATCCATGGACTCGGATTAGCATTGAAGATGCCCTCAACACGCCCTGCAACTAGGAGCGAAGCTGTGTCTAGCTAGATGCACCCCCGGCCAAACTACATAGTATGCGCATGGTGTTTTCTCAGGGAAGGGCACGCACGGTGGCCCCATGCGCCCAAGTACGCCATCGTCCGAGATATATCTTGTACACCTCCATCTCTCTGCCCCGTGCATGCATGAATGTTCATCGCTGCTATACTTGGTAGTTGGCCTGACTGTGTGCATCGCTTGATGAAGAAGCCGGGAAGAATCCCCTTTTAGAAAAATGCATTATTGAGTTGATGTTCAGTCCAGTGTACATGTGTTAGCTCAATTTGTCACCTATATAGCTTGATAGATCGATCTGAGACACTAGCAAGTAGCAACCACAGTATCACACATGTTGAAATTATGTCGAATATGTGTATTGGGCTATAAATAGACTTAGAGCACGTGGAGGATTAGATGTTTGAGTCGGCGCCGTGTAACCCGGGACTATTACATAAGGTCATCGCGGGTAGTCAAATAGACTAGACATAAGTTGTATGCTAAAACGAAAATCACAAGAGAGACAGTCCATGCACTCATGGCAGGGATGGCCGGACCGGACGTGGGGTGGTGGTCGAAGCGCTGTCTGGTAGCTTGGTTGGCTTATCTTCAATTTGTATCATGTGAGGTGCACCCGTAATCATGTCCTGGGGATTAGCCACGGTAAACCTCCTAAACAAAACATCGCGTGTTTCATCTACTTTTCTGCAATGATTTATGGTTGCGTATTTTCTAACAAATGGTACCATGACTATGGTTGCAAGAATCGGGTCATGGTACAGATGATCTAGATGGGGGCAATGATGGTGATGTTGTTCTGAAGGAAGGGCGGGCTTTTTCCGGAGCGGAATACCATCAACGAAGTGCGGCATTGATCGCAGGCATGATGACGCAGGGCGGACAGGCGGTCGCCGGATGACCATCACAAGAGGTAGTCGAAATTGAGATCGATCTAATTGGCAAGCACCATCAGTTAGGTTGACTTGGCATGCATGTTGGGAGGAGAGAGGCAACCACTAGTGCAGAATTGGGCTATTGTCCCGGTTCGTAAGGACCTTTAGTGCCGGTTCTGCAACCGGCACTAAAGTGTGGGGACTAAAGGCCGCCCCCTTTAGTCCCGGCTCAACACGAACCGGGACCAAAGGCCCACCACGTGGTACGAGCCCGCGCCGGGGGGTTGGGGGCCTTTAGTCCCGGTTGGTTACACCAACTGGGACTAAAGGATTAGGGGTTTATGATTTACTTTTCCTTTTAGTTTTGTGTTTTCCATTTAGTTCTTTTTTATTTCAAACATATTTTACGCTACTACATAGAGTACACGTTATGCATATATATAAATAGAATTTCTCGTAGAACCGATCATATATATATATATATATATATATATATATATATATATATATATATATATATATATATATATATATATATATATATATATATATATATATATATATATATATCATTAATTTCTCATACGACCATTCACATACACATGTATATATAATTTGGTATATACAATTTCTCCTACAATTTGCAGATCATTACATGGGGGCATTACAACTTGTAATAGTATTCTCTGTTGGGATCTATGACCTAGTCGAGCAAAAATCCCGCTATTTCCTCTTGAATTGCTCGTACGTGATTCTCTGGTAGGAGCTTATCCCGCATCTCCGCCATATTTAAAGAGGGAGATCAATATGCATGTATTAGTTGTGTGTATATATACATTAGATAATGATGTAAAATTGTGAATAGTGTTCTGGCAAACGTACCCATTGCTCTCTATCAGTTCTGCTCCTTTCGGACGTCATCATGCGAATGTTCTCGCAAACGTAGTATGCACATAAATCAGTCCCCGGCGGCTGCTTCAGGGCCTTTACAAGAATAGAATTCAATCAGATAATAATTAATCAAGCATGGTAATGGTATTGAAACTAGAATTAAAGAGATGGTAGCTAGCTAGTACTAGAATTAAAGAGATGGTTAGGACGGGGACGAGAAGGCACTAAGTAAACCACACCTACATATGCAAACTAAGAGTTAATTTGAGCTCAAATTGCATATAAATCAAATAAACTACCACATATAATTACTCCCACAAATCACTATACTTATAGAGCATTGCAAGAGCTAATCTAGCAATGAGAGATGAAAGGACAAAGTTGCTAACCTTTGTGATCACTTGGATGGATGGGGCCCTTCAAATCTTGACAAATTTTGGGCAAAATGGAGGATGAGCTCGAGCAAGAGGGGAAATAGGATTGACCATCTGTCTCTGAATCATCCTCTGAGGAGCTATCTGTAACCAGCAGGATGTCTGCTTCAGCAGGTAGCATTGTCTACTCTGAATACCTTGTTTTCACTCCAGATAGTTCCATCACTACTTCAAATGGCTGATGCACAGGAAGAGTAGTTGAATATACAAACATTGTCAACAAATGGAACACGTAATACAAAAAAAGGATAGCATGATATAATTCACATATATGATGATTGGCTAAACATCATGGAATTGCATAATTCACATATACAATGCCTTGCAACAAGATAGCATTGCATAATCCACATATATAATGTCTTGCAACAAGATGGCATTGCATAATTCACATATATGGTAATTAGACACTAAACAGGTGGCATTCACACAAAGCATGTCTAAACTAAGAAAATGACATAGCAATGCAAGACACCATACACACGATATGAGCAACATAACCCTGCCAAGTTAGAGCATACACCTCGAGGGGGGATAGGACTGGTCATCTGTCTCTGAATCCTCCTCCGAGGAGCTATCCGTAACCAGCGAGATATGCGCTTCGTCAGATAGCATAGTCTTCTCTGAAGACCTTGTTTTCACTCCAGAATTTTCCATCACCGTGTCAAATGGCTGATGCACATGAAGAGTAGTTGAATGTACTAACATTGTTGACAAATGTAATACGTAATGAAAAAAAAAGGATGGCATGATATAATTCACATATAAGATGACTGGCTAAGCAGGATGTCATTGCAAAATTCACATATATGATGCCTGGCTAAACAAGATGGCGTTGCATAATTCACATATACGATAAAGAAACTAAACAAATGGCATTCACACAAAGCATGTCTAAACTAAGCAGATGACATATTTGATGTATAAAGTAAGCAATGCAAGGCACCATATGCATGATATTACCAACATCAGCATGCCAAGTTAGAGCGAAGACCTTAGGGGGTAAATAGGAGTGGTCTTCTCCTTCTGAATCTCCCTCAGAACACTTATCTTCCTCTTGATTACAATCTGAAATGGTTGGTGATGGTGGGGGGGGGGGGGCTGCCTTTGTGCCCACCATGGAGCGACATCTGCATGAAATTTTATTGCCACGCAAGGCTCGTCTCTTTTGCTCTACATGTTCAGTTCCATTGTGTACAATAACTGACATGCATAGGAATAAAACATAGTGAGATTATGTAAGGAGTGCATGCAGAAATCTAGATGATGGTAGCAACCTGTGGATAGACCCAAAACCAATGATAGCAGGCAGATAATGGCTTCAGTTAGAACATACAGATAATGGCTTCTTTACTGTTTGTTTCCCACCCAACATGAAAATCATAGTAGACACCAGAGATTAACCAGATAGTTGATAGATACTATTGATTGCGGCCCCGATATGTACCCCACAACCATTTAAAAACTCAAGTTTGAGCATTAGTTTGGAGCTGACTCAGAGTCTAATCGGTGAACAGGACGATAAAGTAGCATGTAATATTAAGCGATGCATAACGTTAGTAGACACGAAAGAGTGTAGCCTCTCTTGCAGACTGTCACAACCCTAGAGCTTGCTTGTAACTAGTGGCATTGCATCCATGCATCATGTCTAAATTTCTTTTAAATTTGAATTGGGGAATTGGAGAGCCTCAGAAATCATTTAAAAAAAAGATCAACATTAAAAAATTGCTTCAAATGTTTCCAAGGAAATGTTCCTTTTCAGCTTTGAAAAATATTGGCAAGAATAAAATTCAAACCAATATTTTTGGAGTGACTGAAACATTTTATTTTGGGCCTTTGAATTAATTCAATAACTATTTGCATTGGAAATATATTTTATATATAATTAATATATGTCCAATAATTTCGGGACATTTTATGTGGTTTGGTATACTTTAGTTCTAGCCACATAATTATCTTCAGATTTTATAAAATGGGTTAGTATTTTACTAACCAAAACAAAACAGAACAAAATAGAAAAAACTAAAACAAATAAAGAGAGAGAGAGGAGCCGACCTGGCCACTTACAGAGCTGGCCCAGTTGGCCCAGCCCACCAACCACCTCGCCAATCATCGCCTACCTCGCCAAGAGGGCGAGGAGGGACCTGGCGCAAGACGCGCCGAGCTCGCCACGCCTCCTCCTGCTCGCTTTGCCTCACCGAGGCGCCTCGCGCCTTCTCCTCGGCGCCGCCCCGACCCCCTGGACCCCCTCGCTCTCTCCCTCTCCCTCGTTCCCTCCTCTGTCTCGCTCCCCACGACGCCACCGAACACGCCGTCGTCGCCGCTCGCCACCACCGCGGCCACAGCCACCACCTCGCCCCTCCAACGCGTCCCCGAGCTCCGCCGTGCCGCCCTCGTCCTCTCCGTCGGCTCACGTGACCGGAGAAGCCCCGAAGCGCCGCCCCGACGCTTTTCCCCTCCTCGGCGACCGAGGATCGCCGCCGTGATTCCACCACCGTCCGGACATCCCCGAGCTTGCTGAGCCACCCTACCGACTCCACGTGAGCTCCCGGTCACCTTCCCCCTCACCCCGTGGCCTATTTCTCAACGTAGCCGCTGATTCGAAGAAGCCCGAAAGTTTCCCTGCCGCCGGCCATGGCGCCGCTGTGGCCAGGGCCACCCCAGCTTGCGCCCGAGCACGTCACCAAGTTCGCCGCCCTCCCAGGAGCCTGCAGCGCCCTTCCGTTGCTCCTCTAGTGCACCGCAGCATCGAGCCTGAGCTCGCCCGAGCTCCGGTCGCCGCCAAACACGTCGCCGGCGCCGATTCCGGCCACCCCGACCCCAGCTAACTCCACCAAGAGCTGCGGCTCGTCCCCAGCTCCACCTGGATGCCCTCCGCGGCCCATTTGGTCGCCGGAGCGACCAAATCCACTCTCACTGCCACGTTCGGCCTCGCCGGCGGCTAAACGCCGGCGAGTTGACCCCGCTAACCCCTCGTTTGACCACGGGTGGGCCCTGGTTGACCCTGTTGAGCCTATGACAGGTGGGGCCCAGCCCTGTTAACTATTTAGGATTAGTTTTAATTAATTTTTAGTTAAACTAATTACTCGACACGCTGGGACCCACTGTCGAGGTTTGGTGGGACCGTGTCCGTTGACCAATGACGCCACACCGACGTCGGTCGACGATAATACCTTTTCTGGATTTATTATAATTCAGGAAATTTCAGAAAATATTCTAAACTTCTAAAAATCATAGAAATTCAAACGTAACTCCAATGGAAATAAGTTATATATGAAAAATGATCACAAAAATATGAAGAATCTGTTTATGCCATGATCATGCATGTTTGAACAAGTTAACCTCACTGAATAGGATGAATCATGATTAGGGTAATTTATGAACTAGCATTTAGAGTTGGAGTTCAACCTTGTTTGAATTCCACTTCAATTAACTTGGCTTACTACTGCATTAGGCCAATTCAATTCCCTAACATGACATGTCATTCATTTGTTTGTGCATTGCATTGATTGTGTTCTTTCCCAGTTTCCGGTGTTTGTCCCCTCTCAGTAGGCGACGTTCCGACGATTGTTCGATGACACCGATGAAGAACTATATTATCTTCAGAAGTGCCAGGCAAGCAAAACCCCCTTGTTCATTCCGATATAATCCCACTCTCTCGCTCCTGCTCTATTTTACTGCATTAGGACAACAACGAGTCATGTGTTACTTGCTGCGGTAGCTGAACCCCTTATCCTCTCTGCATGACCTGTCATTCCACAGTAATTAGATGAAACCCACTAGCATGAGTAGGAGTTGTTTGAGCCTGTTGTGCCTACTCATTCATGCTTGTTTGTCATGCCTGCTCTTGCTTAGAGTTGAGTCAGGTCTGATTCATCGGGATGAATCGGAGGTGTGTGAACATGTCCTGCTGTGTGTGTGAGCTAAGTGTGTGAACACGATTTGGTAACGGTAGCGGTGAGAGGCCATGTAGGAGTACATGGTGGGTTGTCTCATTGAAGCCGTCCTCAGGAACTGAGTTCTGTGTTTGTGATCCATGAAACAGTTACTACCACACATTGGGATCCTTAATTGACTCTCTCGGCTTCTTAACCACCCTTGTCCTCGTCCGGGAGTTGCAAGTAGTTTACGGTGTTTGTAGCATCTTTGGGGCCGCACGCAATGCTGACCTTAGGGGTGGGTTGTGTTGCGGTAGGCACGTGGCCGGTGTACCGATTCGCCCGTTTGGTGTCTGGGAACCCTGCACACATCGTTCGGGCTGTATGGGAAACCTCGGCGGACTCCTTGCGGATGGAACCCGAATAGGCGATAAACCTGGACTAGGGACTTGAGTGTTTAGGTAGGCCGTGGCCGACACCACGTTGGGCTTCCGCTTGAAGGTTGCGAGTACATGTCGGTAAACGGCGGTAAGTGGTGAGCGTGTGTGAAGAAGTACACCCTGCAGGGTTAATATGATCTATTCAAATAGCCGTGTCGCATGAAAAGGACTTCTAGGTTGCCTATATCAGTTCATAGACAAGTGAAAGTGGATACTCTAAAATGCGCAAGATAAGCGTGAGTGCTATGGATGGCGTTCTCGTAGGGAAGGCGGAGCGGGTCCATAGTGGTGTATTGATATGGTGAATATGTGGACTCGTAGCGCCACCTCAAAAGAGTTACTTGCAATCGTAGTTCGGGATAGCCACCGAGTCAAAGCTGGCTTGCTGCAGTCAAACTCCACCACCCCTTTTGATAATGAAGCACATGTAGTTAGTTACGATGTAAGTCTTGCTGAGTACAATTGTACTCACGTTTGCTTATTTTATGTTTTGCGAGAGGCGTCGGTCTCGCTAGTAGTTCCACGTGGACTTGACGTTTAGCTTGTTACCTCAGCTATGATCTTGTGCCCTCGGCGGAGATCTGGTAGATAGTCGGGCTTCTCAGCCTTTTTCATTTATAGTTATGCGTACTCATACATGTTTAGCTTCCGCTTGTGCTTTGACTTGTATTCTCGAGTGTTGGGTCATGAGAACCATGTTTGTAATATCTCGCCACGGAGCCTAATGAATAAATATTTGAGTCGAGAGTTATGTTGTGATGCCATGTTGTATTTACACATATTGAGCATATTGTGTGTATGTTTGAAATGCTTGGTATGTGTGGGATCCGACAAACTAGTTGTTTATCCTTGGCAGCCTCTCATATGGGGAAATGTAGTCTCGTGCTTACGAGCAATAGTAGTCCGCTTCTGCCCGGTTCACGAGTCCTGCTAGCCCAACACTACTGCTTGGACACTTGACAGCCGGCATGTGTTTCACTTCGTTCCTATATACGTCCCTTCGGGAAATGTCACGCGGTGATATTCGAGTCCTTCCTAGCTCTGCTACAGCCGGGATACCGAGTCCTGTTAGCCTAGTGCTACAGCCCAATTCATACGTTGATGACCGACATGCTCGTTGTGATTCATGTATGCCTGTCCCCATGGGTTAGCGCCTCTTTGGGTTCACGACTAGCCATGTCGGCCCGGTTCTTCGTCATATGGATGCTAGCGACACTATCATATACGTGAGCCAAAAGGCGCAAACGGTCCCGGGCCATGGTAAGGCGACACCCGTGGGAATACCGTGCGTGAGGCCGCAAAGTGATATGAGGTGTTACGGCTAGGTCGATGTGACGTGGAATCGGGGTCCTGACAGCGTTGGTATCAGAGCCTGACTGCCTGTAGGATTACCAAGCCAAACCGGTCGAAGTTGTGTCTAGAAATGCTTTAGTTATGTAAGGGAATTGATTGTGGAAGGGAACGTAAGGCTCTTTTTACTCCTTATACCTCATGGCCTTCTGATCTGAGTCAACCTCCTCTCTTCTACGGGGATTAAGAACTAGGCTTCTCATCTATCTATTAGGATGACGTGTTACTAATCCATAGACCTTTAAGATTGTTGGATTTAAGCCCCAATTCAGTTCCTACTATTTTTGTTTGTTAACTGTTGATCTCGGAACCTTGATATGATGTTGTTAAGTGGCTATGCCACCATTTTGCATGCTGTCTCAAATATTTTTGAGCATTTACAACCGTTATGCTGTCCGAGTCATCCCAGGTCTCTATATAGTCTGATGCATTTGCAAATCTTTTCCTTCCATTTCCGATGTCCCTTTTTGGTCAGAATAAGCACACTAACCGGTGCGTTGAGGTAATTTATTGCCTTGATATATATGTTGGAACTATTATTATGACCCTAGGTGTTTAGGAAGTCACCTAGCAATTTAGCAATGCTTTTGTATCCCTAGTGTGATGATTCTGGCCATTATTCTTGAAAGCATCCCGTGATGTTATTAGTTAGTAGGCATTCTACTCCTGGGTTTCTGAACTCGAGATTCATCCAACTTCATGTTGTTAGTAATTGCTAGCTCCTTTAGGCTATTAGTAACCTTTGTGATAGTCCTTGAGGTCCGTGGTATTTCCTTCTTCCAAATACTATGAACTAGTTATGGCAGAAGTTCTTTTGAACCAAAAGATCACAACCAGAGTGCTCTTGAGGAGTACTCCATTCATAATTGTGAATCTGCCAATTCTACCTCTCTGCATGGGTTATCCGGGAGAAATGTTGAGCTTTGCTCAATATAATAATCCATGCCTCCACAACTCGAAAAGTTATATGTTCCTTGAGTTGCTCTCTTTAGTTGTATTCTGACTCTCGTCTATCAATTGATAGTCAAGAATATGTGTGCGATCATGTTTATCGATGCCCTCTTACTCTTGTGGTCCGTCAAGCCATTCTATTTCGGAATGACTAGGAGAAACAAACTCCAGTACCTCATCCATATCCAGGAGTGGGTCAAAGCAGTTGTATTCCGCAGGTCAAAATGCCAATTCAGCTTCGTTCTGTTCTGCCTTGGAGTATTACCCTCTTTATGTCAAGAATGTCATGAGAACTGCACCAACTCTCATGAATTCTTGATGCAGTGATACTTCTCAACATCATCATTCATTCCTCGGTCCTCGTGTTGTTGTAACCGGAATGCCGACAAGTGAACCATGATGTGTGAAATCAATACTGCTAGCAACTCGTTGCTTGGTAGTAAATGGAAAATATTCCCATTCTTAGCGTGTTGGTTATTAAATCATCATCCTAAGATTGATCGTGCTACCTAGTCCTTATTCCTGGTGCATTCTTCGATTGATGAGTTAGGATTTTGTCAAGTCCCCACTCATTGGATCATATCGTCTTGCCCTCAAAAGCAAGATTGATCTCGAGCTTAGTAACATACCGGTGGTTCGTGACTTTCCAAATATCTTCTTGGAAGTGCTACCAGGTTGTCGCCTGACCGCTATGTTAAGTTCGTGATCAAGTTGGTATCTTGTAAACCACCTCTTCTCCAAGAATCCGTGTTGGATAACCCTGAGCTATTTGGTTAAGCTAAATAACAACTTGGAGAGTTGGAAGATAAAAGCTTGCCTAACTTAGTTCGTTCCAAAGGGATATTCTGGTGTAGTGTGCGTTGAAGGAAGATGATATCTTCACCGATTGGTTCCTGTGATCAGTTGTTGGATCTATTGTCTTATCAATCCTTTGATTTGAGTGTGGGCCATCGTCAAGTCAAATCAGAACCAACGATGTTCGTAATGTTGTCTTACTCGTGGTTGATCCCTCGAGCATACACCATTACATCTTTGGTCTGACCAATGCTATCATCGTGTTCACATGATGGTGGAAGTCCAGTGATATGGAAATTCCGATGAGTTTCTGTTGAGCCCATCAGTAGCATTTTGTCTCCCCCATGAGTCATGTTGAACATCAACCTAGTGTTGGAAATTTTGTAAGCAATGCCTTCGTGCTCCGTTCATGAAGCCTATGCTTGGATGGAAGAAGTGACTTCCTCGAACTCACGTGCATTTGATGTAAGTTGTCGCCGTGGATTCGAGAAAGCTTGTTTGCCTCCTGTGGAATCATCCCAAGCCAGTCATGCATGTGCAAAGTATTCTATGGTTTGATAGACTGATCATCTTCATTCCGTATGTATCCCTAGCACACCAAGCCACTGATTGATTTGTTCAAGGAAAAGGATTTGTTGTGTAAATCCTAGGTCATGCACAAGACTTCGTTACTCTAGATGATGGTTCCCAACCAGAACTCGGTGGTGTTTTATTGTAAGACTACTATGTGATCATGCTTGTCTAGGACATCATGTTCACATGGGTGTAGCAGAACCAGCTCTTGTTTTGGAGCTTGCTATCGTAGTTCATATCCCGAGAATCTCGCAACGTCATCTCGTCGATTTGTGTTGCAACCTTTCCTTTTCGGACATGCTGAGTCTGAAGTATCCTATCACCAATCGGATCTGAATCTCAGGCAGATATGATGGTTGGAACATTCCAACAGTTGCATCTCGTTCCCAGCTTGCACCGTCCTTGTGCCATTTCACTATGGGCTGCCTTCTTAGTAATTCTTGTCTAGGTTCATCTTCAAAGGTGGACTTACCATGGGTCCCCTCCACCTCCGATGATAAGCAAAAATCATCCATTGTGTTGTCTTCAACAAGGTAGTCCACATCATCCATTCTAGTCTGGGTATGCCATTCCTTTGCACTCCGCCAAACGATCGTTGTGAATTGCCTTAGGCTGGTATGAAGAGTTTCAATGATCTCTGAATCAAAAGTAATTCTTTTTGCCACTTAAGGGAATAGCTCTTTGCGTCACTTTTCCAAGGTGCCCGTTATGGAATCATGGCAATCATCTTCTTGTTACTTTGAAACCATGCACCATTTTACTGAAGCGTGGAGTGGTTGCTTACCAATTTGAACCTTCGTCATCCATTTCTTTACCATCATTCTAAATGAGTGTTTGGTGTCTCAACTCAAGAGATGTTCTTACGTCTCACTCTATGAACTGATCTTGAGCCGCTCGATCTTCAAGAAGATTAAATCCTGTAGGGTTCCCCCCCTCTTTCTGTTGTCGTGTCGAGTGAAGATCTCAAAAGCAAAGACGTCAAGACCAAGATGGTGGAATGAATCAACATCTTCGAGAAGGGCAAATGGATCATGGAGATTGTGATAGCTTTGTGACTCCCCTTTTCCTCTTACCTCACGTCTTGAATCTCGGGGCGAGATTCTTGTTTAGTGGGGGTGAGTTGTCACAGCCCTTGAGCTTGCTTGTAACTAGTGGCATTGCATCCATGCATCATGTCTAAATTTCTTTAAAATTTGAATTGGGGAATTGGAGAGCCTCAGAAATCATTTAAAAAAAAGATCAACATTAAAAAATTGCTTCAAATGTTTCCAAGGAAATGTTCCTTTTCAACTTTGAAAAATATTGGCAAGAATAAAATTCAAACCAATATTTTTGGAGTGACTGAAACATTTTATTTTGGGCCTTTGAATTAATTTAATAACTATTTGCATTGGAAATATATTTTATATATAATTAATATATGTCCAATAATTCTGGGACATTTTATGTGGTTTGGTATACTTTAGTTCTAGCCACATAATTATCTTCAGGATTTTATAAAATGGGTTAGTATTTTTACTAACCAAAACAAAACAGAACAAAATAGAAAAAAACTAAAACAAATAAAAGAGAGAGAGAGAGGAGCCGACCTGGCCACTTACCTAGAGCTGGCCCAGTTGGCCCAGCCCACCAACCACCTCGCCAGTCATCGCCTACCTCTGCCAGTAGGCAGAGGAGGGACACGGCGCATGCGCCCGAGCTCGCCACGCCTCCTCCCTGCTCGCCTGCCTCACCGAGACGCCTCGTGCCTTCTCCTCGGCACCGCCCCGACCCCCTGGACCCCCTCGCTCTCTCCCTCTCCCTCGTTCCCTCCTCTGTCTCGCTCCCCACGACGCCACCGAACACGCCGTCGCCGCCGCTCTCCACCACCGCGGCCACAGCCACCACCTCGCCCCTCCAACGCGTCCCCGAGCTCCGCCGTGCCGCCCTCGTCCTCTCCGTCGGCTCATGCGACCGGAGAAGCCCCGAAGCGCCGCCCCGACGCTTTTCCCCTCCCCGGCCACCGAGGATCGCCGCCGTGATTCCGCCGCCGTCCGGACATCCCGAGCTTGCCGAGCCGCCCTCGACTCCACGTGAGCTCCGGTCACCTTCCCCTCACTGTGGGCCTATTTCTCACCGTAGCCGCTGATTCAAAGAAGCCCGAAAGTTTACCCGCCGCCGGCCATGGCACCGCCGTGGCTAGGGCCACCCCAGCTTGCGCCCGAGCACGTCACCAAGTTCGCCGCCCTCCCAGGAGCCCGCAGCGCCTTCCGTTGCTCCTCTAGTGCACCGCAAGATCGAGCCCGAGCTTCGCCGAGCTCGGCCGTGACCAAACACGTCGCCCGGGCCGATTCCGCCACCCGACCCAGCTAACTCCACCAAGAGCCGCGGCTCGTCCCAGCTCCACTGGATGCCCTCATGGCCCATTTGGTCGCCGGAGCGACCAAATCCACTCTCACCGCCGCGTTCGGCCTCGCCGGCGGCTAAACGCCGGCGAGTTGACCCCGCTAACCCCTCGTTTGACCACGGGTGGGCCCTGGTTGACCCTGTTGAGCTTATGACAGGTGGGGCCCAGCCCTGTTAACTATTTAGGATTAGTTTTAATTAATTTTTAGTTAAACTAATTACTCTGACACGCGGGACCCATTGTCAGGTTTGACTCGGACCGTGTCCCATTGACCCGCTGACGTCACACTGACGTCAGGCTGACGCAGTAATACCTTTTCTGGATTTATTATAATTCAGGAAATTTCAGAAAATATTCTAAACTTCTAAAAATCATAGAAATTCAACCGTAACTCCAATGGAAATAAGTTATATATGAAAAATAATCAGAAAAATAGGAAGAATCTGTTTATGCCATGATCATGCATGTTTGAACAAGTTAACCTCAATGAATAGGATGAATCATGATTAGGGTAATTTATGAACTAGCATTTGGAGTTGGAGTTCAACCTTGTTTGAATTCCACTTCAATTAACTTGGCTTACTACTGCATTAGGCCAATTCAATTCCCTAACATGACATGTCATTCATTTGTTTGTGCATTGCATTGATTGTGTTCTTTCCCGATTCTTTGGTGTTTGTCCCTCTCTCGAGCTGACGCCCGACGATTGTTCGATGACACCGATGAAGAACTATATTATCTTGAAGTGCGTGCAAGCAAAACCCCTTGTTCATTCCGATATAATCCCACTCTCTCGCTCCTGCTCTATTTTACTGCATTAGGACAACAACGAGTCATGTGTTACTTGCTGCGGTAGCTGAACCCCTTTATCCTCTGCATGATCTGTCATTCCACAGTAATTAGATGAAACCCACTAGCATGAGTAGGAGTTGTTTGAGCTCTGTTGTGCCTACTCATTCATGCTTGTTTGTCATGCCTGCTACTGCTTAGAGTTGAGTCAGGTCTGATTCATTGGGGATGAATCGGAGGTGTGTGAACAAGTCCTGCTGTGTGTGTGAGCTAAGTATGTGAACACGATTTGGTAAAGGTAGTGGTGAGAGGCCATGTAGGAGTACATGGTGGGTTGTCTCATTGAAGCCGTCCTCAGGAACTGAGTTCTGTGTTTGTGATCCATGAAACAGTTACTACCACACATTGGGATCCTTAATTGACTCTCTCGGCTTCTTAACCACCCTTGTCCTCGGTCAGGGAGTTGCAAGTAGTTTACGGTGTTTGTAGCATGTCTTTGGGGCACGCAATGCTGACCTTAGGGGTGGGTTGTGTTGCGGTAGGCACGTGGCCCGGTGTACTGATTCGCCCGTTAGGTGTCTCGGGAACCCTGCACACATCGTTCGGGGCTGTATGGGAAACCTCGGCCGGACTCCTTGCGGATGGAACCCGAATAGGCGATAAAACTGGACTAGGGACTTGAGTGTTTAGGTAGGCCGTGGCCGACACCCACGTTGGGCTTCCGCTTGAAGGTTGCCGAGTACATGTCGTGTAAACGGCGGTAAGTGGTGAGAGCATGTGTGAAGAAGTACACCCCTGCAGGGTTAATATGATCTATTCGAATAGCCGTGTCCGCGGAAAAGGACTTCTAGGTTGCCTATATCAGTTCATAGACAAGTGAAAGTGGATACTCTAAAATGCGCAAGATAAGCGTGAGTGCTATGGATGGCGTTCTCGTAGGAAGACGGAGCGGGTCCATAGTGGTGTATTGATATGGTGAATATGTGGACTCGTAGCGCCACCTCAAAAGAGTTACTTGCGATCGTAGTTCAGGATAGCCACCGAGTCAAAGCTGGCTTGCTGCGGTCAAACTCCACCACCCCTTTTGATAATGAAGCATATGTAGTTAGTTCGATGTAAGTCTTGCTGAGTACAATTGTACTCACGTTTGCTTATTTTATGTTTTGCGAGAGAGGCGTCGGTCTCGCTAGTAGTTCCACGTGGACTTGACGTTTAGCTTGTTACCTCAGCTACGATCTTGTGCCCTCGGCAGAGATCGGTAGATAGTCGCTTCTCAGCCTTTTTCATTTATAGTTATGCGTACTCGGACATGTTTAGCTTCGCTTGTGCTTTGACTTGTATGCTCTGAGTGTTGGGTCATGAGATCCATGTTTGTAATATCTCGCTCCTCGGAGCCTAATTAATAAATATTTGAGTCGTAGAGTTATGTTGTGATGCCATGTTGTATTTACACATATTGAGCATATTGTGTGTATGTTTGAAATGCTTGGTATGTGTGGGATCCGACAAACTAGTTGTTTATCCTTGGCAGCCTCTCATATGGGGAAATGTAGTCTCGTGCTTACGGCGATAGTAGTCCGCTACAGCCCGGTTCACGGAGTCCTGCTATCCAGACTACTGCTAGACACTTGACTGGCGGCATGTGTTTCACCGTTCCTATGTCATCCTTCGGGAAATGTCACGCGGTGATATTCGAGTCCTGCCTAGCTGCTACAGCCGGGATACCGAGTCCTGTTAGCCCAGTGTTACAACCCGAATTCATACGTTGATGACCGACATGCTCGTTGTGATTCATGTATGCCTGTCCCCATGGGTTAGCGCCGCTTTGGGTTCACGACTAGCCATGTCAGCCCGGGTTCTCTATCATATGGATGCTAGCGACACTATCATATACGTGAGCCAAAAGGCGCAAACGGTCCCGGGCCATGGTAAGGCGACACCCGTGGGAATACCGTGCGTGAGGCCGCAAAGTGATATGAGGTGTTACCGGCTAGGTCGATGTGATGTGGAATCGGGGTCCTGACACGGACCCGTGTAGTCCTCGAGGTCATCTGCTCGGTTGATGATGGTAATGCAGTTGTCGTGGCTGCCGGCGGCGGGGAAGAAGATCTGAGGCGGCGAAAGACAGTTTGGAGGGCGGATCACTGTTGCGGTGAACCCTTCCGTCGTTGGAGCAGCTGACATGGGGTGGAACACAGTGCAGTAGGAGCGGGACAAACCACACAAGGTTTTCTTTGACACATATCTGTAACAGAAGTAACTGTGTAAGGGCTTGTTTGAATTTGAGGATTCTAAAAATGCAGGGATAGGAAATACACGGGAATAGGATATCAATGCACGTGCAAAACAAAGAATTTAAAAACACATGATTTCTGCCAATCTGGGTGTTTGGTTCACAAGAATTGGAAGATCACAGGATGCAAAGAAGCATGGTGAGATTAAGTCAAACCATAAGAAAATGTACGATTATAATGCTATTATGCTACTATCTCTTAGTCTTGTGCTTCATGAATAGAAATTTGAAAAGGAGGACAAGTGGATATTAAAATTCCTACAGTTTTTCTTTCAAGGAGACACTAAAGGAACAAATCCTACTTTTCCTTTGCTCCATTCCTTTGAACCAAATGCATGAATAGTAGTACCATAGGAAACTTTGCAATTCCTATGTTTTTCCTTCACTTTTCCTTTCAAGCACCGGCGATTCTAGTAGGCAGGCTTGAGCTCGAAAAAACCTACACTCAAGAATGTTTTTGTGCTACTTCTAATACTTTGGACCCAGGCCACCGCCCTACTAGCTCAACTCCCAGGCCCATCTACAAATGCACAGCTCAAACACGCAGAGATAAATAATGATGGCGTTCAAGAGAGTCCATCACAGATAGCTAAGTTGCCTGGTACCTCACTGCTTGTCATATAGTAGGAGAAACTAATGCTATTTCACATTACTACATGTGCTCAGTGGACAATATATATAACATGTAGAGTAAAAAAGCGATGCAACAAGTGTACAACCTCTTTGGCGAAGCCATGTCGATCTCAACGTGATTGGGTTGGTCGGTGAGGATGCTCCGGCTGATTTGGCTGTCGGAGGAGGGGAAGAAGATCTAGGCTTATGGAGATGGAGCCCGGGGTACTGCTCCGCTGTGATGGAGGGTTTTGCCGTTGGGGCAGCTCCGGTGAGTTTTACATGGCGAGGCTGAAGCAGGACAAGAGAGACAACGTTAACCTGAGTGGAATTCTAATAGCATCTCCAGTAGATGGCGTAAATTACATAACCACAAAGTGCTAGATGTAAAATACATCAGCCGCTCATCTCTGAACTTAACTGCCGAAACTGAATTTAACCGTCGAAACTGAATTTTGCTGTCAAAACTGACTTTTACTGTCGAAACTGAATGCACTAGTAGTAGAAAAGCAGTAGCATCAGCAGCAACGCCCGAAGCAGCAGCACGTGTGAGAGCCGGGGTAGCTGGTCATGTAGCAGCATCTCGGGTAGCAGCTGCAGGGGCTCGAGGGAGAGCAGGATCTGCTGCTCGTGCAGCAGCAATGTGCGCAAGTGTAGAGCAGCAGTGCAAGCAAGAGCAGCAGCGTGAGCAAGAGCAAGAGCAGACCAGGCAGGGGACCGAGAGCAAGAGTAGAGCAGCAGCGCGAGCGAGAGCGAAAGTAGCAGCATCTCCTACTGATGCGTACGTCGCCGCTGAGGGAGTGATGCCATGGAGGAAGTGGCCGGCGACACCGCCATGGATGGAGCCATCCCATGTCAGCTCGGGACCGAGCGCAGGCAGCACCGTGAGATCGAATCAAGAAGAAAATGCGGCGATTAGTGTAGAAGCTCTTTGCTGGCGCTGATTAGGCCTCAGCTTCATCCAAGGAATTGGTGATGATATTGCTCTTCCGGTGGTGCAGGTGAAGACGGCGGTGTGGGAATGGAGGTGGCACGAAAGACGAGGGGAACATCGGGGCAGCTCCTTGGAGGTGGAGGACGGGGTGGCTGAACCGACGGGATGACGAGATCGACGACGAATCCTCATTCGGTGCGGTGGATGAGGGACGTCGATTTGTTGCTGTGGACGACGTCGTCGGGGAAGAGGCTCCGGCTGGTTGGCGGACGGAGGAGGGTGTGGATCTTCGCGGGTTTTCGCGGCCATGGTGTACGAATGGGTCGGCGGATGGGATGGGAGCGGGAACCATGGCTTAGGGACGCGCTTGTCCAAAATATGGGCTAAGTTACAAAAGTACCCCCACCGATTTGAGCTCGGCGGTTCTTTCGGTTCAGGGGTATCACGGGCATTTCATGTGTCGGGATTTCGCAGGAGGTGGGAGTTTTCACGCGCATTGTAATTTTGGGATAGCAAGGTGCAGGTTGAGATGGAGGGAGTTTTCGGAGCACAACGAGACAAAGATATATCTTAAATATTTCGGGGTAATAAGGCGCGGGTTGAAATTTCCGGACAAGCCTAACGTGTACTGTACCGAATCAATTCACACTTCCCTCGACAAAAAAAATGAAATCAATTCGCACCACACAAGAGAGTCTAGTCCCGTGTACTGTACCAAATCAATTCGCACTACAAATGCCATTCAAAACTTTGAATTCATGTTATGTTCAATTAAAATATTTCGCTACGTGTATAATGCATGCAACCTGCTACCCAAATGAACGTTTTAGTGCATTCCAAATGTATATACTACCGCTTCAATATGAACTAAATTTGAATTTGTTTCTCTATTTGAATAAGATCTACAATCATGGTTGTTGTCCAGTTAAACCATTTGAATTCGTTTCTCTATTTTAATAAGATCTACAATCATCATTATTGTCAAGTTAAACCATCGTTTGTATATTATCTTCACAGCACACCACATGATTACTGTCGAGTTAGACATGAACTATGTACTATATGAACTCGAACTCGATTTTTTGAATCCACTTTATGTTGAGTTAAAATCATAGTACATTTCAAGCTCTAGCTAGATCTTCATAATCTAAACCATGTCTCATATGTATAATGTGTTTATCACATAATGTAAGGTGCCCCACTGAGGGAGTCCTGAACTAAGGGGTCCTTGGGAGTCCAGCCCATGTGCTATGAGCCGGACTGATGGGCCGTGAAGATACAAGGTAGAAGGCCTTCCCCCGTGTCCGGATGGGACTCTCCTTTGCGTGGATAGCAAGCTTGGCGTTCAGATGTGTAGGTTCCTTCTTCTGTAAACCGACTCTGTACAACCCTTGGCCCCTCCGGCGTCTATATAAACCGGAGGGTTTAGTCTGTAGAGGTTATCATAAATCATATAAGCTAGGAATCTAGGGTTTAGCCATTACAATCTCGAGGTAGATCGACTCTTGTAGCCCCTATACTCCTCAAAGTCAATCAAGCAGGAAGTAGGGTATTACCTCCATCAAGAGGGCCCGAACCTGGGTAAACATCGTGTCCCCTTTGTCTCGTGTCCCCTTTGTCTCCTGTTACCTTCGATCCTCAGACGCACAGTTCGGGACCCCCTACCCGAGATCGGCCGGTTTTGACATCGACATTGGTACTTTCATTGATAGTTCCGCTGTGTCGTCGATAGAAGGTTCGATGGCTCGTTCAATCATCTACAACGACGCTGTTCCGGGGGAGACTTTTCTCCCCGGTCAAATTTTTTGTTTTGCGGCTTCGCGCTGCGTGCCAACTCAATTGGCCACCTTGAACAGATCAACAGCTACGCCCCTAGTCATCGGATCAGCTTTGGGAACCTGAATTATGTCGCTGATATCCGAGGAGACTTGATCGAAGGGTTCGCGGCCTCGACCATCGCTCTGGCCTTAGATCCAGAGCAAACTACCGGGTCTGAAGATGGGAGTTTGGAGCCCACCGGATTCTCTCTGATTATGAAGCTCACTACCGGAGATCCGGAGGGGACTGTGTCATCGGCAAGCCCGGAGTCAAACTGGGTTCCCCCTATCATTGGAAAGCTGGACTCGCCCCTGGATGCTAGCTCCGAACTCTCGAGCTCCACACCAAGCGAGCATGGCCAGGAGGCTTTTGCCCTGCCTAGCTCCGTGGACTCTCGCTTGCATGTCCAAACCTCGCTCTTAAACGAGGCTCTAGACTTAATGCGATCGCTCATTGTTGGGGATATAGTTATTGAGTATAAACCACCCTGGAAGGGCCGGGTTATGCTCCGGACGGTTTGCCAGTATTGAAGCCCATGAAGACATAGAAGATGGCGACTTACGAAGGAGATTTAGTAAGAAGGCCCAAAGCCCAAAGGCGGGTTAGGGACCATAGATATAAACCGCCATTGATGTATGACTTGTACTGTAAGATAGGAAAGAGTAGATACCAAGCCAGACACGTTTATGAGCCAGCCGGGATTCTCTGGACCGCCGGGTGTCAACCTGTGTATATAAAGGGACGACCCGGTGGCGGTTTAGAAACAAGAAACAACAACTCGAGAGCCAGGCAAAGCGTATTCGCTCCCTGGTCATCGAAACGCTAGCAATACCACCTCAAACTGGATTAGGCCTTTACCTTCACCTCAAGGGGCCGAACCAGTATAAACTCCACGTGTCCTTTGTCCTGTTTAACCCCTTTAAGCTAACCTTGTCGCTATTGCTCCACAACTAAGTTCTTCCATGAGGACATCTGCCGTGACAAAACCACGATAGTTGGCGCCCACCGTGGGGCCAGCGCACGGTGGTTTCGAGTTCTTAAAGGACAGCTTCGAAGGGATCAAGGGATACGCTGTGGGTCGGATGACCAAGAGTCGTCACGGCAAGCTCTACATCAACGATGCAGGCTGGGGCCCTGAGGCCGGCTCAATTGAGTGCGGGTACCGGGTCCCCTTTGGTGGAATTCACGTCTTCATCGGCAAGATCTGCGAACCGGGCCCTGAGCCGGACATCTGCACCGACATTGTCGAGACGGCTCATCATGCAAGACCCGCCCGAGTTCAGCCTGCTATGAAGCGTGCCTTCATGGGATTCATCCATGGTGCGGCATCTGAGGATAGAGCGGTATCTGGTGATAAGACGGTCGTCTATTCTGACGGCGAGTCATCCACCGGTGAGACCGAGTCATTGTATCAACTGCAAGACGACCGACTTTGGGGCTGTTCCGATGGCGACAGTATTCCGGACCCCTTTGAGCCACCGAACCGGGTTGTGATCTTCATGGCCGGTACACAACCAGTGCAACACTCATCAACTGTGGCAGCGATGGTGTCCGGATCAGCTGCGGCAACGACTGCCGGGGTAGGAGGCTCCGTGCGCCCGCCGGCTCAGGTCGTAACCGATTTGTTGGATAAGCTGACTGCGTTTTTAACAACAGTGGTTAACCCGGCGGATCAGGATCAGCATAACGCGACAATTGCCAAGTTACGGGATGAGATAGCACAGGCCAAGGAGGAGCTGAACGCGGAAAACACTAGGATGGTCGCGGAGCGGGCCGCTTTAGATGTTCAGGCGTAGCGGATTCAATCAGAGTCTTTCCGGCTTATGCTAGATCAGAATGCTTGAACGAAGTCATGAGGAGGAGACATCAGAGTCGCCTGCCACCGGTTTACGAAGCGAGGAATCTCTTTAACACGCCAGGAGCAGGAACCAGTAACCCGCCAGCGGTAAACTGGATTGAAACACCAGGAACGGGGGCGCCGGTTCAACCGCGCACCATGGACCCGCCTCGTCAGGACAATATCCCACCGTAGCACGTGCCGACGCCACCAGGTCATTATTCCAACCCTTTGGACAACATGGTCGCTGCCGCTTCACGACTGGCAGCTCTCCCAGTTGAAGGCGAGTGCCCAGTAGCGGTTGAAACGCGGAGGGCTAGAGATCTCCTTAAGACAGCATTGGTTCAACATCAGGCTTATTCTTACAGCCGTGAGAGAATTCATTCCACCCCCGCCCAAGCCGGAGTTACAATAGGCATATTGATGAGCCGGCTGTGTGAAGCAGCGAGCGGAACCGTAACCCGGCTCGTGGGCATAACCCGGCGGGCGGCGGTGCTGATGCTCAGAATGTGGTCGATCAAGGAAAGGCATGTCGGGAAGCCGAGTTAGCAGCGTAGTATGCGGCCCGTCAGCTTACTCTGGTTCGTCCGACAACTTCGGTGGAGCCAGGTGTAACTTTCAGGACTTTGGGTGTGCCGTGTCTAGCTCCGGCTCTATGTAGTATATGATTGCCCAAGGATTTCAAAGGTCCCCATAAGGTGCCCAACTACACTGCCGACTTATCCCCCGAAGCGTGGGTCGAGAGTTATGAGATGGCGATGGTGATGCTAGACGTTGATGATGCTGCATGTGCGAAGTACTTTACCATGATGTTGGAAGGGACGACTCGTACTTGGTTGAAGGGGTTGCCAGCCAACTCCATTGGATCATGGGCTGAGTTAAAAGCCCGGTTTATCCAGAATTTTAAGGATACATGCAAGCAGCTCATGTCAATTGTGGATTTAGCCGCCTGTGTGCAAGAAGAAGGAGAATCAACAACGCATTGGGTGCGCCGGGTTTCGACAATCCTGCACTCGTCGGATCGCATCAATGCCGATTCAGCAGTCTTAACGTTGAAAAACAATTGCCAGTTTATGCCCCTGAAGCAGAACTTAGGGTGGCTCAAACGTCACTGCAATGACATGGGGACACTCATGGCGGCTTTGGTGAAGTACGCTGACTCTGATGGTACCAAGGACCCCGAGTCTGACGATGAAAAGTCGGGAACGGGAAAGAAGAGCAGCAGCACTAGAGGACAGCAGCATAACCCGGCGGGTCATGGAAACAACGGTAAGCGCAAGGCTGACAATAGTTTGGACTTTGTGGCTAACACCAATACGCAGAATAATGGTCAGCGTCGCAAGGGTAAACCGCCCCCGCAGACCGGAGGATTAGGCGTCAATCTTGAGTACCTGCTAAACCAGCCCTGCCCAAAACATGGTACACGAGAAATACTATCTAGTCACATATGGAAGGATTGCTTAATTATGAAGGAGTACAAAAATTCCAATTTATTTCAAGGCAACCATGGACCGGGCGGCGATTCGGGACCCGGCTCCCACGGACCGGGTTATGGCGGTGGCGGTTCAAGTTCTGGATTCCAAGGCAATCAGGGCAATCAAAGCAGTCAGGGTGGTTACAATCAGCAGAATAATCAAGGGAGTCAACAGCAGCAACAGTTAGGTTATCAGAGCAACCCGAAGCAGTTGAATAGTGGACATTATCATGTCTTCACAACTAGCTTATGCAAGCGCGACCAGAAGCTTCATAAGAGGGTGGTGAACTCCGTTGAACCGGCAGTTCCCCGTTATTTGAGCTGGTCTAAGCAGCCCATCGTGTGGAGTCGGGAAGATCACCCGCCCCGTGTTGATAATCCGGGTCACCAGGCGTTGGTAGTGGCACCTCAGGTTGGAGGGTATAAGTTCACCAAGGTACTCATGGACGGAGGGAGCAACATTAATATTCTCTATTATGAGACTTTCTGTCACATGGGGTTGACAGATAAAAATCTTAAACCGTTGAATACTGTTTTTCATGGCGTGGTGCCTGGTAAGTCGGCGTACCCAGTTGGTAAGATAGCTTTGGAAGTTGCTTTTGGATATGATCATGACTTGATTAGAGACCTTGACCTTTGAAGTGGTGAAAATCAAGAGCCCTTATCATGTCCTGTTTGGATGGCCGGCTTATGCCAAGTTCATGGCCCGGCACTGTTACATTTATCTGTAGCTCAAGATGCCGGGTCACAAGGGGACCATCACAGTACATGGGAGCCGGAAGATAGCCTTGGAGTGTGAAGAGGGTGATGCAGCTTATGCTGAGCCGGTTTGTGCAACAGAGGAGTTAAAGTTTTATAAGGACAATGTTGATCCGACGGATATGACTTCTTTGAAAAAGCCAACTACAGAGCATGATCCGGCCTTGAAGTTTAAATCGGCTGATGAGACTAAGCTAGTTGATTTCGTTCCTGGCGATTCATCCAAGCAGTTCAACATCAGCACTAATCTGGATCCAAAATAGGAAAGCGCGCTCATCGAGTTCATCCATGAGAACCGGGACATCTTTGCATGGAAACCTTCTGATATGCCAGGTGTACCGAGGGAACTCGCTGAGCACACTCTCAATATTGATCCCAAGTTTAAACCAGTCAAGCAATTTCTTCGTCGTTTCAATGAAGAAAGGCGCAAGGCCATTGGCGAGGAGGTAGCCAGGCTCTTGGCGGCTGGGTTTATTGTTGAAGTTTTTCATCCTGAGTGGTTGGCTAACCCGGTGCTGGTACTTAAGAAGAACGACACATGGCATATGTGTGTGGACTACACGGATTTAAACAAGGCTTGTCCGGCTGATTCTTTTGCTCTCCCCCGTATTGATCAGATTATCGATGCTACGGCGGGTTGTGAGCGTTTGAGTTTTTTGGATGCTTATTCTGGTTATCATCAGATCAAGATGGCAGTTAAGGACCAAGAGAAAACAACTTTCATAACTCCCTTTGGAGCCTTCTGCTATGTGTCTATGCCTTTTGGGCTCAAGAGTGCCCAGGCGACTTATCAGCGATGTGTGCAAAATTGCCTTCACAATCAGATTGGGCGCAATGTTCATGCCTATGTAGATGACATTGTGGTGAAGTCAAGAGAAAAGGAGACCCTGATTGATGATTTGAAGGAGACATTTTACAATCTCCGGGTCTACAAGATGATGCTTAATCCGGCCAAGTGTGTTTTTGGTGTACCGGCAGGCAAGCTTTTGGGTTTTTTGGTGTCTAACAGGGGCATTGAAGCTAATCCGGAGAAGATCAAAGCCATCACTTCTCTAGCTAATCCGGTGTGTATCAATGACGTCTGACGTCTGGCGGGTCGTATTGCGGCGCTAAGCCGGTTTATAAGCCGGTTGGGAGAGAAGGCTATTCCTCTATATCAGATGATGAAAAAGACGGATGATTTTGTTTGGAGTGATGCCGCTAATGCAAGGTTTGAGGACTTGAAGAAACAGTTGGCTGAGCCGCCCGTTCTTGCTGCTCCTATTGATAAAGAGCCGTTGTTGTTATATGTGGCTGCCAATGCTCGGGCTGTCAGCGTAACCATTGTGGTGGAACAGAAGGAGGCAGACAAAGAGTACCCGCTTCAGAGGCCGGTTTACTACATCAGTGAGGTGCTTATTGAGTCCAAGCAGAGGTATCCGCACTGGCAGCAACTTGTGTATGGGGTTTTCATGGAAATCCGGAAGCTTAAGCAATATTTTCAGGGTCATACCATCACTATGGTTAGCTCTGCTCCTCTGGGAGATATCATCCAAAACAGGGAGGCAACTGGCCAGGTTGCTAAGTGGGCCATTGAGCTTGGACCGCACGGTTTAAAGTATGTACCTCGTACGGCTGTCAAGTCCCAAGCACTTGTGGATTTCATCAATGACTGGACAGAGTTGCAGGCACCAGAGGAAAAGCCAGATAACATGTATTGGACTATTCACTTTGATGGGTCCAGGCAATTGGAAGGCTTGGGGCTGGAGTCATGCTAGCTTCCCCTCGAGGTGATAAATTTTGTTATGTTCTCCGTTTGATGTTCCCTTTCACTAACAATGCAGCTGAATATGAGGCCTTACTCCATGGTCTTCGGATGGCTAAGGAGATGAACTTAAGCCAGGTAAGGTGCTTTGGTGACTCAGACTTGGTGGCTCAGCAAGTCTCTGGTACTTGGGATTCTAAGGATCCCCTCATGGCGGCTTATCGACGAGAGGTGGATGTCATTGCTGGTCATTTCAAGGGTTATCAAGTTGAGCACGTTGATCGGAGGAAAAATGAAGCGGTTGATGCTATAAGCCGGCTGGGTTCTCAACGTAAACCAGTGCCGCCTAATGTCTTTCTTGATGTTTTGCATAACCTGTCGGTCAAGTTACCTACGGAGGAGGATTTGGCTATTCCTGATCCGGAAGCTCAGTTGGTAGCAGCTCTTCATGCGATTCCGGATTGGACAGTCCCTTATTTGGCTTATATGACCCGGGGCGAGTTACCTGAGGATGAAACCTTAGCCAGGCAGATAACCCGACGGTCTAAGTCAATGACAATAGTCAATGGCGAGTTACACCATTGAAGTGTTACTAGGGTTTTTCAAAGATGTATTTCTCCAAAGGAGGGCCGTGAGATTCTTCGTGAGATTCATGAAGGGGATTGTGGTCATCACGCCGGATCTAATTCTCTTGTGGCTAAGGCTTTCCATCATGGATTTTATTGGCTGACGGCTCATGCTGATGCAGAGGATCTGGTTAGTAAATGTGATGGTTGTTAAAAGTTTTCACGACGCGCCCATGTGCCGGCTCAAGAATTGAGGATGATTCCAATTACTTGGCCGTTTGCAGTCTGGGGGCTTGACATGGTTGGGCCTTTTAAGAGGTCCAAGGATAAGAAGACCCACCTCTTGGTGGCGGTTGATAAATTCACTAAGTGGGTAGAGGCAGAGCAAGTGAGTAAGTGTGATGCAGCAACAGCGGTTCAATTCATGAAAAAGTGATCTTCCGCTTTGGCTTTCCACACAGCATTATAACATATAATGGCACTAATCTCTCCAAGGGTGCTATGAAGGAGTTTTGTCAACGTGAGCATATCCGGCTTGATGTGTCATCAGTGGCTCACCCCCAATCTAATGGTCAGGCTGAGAGAGCCAATCAAGAGATCCTGAGAGGCATTCAGCCCCGGCTTATGGTTCCTTTGAAAAGGACGCCGGGTTGTTGGGTAGAGGAGTTACCTCCGTGTTATGGAGCACCAATACCACCCCAACAGATCTACGGGTTACACGCCTTTCTTCATGGTTTACGGAGCAGAGGCGGTTCTCCCTAGTGACATCCGTCATGATTCGCCTCGCGTGGCGGCTTATGTTGAAGCTGATAATGAAAAGGCATGTCAGGAAGCACTTGACCTGTTGGATGAGGAGCGTGACATCACAGCGACTCGTTCGATGATTTATCAGCAGGATCTGTGCCGTTACCACAGCCGCCGGGTTAAAACCAGAACTTTCCAAGAAGGCGATCTGGTGCTCCAGCTTATACAGGATCAGACTGATATGCACAAGTTATCCCCACCTTGGGAAGGACCTTTAGTTGTCAGCAAGAATCTGAACAACGGGTCATACTACCTTATCGATGTTCAGACCACAAGGACTCACGCACGTCGGAGGAAGAGACTCGCCGGCCGTGGAATATAGCTCATCTTCGGCCTTACTACACCTGAGCCACTGGCTCTTCCGATGTACATATTTTTGACAATGTATATATTATGATCAATATAATAAACCGGCATCCCTGCTAAAGCAGGGCCTCTGTCGTTTTCTCTTAATGTGTTTTTGGTTACTTGGGAGCTTCCGGTTTATGCACGAAGTTATGATTACCCTTTTGAACCGGCTTATAAGCCAAATTGAAAAAAAACTTGGGGGCTGGCCACCCAGGTTAAAGGGACCAAAGAAAGTATGTTGCCAAAGCAACAGCTCAAACATAGGTACCCCTTGAGCACAGCTCAAAATATTACTTGGGGGCTCTTTTGTTCTAAAGAACATATGTTGCTATAACCCTTGTGATAGGCTTAAAAGCTAGGCTTGGAAGCCAGGTGTATTCACCTAAAACCCCGGGTTATCCTGCTTGTATGCCAGATGCTTCTCCATCAGGTAATCCTGATTGACCCGACGAACTCTTAACACTCAATCTTTTCAACAAGACCCTGAACTTGCTAAGGTTAAAATGCCGGTTTGTCATGAGAGGGCACGGCTTACGGATAGCAAGGAGAAGCTCAGGCTGATAAAGCCGCCTTCCTTGAAACTTGGATAAATCGGCCTGTGATGCACGATGCTACTCTGACCTCGCGTACTCCTGATAAGTCTATCTTTAAATAAGAACTGAACTTATCTGGGTTAAAATGTTGATTGGGTAATGTGAGTGGCAGCTCACGGAAAGCACGTACCATCTAGTGGCTAATGCTAGTTTCATGTAAGAAGATATTTTGGCTTGGCGGCCTATGAAAGCCTTGGATTTTTCTCTTGATTTGATTTTAATGTCTTTTTGCGATTTTTCTCTTATGACATAGTAGTACATGGTTGAAAACCAATAAGGCTTATAATGCCTCATGAGTCATATATGACATTAATATCCGGTGTTTATTAATCCTGCCTGGTTTTTTACTATAAGTCGCCAGTATGAGATAACATAATATCCGATGTTTATTAACCCGGCCCTGGATCTCTTTATAAGCCGGCAGTATATGATAAATTACTAGTACTTAAATTTGGGTTTTCACCCTTATTACATTGGCTTGGTAAACCAGCCGTGCGATTACATATCACAGGTATGATGTATGTTTATTCTTAAATCTAGCTTTGATTATAAACTAGGCTGGTTTCCCCTAAATTTATGTTGGGTATCATAACCCGTCTAGCGGTAAACCGCCGAGACGCTTTTTATTTGTTATATGCAGGAACAGATTCAACATTGCTAATATCATAAGCATACGTGGCATATTTTTATATAGCAACTCATCAGTGTCATGCAAAGCAAAATATGCGCGATGGCATAGTAGATCAAGAGTTTGAACTAGCCTATTACAAGGCGTTTGGTGCCTAAAAGAATGATTGTTTTCAACAAGACTTGCAGAAAGCAGAAGCTAATCTGGCTCCGGTTTATGAATCTTCGCCTGGCTGACTGGAAGGTTGCGGATCATCCTGCGCCGGTTCATCATCCTCTTCTCTACCCAGTGGCTGGAAGTCAACGGTTGTCCAATCGATCCCAGTTAAAGCTTTGAATACAGCTTCATCACTTATAAGGGTGGAGGGGTGAATATTAGGGGCATAAGTATGCTTACGGATTGGAGGAATAAGATTTGGAGCATCATAAGTTGGCGCGTTAACTTTCTTGTTGTTGGCATCATAAATCAACCGATAATGTGAAAGATCGGTCTCTTCAACCAATTTGCTAGCAATTGGGTGCATTTCCCTCGTCAAGGCTCTGAGGTCATCATTATTAAACTCTGAACCATCCTCCTTGATGCTTGGGTAGCCGTTTGCCAGATCGGCCGGATCAACATCAGATACCCATGCTTTAGCCCGAGTTAGTGCAGTAAGAGCACCCGCTCTGGCAGCTAATTTTTTCAGTTCTTCAAACCGGGCAGGCATCATTGCCAGCCTTTCCAATGTCTCCTTGATCAAGGTTGGGGGTGGTTTATTATGAGAAGCTGCGCAGATAACTCATTGTACACCGGTATATAACTGCTCTATAAGTGTATAGGCAGCTTTCAGTCTTTGCCGCATATCAGAGCCAAGTTGAGCAACGCGAGTTCCTGTGTTATCAAAAACATCGGTAAACCGAAAGTTTATAATACATGTTGAAAACCTTATGAAGACGGTGTTTACCGAAAACGGCGGTAGTCATGGCGTTTATTTTCTGTCTCAAGCCAGTTAACTCCTTAGTTACTGGATTAAGGCCCTTTTCAGCATCTTCAGCCCTCTTCAGCAGAGTTGATTTTTCTGTATCCCAACCTGCCCGCTCGTTCTTGAAGCTCCCCGTCAGTTTTTCCATTGTTGCTAAAGCACTGGTCAGTTCATCTTTGGCCTTGGAAGTTTCTGTTTGTTGCGATTTGATGTTTTCGTGAAGGTCGACGATTTGGGATTCTTTCTTGACAAGTTCAGCCTGCAGGAGACAAGCAATTTATGAGATGACAATGCATATTCAAAGTCCCAAGCACATAACAAGTAATCTACTTGGCACTTGGGGGCTAATGTCTATCGCTTTTTACCAGTAATTTTTTAAAGTCCCAAGCTCAATACAAGTATTATTCTTGGCACTTGGGGGCTAATGCATATTTGCTCAACGGTTTACCGGTTTTTAAAGTTCCTAAACAAGAATTTAAAGTCATGCAGCATAGTTAGTCCTCACTTAACATATTTGTTAAGTCGACCCTTGAGGGCTACACAAGCAAAATTAAAGAGTGGCCATTCTAAAGTCCCGGTTCATCTTAAAAGTATAAACCGGCCCTTGGGGGCTACACAGGCAAAGTTAAAGTTGATATTCTCTAAGTCCCAGTTCATCTTGACAATATAAACCGGCCCTTGGGGGCTAAGGGAAGAATATTTATGCAGAGTTAACAAAATTTACCTCATATCGCTCCTTCATCATATTCAGTAAACCGGCTTCATAGTCACGGTTTGAGTACAAGCGGTCTAGAAACCCATAATGAATGTATTGGGCACTGAGATGGGCATAACTTTCCAAATCTGTTTTCCACTTACTTTTGTCAACAACAGAAAATTCTTCTTTGGCGCTATGTTTTGATAGAGCAGTGGGATTGCCTGGGGCTGTATAAATCACGCCAGTGACTATCACGTCATCAGTTTTATCATCAGCGGCTTTAACTGGGCTTGGCGGTTTATCAGCATGAGTCATTGGATCAATTTCCATTTGATCAACTAAGGTTTCATGATCTTATGGTGGCGGATCATCAAGAATGGCCTCAGTATTTGGATTAGACTGTTCCGGGTTTTGTTCCAGATCAGATGGAGTGCTGTCATTAGCCGGTTTATTCAGTTTGGCCTTCTTGCTGGGTCTGGCCTGGGCTCTAAAGATAAGATGTAAATAGTAGGTTAAGTGTAATGATCAAGCATAAGGTGTGAAGGGTCAATTAAGTATGCTCACCCCGGAACAGTTTTGAGGACTGGAATTTGTGTTCCTCTTGACTCACCAGAGGAAGAATGGGAAGTTCCCTGGTAATTTGAATCAGACGGATTAAGAGGTTGTCTGAAATAACCTGCCTTGGGATAACATGTGTCAGCAGTACAAGAGACCTCTCGCGGCGCTATTTAACCGGCGACAGGGTAAACCGGAAGAAGTTACCACCTGGCCGCTATGCCGGGTTGTGCGGCGAACTTCATGTTGCTGTTTCTTCAAAAGAAAGTTTGGATCCACGTGAGCTAGAGGGTGAGAAAATCTTACTTTCCGGCTTGCTTGACGTGTTTTCTGTGTTGGCTGAGGGTCTGAGTTAGAAGAAAGAATAATTACCTTTGCATCCCCAGCACGGCTAGCTTCTGCGTCACCCTGATAATAATCATTGTCAATGAGATGTATGAAAAAGGAGCCAAGTGAATCAAGTTCTACCTCTGACTCATGATTATCATCATCGTCATCAATATTTAACTCGGTGGACTCGGCGGTTTTCTTCTTGGCGGGCTTCTTGTTGACCTTGGTTTTGACACGAGGTGTTTTGGCTGGTTTATCTTGCATTTTCCTCTTCCAGAATGGATCATCACCCTGTTAAAGATTGAAAAGATCATAAGGGGGGTTTAAGAATATGGATTAAAGCAGGAATTGGGTAATTCTTACAACTGGCGGTTTATTTGAAGCGTAGAATTGACTAAGCCCTATTTTGCTACAATCAGCCACCGGTTCATCCAACATCTTCTTGAAGGATTCAGTGATCTCATCATCAATCAGCTGAATCTCAGTGCGGCGTTGAGGGTCGTTCGCGTCCCCTGTGTATTCACACATTAAACCGGGGCGACGGCTTAAAGGCAGAATGCTCCAAGATACCCAGCAATGGACAAAGTCAATGCCTGTTAAACCGTTTGCTACAAAGGCTCTGAGCTTTGAAAGCTGGGGTGCATACTTAGCCCGTTCCTTTGCACTAAGTCTTTGCGGGAATGGATGTGTACTGGTAAGCCGGTGAGCATGGTAACCCGGCAGAGGATTTTCACCAGATGGAGATGTATCCCGGCAATAGAACCAAGTTTGATTCCAATCTTTAGGGTGGCTATCATGCTTAGCATGAGGGAAGCTGACATCTTTTCTTTTTTGAATTGACATCCCGCCAAGTTCAATGTTGGGCTCATCCGTAAATTCGGTACGGCGGTTTAAATAGAAGAAATATCTGAACAATTCAACTGTGGGATCTTCTTGCAGATAAGCTTCACAAAATACTTGGAAGTTGCAAATATTGGACACAGAGTTAGGTCCAATATCTTGAGGGTGAAGTTGGAAGCAATGGAGCACATCATGGAAATTTTTTGATCCGGGAGGGCTGAAACCTCGACTCAGATGATCAACAAAAACGATCACTTCCCCATCCTTGGGCCCAGGAGGATTTTCTGGACCGGGGGCTCTCCAGTGGATGTCTTCCTTTTTCGCTAAAGCGCTAGTTGCAACACACCCGTTCAGTTGCTCCTCTGTAACCTGGGATTGAACCCAGTTACACGCATAAAAGGACTTGGCCATTATTTGACGACCTGAAAGAAGATTTGTGTCGGTTTAAGGTTCACGGATAATCCGCCAAAGGTTAAAACACAGAAAGTGTTGAAGCATGAATAAGTGTTAAACCGGAGATTGGCATTTTCAAATTTACAAAGATGAGCGCTTGGCGGTTTAAGAGAGGGCTAATGGTACCTAGCGGGTTATTATTTTCTAAAGTCAAACTGCCTACACAGATATTTAAAATATAGATTTGAAGTTGGAAAAAGGCTATGTGATGAAAAACAGGTTTCACAGATCGATATCACAATTTTGTATCTACCGCGTGTCAGAAAAGGAAAATATATTCAGACTTAAAATAGGTGCTTGAGCAGTTCATCAAATCTAGATGGGATTTTTCTATACAAAAGAAGATGTTCTAATGATGAAAAAGGGAACTATTACTGCTACCACACAGGAATATATCAAGTTTGAATCTGCCATTTATACTACGGTGAAGAACAAGTGAAGAGCAGGGATAAACCTCCATGAGCTAGTACGAACCCTAGACAGATCTACGGACAGGAGGAAGAAGAACTTACTGAAGCTGTTGAATGGCAGAAGTGCGCGAGTGGAGTCTGGTCCGAACAGGTTGATGCAGCGGCCAACATTGAAGCAGAGGTGAAGTTCAACGGTGGCGGCGGAGCTCGAAGTGCTAGGGCGTCGCAAGGAAGACGACGAGACGAAGAGGCACGGGGGGAAAAGGGAAAGGGACCCCTGGCCCTATTTATAAGGCGAATGGATAAGTGGCCAGCGCGGGAATCGAGGAGGTCAAGAAACGGATCTGTAATAGGGCAAACGCCTCGATTTTTGGAGATTCATTCAAAATAAAGGAGATACCGTAAGGATTTTGGTTCTGTGTAAAATTAATGACAGGTGAAATCACGGCGGGTTATCATGATCCCAGAAGATGACGCCATGGCGAGTTACAAGTGTCGCGAGGATAATGAAGGAGGGGTTTTTTCTAAGTGTTGAAGATTGACATGAACAAAGTTCAAATCAACCTGAGGCCTAATGTTGGGGATA
Source organism: Aegilops longissima (assembly GCA_021605205.1). Classification (NCBI taxonomy): domain Eukaryota; kingdom Viridiplantae; phylum Streptophyta; class Magnoliopsida; order Poales; family Poaceae; genus Aegilops; species Aegilops longissima. The sequence continues at coordinate 574,175,497 of CM038680.1, read as the reverse complement.
TAGTTATTGAGTATAAACCGCCCTGGAGGGGCCGGGTTATGCTTAGGACGGTTTGCCAGTATTGAAGCCCATGAAGACATAGAAGATGGAGACTTATGAAGGAGATTTAGTAAGAAGGCCCAAAGCCCAAAGGCGGGTTAGGGCCCATAGATATAAACCGCCATTGATGTATGAGTTGTACTGTAAGGTAGGAAAGAGTAGATACCGAGCCAGACCCGTTTATGAGCCGGCCGGGATTCTATGGACCGCCGGGTGTCAACCTGTGTATATAAAGGGACGACCCGACGGCGGTTTAGAAAAAAGAAACAACAACTCGAGAGCCAGGCAAAGCGTATTCGCTCCCTGGTCATTGAAACCCTAGCAATAGCACCTCAAACTGGATTAGGCCTTTACCTTCACCGCAAGGGGCCAAACCAGTATAAACTCCCCGTGTCCTTTGTCCTGTTTAACCCCTTTAAGCTAACCTCATCGCAATGGCTCCACAACTAAGTCCTTCCATGAGGACATCTGCCGTGACAAAACCATGACACTCTCCATTACAAAGGAATCACCTCCGAACTACGCCCAGCCCAGATTAGGGGCTGAAAGTGGGGAATTTTACGTCCCACCAACCACCCACTTCATAGCCACTGTCGAAGACTTAACCGACATGCTGGATTACGCCTCCGAATACATCGACGGCATGGACGACGATGCCGGAGACAAACAAGGCCAAGACCCGCCGTTTACCGGATGTTGGACGGCCACCTCCACATACAATGTGTATATGGTGGATACACCCAAAGAGGATGACGGCGAAGGCAGGAAGGATCTGGTTGAGGACAAGCCTGCTGAGGCACAACCGAAGCGTCGATGAATCGCGTCGTAAAAAAGACAGCAATACCGGCACCAGAGACAATAACACTCCGGAGAACGCCGAAGACCCCGAAGCCCCCGTCGAGCCCACATCTGGACATGACGATTGGGAGGAAGGGCAAGTTAACCCCGACGATCTAGTTGGGAACGAGGACTCGGAGGATAGTAACTATCTACCAATCTCCGAGGATGATGTGAGCCTCGGTGACGAAGACTTCATCGTGCCAAAGGAACCCTTCGAGCAAGAGCTCTTTAAGCGCCAACTAATCGCAACAACGAGAAGCCTAAAAAAGAAGCATCAGCAGCTTCAAGCCGAACAAGAAATGCTCAATGACAGATGGACTAAAGTCCTGGCAGCCAAAGTATACGGGCTCGAACGCCCAACAAAGAGCTACCCGAAGCACAAGCTACTACCACAATTTGACGATGAGGCCCTTGAGACAATACCGCCAAAGTATAAACATGCTGATGAACCTGACCGGCCACCACGTGGGCGGGACAGAGCGACTACTTACGCCGAACACCAGCCCGTACCACCCCGCCGTAGAGGCAAGGAGGTAGCGGCTCCGGTCTACACCTATGACCTATGCAAAGATCTGGACAATAGAGCCAGTCAGACCAGATCAATCTATGGATCAAGGCAGCATGCTCCAACGCGAGAGGACGACCATCAAGACTGGCGCGACAAGCATTACCTCACCCGGGCTGAATACCGAACACGGATGCCGTCGAACTCCATCGTGACGTCGCCCGATACAGAGGCGCCGCACACCCCTTATGCTTCACCGATGAGGTAATGGAGCACTAGTTTCTAGAAGGGTTTAAACCCATGAACATTGAATCATACGATGGAACGACAGATCCCGCAGTATGGATTGAAGATTTTCTTCTCCATATCCACATGGCTCGCGGTGACGATCTCCATGCCATCAAGTACCTCCCACTAAAACTAAAGGGACCAGCCCGGCACTGGCTAAACAACCTCCCAGAGAAATCCATTGGTAGCTGGGAAGATTTGGAGGATGACTTCCGAGACAACTTCCAAGGCACCTATGTCCGGCCTCCGGACACCGATGACCTAAGTCATATAGTCCAGCAACCCGGAGAGTCAGCCTGCAAACTCTGGACTAGGTTCTTAATTAAAAAGAACCAAATCATCGATTGTATGGATGGCGAAGCCCTCATGGCCTTTAAACATAGCGTCCACGACGAATGGCTTGCCCGACACCTCGGCCAAGAAAAGCCGAAGTCCATGGCAGCCCTTACCGCACTCATGACCCGCTTTTACGCGGGGGGATGATAGCTGGTTTGCTCGTAGAAGCAACCGTACAAGCGACCCTGTCACCTCCGAAGCCAGAGATGGCAACGGTAAGCCACGACGCAACAAACACACTCGTCGAAACAATAATGAAGATACCGAAGACAAGGCGGTCAACGCCGGATTCAGTGGCTCTAAATCTGGACAGCGGAAGAAGCCATTCAAAGGAAACAAAGATGGTCCATCCAGTTTGGACAAAATACTCAATCGGCCTAGCCAGATTCATGGCACCCTTGACAAGCCTGCCAATCATTCCAACAGAAATTGTTGGGTCTTTAAACAGGCCGGTAAGTTAAACACTGAACACAAGGGGAAAGGGCCACCAAGCGAGGACGACGAAGAGCCTCGCCCATCGAACATAGGGGGACAAAAGAAATTTCCCCGTGAGTTGCAAACAGTGAATATGATATACGTCACTCATATCCGCAAGAGGGAGCGCAAGCGTGCGCTAAGGGACGTCTATGCCGTAGAGCCGGTCGCCCCAAAATTCAACCCCTGTTCGGCTTGCCCGATCACCTTCGATCGTAAGGACCACCCGACCAGTATCCGTCATGGAGGTTTGGCAGCCTTGGTCCTTGGTCCAATCATCGACGGATTCCATCTTACCTGAGTGCTTATGGACGACGTCAGCAGTCTTAACTTGATTTATCAAGACACGATCCGCAAAATGGGCATTGACCCATCAAGAATCAAGCCTACTAATACCACCTTTAAAGGAGTAATACCTGGTGTAGAAGCCCGCTGCACAGGCTCAATAACATTGGAAGTAGTCTTCGGTTCGCCGGACAACTTCCGAAGCGAAGACTTGATCTTCTACATCGTCCCCTTCCGCAGTGGTTATCACGCACTGCTCGGACGAACCGCCTTCGCTCGCTTCAATGCGGTCCCGCATTATGCTTACTTAAAGCTCAAAATGCGCGGCCCATGCAGCGTTATTACTGTTAATGGAAACATGGAGCGCTCCCTCAGTACCGAGGAGCAGCCGAGGTATAATGCGGCCCTATCAAGCCGCACACTTCATCGGCCATTAAGCCCCCGGACAATGTTAAACGAGTCCGGTCCACTCTGCATGATTACAACTCGGCGACTCCAGAGCTAGACTAGTAGTTTTGCCTCCGTCGATCGCCACACACATCCGCGGCACTTGTACCGGGTGTGCATAATTACGCACTCAAAATACCCTGGGCAACAACGGAGGCACAATACGGATAGGTCCATAGTACAGCTCGACCCTATATGACCTTGACATTTTTCCTTTAATCTTTTTTTCTTTTTTCTTCTTCAATACCACAGGTGCATTAAAACCTAGCTACTCCATGATCGTACAAGGACTCTTTCCGAGCCCGGTTTCGTACAGACATCCATGGGCCGTTCCTCTCAAGGAATCTCTCCCACAAAGGCGAAAGCGATGGAGACGTGCAGCAGGGTGTTCAAAGGATCTTCAAGACCACCTTTTCTTTTTTTAGGACCTGTACACAGCTTTCCCTTGTTCACAAATTCTCGGCATGTAAAATAGCCTTGATGCTTATGGCATCCTCTGTAAGAGCACGTTTTGACATATCAATCAGACTATAATGGAAATAGTTTCGCCCAACCCTATTCCGTATTGGCTTATATCATAATATGTATTCCCTCTTCACGTCAGGTTGGCATATACACCTCGACATGAGTTAAATTGCCAGGGGCTCTATTCGGCCACATATATTTTTCAAAAAAAAAGTCCGAACACTTTTATAGTATACTTCGGCGCCCCGAATATTGCATTATATGCATCGGCTCCGAATCATGTCTTTGGTCAATAGTTGCTGTTCGGCTCCGTGGTTACCACCTTACGCCCGCTTTGTTCGCTAAGGTAGTAAAGGGAGAACTACTGCGATTGTGTTTCTCGTTCGTGCGGTCCAACACCTCAATAGAGAAAGCCGAAAACTGACTGTCATGATACAGCGAGAGCTGGTCAGCGATTCGGTGACTTACTAAATCTTTTGCGATTTTTTACGTATTGTATGAAGGACTAACCTCCACGCAGTCACGCGCCTAAGGCATCCAAGTTTGGATAGCCGCACACGCACCAGGGCTAGCTCATAGTCCCATTGTCAAACTCCTATGGCTAAGTGAGAGTGATAAAGACGCATAGTCTGATTGCCTGGTTCACTGCACTGACACCTCCTTTACGGACCAAGAAGTGGGGTCAAATGTGGTCATGTGCTATTCCGAACACCCCGTAGTTTCTACGTGGTGGCTGAAGCCGACGACTGGTAAACTTTCAAAAATAAAGATGGCTGCACAGGAGGAAAATAATTTCAGATAAAGGCACAAATATATTAGAAAGCCATAGTTCATAAAACAACGTCTGGACAGCTCAGATACATTTACTCAAACATGATATCCTTCGAGCATTGGCCCTCTACTATCCGGGCACCCTCCAAGACGTCGTCAAAATACCGCTCCGGCTTGCGGTGATCCTTGCCTTCTGGCAGGCCTTCGGTCTCCACGACGGTGGCCTTCATCTTCTCCCATTGCATCTTGACACGGGCGAAGGCCATCCATGCACCTTCGATGCACGCCGAGTGCTTGACAGCTTCAATTCGGAGTCGCTTCATCAGGCCAAAGTAACTGCTAGGAATGGGTTCGGCTGGCCAGAGCCGGACTATGACGTCCTTCATGGCCAAACCGGACATCCTATGTAGCTCCGCCAGGTGCATCATCTGGTCGTTCAACAGTGCTGGACGCTCTGGCGCCAGGTACTGTGACCAGAAGAGCTTCTCCATCGTGTTCCCCTCTTGGGCCCGGAAATACTGTGCGGTGTCGGCAGTGCTCTTCGGAAGATCTGCAAAGGCATCTGGAGAACTCCATAGTCGAGTGAGCAAGGCATACTTCTGACAGCCGAATTTACTCTGCAAAAGAAAGGGCTTACCAGCCGCTATCTGTTCGGCCTGCTTGATCTCCTCGTGAGCCACCCGGGACTCGGTCCGCGCCACTTGGCCCCCTTGAGAGCCTTGGTAAGATTGGCTGCTTGTGCCTTATTCTTCTCTTCCAAGGCCTCGCACTAGCCGGCGGCGTCCTTGAGCTCTTGCTCCACTAAAGTCACCCGCTCCTCGTATCGGCGGTGGGCAACCTGCTCGGCCTTTAAATCTTGGCCGCTTTGTCAACGGCTTCTTGGCTCACCCGTGCCTGCTCCTTGGCTCGGGTGAGGTCGCCCTTCAGGGTCTCGACCTCGGCCGCACTACCTGCAATAATGAACAGGGCAACATAGGAGCTTAGACTCCGCATGGGCATATTACTTCAAGTGTGTGAACAATTTTTCAAAAACATACCTTGCGCCTCATCAAACCGCTTGTTGATGCGGACGAGATCCTCATCGGCCAGCTCCAGCTTCCGCTTGAGTTCGGATACTTCGGTGGCCTGGGCGGTCGCCGCTAACAGCGAAGCCTGTTTATCATAATAGACAAGTACGTTATCTCATGCGAATATCACTTGATCCTCTATTCGGCCTTTTAAGCCGAACAGAGTCTCACGGGCTACTATCTATACACATGCATGTTTTTCATATGAAAAGCGGCTAAAAATATTACATCGCATACCTCGAAGCCTGTTAGTAGGTTGGTGAAGGCTTCATTCAGCCCGCTTTTGGCGGACTGAACCTTCTCAACCACCGTACCCATCAGGGTACGGTGTTCTCCACGACGGAAGCACATTGCAAGGCCCATCGAGGGTTCGCGCCCGGATTAGTGGAGGTCGCCGACGGAGTAGGCGCTCCCCCTCCTTTGAAGGGGGTTGCTCGCTCGATTCCGGAGCCACATAGGCCTCCTGAATGGTGTTCGGTGGGGGCCGGACTGGTCAGGCCCCTGCTGCCGGGCCTCCATGGTGGTTGTGCCCCATGTTCTCGGCAGCCAAGTCATTACCTCCGGGCGCCTGCCTTGGCGGCCTCCCGCACCTCTCCGTGGGTCTGAGAGGTCTTGGGATAACACCCTGTCATCCATGTGGGTGGCGAGAGGCTCATGGAGGCATTTCGCCTCGACACGCCCATTTTGCATCATGCTTTTATATCGATATTTATTGCATTATGGGCTGTTATTACACGTTATGTCACAATACTTATGGCTATTCTCTTATTTTACAAGGTTTACATGAAGAGGAGAATGCCGATACTGGAATTCGGCCGAAAAGGAGCAAATATTGAGACCTATTCTCAAGAACTCCAAAATCCCTGAAACTCCATGGAATATCTTAAAATAAATAAATAAAAATCGTCATTAAAGATGAAGGCCGGGGCCCACACCTGCTCACGAGGGTGGGGGCGCCTCGACGCGCCTCACCTCGTGGGCCCCCGGTGGCTCTCCGACGCCCATCTTCTCCTATATGAAGTCTTTCATGAGAAAAACAGGAAGCAACCTTTGGGATTAAGACTCCGCCACGAGGCGGAACCTTGGCGGAACCAATCTAGGGCTCCGGCAGAGCTGTTCGGCGGGGACACTTCCCGGAGGGGGAAATCATCACCATCGTCATCACCAACGCCCTCTCATCGGAGAGGGCAATCTCCATCAACATCTTCACCAGCACCATCTCATCTCCAAACCCTAGTTCATCTCTTGTATCCAATTCTTGTCTCCAAGTCCGGGATTGGTGCTAGTAGGTTGCTAGTAGTGTTGATTACTCCTTGTAGTTGATGCTAATTGGTTTATTTGGTGGAAGATCATATGTTCAGATCCTTTATGCATATTATTACCCCTCTGATTATGAACATGAATATGCTTTGTGAGTAGTCATGTATGTTCCTGAGGACAAGGGAGAAGTCTTGCTATTAGTAGTCATGTGAATTTGGTATTCTTTCGATATTTTGATAAGATGTATGTTGTCTAGCCTCTAGTGGTGTTATGTGAACGTCGACTACATAACACGTCACCATTATTTGGGCCTAGAGGAAGGCATTGGGAAGTAATAAGTAGATGATGGGCTGCTAGAGTGACAGAAGCTTAAACCCTAGTTTATGTGTTGCTTCGTAAGGGGCTGATTTGGATCCATATGTTTCATGCTATGGTTAGGTTTACCTTAATACTTTTGTTGTCGCTATGGATGCTTGCAATAGAGGTTAATCATAAGTGGGATGCTTGTTCAAGTAAGAACAACACCCAAGCACCGTCCACCCACATATCAAATTATCAAAGTACCCAACGCGAATCATATGAACGTGATGAAAACTAGCTTGATGATATTCCCATGTGTCCTCGGGAGCGCTTTTCCTATTATAAGAGTTTGTCCAGGCTTGTCCTTTGCTACAAAAAGGATGGGGCCACCTTTCTGCACTTTATTTACTCTTGTTACTTGTTGCTCGTTACAATTTATCTTATCACAAAACTATCTGTTACCACTTATTTCAGTACTTGAAGAGAATACCTTGCCGAAAACCGCTTATCATTTCCTTCTGCTCCTCGTTGGGTTCGACACTCTTACTTATCGAAAGGACTACGATAGATCCCCTATACTTGTGGGTCATCACTCTCCACCATCTCCGGTGCCAGAGAGTTCCCCAAAAATGAGGATTGTTGGGGGAGACCACGGGCCAGACTGAAACACATAATGTAATATGATATCCTACAATTTGTAAAAGATCGGATGTATGTAAAGCATCCTTAGATACTTACGATTCGGCTAGGGGCTTTGCCCTGGGGCGCCGTTTGGGGATGGCTTCAGCATCCGAATCCGAGCCATCCGAGAGGGATATCTTACCCCTTTTGGATGCCTCCACCTCCGAATCTACGGAGGCCAACCTTTTCTTCTTCCTCCCCTTAGGCGGAGAATTGCTCTCTTCCTCATCCTCCTCTTCGTCTTCATCTCCCTCGTGGGAGGAGGGAGCCTCGGTCTCTCTGGACATAGCGTCCGAAGTACCTTTACGGCGGAGGCCACTTTTGGCCTCCTTGCCCTTCTTCTTGGCCTTCTTCTCCGGCGCCTGGTACAGCGCCGGGACCAGCATCCTCGTTAGCAGGGGATCAGCTGGGTTTTCGGGCAGCAGAGCCAGACACTTGATCCGCTCCGCCTTCTTTGTCTAGCCCTAATTAAAGTATGGAAGTCTTAGCATACCCCTTTGATTTGTGAACTAAGTTATGTTCGGAAATTAAACACTTACCGAGGTGGCCGGATGATTGTAGTCGAGGCCGATGTCGTCGGTCGTCTCCGGCCATGACTTCTGGGCCTTGAAGGGCAGCTTCCAGATCTCTTTGTGCGTCGTGCTGAAGAATCGTTGCAGGGTCCGCGTCCCTTCCGGATTGAATTCCCACATATGGAGAGGCCAGCGCTGGCAGGGAAGGGACCGGCGGAAAAGCATCACCTGAATCACATCAGTGAGAATGGTGTCCTTCTCTATGATATTTTTGATGCGTTTTTGCAGCATCATCACTTTGTTGGTTGACCCCCAGTCCAGACCCTTGTTGGTCCACGACGTGAGCCGCATTGGGGTTCCGGATCTAAACTCAGGAGTGGCCGCCCAGTTGGCGCCGAGAGGTTCGGTGATGTAGAACCACTCCTACTGCCATATGTTGACAGTCTCCACGAAGGCCCCTTTGGGCCAGGTGACATTGGGGACCTTTCTCACCATGGCGCCGCCGCAGTCCGCGTGCTGCCCGTCGACCACCTTCGGCTTCACGTTGAAGACCTTGAGCCATAAGCCGACGTGTGGGGGAATGTGGAGGAGCGCCTCGCACACGACGATGAACAGCGAGATGTGGAGGAAGGAATTCGGGGCTAGATCATGGAAATCTAGCCCATAATTGTAAGGTAACGCAACAGAAAACAAAAAATTTCTGACTCACCAGCCCAGGACCACTATGGAGACTGCATACAAGGTTTGATCTTTTTCGTTACCGACTCGTAGCGCAGTGGGAAGCAGAGTCGATGACGATCGGCGATGCAGATCCCCGCAGCTAGGATTTACAACCTCCCAACCACGAGGATGTATACCCTCATCTTCCCCTTGGACAGCCCTCCGGGAGGTGGTCAGACAGTTCCCCGGGTGATGTCGCGGACAGCCCTTCGGGAAGACCTTCGAATCTCGGACGGTTGCTCGGACATCCCTTCGAGAGGACCTTTGAAACTCAGATGGTCACACGGACAGCCCTTCGGGAGGCACTCTCGAACTAAGACCGAAACTATGATCTCTCTATAGAGTAGCACACATACGGTGTCATCTATCCGGCAGGGCTTCACCGTCCAGAACTAGTTCCTGCCGGAACCCAGACAGCCTTTCGGCTCTACGAAACTATTTCGCTGGGAGGGAGAGAGAGCCAGATCATGCAATGGCACTTGTATGTGATAAAGAGTGAGTGTGGAGAGTGCCTCTCCACCTTTATTTATAGGAAAACCCAAGGGGCAGGGGACACATGAAAAACCCAAAATGCCCACACTTTATGTCACACATAAAGGGCATAAAGGGATGACAAGTGGAGCCCCATGGAGGAGCTGCACCCTCCAACGTCCCACCTTCATGGGGCCCCCAAAGGGGGTTCCTTGATCCTCAAGTCCTTCTAGAAACCTTTTGGGAAAAGCCCCATAAGGTGGTTTCCATAAATATCCCAAAAAGCACTTTCAATATTCACGATTTACATTTTTCAACGTCTGTCAACTGAAAATATTTATGTGGGCTTAGAACATTTCCAGTACCCACTAAAATAATTTTCAACGTGTTCAAACAATTCGATTAGTGATTTTCATCTGCGAAAAGCATCTGAAGTGGTTCCGGCAGCTCCGGAGCATTTCCATCTTTTATCCCGGAAAGTTCCAGGAAGTTTCCAGAATGACTCTGGCACCCTCCAAGAATTATCAGGCATGTGCCGAAACCAATTTGACTTAATAGTATATCCCGAAACAACTTTTTGGTTTCACCGAAACTCATTCGATGACCTCTCTCTGCAGAATTTTTCCGCTGTCCGAAACCTTTCCGGTGTCCGAAACTTTTTCGATGTTTTCTTCTCAGACTCCCTGTCTAGTATTCAGCAGATAGATGACCCTTAAGCGTGTGACCCTATAGGTTTAGTGAAGTATAGACATGACCGGAACCCCTTCCGATCAATGATCAACATCGGAGCCATGGACACCCATATTGACCCCAGTACCCACACGAATAAATATTCGAGTGAACCTCCAGTTGCAGTGAGCTATTCCTGTTGCTTCGCGATATGTCACAAACACCCGAGGTGAGATTTATTGCATTCCCGTGGACGAATAATTTGTCCACCATGCAAGTTACCTCGTTACCGATTTTGTTCTCTTTTCTTGTTTCCGTGTTCTGGCATCCCAGTGATCAAATCACAAGGTGTCTGGCCAAACGATTATGGATATCGTAACACCGAGAGGGCCTGAGAATATGTCTCCATTGTCGGAGGAGCAAATCCCAATATTGAGCTATCTTGTTACTTGGCATACTTTTCCGTGAACCCTTAAGCCGCCGTAATAGCCACCCAATTATGGATGACGTTTAACAAACCCCAAAGTTGATGAAACAAGCATGAAGGAACTCGATACTCTCATGGTCTAAGGAATTGTGCAAACATTAACTATCTCTGTGATATTAACCATAAACTTGTGACGAAAAGAATCTCATAGCATAACATCAATTTGGGTCGATTTAACACAAGTGTTCTACCAACATCGTGCCCTCAAAATTGCCAGCATAGACATGCCCATGATCAGGAAAACAGGACCATCATGCAATACATGAGTCAGTCTTAGAGGCAATACTAGGAATACATTTTACCGTTTAGTATACCACACGTGCACATGAGTTTCCCTCCGAGCCCTGTGGATATTGCAGACTCGAGAATCATTGCAGTTATAGCATGGAACATAAACATAATTATGAACTTGGAGATAAATAATACCATATTTATTGCCTCTAGGGCATATCTCCTACAGACTCCCACTTGCACTAGAGTCAATAATCTAGTTAATGCTAATGCACTTTACACCTATGGCATACGGTGTAAAAAATGCTTCGCATGTGGTATAGCCTGATGTCCATCGGATCTGACAACCTCAGCTCCGTGTGTATCTCTGCATATCCTCGCTTTTTCACGCTTTCACAAAATTCATATTTTGTGCGGACTTGGCTTTGTATATATATGTGAATCATTGGTCGAAACCTGATTCCTCAGACTGAGTTATGGAGCAACTATCTGCAATAGTGTCCCATTGACCAAAGCCTTCCTGGAACCATACTAAGTTCATGAATGAACTATGTGATTCAACATATTTGTCTTTGTCGCTTATAAAGCGGCAACATACTTCGGCTTTGTTATAGAATTTACCACAGTAACTTGTTTGGAACAATTTCCAAATAACTGCACCACCATATTGTGTGTTACACAAAACCCTCAATTTAAATCAAAAATCGCATGGAGAAATGATGAAGACTGTATCGATGTAACCTTTTACAATGAACTCTTCATGATTTCCACTTGCGAGAAAACATGTCATCAGTGCTACTTTAGTACTCAATGATCCTTTCTCATTGTTGTCCCATGATCAGTACTTTTGATCACTTTGGTATCTATTCTCGCAACAACTTGGGAGTATTGGGCATATCTGGTTCTTTTACATACCATGGAATACATGATTAATCCAAAACTAGGAGTCTATGGAATCTCCATCATGTATTTTGCTCATCAGTGTTTTGGGACACCGATTCTTGCGAAAACTCTTTCCATGTGACTTCGGCCAGAATCACTCCTTGTCGTTCTTAGTGCTAAACAGTTTTAGCAGCTTGTCAATATGTATTTTTGTTCAGCCCTATTAGATAAATCAATCTCCATAGATCATTATGCCTAATATCAAGGCTATTTAGCCCAAGCACTTCATCGAAAAACTATTTTCAAATGAAGTCCTAAATCGTGTCAAGAAATTTATTTCCAATTAACAATGTGTCAAGATCACAAGGTTTTCAGAAATATTATTATGCTCCCACTTACTTTCCTGAAACCACAAGCATCTTATTTACCCATTGATGAAGTCAAACCCCTTTGACCATTCCATCAAAACGAAGATTCCAACTCCATTTTTCTTTCTTTTGTCCATTGCTGGAACTCTGAAGTTTGCATACTTACTAGCATACTCTGGACTGACAAAATACTTTGGATTGTATCACATACAAGTCCTAGGTTGTATTTCCATTTCATGGAAATTCTTTTTTCATCCATGTTACATATCTCATGTTTGAAATATGTATTAATTGCTAGTTTAACCCAAACCAAATTTAAGCATTGCTATGGTGAGACAATCTCATTGTAGTCAACTCCTTGAACTTGTTCTTGCAACAAGTCGAGCTTAATGGATATGACATTTTAGCCGTACCAGTTTATAGTCCCATTACAATCCGTTAGACTCTAGGTCTTTCAGAGGGTTTATCAAGATTTTAATCTTGAATCATTTATGGAAACTATCTCGTATAATATTGGCATTTAGCCAATTCCGGAGTCAGGGCCCATCAATGCTTCCTTGTGTATCATAGGTATATTGTTGTCTAACAAAAATATCTTGTTTGCGCACCTGAGAGGTTTGCACGAGCTTTGTCTATGTTTTTCAGCTGCAAGTTCAACCGAAGTCCATACATCTCATGTAGAGGCTTCCGTATTAGTCGCAGTAGGAAACTCTAGAATCACTTCCAAGGTTCCTTTCCTTTGACCTGATGACGAAGATACTTGTTATCCCTTTAAAAGCATACCGTTGTGTGGCAAAATCCTTTGCCTCGGTATAGTGGTGGGGGAATACCCAATGACTTAGGATAACTTTACAAAGTAGCACTTGTCTGATTTGGAATAGGTTTGTAACCTTTTACACAAGCCCCATATTCCAAATGTTAAGACAAGATATAACATGGTTGGGCGTACCATACCATGCCGTCATTTCAACAGACCTGATGGAGCCCCTTTCAGTGTAAAAGCCGCAGTCTCTAAAGCATTACTCTTTAAAAGTGATAATGGCAAATTTATTTATGTCACCTTTGATCTTACCATGTCATAAATGGTTTGATTACATCTTCACAGACATTCCACTCATAGTGGTGTTCTGGGAGTTGTAAGTTACGAAACTCTTTTCACAACTCATCAGACATTCGCTAAACTTGTAAATCAAATACTCCTTTCTGCAATCAAATTGCAGAAATATAATTTTCTTGTTACAATAAATTCTACTTCATTTTTGAAAAACCTTTTGAATGATTTCAAAAGATCCATACTTATGTCTCATCAAGCAAATATCATATATCTACTTGATTCATTTCTGAAGATAGATAAATCCACTACTTGCAATAACATTTATTGAACTATACACATCAAAATGTATGATCACCAATAAGTTTGTTGCTCGTTCCTTATGGACTGTGAACGGTATTTCAGTCACTTCATTTTTCGGAGGAAAGTTGCAAGTGTCAGATGATTCAAAATCAAACGACTTCAAAATCCACCATAATGGAATTTTTCCATGTGGGTTTCTCCAATGTGACCAAATGCAGTGCCACACATGTGTGGTATTATCATAGTCTCGCGACATTTTGCGTCAGTGTTATGGATGTATCATTTTACCATCAATATTCATAACATATATCCCATCTTGGATTGTCGGGGGTTGGGTGCGACATATGCCAATGGATGGCTTATCATGGTGGGAGCGAGTAGAACGTCGCCGGTGCCTAGAAGCGGGATGAGGCGTAGACACGTACGTCGGCGAACTTTACCCAGGTTTGAGGCTCTCCGTGAGATAACACCCCTAGTCCTACTCTGCGGGGTCTCCGCATGATCATTAAGGCACTAGTGATACAATGGTGCTCCTTGAGCTGTATGCTAGAGGTGGAAGAAGGCAGGCACGCTCTCTCCCTCCTCTAGGTATGAGTCTAGTTCTCACGGGTTGGGAACCCTTTGCATGGGTGCCCTGGGGGGTTTATATAGGCCTACTTCTGTGGGTACATTGGTAATCTGCTGGTTGTAGGACTGCCTGTCGATTTCTCGTTGCGGCTTCTCCGCCGATAGCCGGGCCCGCCCCGTCTGCACGGAGCCGACGAAGCCGCCGCCGCCGCCCATGGGTCTTGCCGGCTGCTGATTATCAGAGCTATGACACTAATGACACAGCTTGTCAGGAAGCGTGGCTACAGCCCCGCCCCGGTGGAGATCACCAGAGCCACACTGTGTCTCGTCCGTTAATGGCGCACGAGCCTCGAGGGAGGGATCGCCGCTCGCTGAAGCCGCCTCCTCCGTCCGACCGGTCGAAGCTTCCGCCGACTTCGGACTCATCGCTTAGTAGGGCCCGCCACCTGCAGCCGCATCGACAGCCGTCGGGAACAGGCTCCACCCGTCAGAATGACGCCAAGGGGGAGTGGCAACAGTTCCGCGTCGTGCAGAGATCTCTGCCTGTATGGGGCACTGTGGCCACGCCCGGCCTTGGATTCGGGGGGATGGGCTACGCTGTAGCCACACCCTGTCTTGTCTTCTTGATGAGGGCGCAGACTTTGAGGGTGCCACGTGCCGGTTGCTAGGAGTCGGCATGTCTTGATGCCGTCTTCTGGAACTCGGCCGTCTTCTGGCAGCCGGCCGTCCATTCAGCCGACCATCAGAAGGCGGCACTTCATCTCGATGCTTTGAGGGGCGCAGCCAGCCCCGATGTCTTGAAAGGTTCTGGGACTCGGGCTAGGCTACCCGTGGCCCATTACTCCGACAGTAGCCCCCGAAGCTAGTGAGGCGCCGCGGCTGAGGAGCCGAGGAGCCTCACTAGTTTCCTTCTCCGGGTGCATCAGGTGGTAACTTCTTCCGGCTTCTGCTGAGCCGCCTGGTGGGAGTCGGCCTCATCCAGACGGACTTGTTTAAAACTTCGAACGTGACGGCAGGAACCAGGTGGCGTTCTTGCTAAGCTTCCCGGCCCGCTGCCCGTCGTGGGCATGGCACGTGGCGCCAGCCAGCCAGGCTAGCCTGCCAGCCCATGCGCGCGATGGGAAGCGTCTGCAGGCTAGGCCCGCCACCACCGGGCCTCGGCGGGCGAGCGGATCCGCTGCGGCCGAGGCGGGTGGTTGGGCTTCCCTGCGGAGTTACTGCGCGCAGTAACTCACGCGATAAAGGTGGGAGCGTGGGGTCGTGGGCACAGTTAATCCCACGATCCCACGCCCGCCCCCTCGGCTTCGTAGCCCGTAGGCCCATAAGTAGGGGGGAGGAGAGGGAGCGGTGGAGCACGCGCGCCTCTCCACCCCATTTCCCTCCGTCTTCTTCCTCTCGTCGCAGCACCCCTGAGCCACGCCGAGGCGCTGCCGCTGCTCGTCTCCGTCGAGCTCATCCATCAACCTCTCGCCCCCATGGCGCGCTCCGGAGCCTGGGACGGCTCCACCATCCACGAGGATCATATCGACTTCCTCCGCCAGACGCGGCGGCTGCCCGGCAAGGACTATGTGAAGGTTCGCCTCGCACCGGAGGGGGAGATCTCGCCGGCGCCGGAGGAGGGCGAGTGGGTCGTCTTCCGCTCGCACTGCTTACGCGGCCTTGGCCTGCCGGTGAGTGGCTTATTCCGGGCCTTCCTCGAATTTTACAACCTCCAGCCGCACCACCTCACCCCGAACACGATGGTGCTGCTATCCGCCTTCGTCACTCTGTGCGAAGGCTTCCTCGGCGTCCTCCCTACTATTGAGCTTTGGGGGGAGTTCTTCTACACCAAGCTCGGCACCGTTATCGCGGGCGTGCCGGCTCAATGCGGCGCCTTCATCGCGGTGCGGAGGCCGGAAGCTGACAATCCATTTCCTCCCATCACACTGATCCAGTCAATGAAGATGTGTGATACGTCTCCGTCGTAACTATAATTTTTGATTGTTCCATGCCAATATTATTCAACTTTCATATAATTTTTGGCAAATTTTTATACTATTTTTGAGACTAACATATTGATCCAAAGGCCTAGTGCCGCCTTTCTCGTTGTATGTTTTGGTTTCAGAATATCCATATCAAACAGAGTCCAAACGGGATAAAAACAGATGGAGATTTTTTTTGGAATATTTGGAAAGTCTGGAAGAAAGATCATCACGAAACGGTGTCCGAGGTGGGCACGAGGTAGGGGGCACGCCTACCCCCGGCGCCCTCGACCCTCGTGGGCCACCCGTAAGGCCGTTGACGCCCTTCTTCGGCCGCAAGAAAGCTAATTTTTGGTGAAAAATTACGGCGAAGGTTTCAGTCCACTCGGAGTTACGGATCTCCATATATATACGAAACGATGAACATTACAAAAAAAATACACTTCCTTGATGATACGTGTTTGTCACAGTAGGTCGCGTTTTTTCTCATGCATGTACATCCATGACGATTTTATGACAGAATCAAGATAGTCATACCTGTGTTGTCGTAGAAGTGTTCCATGACATTACCAAAATTATCATCACGGAAGTGTCCACTTCCATGACGATAAATTGCGCGTCACGTAAGTGCTTTCATCAAGGGTGACCGACACGTGGCATCCACCATAACGAACGCCGTTAAGCTTATCGGGTCGGGTTTTGATCCGATAACCCGTTAATGCCTGCACTAATGGGAAATTTCCACATGTAAAATTTTATTGGCCGGACGAAACACGGTTAGCTCGCGATTGGGTCGATAGGCGCCTATGATATGTCGACACGCGCCACGCCCACCATCGCCCATTTATTTTACAAAGCCGCCCGCTTGACTTGGTCAAAAGTTAACGGGCTGGCCCATGAAAAGCATGTTAACGGTCTCTTTGCAAATTGCCCATTTTATGGCCCGTTAACTCACGGCCCGTTAGGCCCTAAAGGAAACCGGCCCAACAACGCCATGTGGGCCGTCGAATATAACACCAACCCATTTCACTTTCGCCCTTGTATGGCCCAAGACGCCTCTTTGGCCCATATGAGGCCTTTCAGATCTTTCGCCCTTTACAGCCCACGGTGACTCTAGCCCATAATGAACAGTAATTTTCTTTGTACCCGTTAACGGCCGGATTTACATGGGCCGCTTCCAGCCCATGTTAGCTTTGCCTATTGACGCCCATACGCTCTTGGGCTCCTTTTCGCCCTCGACATTCCTACCACATCGCCTCGTTTCTAATCGGGCCAAATTCGCCCATGGCAAGAGTCGCCCGTTATTGGCATGTTCCCCAAATGGGCCAAATTCGCCCATGGCAAGAGTCGCCCACATCGGCTCAGTTACCCTAATGGGCCAAATTCGCCCATGGCAAGAGTCGACCCGCTTCGGCTCGTTAACCCGCTATCGCCGCTTTCGCACCGCCCTATATTCTGGCCCATTAACGACCCGTTATGCCTGTGACGGAATTAAGCCTTTGCAGTCCTATGTCCTGTTAACGGCCCGTTACCGTACGTGCTGGGCCGATACCAATTACGCCCGATTATGGCCCATGTAGACCCATTTATCCGAGGCCCGAGGCCCACCGATTACAGGCTCATTTATCGACAGCCCAAGGCCCACCGATTACAGGCCCATTTATCGACGACCCGTAGGAGACCCATGGATCCTACGACCCGTATATGGCCCATGGTAGTTGTAGCCACTAGCAAACCAGGGAAAAAGAAGACTAGGAAATAAATAAGGCCGAAACTAACTCTAGGCTATTAAGGCGATTGCACAGATTACATCCACTCGGCATCAAAGATCGCCACTAGTGCAAATATAGGGAACACCCTACACTATACAAAAATGGCTTGCTGTTTTCTTCAGCCGGTGGCTGCACGTTAAGAATAAATTTTGTATCGCACCAAAACAAATTACAACTATATAACAAAAGGAAGGTTGGCATAAAACTTAACAGTCTAGCAGATAAATGCACACAAGAAGTTCAGAATGTCAGTTCATTTGACCTGACTGTTACGTTTTCATGTTGTATTGTCTGATGGAGCACCATAACCCGCACCTTCATTTCCCCTAGGCTCCTGAACAACATAGCAAATGTCTGATAGTCTAGTTTCAAAACCATGCATATCTTGATGACATTGAGCAATGTTTCTCCTTGTTTCACAAAGGGCCTCTGTTAGGGAATGGACTTGTGTCTGGAGCGCAGATACAACATTGCTTTGAGCTTGCATATCTTGATCATGAGGCAGTTTGGACGATATTGCCTTAACAACCAACGCAGATACGCAGAACATGCTTTTGGCATCGTTAGTGGATTGGTACTAACCCATCGCAGCAAGAGGCGACATTGCGGTTATAGTTGCCTTGCCACCTTCAGAAGGTAGCGGTTCCACCATTTTTTCCATAGCTCGCTGAAAAGTTGAGGTTTTACATTAGTAGTACCAGAACATAAGATATTGAGGAGGCAGCAAAACCAAACAAAATAGCTTTGGTCTATATACAGAACTTATTCTGGTGAATCCATGTAAAATATTAGTTGTATTTTATTGCAAAGTACATAATAAAACCAGGTTCCAAACATGTGACCATGTACCATCGCTAATGTATTGGCTATTTCTTCACATTGTATTGAGGGCTAAGGATAAAGAGACGAAGTTTATAATATGGTAAGCATAGTATGCCATCATTCATATCACAAAACAACTGAGAACAGACAAACAGGCAATTGTAACATTGTGTGGGCAAGTCCAGCACGGAACTAGATTACGGGTCAAGATCAAAGGAACATCACTCCTCTCTTTTAAACCTTGTAAGGTGCAATGATACGCTAAGACAATTGTGTATAAAATTGAAAAGAGTAATAGACATTGGCTGCAAACCATGCAGTTCAAGGCACAAGTCAGAGTAAGTAGTAGTTAAAAGGCATGAGGATTAAGGACTTACAACAGCGGCTTTGACTGGTGTAGTCATGCCCTTCTTCTTGCTGGTGTGACAGTCCTTGAAGATTTCCACATCATTTGGTTCAGATACTTTTTGGTCCTTGCGGGCTTTCCTATGCATTTCGAACAAGTCAATATAGATCTGATAATATGGTACAACGAAAAGAGTGAAATATCAGCTAATTACAAGAGCCTCGCAGTGTGCAATATAGCTACAAGATCCCGCTGTCTGTTGAATTTCACTTTCAGACGGTTGGCCTTGTTCTTTGAACAGTTCACCTACAAGAAGATAGATTTGTGTGGCACATGCGTAAATAGGACTTCAACATGTGATCTGATCACATATATATAATGTACTCGATACTTGGATCAGACCAAAGTGTTTAACAAGGCCCTCTAGTCTTCATCCGATATATTTTCCATTGGAGATGTTTGGGAAAGTTCACCGTTAGCCTTGCCTTCAAAGTGAGTTTTCCTCAAGTTATACCGACATCGTCAGCAGAGCATACTTGAAAACATGGGTGCAAGCTTGTCCGGTTGCATCATCTTGGCTATCCAACTTGAACCTCATCTGTTGAAAATTATGGAGTCTCATTATCAAGAACCTAGAAAGTATGGGACAGAGCAAGACGACATTACTAGTTTCCATACATAACCATACTTACGTATAAATGGTCGAGGAAGGTGTTGAACTGGTTTCGTCTTTGTCATTCCTGCATTGAATCCATGTTGGGAGGATACGTACATGACACCTAACGGCAACCGCTGCCTCTGATACTAACTTGGCTGACTCTGTAGCATTACGTGGCCTTTTTAAACCTGCCTCAAAACGGATCTCCATTCTTCCTCCTCTAATAGTTAACCTATCAAGCATTAT
This sequence comes from Aegilops longissima, assembly GCA_021605205.1. Taxonomy (NCBI): domain Eukaryota; kingdom Viridiplantae; phylum Streptophyta; class Magnoliopsida; order Poales; family Poaceae; genus Aegilops; species Aegilops longissima. The sequence continues at coordinate 574,155,673 of CM038680.1, read as the reverse complement.
CCCTGATGTTTGTTTCCTCTTGCGCCTAGGTGCTAGTCCAACAACGAACATAGGAAGTGTTAGTGTACATCAAACCGTGAGACTACATATAAACAAGCATGGAATCAGAATTTGACTCCAGAACTACCTTCTTGCTGTTGAAGCTCACAAGGTTCATCGATATTGCCAACTCGCCTTGTGTCAAGAGTGCTTAGGAAGTAGTGTCGTGGCAAGGGAGCTTGGGAACATGCTGCTAGCTCATTGACGACGAGTATGTCGTGCACCGGTAGTACTATGGTAGGTGTTGCAAGAACTAGGGCTGTCTCTCGCTTGTTTGGTGGAAGCTATTTGTTTATGTTTGGATTTTTTGCAGCTCGTAGCATGGGATGCCGTGTTTGTAGAATTTTCGCTGGACTTTGACCTTCTATTGCACCATCAAGATTAGCAGAATCTGCAGGATTCATCCGCTTCTCATTCCCTCGCCATTCGTGTTTCTTCCTCTTTCTCTGCTCCATGTTAAGTCAAGCCGACAAGAAAAACGAATAACAATTTAGTTCTTCGAGCAAATTGATGCGTGATGCATTTAACTGAACTTTGATGTTAGACAACCACATGATAGGAGGATGTAATATGTATGAAAAACAGGACGGAAGAGATAACCAGAACTATGATGTGTAAACTAAGAAGAAGACATTTCACCAAATTAGAAGCAATGCAATGGAAGGTAGACACCATATGGAAGATGCTACAAAAATATCGCTTTGCCAAGTTAACAGTGTCTCATCATAAATGGTGTTTAAACAAATGTGAAGCAGTACAAGAAATAAATCATATGCAAGATGCAAACAACATCACACTACCATGATAGAGGTCCCTCATCATTAGTGCCATTGCATATTCACAGCTTATGATGTGTAAACTAAGGAGAAGGCATTTCAACAAATTAGAAGCAATGAAAGCTAGACACCATATGAAAGATGCAACGAATATCACTCTACCAAGTTAAAACTGTCTCGTCATAAGTGCCATTTCAACAAATTAGTAGTACAAGCTAGAAAAGAATGTGAGATGTAACCTATATCACACTCTGAAGTCAAACGTGTCTTATGATAAGTGATTGTTGCTGGTTACACAACAATAGTAATTTGATGTAAGAACATGGTGTGATAGACATACATTGTATGTTCTAGAAACAGGAACACGTGTCTTATTCAAGTATAATGTGTAAATTAAGCAGATGGAATTCAACAAAATTAGAAGCAATACAAGCTAGACATCACACATAACATGCAACCACATATAACAGTGCCAAGTTAGAGGGAGCACCAGTGATGCTGCACTAGGGAGACGTGCTCATCATAAACACAGCTTTGCTGAGTGTCTATGCATGTGTTGTCTTGGAAATCATCTTGGGGGTGTGGAGGAGTAGAAACTGTAGAGGCCCTCCGTTCGGAAGGAGCACCTTTATCCGCTGCATTGTGCTACCTCTTGAGCACTGTGTTGGATTTCCCCGAAGAGGAGAGGATGATGCAGCAAAGTAGTGTAAGTATTTCCCTCAGCTTTTGAGAACCAAGGTATCAATCCAAAGAGGAGGCTACGACAAGTCCCTCGTACCTGCACAAAACAATAGCTCCTCGCAACCAACGTGATTAGGGGTTGTCAATCCCTTCACGGTCACTTACGAGAGTGAGATCTGATAGAGATGATAAATAATATTTTTGGTATTTTTGATATAGAGATGCAAAGTGAAAAGTAAAAGGCAAAGTAAAAACAAAGCAAGTATTAAAGTAATGGAGATTGATATGATGAGAATAGACCCGGGGGCCATAGGTTTCACTAGTGGCTTCTCTCAAGAGCATAAGTTTTCTACGGTGGGTGAACAAATTACTGTTGAGAAATTGACAGAATTGAGCATAGTTATGAGAATATCTAGGTATGATCATGTATATAAGCATCACGTCCGAGACAAGTAGACCGACTCCTGCCTGCATCTACTACTATTACTCCACTCATCGACCGCTATCCAAAGATGCATCTAGAGTATTAAGTTAAAAACAGAGTAACGCCTTAAGCAAGATGACATGATGTAGAGGGATAAATTCATGCAATATGATAAAAACCCCATCTTGTTATCCTCTATGGCAACAATACAATACGTGCCTTGCTGCCCCTTCTGTCACTGGGAAAGGACACCACAAGATTGAACCCAAAGCTAAGCACTTCTCCCTATTGCAAGAACTACCAATCTAGTTGGCCAAACCAAACGGATAATTCGAAGAGACTTGCAAAGATAACCAATCATACATAAAAGAATTCAGAGAAGATTCAAATATTGTTCATAGATAATCTTGATCATAAACCCACAATTCATCGGTCTCAACAAACACACCACAGAAAGAAGATTACATCGAATAGATCTCCACGAGAGAGGGGGAGAACATTGTATTGAGATCCAAAAAGAGAGAAGAAGCCATCTAGCTACTAGCTATGGACCCGAAGGTCTGAAGTAAACTACTCACACTTCATCGGAGGGGCTATGGTGATGATGTAGAAGCCCTCCGTGGTGGATGCCCCCTCCAGCGGAGCTCCAGAACAGGCCCCAAGATGGGATCTCGTGGATACAGGAAGTTGCGGTGGTGGAATTAGGTTTTTGGCTCTTGTTCTGATCGTTTGGGGGTATGTAGGTATATATAGGAGGAAGGAGTACTTCGTGGAGCAATAGGGGCCCACGAGGCAGGGGTGCGGCCTGGGGCCCACCTCGTGACCGCCTCTGTTATTTCTTGGAGTAGGGTCCAAGTCTCCGGATCACGCTCGTGAGAAAATCACGCCTCGAAGGTTTCATTCCGCTTGGACTCTGTTTGATATTCCGCTTCTTCAAACACTGAAATAGGCAAAAAATAGCAATTCGGGCTGGGCCTCCGGTTAATAGGTTAGTCCCAAAATAATATAAAAGTGGAAAATAAAGTCCAATATAGTCCAAAACAGTAGATAAAGTAGCATGGAGCAATCAAAAATTATAGATACGTTGGAGACGTATCACCTTGCTAACTTCCTTCCGCTTTATTGATTTTGAATTGTCAAGTAAAACCAACAAGAAAAAGCAATAAAATTCTCCCTTCAGAAATCATTCATGCATGATACTGACAATCACTACTTTGATGTGAGGCAAACACATGATACCAGGATGGAATATGTATGAAAATCAAGACGACATGGCATGTTCACAACTGTTTGTGTAAACTAAGCAGAAACCATTCCAGCAAATAAGAAGCAATGCAAGCTAGACACCACATGAAAGATGCAACCAATATGACTCTGCCAAGTTAAAAGCGTCCCATCATAAATGGAATTTCAACAAATTAGAAGCAAAGCATGCTATAAATCATATGAAAGATGCAACTAATATCGCACTGCATATACTAAAGGTGTCTCGTCATATTGATTGATGCGGGATACAAAAAAAAACAATAGTTTTATGTAAGGACATGCTTAATAGAAAGATGTACTATGTACTAAATACAGGAAGGCATGTCACATTAACATGTATAATGTAGTATATGCTAAGCAGACTAGCACATGCAGTTTAACCAGATTGGAAGAATTAGAATCTAGACACCATATGCAACATGCAACCACATATCACGCTGCCAAGTTAGAGCAAGCACATGCGATGCTAGTGTAGGGGAAATGCTGTAATCAACTACAGGGCTACGTTCACTATCTTCATCTAGCATTTCTGTTTCTTGAGAATCATGTCGGGAGGCTGACGCTGCATTCTTTAAAAGAGTAGTCCCCTTGCCTGCCTGCCTCGTCATAAGTGATTGATGAGGGATACACAAGAACATTAGTTTGATGTAAGAACATGGTTAATACACAGATGTACTAGTATGTACCAAAAACTGAAAGGCATGTCATATTCAAAGGTATAATGTGTAAGCTAAGCAGATGCAATTTAACCAAATTAGAAGCAATACAAGCTAGACATCCACTGGAGTGGTGAACATGATCATCTAGGACCCGAGAGCCTGGTGGAGGCGGGCTGCTTTGCCACCATCGCTGCTTTTAGTTGGCTTCCGTGTGATGCCTGTCTTTGTTGGGCTTGTCACTGGCTCGCCAAGGTCCCGACTAGCTATTTGTCTTCCGTGCTCACGGATGGTGGTTCATGTAAAAATATCTTTCCTTATCTTAATAAAGACCGACTTTGGCCTTTCGAATACAAGCTAGACACCATATGGAACATGCAACCACATATGACACCGCGAAGTTAAAGCAATCACCTGGGATGGTGGTTCATTGCGAGTGAGGTCATCAACTCCAGAGCTACATTTACCGTCTCCATCTGCTGACACTGCACCCTTTATAGGATGTAACGTGCCGTGCCTAGCCGCGTAGAAAGCTGGCACGACTTGTCTCTTTTCTTTTTTGCTTCTCTCGAGGCAGACTCTGAAATACCATTGCATAAAAACACAATAGTGAGAGTATGGGTGAAGTGTGTGCAGAACTAGTGCACTGTAAAAGTAGCAGATAGCAGGTGGCTGAAAAATAAATGACAAGAGACATATGATAGCTCTAGAACATTGCATGGCAAACAAAATTAGATTCTACACCGTATGATTTTGTAATATATGAGCACAGGAAATGCAGGTACTCCTCCAGCACACCACCACATGTGGTCATATCTAAGATAACAGTCGACTGAAAATAAATAGGTCAGTCAATTTTTTAATGAACCGCCCGATCTATAAGGAACGGGCAGATGGCCTTCGTCTACCTCCCGCCATCCATCGTTGATGATCTTTCTCGAACCGCCAACGACCACCGCCTGCACTTCGCCTCCGCCGCCCGCCCTCCCATTGTAGCGACCCGACCTCTCGATGGTCAAGTTCGTGCTTCATGTCATCCTCGGATCGGTAATCTTGACACACACAATACTCAAGGATTTATAACAGAGTAGCAATCACACACTTATTACATCAAATGTCTCAAAAGAGAACTTATTACAATAATATGGCTTAAGGCCATCTAATGCGATAACAATGAAGGCTTGGAAGATAAAGTGAGTCCATCAACTCCAACGACATAATCGAGCTGCACGGCAACGACCTACAATCCTTACTCCTCATCTGAAAAGTCTGCAACATAATACGTTGCAGCCCGAGAACGGGTCAGCACATGAAATATGCTGGCAATGTAACACACAAAGAGTAGTGAAAGAACAAGCTATACTACATGCATATATGGCTGGTGGAAAGCTCTATGGTTACAGTTTTGCGAAAAGCCAATTTTTCCCTACATCAAAGGAATAAGTTTTTCTTTAACTATCATGGTGGTTGAAACATCATTGAGAAGGTATAACCCCAACTCAATCCCAATTAAAGTGATTAACAACCCGGCAGTATTAATTTAGAGTGTTGAGATACATGTGAATACTGAAGTACTAGATACTCAGAATTATCCATAACCGGGGACACGGCTAACCATGATTAGTTTGTACACTCTGCAGAGGTTTATGACTTTTCCCCACAAGACTCGATCGCCTCCGCTGGTTTCTCGCATTGCATGGTGTTTGAGAGACGGATGACCGAGACACGATCTTTCGTAAACATTAACTCTCTACTCGGATAGATCATACCAAACCTATAAAACCCACTACCGCTGACCTACCTCTTCGAGAGCTTCACGTAACTTACTCAACTATGCTAGAGCCCATAATAGCTTGTGGCTGCACATGGAAGTTTCTAGCATGAATAATCTCAGTCCCTTTGAGCACGGATGGCGGTCCATAGGAAGATCACACGGGTACCCCGGATTTCCAAAAAACAGACAAGACTGGGTTCCTGTGTGCCTCAATCCACCCAGATGTGTATTTAAGTTGCCACCTTAAAGTAAACCATTAATTAACAATCTCACGTCTGTCGTGAATATCTCTCAAATCCAAACCACGTCTACGAGCATAGCATGGCACTATAAGCATAACGTAGAAGTAACTCCCAAGGGTTTGATAGTAACAGGACAATAGGTTCCTACCTCATCATCTACTTCCCAACCCACAAATTAATGCCATCCTAATCATGCAATGTTTGAGGATTGAGCTAATGCATAAAAACTGGGTATGAAAAGATATGATCAAGTGTTACTTGCCTTGCGGACGATCCGTGAATCCTAGAGACTCGTAGTAACACGCTTCGCACTTCGGGAATTCTATCGCAAGCAAACAATACATACATAAGCAACAAACAAAGATGCGCAAACGAAACTTCAACTGAAAGAGGTTGACCGGAGAGTTCAACTTAAGAACTCCGGTTTGCAAAAAGAATCAAACCAAACGAAACAACGAAACTCAAACGGCGAAAGAAATAGGGTCCGTTTACTAATCTTAACTAGAGTCAAATTTTACAATGATAAAAACTGGTTTAAGTTGATTATTCGAAAAGAGGGTTTCGATATGAAACTCCAGCGCTTGAATCGCCTGATTCCGATAATCGAGCGAAAAGATAAACAGGTTTGAAAATTGATCGTAAATCGCGATCGTAATAACCGCGAATAAATCGATAAAAGAAAAGCGACGAATCGCTAAACGAACGAACGTTCGTTAACAGAACCTAAACAGTGAAACGCGTTCGCTAGAACGAACGGACGAACGGACGTTCACTAAGTAAATAAACCGACGAAATAAACCGATCTATATAAAAAAACGATCTAGGGTTTTATAAAATAAACCGAAGGGTTTTCAAAAAAAAAAAACCAGCGGCGGGGTCGCGTACCTCCGGCGAGGCACGACCGGGCGGGCGGGCGGCTCGCGGGTTCCGGTGGGGTGGGGTCGGCGAGTGGCGGCGGCGGCTCGGCGAAGGTGCGGGCGGCGACGCTGGGCGGCGGGCATGGATCGGGCTCGGGCGGCTCGGGGCTCTGGCTCAAGGGTTCGGGAGGCGGGGTCGGGTGGTGGCGGGGGTGGTGGTGGCGGCGGGCGGCATATATAGGGGGCGGGCGGGCTCGGCTTGGGAAAGGCGCCGGGGTGGAGTCCGCTCGGACTTCGCCTCGGCGTCCGTGCCTCACTGGCCTGTGCTGGGAAGGCGGCGGCGGCTCATGGGCGGGCTGGCTCGGTGGGCCTTTGGCCCCCGGTCGGCGGGTCCGTGTTTTTTTTAAATTATTCCACGAAAGAAAAATTTTCCTAGAAAAATAAATAAAATCTAAAATTCCAAAAGAAGTTTCCTCCGTCTAAATAAAATATTTAGAACTAGATGAACTTTTCTTGGCCCCTAAAATGCAACTTTTAAAGCGTGCAAATTTTTCTAGGGCAATTAAAATTCCAAATAAAATCAAATAAAACCAAATAATGATTTTAACATTTTCCTCCGTTATTTCAATTATTTTGGAGAAGTCATATTATCTCCCTCATTTTTTTATTTAAATGAAATATTTTACGAGAGAAAATAATTAAAATCCAATATCCTCGTCTTCACTATTTGATAAAATCAAACATGAAAATTGAAAAAAATCCCCAACTCTCTCCGAGGGTCCTTGAGTTGCTTAGGACTTTCGAGGATGGCAAACGAGAATGCAAATAAATATGGTATGCATGGATGACCTATGTATAACATGCCAAATTGAAAATTTGGGATGTTACAAACCTACCCCCCTTAAGATGAATCTCGCCCTCGATATTCGGGTTGGCTAGAAAATAGGTGCGGATGGCCCTTGCGAATATCATCTTCTCGCTCCCAGGTGGCTTCCTCCTCGGTGTGGTGGCTCCACTGAACTTTACAAAACTTGATAACTTTGCTGTGAGTGACTCGGCTGTCGAAATCCAAAATCTTTACTGGTTTCTCCTCATAAGTCAAATTACTATCCAATTGTATCGCCTCCAGGGGCACTGTATCCTTTAACGGTATGTCGGCCATCTCAGCGTGGCACTTCTTCGCCAGATACGTGAAACACATCGTGAACTCCCGACAGTCCTTCGGTAACTCCAGCTTGTAGGCAACTTCTCCCATTCGCTCCAAAACACGATACGGTCCTACAAATCATGGGGATAACTTTCCTTTACTCCAAAACGTTTCACTCCCCTCGGGGTGATACTGCAGATATACTCTGGCTCCGATTTCATAGGTTACTTCCTTGCGTTTTGAATCTGCGAACTCTTCGTCTAGACCGAGCAATCTTTAGCTTGTCTCGATCAGTTTAACCTTCTCCTCGAGTCTTTGATCAAATCTGGTCCAAACAACCGACGGTCTCCAACCTCATCCCACATCAATGGTGTTCTACATCTGCGCCCATACAGAGCTTGAACGGTGCCATCTTCAAACTGGCTCGGTAGCTGTTGTTGTATGAGAATTCTGCGATGGCAAATTGTCATCCCAACTGGATCCATAATCTAGCGCACATGTGCTCTCAACATGTCCTCCAAAATCTGATTGACTCTCTCTGTCATCCATCCGCTCAGGTGGAACGCGTACTAAACTCCAATCTGGTACCCAAAGTCTGGTGTAGTTGATGCCAAAACTTTGAAGTAAACTGTGTTCCTCTATCTGATACGATACTCCTCGGAACTCCATGCAAACATACGATCCTGGTCATATATATCTTGGCCAACTTAGCACTTGTATAAGTTGTTTTCACTGGGATAAAGTGAGCTACTTTGGCCAACCGATCCACTACTACCGATATTGAATCATATCCTGCTTTGGTTCGGGTAATCCGTGATAAAATCCATGCCAAGTTTGTCCCACTTCCATTCGGTATTGGCATAGGCTGCAATGATCCCCGCTGGCTTCGGTGCTCGCCTTCACTCTCCGCATACATCATAAACGGCTACATATTCGGCAATATCCTTCTTCATACCAGTCCACCGTAAACGTTCCTTCAAGTCCAAATACATCTTGGTGTTTCCGGGTGAATCGAGTATGGTGAGTCATGAGCCTCTTCAAGTATTAACTTCCTGATCTCCAAATTGTTGGGCACATAAATCCGATCCTCAAACCACAAGGTATCGTGCTCATCCTCGCGAAAACCATTGGATTTTCCTTTGCCCTTCTTTTCTCTTATCTCAGCAATCTCTTTATCCTCCTTTGAGCGCCTCGAATCTTGTCTAACAAGGTCGATCGACCTCCATTGTTGCAAGAAAACCTCTTGGAACAATCTCCAACTCAAGTTCCATAACATCCTCTCGCTAACTCCTTTGGCAGTCCTCTACCTTTAAGGATATTGGCATAACTCTTCCGACTTAAAGCGTCTGCTACAATGTTGGCTTTTCCTGGATGATAGTGTAGCTTCATGTCGTAATCCTTTATAAGTTCCAGCCATCTCCTCTGTCTGAGGTTTAACTCCTTCTGTGTGAAAATGTACTTTAAACTCTTATGATCCATGTGCACATCACAACGGTTTCCCATGAGATAATGTCTCCAGGTCTTCAACGCATGTACTACAGCTGCTAACTCCAAATCATGCGTGGCATAGTTCAACTCATGAGGCTTCAGGTTGTCGTGAGTCATCTGAAACAACTTTTCCTTCCTGCATAAGAACACATCCAAGTCCCAAGCGAGAGGCATCACAATACACTTGAAACTCCTTATGTATATCCGCAAGGTCAAGATGGGGCTGTAGTCAACCGCTTCTTCAACTCTTGGAAGCTTGTCTCACAATCCTCTGTCCATTTGAACTTGGTATCCTTCTTTAGTAACTCGTCATTGGTTTAGCAATCTTGGAAAAATTCTCAATGAATCTCCGATAATATCCCGCCACCAAGGAAGCTGTGAATCTCGCTGACTGAAGTGGGTGCCAACCATTCAAGGATCGCTGAATTTTACCGATCTACTGCTATACCCTCTCCCGATATAACATGCCCAAGAAATCAAACTTCCTTTAACCAAAACTCGCACTTGCTGAATTTGGCATATAAGCGGTGTTCCCGAGTTTCTCAAGAAGCAAACGAGGTGTTCTCGCATGCTCCTCTTCGTTCTTCGAGTAAACCATAATATCATCGATAAACACCACAACAAACTTGTCCAAATACTCCATGAACACTTTGTTCATCATACTCATAAAATAGGCAGGGGTGTTAGTCAATCCAAACGACATGACCGTATACTCATATAATCCATATCGAGTGGTGAATGCTGTCTTTGGTATATCCTTCTCTCGGATCTTCAACTGGTGGTATCCTGATCGTAGATCAATCTTAGAAAACACCTTAGCTCCTTGCAACTGATCAAACATATCATTAATCATCGGTAAGGGATACTTGTTCTTTATCGTTACTTCATTCGAGCTCGGTAATCAACAACCATCCTTAGGGATTTATCCTTCTTCTCCACCAAAAAGTCTTTGGAGCTCCCCAAGGTGATGAACTCCTACGAATGTAACCTTTCTCCAATAGCTCCTTGATCTGCTTCTTAATTTCCTCCAGATCATTTGCGGGCATCCGATAGGGCCTCTTTGATATTGGCCCTGTACCTGGCATTAGCTCTGTCAGAAACTCGATGTCTCGATCCGGTGGCATGCCTTGTAACTCTTCCGGAAAAACATCTGGATAATCCTTCACTACTGGTACTTCCTCTTGTACAACTCCCGTGAGGGTATTCACTTGGCTCCTCCTAGGCACATGCCTAGATACATACTTAATCATTTTTCCCTCTGGGGTGGTAAGATAAATTGACTTGCTAGCACAGTCGATACTTCCTCCAAACTTCGACATCCAATCCATACCTAATATCACATCCAATCCTTGCGACTCCAAGATAATTAGGTCGACGGAAAACATGCGTGCCAATGATTAGGGGTATCTGGGTGCACCATCCGCTAGCCATATACTCTGCTCCAAAGTAGCTCACTAAAAGAGGGGTCCTAAGGGTCCGGGTTGGCAACTTAAACTTATCCACAAACCCTTGATATGTATGAATGCGATGCACCAAGATCGAAAAGAACAATAGCGGTAAATGACTGAACCAAAAACTTACCTATTACCGCATCCGGCTGCTCTTCAACTTCCTCCACGTTAACGTGGTTCACTTGTCCTTTGTTGAATGGATTGGGCTTCTTCCCAGCACTCCCATTTCCGTTTCCATTCTTTCCTTCAGGGCGGTCATTGGCATAGTGCCCTGTCTTCCCGCACTTAAAGAAAATAACTTGGCTCAAGTCTCTCTTAGCGGGTGTAGCTGGGTTAGAGCGATTCTGATTATTGTTGGCTGCATTTCCATTCCCATTCTTTGCACCATTATGTGATCCTCCTCCAGTATGGTTATGTCCTCCATGATTATGAACTAGTCCTCCCGAGTTCGGGGTTAAGCAAGGTTTCTGGTGAGCTCCTGAGTTATACTTCCCTTGTCCATACTTCCTCTTACGATTCTCAATTTGCTGCTGCTTTCCTTCAATCATTAGGGCCTTATCTACCAACTCCTGGTAGTTGTTGAAGGTTGCCACCATCAACTGCATATTCATCTCATCATTCAGCCCTTCCATGAACTTCTCTTGCTTCGCGGCATCCGTGGCCACATCATCAGGGGCATAGCGTGATAACTTGCTAAACTCATCCACGATCGGGCCACAAGACGGTTCCCTGGCGTAAGTTGCGAAACTCACGCTTCTTTATCTGCATGGCTCCAGTTGAAACATGGGCGTCGAAAAGCTTGTTGGAATTGGTCCCAAGTGACATTGTCTATAGGAAAAGTAGCCGTAATTCTCCCACCATGCGGCTGCTGGTCCATCCAATTGATGTGCGGCAAAGCGCACTCTTTCAAAGATCCGTGCATCCTGCGGTGGTTAACTCCTTCCAATACGGGCGAACCAGTCATCTGCAACTATTGGCTCGGTGCTACTCGAAAACACCGGCGGTTGTAACCTTAGAAAGCGGGCTAAATTTTCCACTCACGGCGGGTTGTTGTTGTTGTTGTTGGCATTGCCCTGGTTCTGAACTAGTAATTGCATCAAGGTATTCTGCTGTTGGATCAACTGAGTGAGCTCCGGTGGGAAAGCAAAACCGGGGTCACGTCTCGGAGGCATCTGAGGGTTTAGAGGGGAGAGATTAGAAATAGAAAGAGGTCTAGTGAGAAAACACTACCCATATGCACATGAGGCAAAACACACATTCATTCAATCAAACAAACAAGGGCATACAAACGATCTAGGACTATCGCATAAGTGCTCAACTACTACTAGTTACATGGGGAAAAATACTACTAATATTTGGTGGTCATCTAGAAATTTTGATCGGTGGAAGACTCCATGATGTCTGCTCCAGCTTCGTCTTCATAGTCATCATCACTTGGATCTGAGTCGGTGTCGTCGATGATGATGTAGTTGTCTGGACAAGCGGGGTCTTCTTCCTCTTCTTGCTCCTCTTCCTGAGGTGTTGGTCCTCCCATCAAAACTCCAATCTTCTTGACTAGGTTGTCGTTCTTCTCCAGTAATATCTTGATTTCTTCCTCATATCCATCGCGTGTAGACTTGAGTTCTTCCTCCAATTCGATGATCTTAGTTTTCGCCTTCTTCAAATCCAGCATGTCGGCACACATCTGGTTCTCATGACGTCGAATGTGCTGGTTTAGCTCCTGGATGTAAGCTGCAATGGATCTATCCTTCTTGGTGCTAATTACTTCCCATTGCTCATCTCGGTGCCCACATATTTGGTATATGGTGTCTTTAAGCTCCTTACTGTAGACTTCTCCAATGCGTCCCATGGTAATGTGAGCTGCCGTACTCTTTCCTAAACTCCATGTTGGTGCATTGAAAACACATACTATGGGCTCTGTGCTTGGCGCAAATGTCCTTCCGGGAACTAAGGCCTGAATCTTCCAGCATTCTTCTTCTGGTAAGGTGGCGTTGTACGTCCTGGTGAAGCTTGGTATTCCAATATTCAGGTACCTAGTGACTTCCTTCAAGTGGCGTCCGAAAGGTGTGTCTTCGTCCGGTTAGGCAAACTTGTACTTCATCTCCGTCATCCTAAAGAGTGGAAAAATTGAGAGAGGTCAAAAATGAGTAGAGAAGAGTGACCTATGGTTTTATCTTAGTGGTCGTGTCCTACACTCAGCGTGTGCTCGATACCATCTTGTAGCGACCCGACCTCGATGGTCAAGTCTACGTGCTTCGTGTCATCCCCGGATCGGTAATGCCGATGCACACAAGACTCAAGGGTTTATAACAGAGTAGCAATCACACACTTATTACATCGAATGTCTCAAAAGAGAACTTATTACAATAATATGGCTTAAGGCCATCTAATGCGATAACAGCGGAAGGCTTGGAAGATAAAGTGAGTCCATCAACTCCAACGGCATAAGCGAGCTGCACGGCAACGACCTACAATCCTTACTCCTCGTCGAAAAGTCTGCAACATAATACGTTGCAGCCCGAGAACGGTCAAGACATGGAATATGCTGGCAATGTAACACACAAAGAGTAGTGAAAGAACAAGCTATACTACATGCATATATGGCTGGTGGAAAGCTCTATGGTTACAGTTTTGCGAAAAGCCAACTTTTCCCTACATCACAGGAATAAGTTTTTCTTTAACTATCATGGTGGTTGAAACATCATTGAGAAGGTATAACCCCAACTCAATCCCAATTAAAGTGATTAACAACCCAGCAGTATTAATTTAGAGTGTTGAGATACATGTGAATACTCAAGTACTAGATACTCGAATTGTCCATAACCGGGGACACGGCTAACCATGATTAGTTTGTACACTCTGCAGAGGTTTATGACTTTTCCCCACAAGACTCGATCGCCTCCGTTGGTTTCTCGTGACTGCATGGTGTTTGAGAGACGGATGACCGAGACCCGTCTTCGTAAACATTAACTCTCTACTCCGGATAGATCATACCAAACCTATAAAACCCACTACCGCTGACCTACCTCTTCGAGAGCTTCACGTAACTTACTCAACTATGCTAGAGCCCATAATAGCTTGTGGCTGCACACGAAGTTTCTAGCATGAATAATCTCAGCCCTTTGAGCCTGGTGGCGGTCCATAGGAAGATCACACGGGTACCCCGGATTTCCAAAAAACAGACAACACTTGGGTTCCCCAGGTGCCTCAATCCACCCAGATGTGTATTTAAGTTGCCACCTTAAAGTAAACCATTAATTAACAATCTCACATCTGTCGTGAATATCTCTCAAATCCAAACCACGTCTACGAGCATAGCATGGCACTATAAGCATAACGTAGAAGTAACTCCCAAAGGTTTGATAGTAACAGGACAATAGGTTCCTACCTCATCATCTACTTCCCAACCCACAAATTAGTGCCATCCTAATCATGCAGTGTTTGAGGATTGAGCTAATGCATAAAAACGGGGTATGAAAAGATATGATCAAGTGTTACTTGCCTTGCTGACGATCCGTGAATCCTAGAGACTCGTAGTAACACGCTTCGCACTCCGGGAATTCTATCGCAAGCAAACAATACATACATAAGCAACAAACAAAGATGCGCAAACGAAACTTCAACTGAAAGAGGTTGACCGAAGAGTTCAACTTAAGAACTCCGGTTTGCAAAAAGAATCAAACCAAACGAAACAACGAAACTCAAACGGCGAAAGAAATAGGGTCCGTTTAATCTGAACTAGAGTCAAATTTTACAATGATCAAAACTGGTTTAAGTTGATTATTCGGAAAGAGGGTTTCGAGATGAAACTCTAGGCGCTTGAATCGCCTGATTCCGATAATCGAGCGAAAAGATAAACAGGTTTGAAAATTGGATCAGAAATCACGATCAGAATAACCGCGGAATAAATCTGATAAAAGAAAAGCGATGAACTGCTAAACGAACGAACGTTCGGTAACAGAACCTAAACAGTGAAACACGTTCGCTAGAACGAACGGACGTTCGCTAAGTAAATAAACCGACGAAATAAACCGATCTATATAAAAAAACGATCTAGGGTTTTAAAAAAAACCGGCGGCGGGGTCGGGTACCTCCGGCGAGGCGCGACCGGCGGGGCGGGCGGATCCGCGGGTTCCGAGGTGGGGGGGGTCGGCGAGGGCGGCGGCGGCTCGGTGAAAGGGGCGGCGGCGACGCTGGGCGGCGGCGACGGCGGATCGGGCTCGGGCTCGGGGCTCGGGGCTCGCGGCGGAGTTCGGCGGGGCCGGGGTGGTGGTGGGGTGGTGGTGGTGGCGGGGGGCGGCATATATAGGGGCGGGCGGGCTCCGGCTTGGGAAGGGGCGCCGGGATGGAGTCCGGCTCGACTTCGCCCTTGGCGTCCTGTGCCAGACGGGCGGCGGCTGGGAAGGCGGCGGCGCTCATGGCCGGCTGGCTCTGGCTGGGCCTTTGGCCCGATCGCGGGTCCGTGTGTTTTTTTAAATTATTCCGCCGAAAGAAAAAAATTCCTAGAAAAATAAATAAAAATCAAAAAATTCCAAAATAAGTTTCCTCCGTCTAAATAAAATATTTAGAACTAGATGAACTTTTCTTGGCCCCTAAAATGCAACTTTTTAAAGCGTGCAAAATTTTCTAGGGCAATTAAAATTTCAAATAAAATCAAATAAAAACAAAATAATGATTTTAACATTTTTCCTCCGTTATTTCAATTATTTTGGAGAAGTCATAGTATCTCCCCTCATTTTTTTATTTAAAATGAAATATTTTCCGGAGAGAAAAATAATTAAAATCCAATATCCTCGTCTTCACTATTTGATAAAATCAAACATGAAAATTGACAAAAATCCCCAACTCTCTCCGAGGGTCCTTGAGTTGCTTAGGACTTTCGAGGATGGCAAACGAGAATGCAAATAAATATGGTATGCATGGATGACCTATGTATAACATGCCAAATTGAAAATTTGGGATGTTACACCCATCGACCTCACACCACCGCTGTGCTTGGCAGCGCCCCAGGCCATCCCTTTAATCTCGGCCAACCTCCAGATCGGGCGCCAGTAGCTCTAGGATGCACACGCCCCTAAGATAAACACCAAGGCGCTGCTTCCCAGGTGTAATAGTCGTACTAGCGCATGTTACGCCGGGGAATGCTTCCGTTAATTGGGAATCAACTGGCCAGAAATTGAAATTCAGGGGGGCGACGGACCTCTAGCTAAGGTGAAATAGTATATGAGGAGAAACCTTATGCATCACGAGTTACTAGGAACATCTAGTATCAAGAAGAAGCGATCAACTACTGTCTTCTGTGGGATGAATACCGTGCAAGCAGAGACGTAAGATTTGCACGAATAAGGGAAGAGGAGTACCTTCTTCGGTTGCCGGTGTGGTCACCTCCACATGTCACGCCGATATTCTTCTTTTTACCGGGGAAGCCGATGTTCTGGAGGGTGCAGGCTTGGACGAACCCATGGACAAATTGTTGACTGTGTTGCCGTGGCCGTATGTCGGCGGAGGGGAATCAAATCCGAGGCGGCGAAGGACGGCGTAGCAGGAACAGCTCCGGTGCGGTGGAGGGTGGCGAAGTTGGAGCGGCAGCGGTGAGGCGCAGGATGGCGTGGTTGAACTGGCTCGGGTACGGACGACTCGGCCTCGGCTTCAACTACTAGCCGTGGAGGGCGTTGTGGTTGAGGTTGCGGTGGACGATGACGTCGGGGTATCGGCTCCAGCGTGATGGAGGAGGGCGGCGGATGATGGGTGGGATGGGGTGGCGAACGGAGGACGCGGGGGTTTCGCGGCTGGTGGAGAGGTAGTTTTGGCGCCCACGGAGTACGAATGGGGAATCAGACGGGTAGGGGGGGCCATGTTTTGGTCTGGGATGCGCTTGTTTTTGGCTTTTTTGAATAGAAGATGGGACGCGCTTGTTTGAAATTTGGGGAAAGTACAAACTTTGCCCCCCTCTTAAATTTCGGACTCATCATGGGTCGGGGTAGGATGGTAATCCAGGTGTCCCAAATAGTGGGCGGAGCGATTTCGGCGTGCATGTGTGCTTAGGCGGCCATTGTGTATGAATGTTTTTCGGAGGTGGTTGCGTGGCGTCTAGATGAAGCTACAAACCTACCCCGGTTTAGACCTTTGGACGTCGGGCCAGTAGGTTTCACGGGTCGGAGTTATTAGAAGTAATTTCCTTGTACTACCAAACATTGGTCTCACGCGGTTTCGGGCGAGTAGAGGCTCTTTTGCCGCTTCATTCGAAAATTTGAAACACAAGCATTCACGTTTAGAGTACTCTTGAACTATGAGGATTGACCTAAATAGACAACATTATATTTGACCTTGTATGTTTGAAAACCTCATTAAATTATCCGCTTATTTTTGAAATTTTGACACATGAAAATCCTATAACTACGATTATTTTGGAATGGAGGTGCTAAATTTGAATCTATTTTGTACACGACTACATATGCTATTTTGTACAAAATCAGCTCAAAGATTGGTGCCCCCATAATTTAGCTATGGTTTACAAATGCCATGATATCAAATTCAAATAATTGAATGGACTTCATGTTGAATTCGATTTTTTAAACCACCTTCAGTTGAATTCAAATGTATGCTAGTTCATATGTAGCTATTTATAATGTCCATTGTGTAACTTTCGTATGTATAATGTGCTTTACACACACAACATGAACTATACTCACGTTTATATTCGATTGCTAAAGCGATGCATTGTCTGGAGTTGAAAATACTAACTATGTGGATCAATTGTGTCGAATAATAACATAGACATGCTCAAATTCGATAGAATCTAGATGTCTGATGGATCAATGACCGCTCCTTATGCGAATTGCAAATATCATGATCCCATCCTAATATCTGGATACAATTTATATCTTTAATCAATGTGTAGAGCAGTCTTTTACGTGTAGTTTCACTCTCCATCGGTGGTCTCTCACACATGCTCACACACTCTCTCCCGAGGTGTATTTCTCGCACACATGTTCTAGATATAACCCTCCCTCTCTCTCATAACCATTTACAACTGTTTTCACTAACCTTTATCACAAGAACTCTTCCTCTCGCAAACATACACACGCACAATTCTCATCGACCCTTTCTATATACATGGACCTGCCTACGTGTCTCATGTACGCACATTATCTTTACGCCTGTCTGTCATGCATTTTCTCACACCTCTCTTCCTAATCGACGAGTATGATTCTAGCAGAGCATTCTGTAGGATGCCCCTTAAAGTTAGGTTGTATGAATAGTAATATCAGAGATAAAGGGGTTACCTTAGACCGAGAACCTAGGGTTACAAATCCTAGCCGGCTTCGTCAGTAGACACAGAGTCCTTCACAATTCTGCTATCTTTGTCTTGTACGACTAGTCATCCATGGGTCTTCCTAAATGTGTCATGTGCCGACCAATGTGGCGCAGGACGGAGCTGAACGAAGGGCCTGACCTCGACCCACCGGACCTCACGCGGTGACACACCCTCTGCCCCCACGTCTCATTATCTTCTCACACCCGCACATACCAACACAAACACCACACACACAGAAAATTTCTCCTGGTGCCTCTATTCCCTCCCCCTTGCATATACACACTCAAGGGAATGGAATCTCTTGTCGTGACGTCATATTCGTCTCTCTCTCTCTCTCTAGACCACTCTCATTTCTCGTGCTATCTCTCCCAGGCCCCCCGTCGGCCCCTCTATCCATGCCTCTCTCGAATATGTAATGCACACACATACCTCTCTAGGCCCCGCCAAATGCATCAACTACACATTCACACATGTTACATCACGCACCCCATTGATCTAAAAGCCCTCTCTTCACGCTTATTTCGCATACAACATTCCTTTTGAATAAAGTGTGGCCAAAAATTATTTTAGAGTTTCTACATATATACAACATTACAAAGTTATATGGAGGAGTACTGAACGCTAATTTGCATTGCATGGTGCCCATAATGATATTTATTCCAAGACTTTGTGAATTTGTATATTTTATATTATATACAAAGTTAGTCATAATAAAGAGAAACGAAGAGCATCTCTCTCCATCGCATCCCCCCTGACGCCCCTTTCACGTATGCACACAAAACTATCTCCGTGTCCTCTAAAAGTAAGCCCCAGAAAATTCACGCTGTTTCATCTCTCTCGCGATATATGCAATGACGATCATTGTATTTGAAGCGAAAGCACGATACATACATTGGACTTCATAATCCACTCATTATGGTCACCGTTTACGCTTAGTGGTTATTATACTGATCACGGGCTCACCGCACAACTCTGTATTTTCTCATGACATGACTAGTTGACCAGCTTAAACGCTCCACGTGGCACCTCTAGTGTTGCATCACATTATCTCACTACCATCGTGCCCACCTGCCGACTTGTATCTACTCTACATCTACACTCTTATAAAATACATAAAATACACTCTTATAAAAAACAGAGTTGGTGATGATGGTGTGCCTGCCATCCTACAATATAGGTCGTCCGATTTATATCGATGGATAGGAAAGAAACTATGGCTATTTTGCAAAAGGTACCCACACACCTCTCCACATTTGCAAATAAGGCCTTCCTCGCTCATCCTTTTCTCTCACAAGATAAACAAGTCATACAAATGCATCTTGATGTTACGTGCAACGCACGGGCATCTTGCTAGTAAGAATGAAAACAAACGACAAAAAATATTTTGACGGTGGTTCAAGTCATGACCATGGGCACAGCGGACAAGGTGGCCTTGTATTGGTATCTTTGGGCGTCTGTTTTAACACACAGGAGCTGGTGTGGTGATTATACACACACGCACGCATGCGCACGAACTGCATCCACGCAACACTAACACAAACACATGCACTCACGCACGCACGCACGCACGCAACACTCACACGTACGCACGCAGCCACGCACGCACGCAACACTCACACACACACACACACACACACACACACGCACGCATGCATGCACACACCAGTACACCACGCGACCAACACACACTCTCACGCTCAAGTGCTCAACCTACACGTGCAGGCACACACATCAGGCCCGATGCATACATACACAACCAGATGATTCCCGCGACGGGTTGGAGCCTTGTCGCGCTGCGTAAATTTGTGTTTATCGACCTTTTCCTATGCGAATCGACACGTGGGACCCACAAGGAACATGGTCAATTTAACTAGTCAACATGGCGCCACGCAGACTATTTGGCCGCCAACAGAGTGCAATCCGATGCTGAATCGTGAGCAAGTGATCGGATAATCACCGCAAAACATATATAGTGACCGTAATCAGCTTATTCTCAAGTTCGTGACCGATACGCTTTTCTCTGTAGGCCCTCCAAAACTACATCTCTACGTTCTCGCATGTTACATCTAACAACTATGCAATACAGCACTACTACTACACTCTAACACAATAAATCATATGTGTTTTTAGTTTTACTAGATATCATATTGTTACTTATAATTATTCAGTTTGCATGCATTAAAATTGCCTTTGAAATGTATGGCCAAGATTATCATCTACATGGGAAAAATCCCGCCTTTCCTGTTTAATTGGGTTTGTATCGATGGATCGTGCGAAACAGCAAAACTATAGTACTATACAGTACAAGTGACAGTTCACTGGGCCGTTGTGTCATCTACTCCTCCGTTGTCAGAGTGGAGCGCTCGCTTTCATAAATCTTCTAGTCCCTTCCACCGACATGTGGGACATCAAGCTACCGGGTCCACGTGCCATACCGGAATACAGTGCAGAGCAGCCCGGGTGAAGCACCCTTGTGTCATGGTACCGGATGAGCAATGAGGCGTCAAATCACAAAGCTGCACCTTTCCCGCAGTTAATAAGTTGGAGGGACGAAGTAATAATGCTAAAAAAAATAAGTTGGAGGGACGAAGCAACCATCATTTCACTCGTTGCTGAATCTGCTTCTCCCTCATCTTCTTCAACTTAACCACGTGTTGCTTCTGCCGTTGTTCTACCTCATGTGGGACGCGGATCGGCTTGGTAAAGCACCGACACGTGGGACCGCATGTTAGCAAACCGCCATCCGGGGCAAAATCACCTCCTTTTTACTAATCTTGATTCTATAATTTTTTAGATCAATATAATTGAGATTTGTATAGATAGCACACAGGAGCAAAACCAAGTGGTACGGTTAAGGGCATCCACAATGTGTAGCCAAATGTGAAAATAGCTTTTGGCATCGTGGGAACCATTGTGGACGGTGTTGCCAAAGCCAAAAAGATGGAACCAAAGCTCCTGATTGATTGATTGAAGGAATAGAAAATGCAACGTCTCTCCTCTTTCTCCCATGCTTGGACGCATGTAGTACAGATAGAGCACATGAGTCTACTCCCTGTCCCTTCTATCACAAATCACAAAGCAAAGTGAGGCGTCAAATCACAAAGCACGGACGAAGCAACCATCATTTCACTCTTCACCGATTCCGCTTCTCCATCGCCTTCTTCAAGAAACCATCTCACCGCACTAGTACTCCTAGTAGTAGTACTAGTAAAGGACTTCTGGATGCAAATAAGGCGGTTGTCTCGGCTTGCGGCGGCACTTGCGAACGACTTACCGTGGTCTCCTCAATGGTGTTCTCCGTCGAACGACTTCGCCAAACCACAAAAAAAAATATCGTCGACGCCACCATAATGGGGAAGGAAGTCAAATATAGTTACTACCTCCATTTTTTTGTACACAAGGCCAGTATATCAAAATTACAATTTGCAAAGGGCCACTAACACTAATCGAGGCAAAATTGATGGGGTTAGCAACCAAGGACATTAATATCCCCTGCATGCATGCGGATGTGAGAAGGTTGGTTTGCATGGCGCTGCATTGATCAAGCGATGAGGAGTGAGATGGTTAGCTCTTTGGTCTTTCGAGAAAAAAATACGCATTAATCGACACGTGAAACAAGGATTTATATCGATTAAATACCGCGAAGGAAAACCCCGCCTTTCTTTTTTAACACTAGTACTCCTAGTACGTACGTACTTATCCTGTTTGTGTCTAGGCCTTGCATTGCCAAACTTCGCCACACATTTTTGCCAAGCCTGCCTAAAGTTTTCAAAATGAGAAGGAGGTACACTTGCGCACCGCTGTCGCGGTCGCACCGCACCCTCACACGATCGCTCCTGCATGCCGCGGTCGCACCGCACCCTCACACGATCGCTCCTGACGCCGCAAACCCAACCAAGGGAACGCACCCTCACCGACACGCTGTCACATGTGAACAAACCAAACTCAGCCATCCTATCGCTGACACATAATTTTCGTTCATAGAGTATGTTTACCCAATCGCCTGTTGGGGAGTATCTGTACGGCCCGTGCGGTGGTCTGTTGGGGAAGAAGAAGAGGTGAGGAAGAAGGAAAGAAGGGTTAGGAGACGTAGGATATTCATCCAAACGCCTGAAATGGTAGACTGACCCAAGTCAGGCGACTTGCATAACAAATATAGTATGTTTCTACACAGCAAAAGATCCATAAAAACAACAACATAAAGAAAAACTATCACTGCTCGCCGAAAGAGATGGCCTCGCCGTCTTTGGCTGCCGACGCGAACTAGCCATCGCTGCCGACGTGTGTCTCCGCACCGTGGTTGTCCTCGGCCTCCAGCTACTCGTTCAAGCGGAGCGTGCCGGCGCTCTGCACGGACGAGAGCACAACCCGGTTCAAGTCGAGGACGTCCGGTTCCGCCTGCAGGAGGGCCTCGATGGCAGCGGCATCTGCGCGCTCCGCGTCGAGTCGAGCCTCCGCCGCCCGGTTCAAGTCCAGGATGTCCGGTTCCGCCTGCAGGAGGGCGTCGATGAGAGCGGCATCCGCGCGCTCTGCGTCGAGTCGAGCCTCTGCCACCCGGTTCATGTCCAGGATGTCCGGTTCCGCCTGCAGGAGGGCCTCGATGGCAGCGGCATCCGCGCGCTCCGCCTCAAGTTGAGCCTCCGCCGCCTGGTTCACATCCACGACATCCGGTTCCGCCTACAGGAGAGCATCGATGGCAGCGCATGCACGCGCTCCGTGTCGAGTTGAGCCTCTGCCTCCCGGTCCTCCTTTAGTATCGCCATGTTGAACCGCTGGTCCGCCTGCACCATGGGGGACTCAGACGCCGGCACGAAGTCGACGTTCATCGTCTCATACCCATCGGGGGCCTTCTGCGCCGCGACCTCCGCAGTGAACATTGGATCGGCTTCCTCCTCCTCGTAGCTTGGCTCCAGAGAACTCGGGGATTGGCCTGCCGCAAAGCGAGCTTGGGAACGGAGGTCTGTGGCGCCGACCGCCGCCGCGATTTCTGCATGGCGCTCCGGCGTCAGCATCTTGTAGTAAGTGATCTTGCGGCGCACCATGGCTTTCCGGCGAACTAGGGGATGCTTGATGCGGGCTAGGGGATCGAAAGGTGGGGGAATGGGGTGGAGATTTGGTGTGGTTTTAGGGCAGTGGCTGGCGTAGGCCAAGCAGCGAAGGTTCTAGTGTGAATAGTGGTTCCGGTGACGACCAGTCAATCGGTTTTGACTGTACATCGCTCTTGTCGCATTCGCGTTGCAGCCCGGCACGCTAGACCCTCCACGTCCCTCACCGAATGGAACGCGCTTCATCTTGCGTTTTCGCTCGCTTGTGGGACCGCAGTTGAGAGCAAACCGACGTCCCTCCCCTCCCCAGTCCGCGTCATTTATTATACCACCACTCCCTCCGTTTTATGCGGAATAAATAAAAACAGAGGGAGTATACTACGGATTAGGATCCCCTGACGTGGTCGAACCCATTGAGTAGCTGACATACGGGGCCTAGCAAGCATGGGGTCCGCCAGTAAGTGACCAAAAGGGAGGGTAAGGCAGGGATACCTACGTCAGAGGATCCACTTCCACTATACTACTTTGACCAAATGTTAGAGTAATAATATATGACATGCAACTTACACAAATGTTAGAGTAATAATATATGACATGCAACTTACACAAAGCATACAGGGTCTAATGCGTTTTTCGAGGCTAACTTTGACCAAATGTTAGAGTAATAATATATGACATGCAACTTACACAAAGCATATGGTCAATTTCGTATGTGAAAGAAGTTTCCAATGATATAATTTTTCACATTATACATCTCATTATACATCTTGTCAATAGTCAAATTGAAAACCATTTCGAGTACAAATCTAGGAGTACGTACGAATCTAACAATATTGATTGGCCGTTGTTGAATGTTCATACCTTTTTTATCATAGTAGAGATACTTTGACTACACATAAAACTTATATGTAAAGTAGAAAGGATAGGAGGGAGTATATTGTACGTTCAAAAACGAAACGAACATTGAATACCCTTTATATATGATTTGCGGATGCTATGATCACCGGTTCAAAATTTTGAATCCGCCTTAGGTATCATGTGCCCCCACTCATTCCCTCCCGATTTCATCTCGGGGTCCGAAGATCTATTGAAAGAGGACTAGGGTGGGTACATGCGAATGATACTCGGCGGAATGTTCAAATGAGGCATGCGGGAGGATGGACTCGACTGGAGGGCGACATGATCAATGGAGAAGAGGGTTGGAGAGGAATGAGAAATAAGCAAACGCCACATGATTACACTTGAACGGCTCAAATAAACAATAAGTTGTCTCGCTTGGCCTACATAGTGAAAGGCCTAATGCGCAGTGCGGAGCACTAACGCTTGAATATGGCAGGGAAAACAGGGAAACCGACATGTGGGGCAAACCCATCGGGATGACGTAGCGCATACTAGTCCATTGGAGGAGCTGGCCCACGACCTCCTCGCCACCGACAACCGTTCATGTGGGTCGTTGGGCCAACAACGGGGCGTAGCTCCAGCACCGCCTCTGGACATGGCGACCGTGGTGAGCAACACACTCATATCGTTGCTAGACATGGTCGGTTTCAGTGTGCCGAGGGTGGCGTTAGTGCTGTGGCACGACCAACGATATGTTTGGTTTGTGCCCAAGGTTGCCCCATCAAAGCATTGGGTAGCCAAAATTTTGGTTGAGGTATTGGTTGCCCATTATTTGGCCGACATTGGCAAGAAAAATGAACTAGAGTTGGCTAGAGTTCATTGGCATGTCAAAGAAATGGCAACCATCCAAACAAAGACCAATCTTTGGGTCATGACCAAAATTTTGGTTGAGGTATTGATTGCCCATGATTTGGCCGACATTGGCAAGAAAAGTGAACTAGAGTTGGCTAGAGTTCGTTGGCATGCCAAAGAAATGGCAACCATCCAAACAAAGACCAATCTTTGGGTCATGACCAAAATTTTGGTTGAGGTATTGGTTGCCCATGATTTGGCCGACATTGGCAAGAAAAATGAACTAGAGTTGGCTAGAGTTCATTGGCATGCCAAAAAAATGGCAACCATCCAAACAAAGACCAATCTTTGGGTCATGACCAAAATTTTGGTAAGGTGCACTTTGGCCACAATCCAAACACACCCCAACACCCGGCTCGTCGAGGATGCACGGGGCGCCGCGACGCATCCGTGGAGTGGTGTAGCGCGGCCAACTGCATCCTCTGGACCTGAGACCATGCCGGGTCGTCTTGCTTTTTCAATGACATGCGGGGATCGCATTTGAGCAAAGGGCATCTCCAACGTTGCCATGATCGCAGCTGACTACCCTGGCACACCAAAGCCCTCGTCCCTCGCGCCGTCGCGCGGTGCGTTCCCAGCCAGCGCCAGCTGCCCGCATTCATGTCGTCCGTTCGTATGTTGTCGTTAAGAGGATCGGTGCCCGATGAACCAACTCCGGCGACTTAATGACGCACCCGGATGCTTGGCCTCACCGGAATGCGCTACTTAAAGCGGCAACGTCCAGCTAACCTCCACACCATAGCGCATCGTCCTCCTACCTGGCACCACATCCGCCATGAACGCATGTGCGAACGCTCTGCGGGAGAGCTTGTCTTCGGGGATGAAGCTCGAGGTCGCCGCCCTCGCTCAAGTCGCCTCTCGCGACGCAATAGCGGCGTGGCCGACGCAGACGTGAAGACAAGCGGTGGCTACGCTGGCGGCCGACGACGGGAGCACGGTCAGCCATGCGTCCTACTTGCCGCCGTCCAACGTCCGGCACCGCCGAGGTCGTGGACTCCTCCGAGGATGAGTAGGGCATGGGAGGCGGCAGGGCATGGTGTGCCAACTGGCCGGTCCGTATCCCGTGTTCTACTCTTCCTCACCGGAGACCGCACCTTCACTTCACGGGTCTTGAACCCCGCCCCCGTACATAGAGATCGCAGATGGAGGACGTCGGTCGCCGCCGTAGAATAGGTTTATGGTCGGGTTTCTTTTATTTTTCTGTCCTATGAAAGTTCGAAATGTAATGAAAATCTGCCGTGTTTGCATTAATCTCGGCCGGTGTATATGAACTTTCACAATAATATACATATTGTAGGAGTACTAGCAAGATGCCCGTGCGTTGCACGGAAGATCAAGATCTTGTGGGAGAAAAGGATGAACGAGGGAAAGCCTTATAATGTGGAGAGGAGTGCGGGTAAATTGTCATAGTTTCCTTCCTATCCGTTAGATATAGATCGGACGACCTATATTGCAGGATGACAGGCACACCATCTCATTATACACCAACCGAAACAAATCTAAAAAACCCAACTAAGCCAACCTCCCAGCATAGCGCGCTGGAAAAGACCCGGCCGTGCCGTTTTAGTCGGGATTACCGGATTACTAGTAGTAGTAGTATCGATGGATCGCGCGAAGAAACAATTTTTTTTGAGGGGGCGAAGCACCTAGTTTAAAAGGAAAAAATGCGGTACACTCACAACACTCCTGTCGCGGTTGCATTGCACCCCACACACGTTCGGTCCTGCAAACGGCTCACGCAAATGGAACGCGCTTCGGCTTGCCTCTTCACTGACACGTGGGACTGCACTTTGAGAAACCGACCATGCGCCAAACTCCCCGCCCACCGCGAAAATCCTCCCCCACACACAAAAATTCCCCCCAAATCTGATTCAACCACCCTTCGCCAAATATTCCCCAAACCCCCTCCCCGTCGCCCTCCACTCCATTCGCTCCGCCAAAGCCGCCCTTCCCGCTGCGCCGATACGTCGGTGCCGCGGTTCGTCGAGGGGACGCACGGCGATCCTCTCGCTCCCACAGTACGCTCTCGTAGACTGCCGTCCTCTAGCTGCGTCGTCACCTCTGGCTAGGTTCTTGTGGAGGCGCACGGCGGTCAGCACCGCCACCGCTGGTGACGTTCGTGTGGAGACGCACGGTGGTCAGCTTCTCCCACGGTACGCGCATTCTAGACTGAGGCCCCGTTCATGTCGGTGTAGTGCTGAATGTTAGCTGATAGACGCTGTTAATCTCACTGTTTGCCGACGTAGTTTACTATCAATATGCTCTGCTTAAGAAGCTTCCTTGCGCTGTTCTGCACTCAATCTGCTTAGCTGAGATGGCATGCCAAGGCCGATTAGTTGCTAAAATATCCTACCATATATTTATTGTGACATAGATTGCCATGGTCTAGTAGCCAATCTGTTAGGTGAAATAGCTCTACACCGTTTTATACTCGATCTTTGTTGCTGCGATGGCCTTCGATAGTTCGATGGTTGTGTGCTCGGCCTCATTGACTGCTGAAACAGCCTGCCATAATTTAGCACTCAAATCTGTTTGCTGAATTAGCTTTACATATATTACGTTACTTAGATCTGCGTCCAAATATCTTGCCATAGCTTTAGACATCGACCTAGGTATTTTTTTCTAGACTTCATAAAAAAGCATTGTTTTTCCTGTAATATCTAGTAGAAGAACTAATTTGTATGTATAACAGATGGACAGGACTTGGATAACTTCTGCTCGAAGATTCTCCGCTGCATATGTCGAGGGGGTTGAAAACTTCACGAACTTTATCAGAGCTGAGTACGGTGGTCCAAAATCAGACGTGCTCTGCCCATGTAGCAGTTGTATGAATTCAGTTACAAGACCCCAGTCAACTGTGCAAAATCATCTACACTTGTATGGGATGTCGGTCACATTCTAGGTGGGTTCATCATGGTGAAGCTGTGAACGTCAATGTTATTGACTACGTGGAAGCATCACATCACCATCTTGATCTGCCTGATGCTCAGGTGGAAGAGGAGGAGGAGGTGGTGGTGGCGGAGCCAGTGAGTTTGACCAACATTGAAACAATGCTACGAAATGCTCGTGCATTCCGTGAACTTTCACCTGCATAAGAAAAATGGTGGGCCCGCATGTTGGAACAATGCAACGTTGCTATCACCCCAGGAAATAAGTTGTCAGTATTCTCAGCTATGGTCACCTTTCTTCAGGTGAAGACATCTGAGCGGATGAACAACAAATCATTCGATGCGATGTTGGCTGCTTTCCGCAAATCTTTCCCAGATGCGTCTGAGCTGCCACACACCTACAGTAAAATGAAGAATTTCCTTTGTGCAGTTGGAATTGGATATGATATGATCCATGTTTGTAAGAATAGTTGTGTTCTGTTCAGGAAGGATTATGCCAACTTAAGTGAATGCCCGAAATGCAAATCATCAAGATGGAAAGATGGCGATCTGTGAAGAGGATTCCTCATAATGTTACGAGACATTTTCCAATTACACCAAGATTGCAGAGGTTGTTTCATGATCTTTGAAACAAGAGAGGATGTCTTGTGGCATTCTAGGAACCAGGAGTACAGAGATCGAATGTAATGAGCCATCCATCTCATGGTAGTGAGTGGAAAAGCTTCAATGATAAACACAAAGAGTTTGCTGCTGACCCGAGAAACATTAGACTTGGCTTAGCTTCAGATGGATTTAACCCATTTGGCCACCAGAGCGCCACATATAGCATGTGGCCAGTGCTTGTTATCCCTTACAACATGCCTCCAAATGTTTGCACCAAATAATCAAACTACATGATGGCCTTGCTCATCCCAGGTCCAAAAGGTCCTGGAAAGGATTTTGATTTGTTCATGGAGCCTCTTGTGGAGGAACTTCAACAGCTATGGAAGGGTGTTCTCACTCGAGACCTATATAGCAGCCCACCAGCTGATTTCTTTCTGCGTGCTGTTGTAATTTGGTGCATCCATGATTATCCGGCTTTGGGCACTATGTCAAGGCGAACGACACATGGTTACAATGCATGTGTTCGCTGTGACAGGAATCCGCTGTCATACACAATACTTAGCAAGATCTGTTACATTGGACACTGCCGTCTCCTTCCCAAGGACAAGCCACATCCTAGAAAATACCGAAGACATGTGTTCAATGCAAAGCATGAAAACTGTGATGCGCCAAAGAGACTCACCGCCGATGAGTTGCAAGTGGAATTAGAGAAGCTCAGGCATATTACACCAGGAAACCATCCTAGTAATGGTAGCGGGAAAAGGAAGCATGGCATGGTAGAAGAGAGATTACTGTTTACCCGCAGGTCCACTTTGTGGGACTTGGAGTATTGGAAAGATTTGGATCTGCGGCATAATCTTGATGTGATGCACATCGAGAAAAATATATGTGACAGCATTATCTGCACACTTCTTAACATAGAAGGCAAGACGAAAGATACCTTAAAATCTAGGATTGATTTGACACACAGGTATCGAGAAAGGATTTGCGGTGCAAGATGAAGGTAAACCACGGGATATGGCACCGGTGTGTATGTCTTGGACAAGGTAAAACAAAAGAATTCTGCGAGGTCTCGTCGTGTGAGATTCCCACATGGATTTGCTTCCAACCCCGAAAGGAGAGTCGGTCAGATGGAAACAAGGTACAAGGGTTGAAAACTCATGACTGCCACGTCCTACTTCAAAGGGTTTTACCTGTTATCCTTAGAGGATTGGGCCGCCGACTTATCAGAGCAGTTGCAGAGTTGGGACAATTCTTGAGGAACTCTGCAATAGAAATATCAGGATAGATGCTTTGGAGCATCTTAAAGACCCACATGCGATGGTACGGGTGGTGACTTGGCGCATATATGGTTGTTGACTGCTGAAGAGCAGGTGGACGAGCAGCCAGCGGACATGGTTGCTATGCCGAGCTTCCGATGCTAAGCGAGTAAGTAGAGAAGAGGAGAAGCGAGCGTTGGATATGTCAGTTTCATTACTTGCAGAGTAGCATAGCACCATATATAGTCATAGTCTAGGTTTGGATTCGAACCAGCTACAGGAGCACATCTTTCTTTTTTCTAAAACTCGGCAACGTCTCTTTACTGGTACACTAGCTTGTTCTGTACGCCTTCCCAAGTCTTTGATTTTCTTTCACTTTTTTTGCGAGGAAGGAAGGAGGACAAAATTGAGAGTTCCTCGGACTCGAACCCAAGACCTCTCGGTTAAAAACCAAGGGTGCTAGTCACTTATGTGGCGAACGTTCCCTGTGAGGAGGACAGCAGGCGAACGCATTTTCCTCGCAGTTTTCTTCCTATATATAAAAAATTATGCTACTTGGTGTCCGCTTAGTCAAAAAACGATTGTGCCAACCTTGACCGTTGGATTGACATTCAACGTCTGTCGCGTTTCTTGATCTCTTCTTCCTCGAGCCGCCAAAGCCAAACCAGCGCGGTGGGACCGCCCGCCTCCGCCTCCACGGCTGGGTGTGATCTTCCCGGCTCTGTTTGTTCCCGTCCAAGGCCTCACCATCGTCCTCCGCCTTGGTTCCCTCGCCGCGGCGCCGTCCTCCAGTGTTGTCAACATGGTCAACAACCGAGAGGAATAAGGAGATGATTGTACATGGTGAGGATGACGGTCGGGACAAAGAGCAGCCAGCAGTAATTTTGTTTTTTGGGACGGAGAAGGGTATCAAGCGGGTTGTGCGGGACCCGTGGCTCGTCTAGCTCAGGCTTTTATTTCATATGTTTAGCACATGACCAGCCCAGTTTGTTTTTCCTTCCGAAAAATGGCTAGCCAGCTATTTTGTTTTTTGAGAATAACCAACATAGGCCTACTTGCTTTTCTACACCTGCTTTGGGCGAAAATCTTTCAAGACGAGGAGGGATGCATTTTTCCCAGAAAATTGGCAATAAGTAATAAGAAATGGGCTATAAGTAATAAGAAATGGGCTATAAGTAATAATAAATGGGCTATAAAATGAAAAAATAAAGCAAACATGCAATTAGTTCCAAAATACTGTTTTCTTTCGGATTTTTATATTTTAAATTTCATTGTTTTTGTGTGGGTAAAATTTCATTGAATTTAAATTAAGGTATATTTAGATTTAAAATTAATTTGAATCGGCTAGAAATTTCGGCTGTATGCTGTTTGGGACAGATTTGGAGGCTGACTTGTGGGTCTACTAGGTTGGCGTGTACTTTGGCTTTGTCAACTTAGTCCCAAGCGATTCTAGTAGCGATGACGTTGGATGTTAATCCAACGGCCGTCTTCTTCTTCAATATCGATCTTCTTGCTCCAGCCACCCAAACTAGCTCGGTGGGACTGCTGCTCCGCCTCCGTGGCGGCTGTCTTGCCGCAAGACAGCCGCACCGCCCCACCCTACTTCATTGCTGGCCAGGCCATTCCTCTACTCACCCACACCTCCTGTTATTTTCCGGCTATGCCAGCGGACGATAAACCCTCGTACTCACCACGCGTGGGAAACCATTGCCGAGTCTTCCCGGCTCCGTGTCGTTCCTTCCTAGGCCTCGTAAATGCGTCCACCGCCATGGTGCTCTCGGCGCTGCCTGGTCAACATGGTCAACGAACGACATCCATCGGCCGTGGACTATGACGCGCAAAATAATGATTCCTCCACGGCAGTGGGACCCACGGAAGGGCCTCAGTATTTCGCGAAAAAACGTTCCCCGCCGACATGTCGGACCAACCAGCTATATCTTCGCACACAAAGAAGTGCCTCCTTATTACGCACAAAAAAATGAATACCCACCCTGCTAGCTGGGACCCACCATAGTGGGAGGATGACTTGTGGGCCAACTAAGTTGACGGGGACGGAGGGCTTTGTTAACTTAGTCAATATGAACGATTCTAGCTCCAGTGACCGTACGATGTCCATCCAACGGCCGTAGTGCTTCTTTAACCTCTAGTCTTCTTGCTCCAGCCGCCCAAAGCAGCGCCAGTCGTGCCACATGCTCCTGCCTCCCGTGGCCGGCTGTGCTGCCGCGGAGGCCTCACCGCCCCCTACTATTCCCACCACTGGCCAGGCCCTGCGGCGACGGCAGCCTCACACCGCAGCCGAACCAGTGAACCCTCGTACTCCTCTCTGCGCGGGCTTCCACTGCCGCGTCTTTCCCGGCTACGCATCGTCCCCTTCCTAGGCCTCACCGTCGTCCACCACCGTGGTGCTCTCAGCGCGGCCTGGTCAACGTGGTCAAGGAACGACTTCCGTCGTACATGGACTGTACGTGGAGAGGCTGACAGCTGGGTCCACGGCCGCAACAAGGAAGTGCCTCCTTATTACATGGAAAATAATGATTCCTCCACCTGACAGCTGGGACCCACCGGACAGGCCACTGTATTTCGTGGAAAAAACATTTCCCCCTGACTGCTGGGACCCACCAGCTTCATCTTCGCACACAAGGAAGTGCATCCGGGCAATAAAAAACTATTCGCCCCCCTGACTGCTCGGACCCACCAGCTACACCTTCGCACGCAAGGAAGTGCGTCCGGGCAAAAAAAAACAAAACGCTTCGCCCCCCCTGACTGCTGGGACCCACCAGCTACATCTTCGCAGGCAAGGAAGTGCCTGACAGTCGGGACCCACCTGGTCGAAGCGTACGTAGCATTGTCATCCTGTTCGCGAATGTGTACGTACATACTGGTCGATGTAGAGGCGCACACGTGTCGTAATAGAGGCGCACACGTAGCATGTACACGTACGTACATCGGCCAGGGTGCAAGAAAGAAAATACGGCCACGTATGTGTACATCTGGCGGGTCTCGAACGCCTACTCGGCGCATACGTCACGCCGGGGCTCGTGTACATGGCTGAGTCGAGCGGAGAAACAGCGTCGTCGTCGTGTTCATGGGGAGGCAACAGCATGCGTCGTGTTCATGGGGAGGCAACGGAATGCGTCGTGTTCATCGGGAGGCAACGGAACGCGTGGGAGCCAACCGGCTTGGACGGAACAAGCGATGGAAACGAGGCCTGGCATACCGCAGAACAGAGGAAACAGCCTTGTGTTCGACCGCCACGTTGAGCGGGTCCTGTTGATCGGGAGGGTGTGGCGTGCCGCAAAGCGGGATTTAAACGGACCTCCCACGGTCAAAGCGGGGTCTGTTGACCGGGAGGGTGTGGCGTACCACAAAGCGGACGAAATGGACCTCCTACGGTGAAGCGGGGTCTGTTGATCGGGAGGGTGTGGCATACCGCAAAACGGATTTAAACGGACCTCCTACGGTCGAAGCGGGGTCTGTTGATCGGGAGGGTGTGGCATACCACAAAGCGGACGAAACGGACCTCCTACGGTCAAACGGGGTCCTCTTGATCGGGAGGGTGTGGCGTACCGCCAAAGCGGATTTAAACGGACCTCCTCACGGTCAAGCGGGGTCCTCTTGATCGGGAGGGTGTGGCGTATCGCAAAACGGACCAAACGGACTTGTGTTGGAGCGCCACGGTCGAAACGGGTTCTGTTCATCGGGAGGGTGTGGCGTATCGCAAAACAGGACTCCACGGATCTGTTCATCTCCACCGTCGACCTCCTCCGGCCTCCACGGGCTACCGTCGACCTCCTCCAGCCTCCACGGGCTCCTGTTCATCCAGCCTCCACCGCGCTTACTCCACCGCTCTTGCTCGACCACCCCTCCACCGTCTACTGTTCATCCAGCCCTCCACACCACGGGGTCCTGTTCAACCACCCCTCCACGGGCACCCCTCCACCATCTACTGTTCATCCATCCCTCCACACCACGGGGTCCTGTTCATCCAGAGGCAACGCCACCGCTCACTTATTCATCCAACCCCCCCACAACGCTCCTCGTTCGTCCCAGAGGCGTAATCGATCGGCTTGATTAGCAGCGAGAGAAGGAATCACTCGATCGGGTTGATTAACACCCATCGATCGATCGCTTCGTGTTCGATAACGTAGCCTGCGCAGCTGCAATCGCTCGAGTTGATTAGAGCCCAACGCCTCGCTCGGGTTCGATTAGAGCCAACGCCTCGCTTCGGGTTGATTAGAATAACGCCTACGCACGACGTGTCTGAGAGAAAGCAGCGCATCGCGCCCCGACCTCCCACCGTAACCGGCAACTCCCCAAAATTTTCCTCGCCCTCGCTTCTACCACGGTTTTTTCCGTCATGGACGGCCCAAAGAATGTCATGCAGCTGCGTCTCCGGCCCGCCCAGGACGAAAAGCCCATTTTCTGTCATGACTTTTTGTCATAGAAGTAGGAGCCCACCACATCTATGATGATACCGGGTTTTGTCACAATTATCGTCATAGAAGTGTCATATGTATGACAATTTTTTTTTTGTTCGGCCCAAAATGTCACGGATGTGTCTTTTTTTTGTAGTGGAAAGGGCAGCAGAAGAGAACGTAGAAACAGAGAGAGACAGAGAGACAGATCCAATCTCGGAGGGGCTCTCGCCCCTCCCATGCCATGGAGGCCAAGGACCAGAGGGGAAACCATTCTCCCATCTAGGGAGGAGGTCAAGGAAGAAGAAGACGAAGGGGTCCCCTCTCCCCTTCTCTTTCAGTGGCGCCGGAACGCTGCCGTGGCCATCATCATCATCCCCGCGATCTTCACCAACACCTCCGCCATCTTCATCAACATCTCCATCACCTTCCCCCCTCTATCTACAACGGTCCACTCTCCCGCAACCCGCTGCACCCTCTACTTGAACATGGTGCTTTATGCTTCATATTATTTTCCAATGATGTGTTTCCATCCTATGATGTCTGAGTAGATTTTCTTTGTCCTGCCGGTGGTTGATGAATTGCTATGATTGATTTAATTTGCTTGTGGTTATGTTGCTGTCCTTTGGTGCCCACCATATGAGCGTGCGCGTGGATCACACCTTAGGGTTAGTTGTATGTTGATAGGACTATGTATTGGAGGCAAGAGTGATGAAGCTTCAACCTAGCATAGAAATTGATGCATACGGGATTGAAGGGGACCAATATATCTTAATGCTATGGTTGGGTTTTACCTTAATGAACGTTAGTAGTTGCGGATGCTTGCTAATAGTTCCAATCATAAGTGCATAGAATTCCAAGTAAGGGATGACATGCTAGCAGTGGCCACTCCCACATAATACTTGCTATCGGTCTAGTAAAGTAGTCAATTGCTTAAGGGACAATTTCACAACTCCTACCACCACTTTTCCACACTCGCTATATTTACTTTATTGTGTCTTTACTTACAACAGCCCCTAGCTTTTATTTACGCTCTCTTTATTTTCTTGCAAGCCTATCCAAAAACACCTATAAACGTACTTCTAGTTTCATACTTGTTCTAGGTAAAGTAAACGTCAAGCGTGCGTAGAGTTGTATCGGTGGTCGATAGAACTTGAGGGAATATTTGTTCTACCTTTAGCTCCTCGTTGGGTTCGACACTCTTACTTATCGAAAACTGTTGCGATCCCCTATACTTGTGGGTTATCAATGTGGTAGCGGTCGTACTTCTACGTGAAGAGCATCTTCGCGGAGGGTGACTGGGTCAACCTGCCGGCTTACGCAGCCGGTCCACCGGCTGGGAGGCGGCCCAACTGGTCGTACCGGGCCAAGACACGGTCGCCTTCCAAAGCCCCCGCCATCGCGCGGCTCCGGGTGCTGACACAGTCTTAGGGCCTGACCGTTCCCGACTTGCTGTCCGCCTTCGTGGCGCGCCAGGTGCTCCCGCTCCAGGGCCGCCCTCACATGATCTGTCAGATGAGCGGGCATCGGGACCCAAGCTGGCTGTGCACCAAGGAGATGCCTCACGCAGAGGTAGCTCATATGGTGAACTACCTTGCGAACTTCAAGCTCACGGAAGAGTGGCGGTTCGGCAAGGAGCCGTACTCACGCGCCGACCCCCCGCCTATGGTAAGTTACCTTTCCTTCTCTCTCTCTTTTTGTTGCCGAGTTCTGCTTATCCAACCCGACCAATCGGCCTTTGAACAGAGCCCCCTTCTCTAGCCGGCAGCCGGCACCGCGGGGCCGGAACGTCAATTTCTCCCCGACCGGGCGGAGAGGGACATGGATGACCCCGACTTGAGGGCGGGGGCTTCGGAGGACGACGCCGAGGGATGGGGCGGCTAAGCAGGCGGCTCAGGGCTCGAAGTCGGCCTCGAGGACTGGCCAGATGACGATGCGGGGGAAGTCGCCCCGCGCCGCCAGCGGGGGTCCGACCCGCAGGGCGCGAGCTCGTTTGCCGCACCGGTTGCCCGAGGTGGTGCACAAAAGCACAGGGCCGCGCCGAGCTTGTTCGGCAGCCGGCCGAAGAAGCCCAAGGGCTCGGCCGTGGTG
This sequence comes from Aegilops longissima, assembly GCA_021605205.1. NCBI lineage: Eukaryota > Viridiplantae > Streptophyta > Magnoliopsida > Poales > Poaceae > Aegilops > Aegilops longissima. The sequence goes on along the minus strand of CM038680.1, from coordinate 574,119,501 downwards.
ACCTAGCGGGGTGAAGCGGCCGCGAAAGCCATCCGCTTCCGCAAGGTGGTGAAGGAGCCGCAGCTTGTTTCCGCATAAGTACTGACTTCCTCTTGTACTTTCTCCTTCCTTGCTGATCTTGTCTGAGTTTCTTCGCTTTGCTTCCCTTGATCTAGGGCCCCGCTCTCTCTTGAGAGGTCGGCCGCCACCTCCGTTATTGGATCGGCGGAGACCTCCACCACCACCCGGTGAATCGATCCGGCTGCCGATCTCTAGGAGGTGACGGAGCAAAATGCGCAGGAGGCGCGCGAGGAGCAAGAAGCCGCCCGTCTGGAGAAGGCGGAGGCGGACAAGGTGGAGGTCGCCGCACTGAAGAAGCTGGAGGAGGCCGAGGCTGCCGCCGCGGCGAAGGAGCGGCCTGAAGAGGCTGCGCGCCGCCGGGAGCCGCTACTCGTCACTCCTTTGAACTCTGTGCCGCCACCGCCAGAATTCGTGGCGCCGACTGGAGGAGCTGGCGACGAGTACCCGGTCATGGAGAGGGATGGCGGTGATGCCGTCCAGCCGGACGTGATCGTGCCTCCACCGCCGCCGTCTGGAGATGCGCAAGGCGAGCAGCCGTCGGAGCGGCCGGTGCCGCCAGCCGGAAACGAGATGGTGACGGGCCTGACTCCTGAGGTCCGAACTCCATCGCGCCGCCGGCTTGCAAAGGCGGCTTCGCCGCCACGCCCGCTGGATACCGGTGCTACGAGCTCCTCGATCCCAGACGCCGAGGTGTCCAGCGCCGTGCCCACTGATTGGGTGCGAGGAGGCGGGACGGGCTCTTTGAATCGGGCGCTTTTTGACGTCCAAGCCAAACTCTGGGCCGAGGCCGATGCTCTCAAGCGCTGCAACACGGCATTCTTGGACTCGCGAGAGGCCATCCGGGTATGTTTCTTTTTGTCTCTACTTCTTGTGCTTCTCTGTGGGGGCGCGTCAGCGCACCCACTGGGTGTAGTCCCCGAGTTTCGGGCCGGCTGTTGAGCAGGCGGCTCGGAACTCTAATCGGCGAGTTCCAAGTACTAACATTGTCTGATATCTTCATCACAGGATTATCATAACCTTTGCGTGGCTGCCTTCAACTCCAACATCCAGGAGCTGGATCAGCGGACCGCCGACTTGTCGGAAAGCCGGAGTAAGTCTTTGTCTTCTCTCTCCACGGGGGCGCGTTAGCGCACCCGCGGGCTGTAGTCCCCGAGATTCGGGCCGACTGTTGAGCAGTTGGGCCGGATCTCCCCGACAACTGCTTTTTCTTTGTTGATGTTGATAAGTTTCTTCTCCGCTGGAAGCGACAATGCGCCAGCTGGATGTAGTCCCGAGATTCGGCGGCTGGCGGCGATCGGCCGGATCTCCTCGGCGTAATTTTTTTTTCGTTGGTTCTTGACATCTTTTCTTTCTCTGTACTTGCAGAGGCCAACGCTACCATGCAGCAGCAGCTGGGCGAAGCCAACACCACATTGCGGGCCAAGGAGGCGGAGTGCAACGAACTAGGCCAGGAGCGTAACCGGCTGGTCAAGGAGCTAGCAGAGTAGGCGGAGCTTCTCAATAAGGCCCAGAAGGAAGCGGAGGACAAGGAGATCAGCCTCCTTGCCGATTTCGAGACCGAGCGCTCCGCCTGGACTCATAAGGAGGCAATGCTGACTGCCGGCTTCGGCCAGATTGAAGACATGGTTGACGGTAAGCTTCTTCTTTTCTTTTTTCTTTGGGTTGCCGGCAGCCCATCGGGCCGGCTTCTGACTTCTAACTTTGCTTTTTAATTGAGCAGACTTCTTCCCTGGTCACTCTGGCGCCGCCAACCAGGCCATTGAGGCTGGCCGCGAGGAGAGGAGGGCGAAAGGTGCGCAGATTGCTGCCGACGCCCCTCGGACCCTCAGCGAACAACTTCTCAGCATTGAGACCCGTCTTCGACCGGCTCATCGGATGCTGCGCCGTCTTCAGCGCGTCGGGGTGCAGGCCATTTCCGCCTTGTGGCCAGACATGTCGGCTCCGTGTACTCCCAGTCGGACTGCCGACTGGCTGGAGGTGGCGACTGGCCGTCTTGAGGCCTCGAAGGGCTCCTTGGCCCGGGCCGAAGCACTCTGGGCCTTGGAGTTTGTCAAGGCGTGGTACCCTGGGCTAAACTTAGCCCAGTTGGCCACGTTTCGGCTGGAGGCCCAGGAGGAGCTGGCGGCGGTTGACGGGGACCTCGTCAAGCGTGCCGCAGCGATCGCCGAGTACACCAATACCAACATCTTCATCCCGGAGCTGGCCGAGAACGGCGCCGCGGCGCCGCCGGAGTGGTTCGGGCTGAACCCGGAGGATGGCGAAGACTTGGCCGAAGTGATCGACTCCAGCGACGAGGGAGAAAACGAGGAGGACGAGGAAAGTGGAGAGGAGGCGCCAGAGGTTGAAGCGGCCGGCCAGTCTCAGCTCGACCGCGCCTCCAGCAACGAGCCGCGCCCGAGCGAGCCGACTGTTGCTGAAGGCAACCAAGCGGAGACTGACCAGCCGGCCGCTCCACCAACCGACACCGCTGACTCCACCGTTATGCCGATCCCGTCTGCAGCTCCCTAGGCTGCCAACTTATCTTTGCTTTCCTGTTTACTATTCTCGACAAACTTGTTAAATTTGCGCAATTCCACCTGATACGTCTCCAACGTATCTATAATTTTTTATTGCTCCATGCTATATTATCTACTGTTTTGGACCATATTGGGCTTTATTTTCCACTTTTATATTATTTTTGGGACTAACCTATTAACCAGAGGCCCAACCCAGAATTGATGTTTTTAGCCTATTTCAGAGTTTCGAAGAAACGAAATATCAAACAGAGTCCAAATGGAATGAAACCTTCGGGAACGTGATTTTCTCACTGAACAAGATCCAGGAGACTTGGACCCTACATCAAGCAACCAACATGGAAGGCACGAGGTAGGAGGCGTACCCTCCCCCTGGCGCGCCCTCCACCCTCGTGGGCCCCCTGTTGCTCCACCGACGTACTTCTTCCTCCTATATATACCTACGTACCCCCGAACGATTAGATACGGAGACAAAAACCTAATTCCATCGCCGCAACTTTCTGTATCCATGAGATCCCATGTTAGGGCCTGTTCTGAAGCTCCGACGGAAGGGGAATCCACCACGGAGGGCTTCTACATCATCATAGCCTCTCCGATGAAGTGTGAGTAGTTTACCTCAGACCTTCGGGTCCATAGTTAGTAGCTAGATGGCTTCTTCTCTCTTTTTGGATCTCAATACAATGTTCTCCCCCTCTCTCGTGGAGATCTATTCGATGTAATCTTGTTTTTGCGGTGTGTTTGTTGAGACCGATGAATTGTGGGTTTATGATCAAGATTATCTATGAGCAATATTTGAGTCTTCTCTGAATTCTTTTATGTATGATTGGTTATCTTTGCAAGTCTCTTCGAATTATCCGTTTGGTTTGGCCAACTAGATTGGTAGTTCTTGCAATGGGAGAAGTGCTTAGCTTTGGGTTCAATCTTGCGGTGTCCTATCCCAGTGACAGAAGGGGCAGCAAGGCACATATTGTATTTTTGCCATCGAGGATAACAAGATGGGGTTTTTATCATATTGCATGAATTTATCCCTCTACATCATGTCATCTTGCTTAAGGCGTTAATCTGTTTTCATTAACTTAATACTCTAGATGCATGCTGGATAGCCGGTCGATGAGTGGAGTAATAGTAGTTGATGCAGGCAGGAGTCGGTCTACTTGTCTCGGACGTGATGCCTATATACATGATCATACCTAGATACTCTCATAACTATGCTCAATTCTGTCAATTGCTCAACAGTAATTCGTTCACCCACCGTAAAATACTTATGCTCTTGAGACAAGCCACTAGTGAAATCTATGGCCCACGGGTCTATTCTCTATCATATCAATCTTCCATCACTTTATTATTGCTTTGCTTTTTTACTTTGCTTTTTTATTTTACTTTGCATCTTTATACCAAAAATACCAAAAATATTATCTATCATCTTTATCAGATCTCACTCTCGTAAGTGACCGTGAAGGGATTGACAACCCCTAATCGCGTTGGTTGCGTTGAGCTATTTGTTTTGTGTAGGTACGAGGGACTTGCGCGTGGCCTCCTACTGGATTGATACCTTGGTTCTCAAAAACTGAGGGAAATACTTACGCTACTCTGCTGCATTATCCTCTCCTCTTCGAGGAAATCCAACGCAAGCTCAAGAGGTAGCAAGAAGAATTTTTTGCGCCGTTGCCGGGGAGTCTACGCAAAAGTCAACATACCAAGTACCCATCACAATCCCTTATCTCTCGCATTACATTATTTCCGTTTGCCTCTCGTTTTCCTCTCCCCCACTTCACCCTTGCCATTTTATTCGCCCTCTCTTTTCCGTTTTCCTTTCTTTGCGCTTGCTTTTTGTTCGCCCGTGTCTTGGTTTTCTTGCTTGTCACGATGGCTCAAGATAATACCAAATTGTGTGACTTTACCTATACCAACAATAATGATTTCCTTAGCACTCCGATTGCTCCTCTTGCGAATACTGAATCTTGTGAAATCAATACTGCTTTAATGAATCTTGTTATGAAAGATCAATTCACCGGCCTTCCTAGCTATTTCATTTTTCACTTAGAGATTGTGCTAAAGCTAGGTTTTCGTCTTTGCCTAAAAATAGTATTGATTCTTGGAACAAGTGGAAAGATGCTTTTATCTCTAAGTATTTTCCTCCCGCTAAGATCATCTCTCTTAGAAACGATATTATGAATTTTAAGCAACTTGATCATGAACATGTTGCACAAGCTTGGGAGAGGATCAAATTAATGATACGTAATTTCCCTACTCATGGTTTGAATTTGTGGATGATTATACAAAAAATTTATGCCGGATTGAATTTTGCTTCTAGAAACCTTTTAGATTCGGCCGCAGGAGGCACTTTTATGGAAATCACTTCAGGAGACGCTACTAAACTCCTTGATAATATTATGGTTAATTATTTTCAATGGCACACTGAAAGGTCTACTAATAAAAAAGTGCGTGCGATAGAAGAAATCAATGTTTTGAGTGGAAAGATGGATGAACTTATGAAATTATTTGCTACTAAGAGTGTTTCTTCTAATCCTAATGATATGCCTTTGTCTACTTTGATTGAAAACAATAACGAATCTATGGATGTGAATTTTGTTGGTAGGAATAATTTTGGTAAGAACGCGTTTAGAGGGAACTTTAGTCCTAGGCCTTATGCTAGTAATACTTCTAATAATTATGGAAATTCCTACAAGAACTCTTATGGAAATTTTAACAAGATGCCCTTTGAATTTGAGACTAGTGTTAAAGAGTTTATGAATTCGCAAAAGAATTTTAATGCTTTGCTTGAAGAAAAATTGCTTAAAGTTGATGAATTGGCTAAGAAAGTTGATAGAATTTCTCCTAATGTTGATTCTTTAAAGCTTAAATCTATCCCTCCTAAGCATGATATCAATGAGTCTCTCAAAGCCATGAGAATTTCCATTAATGAGTGCAAGGAAAGAACCGCTAGGATGCGTGCTACGAAAGATGCATTTATTAAAGCGTGTTCTTCCAATTTCCATGAAAATAAAGATGAAGATCTAAAAGTTATTGATGTATCTCCTATTAAATCTTTGTTTTGAAATATGAATCTTGATAATGATGGGACTGATTATGATCTACCTTTACCTAGAAGGCGTTCTAAAAATTCGGAGTTTTTAGATCTTGATGCTAAAATTGATAAAAGTGGGATTGAAGAAAGTAAAACCCTAGATGTTGCTAAACCCACTATTTTGGATTTCAAGGAATTTAATTATTAAAGTTGCTCTTTAATTGCTTGTATTTCCTTGTTGCAATCCGTGCTAAATTCTCCTCATCCTTATAGTCAAAATAAAGCGTTTACCAAACATATCGTTGATGCCTTGATGCAATCTTATGAGGAAAAACTTGAGTTGGAAGTCTCTATCCCTAGAAAACTTTATGATGAGTGGGAACCAACTATTAAAATTAAGATTAAGGATCATGAATTTTATGCTTTATGTGATTTGAGTGGTATGTTTCCACTATTCCCAAAACTTTGTGTGATCTGCTAGATTTCCGTGATTTTGATGATTGCTCTCTAAACTTGCACCTTGCGGATTCCACTATTAAGAGACCTATGAGAATAATTAATGATGTTATTATTGTTGCAAATAGGAATTATGTGCTCGTAGATTTTATCGTTCTTGATATAGATTGCAATCCTTCATGTCCTATTATTCTTGGTAGACCTTTCCTTAGAACGATTGGTGCAATCATTGATATGAAGGAAGGGAATATTAGATTCCAATTTCCGTTAAGGGAAGGCATGGAACACTTCCCTAGAAAGAAAATAAAATTACCATATAAATCTAATATGAGAGCCACTTATGGATTGCTTACCAAAGATGGCAATACCTAGATCTATCCTTGCTTTTATGCCTAGCTAGGGGCGTTAAACGATAGCGCTTGTTGGGAGGCAACCCAATTTTATTTTTAGTTTTTTGTTTTTGTTTCTGTTTAGGAATAAATAGTCCATCTACCTTCTGTTTAGATGTGGTTTTATGTTTTAATTAGTGTTTGTGCCAAGTTAAACCTATAGGATCTTCTTGGATGATAGTTATTTGATCTTGCTGTAATTTCCAGAAACTTTTGGTTCACAAAAACAATTGTTAAAAATCACCAGAACGTGATAAAATAGTGATTCCAATTGCTGCTGATCAATAAACAAATTTCCTAGGTCTTCCTATTTTTTCTGAATTTTTTGAGTTCCATAAGTTGGCGTTAGTTTCAGATTACTACAGACTGTTCTGTTTTTGACAGATTCTGTTTTTCGTGTGTTGTTTGCTTATTTTGATGAATCTATGGCTAGTAAAATAGTTTATAATCCATAGAGAAGTTGGAATACAGTAGGTTTAACACCAATATAAATAAATAATGAGTTCATTACAGTACCTTGAAGTGGTCTTTTGTTATCTTTTGTTAACGGAGCTCACGAGATTTCTGTTGAGTTTTGTGTTGTGAAGTTTTCAAGTTTTGGGAGAATTTTTTTGATGGAATATGGAACAAGGAGTGGCAAGAGCCTAAGCTTGGGGATGCCCATGGAACCCCCAAGATAATCCACGGACACCAAAAATTTGAAGCTTGGGGATGCCCCCGGAAGGCATCCCCTCTTTCGTCCACTTCCATCGGTAACTTTACTTGGAGCTATATTTTTATTCACCACATAATATGTGTTTTTCTTGGAGCATCTCGTATGATTTGAGTCTTTGATTTTTAGTTACCACAATCATCCTTGCTGTACACACCTTTTGAGAGAGCCATGCATGAATTGGAATTTGATAGAATACTCTATGTGCTTCACTTATATCTTTTGAGCTATATAGTTTTGCTCTAGTGCTTCACTTATATCTTTTAGAGCATGGTGGTGGATTTGTTTTATAGAAACCATTGATCTCTCATACTTCACTTAGATTATTTTGAGAGTCTTAAATAGCATGGTAATTTTCTTAATAATAATAATATGCTTGGTATTCAAGATTTGTAAAACTTTCTTTTGAGTGCGTTGAATACTAAGAAAAGTTTGATGCTTGATAATTGTTTTGAGATATGGAGGTAGTAATATTAGAGTCATGCTAGTTGAGTAGTTGTGAATTTGAGAAATACTTGTGTTAAAGTTTGTGATTCCCGTAGCATGCACGTATGGTGAACCGTTATGTGATGAAGTCGGAGCATGATTTATTTATTAATTGTCTTCCTTATGAGTGGCAGTCGGGGACGAGCGATGGTCTGTTCCTACCAATCTATCCCCCTAGGAGCATGCGCGCAATACTTTGCTTTTATAACTTCTAGTTTTTTGCAATAATTATATGAGTTCTTTATGACTAATGTTGAGTCCATGGATTATACACACTTTTCTAACCCTTCCACCATTGCTAGCCTTTATAATACCGCACACTTTTCACCGGTATCATATACCCACCATATACTTTCCTCAAAGCAGCCACCGTACCTACCTATTATGGCATTTCCATAGCCATTCCGAGATATATTGCCATGCAACTTTCCACCGTTCCGTTTATTATTCCGAGATATATTGTCATATTGCTTAGCATGATCATGTAGTTGACATCGTATTAGTGGAAAAGCCACCATTCATAATTCTTTCATACATGTCACTTATGAATCATTGCATCCCGGTGCACCGCCGGAGGCATACACATAGAGTCATATTTTGTTCTAAGTATCGAGTTGTAATTGTTGAGTTGTAAGTAAATAAAAGTGTGATGATCATCATTTTTAGAGCATTGTCCCAAGTGAGGAAAGGATGATGGAGACTAGGATTCCCCCACAAGTCGGGATGAGACTCCGGACGAAAAAAAATAAAAAAAATGGGAAAGAGGCCATAAAAAGAAGAAGGAGAAAGGGCCCAAATAAAAAAATGAGAGAAAAAGAGAGAAGGGACAATGTTACTATCCTTTTACCACACTTGTGCTTCAAAGTAGCACCATGATCTTCATGATAGAGAGTCTCTCATTTTGTCACCTTCACATACTAGTGGGAATTTTCCATTATAGAACTTGGCTTGTATATTCCAATGATGGCATTCCTCAAATTGCCCTAGGTCTTCGTGAGCAAGCGAGTTGGATGCACACCCACTTAGTTTCTTTTGTTGAGATTTCATATACTTATAGCTCTAGTGCATCCGTTGCATGGCGATCCCTACTCACTCTCATTGATATCTATTGATGGGCATCTCCATAGCCCATTGATACGCCTAGTTGATGTGAGACTATCTTCTCCCTTTTTGTCTTCTCCACAACCACCATTCTATTCCACATATAGTGCTATATCCATGGCTCATGCTCATGTATTGCGTGAAGATTGAAAAAGTTTTGAGAATGTCAAAAGTATGAAACAATTGCTTGGCTTGTCATCGGGGTTGTGCATGATTTAAATACTTTGTGTGGTGAAGATAGAGCATAGCCAGACTATATGATTTTGTAGGGATAACTTTCTTTGGCCATGTTATTTTGAGAAGACATGATTGCTTTGTTAGTATGCTTGAAGTATTATTATTTTTATGTCAATATTAAAATTTTGTCTTGAATCTTTGGAATCTGAATATTCATACCACAATTAATAAGAATTACATTGAAATTACCCCAAGTAGCACACCGCATCAAAAATTATCTTTTTATCATTTACCTACTCGAGGACGAGCAGGAATTAAGCTTGGGGATGCCTGATACGTCTCCAACGTATCTATAATTTTTGATTGCTCCATGCTATATTATCTACTGTTTTGGACCATATTGGGCTTTATTTTCCACTTTTATATTATTTTTGAAACTAACCTATAAGCGGAGGCCCAAATTGTAATTGCTGTTTTTGCCTATTTGAGTTTCAAGAAAGCGGAATAGCAAACGGAGTCCAAACGGAATGAAACCTTCGGGAACGAGATTTTCTCACCGAACATGATCCAGGAGACTTGGACCCTACGTCAAGCAACCAACATGGAAGGCACGAGGTAGGGAGGCGCGCCCTCCACCCTCGTGGGCCCCCCTGTTGCTCCACCGATGTACTTCTTCCTCCTATATATACCTACGTACCCCCGAGCGATCAGATACGGAGCCAAAAACCTAATTCCACTGCCGCAACTTTCTGTATCCACGAGATCCCATCTTGGGGCCTGTTAGGAGCTCACGGAAGGGGAATCCACCATGGAGGGCTTCTACATCATCATAGCCTCTCCGATGAAGTGTGAGTAGTTTACCTCAGACCTTCGGGTCCATAGTTAGTAGCTAGATGGCTTCTTCTCTCTTTTTGGATCTCAATACAATGTTCTCCACCTCCCTCGTGGAGATCTATTCGATGTAATTTTCTTTTTGCGGTGTGTTTGTTGAGACCAATAAATTGTGGGTTTATGATCAAGATTATCTATGAGAAATATTTGAGTCTTCTCTGAATTCTTTTATGTATGATTGGTTATCTTTGCAAGTCTCTTCGAATTATCCGTTTGGTTTGGCCAACTAGATTGGTAGTTCTTGCAATGGGAGAAGTGCTTAGCTTTGGGTTCAATCTTGCGGTGTCCTTTCCCAGTGACATAAGGGGAAACAAGGCACGTATTGTATTGTCGCCATCGAGGATAACAAGATGGGGTTTTTATCATATTGCATGAATTTATCCCTCTACATCATGTCATCTTGCTTAAGGCATTACTCTGTTTTCATTAACTTAATACTCTAGATGCATGCTGGATAGCGGTCGATGAGTGGAGTAATAGTAGTAGATGCAAGCAGGAGTCGGTCTAGTTGTCTCGGACGTGATGCCTGTATACATGATCATACCTAGATACACTCATAGCTATGCTCAATTCTGTCAATTGCTCAACAGTAATTCGTTCACGCACCGTAAAATACTTATGCTCTTGAGATAAGCCACTAGTGAAATCTATGGCCCCCTGGTCTATTCTCTATCATATCAATCTTCCATCACTTTATTATTCCTTTGCTTTTTTACTTTGCTTTTTATTTTACTTTGCATCTTTATACCAAATATACCAAAAATATTATCTATCATCTCTATTAGATCTCACTCTCGTAAGTGACCGTGAAGGGATTGACAACCTCTAATCGCGTTGGTTGCGTTGTACTATTTGTTTTGTGTAGGTACGAGGGACTTGCGCGTGGCCTCCTACTGGATTGATACCTTGATTCTCAAAAACTGAGGGAAATACTTACGCCACTCTGCTGCATTATCCTCTCCTCTTCGGGGAAATCCAACGCAAGCTCAAGAGGTAGCACCACCCGTGGGCTGTATTTCAAACATTGTTGAATGCTGGTCGAGGGCCTTTGACATGTAATTATTTTTGCCGAGTTCTATCTTTCCTGCTTTCTGTTCCTTGGCCTTTTTCCTTTGCCACCTTCCCTTAGTTGCAGTCTTGCCAGCCGAACAGCCGCTCTGCGGACTGTGGCTGGGTCAAGTACTTAGCCACTTTCGAGAAGGCAAGTACTTAGCCGATTAGAACGATTTGGCAGGTTAAGTAGAAGCCGGCCGGCCGGCTGCTCGGCAGCCGGTCGTAGAGACGGGAAGCCGGCTTGAACTATGCGCATGCTTTGGGTCCTTAGCCATTTTTCATGTGGACACCCTTTCTGCCTTATCTCCTACCCACCAGACAGTCGCTCTGCGAGCTGCGGCTTCTGGCAGGAGACGACTTAAGTGCCAACACATTACATGTCTGGCTGCAGGAAGCATTACATAGTACAAGGCGGCAAGTCCCCGGGCCGACTACTCGGACCCGGTGCCAGGCGACATAAATGAAACAACACATTCATAGGCATAATTCTTATCATATAGATAAAAGAGGGCAGTCCCCGAGCTCTTCTCGGGGGACCCGGAGTCTTCATACTTAATACAAAAGGTAGCATGGTACATACTGCATCAACTGTAAAATCTTCGGAGGAGATTTGCATTCCATGGTCACTCCGTCTCCTCTCCGGAATCGTCCCTCTTGCATGCTCGAGGCTTCTGAGTGTCGATCAGGTAGTAGGAGTCATTTCCCAACACCTTGCTGATGATGAAGGGGCCCTCCCAAGGCGCTGAGAGTTTGTGCTGGCCGGCTGTTCGCTGGATTAGCCGGAGCACAAGGTCTCCCGCTTGGAAGGATTTAGGCTTGACCTTCCGGTTGTAGTATTGGCGCAGGCTCTGCTAGTAGATGTTGGACCGGCTGAGTGCCAACAGCCGGCCGACTTCCAGCAGATCGACACCGTCTTCTCGTGCTTATTTTGCCTCCTCTTCGGTGTACATGGTGACTCGAGGGGAGTCGAATTCTATGTCCGTCGGGATGACGGCTTCGGCACCGTAGATGAGGAAGAAAGGCGTGAAGCCGGTTGACTTGTTCGGGGTTGTGCGCAGACTCCAGAGGACGGCCGACAGCTCGTCGAGCCAGCAGCCGGCTGAACGCTCCAGAGGCTCGACCATTCGGGGCTTGATGCCGGACAAAATGAGGCCGTTTGCTTTCTCCACTTGGCCGTTTGACCGCGGATGGCAACGGACGCTAAGTCCAGTCGGATGCCCTGCGTCGCGCAGAAACGGGCCAAGGCGCCTTTGGCAAAGTTTGTGTCGTTGTCGGTGATGATGCTGTGTGGTATGCCATACCAGATGGTCATGTCAGAGATGAAAGTCACAGCAGTCGGACCATTCAGCTTCTTGATTGGTTTTGCTTCTATCCACTTGGTAAACTTGTCCACCACGACAAGTAGATGAGTCATGCCCCCTCGTGCCGTCTTGAATGGTCCCACCATGTCCAGGCCCCAGACGGCAAAGGGCTAGGCAATGGGGATAGTCTTGAGTGCAGAAGCCGGCTGATGTGGCTTGAAGCGGAACTTCTGGCACCCTTTGCACTTCTGGACCAAGTCTTTGGCATCTTCTAGAGCAGTCGGCCAGAAAAAACCGTGGCGGAAAGCTTTGGTGACGAGTGCTCTTGAAGCCGCGTGGTGACCACACTCGCCTTGATGGATATCTTTGAGGATTGCTTGGCCTTCCTCCGGCTCGACGCAACGCTGGTAAACACCAGTGACGCTGCGCCTCACAAGATCTCTATTGATGATGATGTATACTGCTGCCCAGCGCTGCACTTGTCGGGCCGAGATCTCGTCAGTCGGCAGCTCTTTATTCACCAGAAAATTGAGGATTGGCTGAGCCCAGGCAGGTGCTACAATTTCTTCAACTGTTAGGACGGCTACTTGCACGAGGGCGGTTGGGCTAGGAGGCGGTGGGTTGGAGTCGGCCACAGCTTGCTGAGTTGACGAAGACCCCGGGCCGACTGCCGCAGTCCCCGGGCTGACCACTGCAGTCCCCAGGCCGGGTTCTGAAGTCCCCGGGCCGGGTGCGACTGCTGCGGTCCATGGGCCGCCTGGCGAAATTCCCGCGCTGGCTGCTGGGGCTCTCGAGTCTGATCTGACTGCTTCGGGAGGAGCCGGCACGAAGATGGAGTTTGACTCTGGTGACGGCTTGACGGGCGGCTTGAGGAGGCGTTGCAGGGCGACGCCGGCTGGTATTGCTTGTTGGGTGGAGCTGATTCGTGCCAAGGCGTCTGCTTGCTCATTGTCATTTCTCGGCACATGGAGGAACTCGCACCCTTCAAAGTATCCACTGAGTTGCTGGACGAGGAAGCGGTAGCTAGCCATATTTGCATCCTTGGCGTCCCAGTCGCTAGACGACTGCTAGACCACCAAGTCGGAGTCTCCATAGCACAGGATCCGGCGAATGCCGAGTTCCTTGGCAAGCCGGAGCCCATGTATGAGCGTTTCGTATTCAGCTACATTGTTGGAGGCGGCAAAGTGAATTTGCAGCACATATCTGAGCTTGTCACCTTTGGGAGAGGTGAGGACTATGCCGGCTCCCAGACCGGTGCGCATCTTGGAACCATCAAAATGCATCCGCCAATGGGTGGAGTCTGGCGCTGGCGGCAGGTACTGGGTCTCGGCCCAGTCGACGAGGAAGTCGGCCAGTGCTTGGGACTTGATGGCGGTGCGAGGCTGATAATAGATGGTGTAGGGGGCCAACTCTATGGCCCATTTGGCCACTCGTCCTGAAGCATCTCGGCTTCCAATGATCTCGGCAAGCGGAGCAGTGCAGACAACAGTGATTGGGTGCTCTTGAAAATACGACTTCAGCTTCTTGGCGGCAAAGTGCACGCCGTAGCACATCTTCTAATAGTGGGGGGTAGTTCTGCTTGGAGGCGGATAACACTTCGCTTAGGTAATACACCGGCCTCTGGACTGGTAGTGCTTTGCCTTCTTCCTTGCGCTCCACAACTATGACAGTGCTGACCACCCGGCTGGTGGCGGCGATGTAGAGGAGCATGGGTTCCTTAGGAGTCGGAGCCGCCAGGACAGGCGGAGTGGTCAGCATCTTCTTCAGCTGGAGAAAGGCTTCATCCGCCTTGTCGTTCCACTTAAAAAAGTGGTCTTCTTCATGAGCTGGTACAGGGGAAGGGCCTTCTCACCCAGCCGACTGATGAAACGGCTGATAGATGCCAAGCAGCTGGTGAATTTCTGCATGTCCTGCAGTCGGGTGGGCACCTCCATCCTCTCGACGGCCTTGATCTTCACGGGGTTGCACTCTATGCCGCGCTCTGAGACCAGAAAGCCAAGGAGCTGGCCGGCTGGAACTCCAAAGACACATTTCTCCGTGTTGAGCTTGATTTGAAATCGGCGTTAGTTCTTGAAGGTTTCCTTGAGGTCTTCTAGCAGCATGCCACGCTTCTCCATCTTCACCACAACATCATCCACATAGACGTGGGTGTTCCTGCCGAGTTGCTTGAGGAGGCACTTCTGCATGCAACGTTGAAACGTGGCGCCGACATTCCTCAAGACGAACGTCATGGTCAAGTAGCAGAAGGATCCAAATGGAGTGATGAAGGCGGTCTTCAGCCTGTTGGCCGGGTTTAGCTTAATCTGACGATACCCTGAGTATACATCCAAAAAACTCAACTGCTCGCATCCGGCTATGGAGTCTATCACTTGGTCAATTCTTGGCAAAGCAAATGGGTCTTTGGGGCAAGCTTTGTTCAGGCTGGTATAATTGATGCACATGCGCCACTGCTTATTCTTCTTTAGTACAAGGACTGGGTTGGCCACCCACTCGGGAAAGAACACTTCCATGATGAAGCCGGCTGCTAGAAGCCGGGCTATCTCTTCTCCCACAAATCTTGTCTTCTCTTCTGACAGGCGGCGCAAGGGCTGCCTGACTGGCTTGGCATTAGGTCGGACGTGTAGCTTGTGCTCGGAGAAATCCGTCGGAACACCCGGCATGTCCTTGAGGGACCATGCAAAGATGTCCCGATTCTCACGGAGGAAATCAACGAGCTCGCCTTCCTATTTGCTGTCAAGGTTTGCGCCTATGGCCGCATACCTCTCTGGGTGCTCTGGGTCCAAGGGTATGTTCTTTGTTTCTTTGGCCAGCTTGAACGAGCCATCGACTTCCGACTCCTTGGGGTTGGGTGACATTTCCAGCTGCTTGCCTGCCAGCGCCACAACCCGATCAAGGAGTCGCTTCTCAGCCGCTATCATAAGGGACTCAGCCAGCCGGTTGCTGTCTGCTGCACATGCAGACGACTTCTTGTAGTCCCCTGCTATGGTCAGGATTCCCTTGGAGCTCAGCATCTTCATCTTGAGGTAAGCATAGTGGGGGACCGCCATGAACTTTGCCAGAGCAGGTCGGCCAAGTAGTGCATGGTAGGGGCTCTCAAGGTCCACCACTTCAAATTAGACTGGCTCTCGGCGGAAGTGATCTTTGTCTCCAAAGAGGACATCTATCTGTGTCTTGCCGATTGGTGAGCAGGAAAGGCAAGGAACGATGCCATGGAACACAGTCCGGCTGGGCTGAAGCTGCCGTTGTTTGATTCCCAACTTCTCCATAGTATCCTTGTACAGAATGTTGATGCTGCTGTTGCCATCTATCAGAACTCGGGAGAAACGAGCAGCTCGCCCCTCGGTTGCGAAGGTGGCATCCAAAACCAGGGCATAGGAGCCGGGATTTGGCATCACCTTCGGGTGGTCAGCTCTGCTCCAACTGATGGGTTTCTCAGACCAATGCATGAACTCGGGGGTCTCTGACGCTACCACGTTTACTTCTTTCTGCCATTGCCGTCTGCTGTGCTTATCGTCGGCCACGCTGGTGAACACGACATAAGCCCCATGCTCTTCAGGATACTCGTCTTGTATGGCACCGACTGGTCGAACCGCCGGCTGCTGTGGAGGAGGTGGAGGCGGCTGCCCAGCAGGCGGAGGAGGCAGAAGTCCGTCACCTTTGGCGATCCTGGTGAGCCAATGGCACTTCCGAGTGGTGTGGTTCGATGGCTTCGCGCCACTGTGGAACTTGCAGGGTGCATCAAGAGTCTGCTCGTACGAGAAAGTAGGCAGCCAGTTGGGCTTGCCGCCCTTCTGGCGCTAGGGTTGAGGATGCCCTTCTGGCTGCTGGTCTTCGACTGTCGCCACCTGCCGGCTCGTGGAAGCCGGCTGCGTGGCCTTGCGCTTATTGTCGTTTGGTTTCTGACGCCGACTGGTGTCACCAGCCGGGGTCCTAGGAGCAGGACGAGCCACTTTGCCAGATGCATCAACTTGGATCTCCGCCTTCATGGAGGAGTCGACCGTGGCGTATTTGTCCGCTATGATCAGCAGCTCGTCGAGGGTCGCCGGCTCGTCGCAAAGAAGCCGGTGCTTGAGGAGGGTGCCGTCTCGGCACCCGGCGGTGAAGTACTCGATGGCCTGCACCTCGTGCACGCCTTCGCAAGAGTTGCGCAGCTCGGCCTAGCGCGGGAGGTAGTCGTGAGTCGACTCGTTGGGGCCTTGGACGCACAAGGAGAGCTGGCGAGGCTTGGGCGGCCGCTTTTACGTGCTGGTGAAGTTGCAGATGAAGGCTTCAGTGAAATCAACCCAGCTATTGATGCTGCGGGGCTTCAGGCTGTTCAGCCATGTCCGGGCCGTGCCCTGGAGCATGAGCAGAACGTACTTCACGGCAACGTGTTTGTTGCCGTTTGCGATGTTGACGGCTGTGGAATAGTCGACCAGCCAGTCCTCTAGCTTCACGGAGCCGGTGTATTTGGGCGTATCTCTTGGGAGCGTGAACCCTTTGGGGGAGGGCTCATCTCGAATGCGGGTTCTAAAACAAGGTGGACCCAGCTCATCTTCCTCTTCTAGCGCCAAGGATCGGTTGAGGCGGTCGATCCGGTGGCGGGCATCGTTCTCTCCGACTGCTTCTCGATGGCCAAGGTGGTCGCCGAGTGCCGGGTGCTCAACAGGCGGCGGGGAAAACGTGCCTCTCCTTGCGGGGGGGGGGGGGGGAGGCAGACAATCGCCCCGTCGTTCTACTGCTCTTGGGCGGCCGTCTTGGTCGCGCTCGATGGTGATGCGAGTCCGGCTGCGGCTGGCAGCCGACTCCTTGTCTCTTCCTCCGCGGACGCCACCAGTTGGCATCCGAAATGTCGCGCCTTGTTCTCGGCGAGGAGGCGGATCGTTTTTTTGCCGGTTGGGCTCTTCAGTGCAGCAGCCAGCCTCGTGCTGCTCAGCAGCCGCGTCGAGGAGTCACTGGACGCGTTCCGCCATCTGGCGACGCTCTTCGCCCACGAACTTGTCCAGCTCTTCTGCTACCGCCTGGGTAGCTCGTATATTCTCTGCAGGCGTGGCGTAGATGGGGCGATCTGCTCCGAACAGGCTGGCGATGGCCACGCCACGCTGCTAGACCGTATCGATGTGGCTAGGCCCGCTAGGAGCCGGCGTGCCGCCTACAACACAGTCCATCTCACGCTGGTAAGCCTCTGACAGGCGTCTCATGCCGGCCAGCCTCTTGGCGCTCTCGACGAGCTGGACGCGGCGTGCCTCCAGCATTTCGGCGTCGGCGTCTTCTGGAATGGGCGACGTCAGGTCTTGCAGCGCTGCTTCGAGCGGGTCATGCGCTCCCCCGTTGGAGTGCTCGCCATGGCCGATGACAAGCACCTCTGTGACGGTGCTTCCGCCGCTGTCCGCGCAAGGAAGCGGCTCGTCGTAGACCACCACGTTGGTGGGGAACGCGTCGAGCGACGCTGTGTCGTAATCGACAAGCATCGGGTCGGTGGAGCCAACCGACTCCAAGTCAACGGCAGGCTCGCTGGTGACGTGGAGCTGATCCAGAAGGTTGACGAGGCGGCTCTCGGGGTGTAACATCCCAAATTTCCTATTTGGAATGTTTTACAATTATAGCTAAGCATCCTATGCATCCTGTTTGAATTTGAATGCTATTTGAAGTTTCAGAGAATTTTGAGTTTTGAATTTGAATTCAAACTTTGGCAAGTGGGAAACATTTCAAAAACTAAGCCTGATAAATACTTGATCAAAAGTATGAGAGGAGTAAACATGACACTCCAAAAATATCAGAGGAAAACATTGCCAAAAGATTTGGATTCAAATCTGAATTTTATTTGAATTTGAAAAAAAATGGATTTTTATAAAGTTTGGATTTTGCCTTTGGAAAAATGTTCAAATGATAGGGAATATTCCCCTGATCATTTTGGTATATATATACCCTATATAAAATATTTATATTTTAAAAGTTATACTCTGTTTTGTTTTATTTAAAAAAGGAAAACCCACCCAGCGCCAGCTAGGCCTCTGCCCACCAGCCAAAACCCCACCAGCTGGCCCAGCCGAGCTGCCCAGAGGCCAGCCCAGCGCCGACCGAGCCGGCCCAGCTCGCCCCCTCGCCCGAATCCCTTACGCCCCGGTCGCCCGCTCGCTCCCCACCTCTCTCTCTCTCACTGACCGCGGGGCCCGCCCCATCGTCAACCCCCGCCCCACGCCACTCGCCGCGCCGCCGCAGATCGCCGGATCCCGAAGGATCCGGGATTCCGATCCGCCTGATCGCCCCGAAGCCGCCCGAGGCCCCGGCTATAAAGCCGACGCCCGCACCCCATTCCCCCTAGCCCTCGCGGACCCTCTCTCCTCTCGCTCGAGCTCACTGAGACCCGAGGCTCCGCCGCCGCCATTCTCGTCGCCGTCGCCGCCCTAGCCCTTCCCGACCAACCCCGACTCCACCAAACCCTCCCCGAGCTCCTCCCAAGACCCGGCCGGCTACTTCCCGACCTCACTGACGCCGGAGCCTCGCCAGACTTCGCCGCCGCCCGCCGGACGCCGATAAGTCGCCGGAGACTCTCCCCGTCCGATTCATAATGAACGGCCCAGATTAGAACCCTCGAAGGGGTATCTTTTTTTTTATAAAACCACCCGGTCCGGCCGGTTCGTTACGGTTTAATTTAGTTAGGGTTTATTTTTATTAGACCGGCCTGTTTTAGTTTAACCCTAGGCCCGTTTAGGTTATTTGACGCACAGTGCGTAGTTTAGGCCCATTAGGCCTTTTTCTTTTTATTTCATTTTCTGTTTTTAACAGAATAGTTCCTGTTTTGAAAAATTCATATCTTTTATTCTGTTTATTATTTTTAGATGATTCTTTTTTTGTTGGTTTGCAAATTTTCTAAAGTGTCTGTAGAATATATATTTAGCTATGTTAAAATTAATTAAAACTGCTTTAATTTAGTTTTAGTCAGAATAGTAAATCTGCTATAACTTGAGTTAGAAAAATTATTTTGGATGATTCTTTTGTCCCAACTTTATTTTGGCATTGCCAAACCATAAAATTAACTTGGGTATTTTAGGATTAATAAATAAATAGTTTTAGGCAGAATCTTGTTAATCCTAATTAATTAACTAGCTACTGTTTTCCTATTAATTTAATTAGTAAATAAATTTATTTTTAACATGTGATTGATTATTATAGGATAGTTTCTGTCACTCTAATAGATGAACTTTTATTTATAATTAATAAAATTATATTTTATTTTTCTTAATAGAAATTGGATTAGACCTAATAGAAGTTTTATAATAGCTTTTAAATTAATTCTTTTTGCCCCTAGTTTCTTAGTGAAATCCTTTCTGTTAAGTTAACCTAAAACCATGATTAGGTTATGTTGAGAAAAATTTGTTATATAAAAATACTTTTAGTTGTTGTTTGAAGTAGGAAAAACTTTGAATTGGTTTTCTTTGAGTTTTCCTTTGGATTTTGATTTGGTTGTTTTGGTGTGTTATGTTACTTTTGTTATGCTATTGTGTTATGTGATCCCATTGCTATATGCTTATTGTGATTTGTTTGTCTCGGTAGAGTTTCCGGAGTGCGAAGCTTGCTACTACGAATCTTTAGCTTACGAGGATCATCAGCAAGGCAAGTTTTGATCATGTTATTTCTATACCTATGTTTTTGTGCATTAGTAATTGTCACCACCCCACCATGCATGCAGTAGTTGAAATTTTGAAGTTATTAATCTTGAGTAGTATCATGTGGTAGGATGAACCAACCCCCGTTGTTACCATGACCCCGGATTTAAGTAGTTTACTTGCTATGCTCAGAGCGGGTTTTGGGTTGAGTGAAATTCATAAGCAAGATGTGAGAGTCAATGATGATGACAACCCCATGAACTACAATGATCAAGATGGACTTCGGAAAATCACTACTGGGTGGAGGACGGTTGACGGGCACCCTGGAGAACCCAGTGGTTGGCCGGGATGCATGGAGAAGTGCCATGACATCTTGCGGAAAGCTTCACCCAGCCACGAAGAGAAGGATGGATGCCCCATGACCGAAGCTTACTGCAGCCGCAAGCCATTATGGGCTCGCTGGGTTGACCCTAGTAGTGACGCTGGCTGGACGGTACTACGAGATGTAGAAGAACGGTAGGATTGGATGGGTACGGCGCAGAGCAGAAGAACTCTTTGGAAGACCCTGTTTATTCGTCCGTCTTCAAACACCATGAAGTGCGAAGACTTTAAAGGAGGGAATGATTCTTGCGAGGAAAGTCGCAACCTCCGCAGAGTTAAAGATCTAATCGATTAGCCGTGTCCCCGTTACGGACATTTTGAGCCTCGAACTTGGAAGTATTCGGATATCTCAACACTAAAACTAATAATTTAATTTGAGGGTTTTATGACTTAATAATTTGGGAATGAGATTTTGGTTGGCGGAACCATCTCAATAACTACCAACAATTGTAGTAATTTTGCAAGCAAGTCCTTTGTAGTAGGGAAAATTTGCTTTTTGCAAAATGATGAAACTTAGAGCTCCACAGCCAAAATGCATATAGTGATAGTAAGTTTATTATTGTTATTCTTCATGACTTGCCAGCTTATTCCAAAAGCTGACCTACATGGCTGCAACGTCTTATGTTGCAGAGGTATATTCCGATCAGGAGTGAGGCTACGCTCCGCGCTTGGCGATTGCCCTTTGGAGTCGGATGGACTCGCTTTATCTTCTACGCTTCCGCAACATTAGTAGTTTATTTCTCATGAGTTGGCCTTGAGCCGAATTTATTCTCTTGTAATAAAGACTCTATATGAGAATCGTGTAATAATATTCAGGTGTGATTGAACTTTGATTACTTTATCGATGTCTCGTGAGTACCAAAGATGATCTTGGGATGGTATGCATACGTAGATTTGACCGATTTTGGGTCAGGTCGCTACAGAGATGGTATCAGAGCACACGCTGGCCGTAGGATCGTAACCCCTAGGATCGAAAAGCCATAGGAAGAGACCATTTACTTTTATCCTTATCATTCCGTAATTCTCCCCTACTCAATTCTAACTCCTCTCTGATTTTCAACATTCTAGATGGCCGTCGAGTTCACCCCTATTTTGCTACCGGAGTTTTGCCAGCCCGATGAGACGATGCCCTTCGGCAGGAAGCTGGTCCAGATGGTGAAGCAGCTGAAGATCGCTCTACCCTCGATCACCGGGAAGCCAACCAATGCACTTCCGCGGACACCGCTCACAGGATTGAGGTGCATATCCCAGGGAGAACCTTCGGAGGACACACGGAGCCGATTGACTTTGAGTTCACCGAGTTCAACTGGATCATCGGAAGGGACGTGGCGATCTATCGAGCACTTGGACATCTCCGAGAGGAGTCTGAGCCGAGCTCGATTCCTCGAGACCTCGCCATGGTTTCTCGCAGGCAAGGAATGGAGATATCATCCGTACCATTGAGGACGATTCCACTCTCTCGTACATCCGGGACTTGGAGTGTCTTCTCAGAAACGGGAGATTCAGACTCGCCAGAACTCAAGACACACTGGAAGCTTTTGTTCCGTGAATCGAATGGAGGAGAAGGCACGCGCAGACTTCCTTAACCATGAGGAAGAAGTCGCGGACTTCATGGAGACAATCGGACGACCGAAGATGAAGCTTGCCGCGATAGAGGAAAAGATGGACTTGGGAGAGGACCTTTATCCGAGTGGAGATGAAGGACCCTCGTGAGCAATGATCAGGATTATGAAGGAGTACCACCAAGGAAGCCACAAGAGGAGGCGCCACTGATGAAGACTTTTTAGTCGACCACCATGTTATCTTTTACTTTTTCATCGATCAGTTAGGCCGATTTTTCGATTAGTCATGAGCTTTTGTAATCGAGTTTGGACCATGTTTGAGTGGTATGAATAAATGATTGGTGTGTTATGATTGTGCATTCATATGGGTAGTGTTATTTCTCATAGACCATTGTTCTATTCTAATTTTCTCATCCACTCCAAAAACACCAGATGCCTCCGAGACGTGACACAGGTTTCCCGCCGGAGCTCACCCAGCTGCTCCAGCAGCAGAATGCACTTATGCAGCTTCTCATTCAGAATCAGAACAACAACACCAACAATCCACCGCCACCACCCCCTGTGGACAACTTGACTCGATTCCTGAGGCTGAATCCGCCAGTGTTCTCTAGTAGCACTGAGCCGATTGTTGCTGATGATTGGCTCCGCAAAGTCGGAAGAGAGCTAATCACTGTTGGATGCACTGATGCTGAGAAGGTGCGCTTTGTCACAAGATCAACTTGATGGACCTGCAGCTTCTTGGTGGGAGAACTACACCGCCACCTATCCCATTGGTGCCATCACATGGGATCAATTCTAGCAGGCCTTCCGCACCGCTCATGTCTCAGCTGGAGCCATGAGTCTGCAAGAAGCGTGAGTTCCGCAACTTACGCCAGGGAACCGTCTTGTGGCACAAGACGTGGATGAATTCAGCAAGCTTGCACGCTATGCCCCCGATGATGTGGCCACAGATGCCGCCAAGGGAGAAGTTCCTTGAGGGACTCAATGATGAACCGAGCATGCAGCTTATTGTGGCTACCTTCAACAACTACCAGGAGCTGGTAGACAAGGCCACCATACTTGAAGGCAAGCAGCAGCAGATAGAAGCCGCAAGCGGAAGTACAGCCGGGGAAGCACAACTCGGGAGCTCAGCGAAGCCCGTTATGCACCATACTCAGGAGGGCACACCCATCATAACCATGGAGGTCATAACCATGGAGGAAATGGGAACAACCGCAGCCAGGACAAGAAGTCAGGCCATGGAAATGGCAATGGCAACGGTAATGGCAATCAGCATCGTTCTGCCCCGGTTCCGAAGGATCTGAGCCACATCACCTGCTTCAAGTGCCAGAAGACAGGGCACTACGCCACCGACTGCCCGGAGGCCAAGTAGAGGAATGGTAATGGCAATGGAGGCTCAGTGAAGAAGCCCAATCCGCTCCCTCGTGCTCAGTGAACCACATCGACGTGGAGGACGCCTATGATCAACCGGATAATCGTGGTTGGTAAGTTTTATTGAATTCACGCTCAGTATTGGTACTCTTTGATTACGGTGCAACGATTCATTCATATCAAGGGTAGTTGTGGAAAAGTACGGGTTGCCCACTAAAACCCTTAGAAGCCCCCTTCGCGTCGGGTTCGCAGAGGAGAAATGATGGCGGCGAGGCTGTCACGCAACCTCAACATCGGGAACCATAAATTTCCGCAGACCTCATAGTGTTGGAAACCCAGACCTTGGATGTAATCCTAGGCATGGATTGGTTGATGAAGTTGAAGGAACATTGATCTGTGCTCGCAAGTCTATTCTGCTCACCACCGGGAGCGAAGAGGATCAAGTATGTAGCCAGGCACAGCCAGATGAAGAATCAGGTGCATTCACTCACGGGAGTTGTTCAGGAGGAAGTGCCAGTAGTGCAAGACTTTCCCGATGTGTTTTCGGAGGAATTACCAGGAATGCCACCGGACAGGGACATTGAGTTTCTGATTGAGCTATTGCCCGGCACAGCCCCAATATCCAAGAGACCTTATCGGATGCCACCGAATGAGTTGAAAGAGATCAAGGATCAAATTAATGAGTTATTGGAGAAAGGATATATTCGTCCAAGCTCATCACCTTGGGGAGCTCCAGTTATTTTGGTAGAGAAGAAGGATGGAAGCTTGAGGATGGTTGTGGATTATCGTGCATTGAACGAAGTAACCATCAAGAGCAAGTACCCTCTGCCGATGATCAATGACTTGTTTGATCAGTTAGTTGGAGCCAAGGTATTCTCTAAGATCGATCTTCGATCAGGGTATCATCAGTTGAAAATCCGTGAAAAGGATATACCCAAAACAGCATTCACTACTGTGTATGGTTTATATGAGTATACCGTCATGTCATTTGGATTGACTAATGCTCTGCGTACTTCATGAATTTGATGAACAAGGTGTTTATGGAATATCTGGACACGTTTGTCGTGGTGTTCATCGATGATATATTGATTTTCCAAGAGCGAGGAAGAGCATAAGGAACATTTGCGTCTAGTTCGGAGAAACTTCGAGAACATCAGTTGTATGCCAAGTTCAGCAAATGTGAATTTTGGTGAAGGAAGTCGGATTCCTCGGACATGTTATTTCAGGAGAAGGAATAGCAGTTGATCCCGCCAAGGTTGAATCATCACCGATTGGCAGTCACCCACCTCACCAAGGAGATCCGCAGTTTTCTCGGACTCGCAGGATATTATCGGAGGTTCATTGAGAACTTTCAAAGATTGCCAAGCCCATGACTGAGCTGTTGAAGAAGGAAGCCAAGTATGTTTGGACCGAGGAATGTGAAGCCAATTTTCAGGAATTGAAGAAACGGTTGGTCACAACCCCAGTGTTGATTTTGCCAGACATACACAAGGAATACCATGTTTATTGTGACGCTTCTCGTCAAGGACTCGGAGGAGTATTAATGCAGGAAGGAAAAGTTGTAGCTTATGCCTCCAGACAGCTACGACCTCATGAGATGAATTATGCCACACATGATTTGGAGTTAGCAGCCGTAGTGCATGCACTCAAGACCTGGAGACATTTCCTCATCGGAAACCGTTGTGATGTCTACACAGATCACAAGAGCTTGAAGTATATTTTCACGCAGAAGGAATTGAACCTCAGGCAGAGGAGATGGCTAGAGTTGATAAAGGACTATGACATGAGATTGCATTACCACCCATGTAAAGCCAATGTTGTAGCAGATGCTTTGAGCCGTAAGAGTTATGTGAATACTCTTACAGCAGGAGGATTACCCCAGGAGTTAGTCGATGACCTCAGAGATCTCCGACTGGAGATAGTTCCGAGAGGATTTGTTGCAACTCTGGAAGTTCAGTCCACTTTGGCCGAAAGGATTCGTGAAGCCCAGAAGTCGGACAAGGAAATTGATGAGATTAAGCAAAAGATGGATGAAGGAAAAGCTAAAGGATTCCGTAAGGATGAACACGGAACTATATGGTTCGAGGATCGATTATGTACCCAATGATCCCGAGCTCAGAAGCTAATTCTTCAGAGGCTCATGATTCACCGTATTTCGATTCACCCGGCAACACCAAGATGTACCGGATTTGAAGGAAAGTTTATGGTGGGCGGTATGAAGAAGGATATTGCCGAGTACGTAGCGATGTGCGATGTTTGTCAACGTGTAAAGGCGAACATCGAAGCCAGCAGGGTTACTTCAACCTTTGCCGATTCCCGATTGGAAATGGGAGAAACTTGGAATGGATTTCATCACAGGATTACCCAGACCCGCTCAGGTTATGATTCTATCCGGTAGTGGTTGATCGTTTGACCAAGGTAGCTCACTTCATTCCCGTGAAGACTACCTATACCAGTGCTAAGTTGGCCAAGATATACATGACCAGGATCGTATGTCTGCATGGAGTTCCGAGGAAAATCGTGTCAGATAGAGGAACACAGTTTACCTCAAAGTTTTGGAAGCAGTTGCATGAAACTTTGGGTACAAGGCTGGAATTCAAGATGCTTTTCATCCATGAGCAGATGATGGACAGACCGAGAGAGTCAATCAGATTCGGAGGACATGTTGAGAGCTTGTGTACTAGACTATGGGTCTAGCTGGGATGATAATTTGCCATACGCAGAGTTCTCATACAACAACAGATTATCAATCCGGTTTGAAGATGGCCCCTTCAAGCTCTATACGGAAGGAGGTGCGAACACCATTCTTTGTGGGATAGTGTTGGAGATCGATCACTTTTCGGTTCCGATCTTATCAGGATTCCAAGAGAAAGTCAAGCTGATTCGAGACAGGCTCAAGATAGCACAATCGAGATGGAAGAGTTATGCCGACGAAGAAGCGCAAGGAGGTAACTTACGAAGTCGGAGACCGAGCATATCTTCGTGTGTCTCACTTCGTGGAATCAAGAGGTTTGGTGTCAAGGAAAGTTAGCACCCGATTTATTGGCCCCTACAAAATCCTCGAACGTCGTGGAGAGGTTGCTTAAGTTGGAATTGCGGAAGGATTGTCCGGAGTTCATGATGTCTTCCATGTTTCTCGGTGAAGAAGTGTCATGCCGACATGGCCGATGTTCCGTTGAGAGACACAAAGGCCCCTAGAGGCCATACAGCTTGCGGTGATCTGACCTACAAGGAGAAACCCGTCCGAATTCTCGAGACTGCAAGCAGAGTCACTCGCAGCAAGGTCATCAAATTTTGCAAGGTTTGTGGAGTCACCACACCGAGGAAGAAGCCACACAGGGCCAAGAAGATCTTCTTCGAGATCACCCGCACCTATTTGTTAGTTAACCCGAATCTCGAGGGTGAGATTCATCTTAAGGTGGTAGGTTTGTAACATCCCAAATTTCCTATTTGGAATGTTTTACAATTATAGCTAAGCATCCTATGCATCCTGTTTGAATTTGAATGCTATTTGAAGTTTCAGAGAATTTTGAGTTTTGAATTTGAATTCAAACTTTGGCAAGTGGGAAACATTTCAAAAACTAAGCCTGATAAATACTTGATCAAAAGTATGAGAGGAGTAAACATGACACTCCAAAAATATCAGAGGAAAACATTGCCAAAAGATTTGGATTCAAATCTGAATTTTATATGAATTTGAAAAAAAATGGATTTTTATAAAGTTTGGATTTTGCCTTTGGAAAAATGTTCAAATGATAGGGAATATTCCCCTGATCATTTTGGTATATATATACCCTATATAAAAAATATATATTTTAAAAGTTATACTCTGTTTTGTTTTATTTAAAAAAAAGGAAAAACCCACCCCAGGCGCCAGCTAGGCCCCTCTGCCCAGCCAGCTTGAAACCCCACCACCCTGCCCAGTGAGCTGCCCAGAGGCCAGCCCAGCCGCCCGACCGAAATGCCCAGCTCGCCCCGCCTCAATCCTTACGCCCGATCGCCCGCTCGCCCCACCTCTCTCTCTCATCGATCATGGGCCCGCCCATCGTCAACCCCGCCACAGACGCTACTCGCGCGCGCCGCCACAGATCGCCGGATCGAAGGATCCGGATTCCGATCCGCCTGATCGCCCGAAGCCGCCCGAGGCCCCGGCTATAAAAGCCGACGCCCGCACCCCATCCCCCCCTAGCCTCCTGCGGACCCTCTCTCCTCTCGCTCGAGCTCACGGAGACCCGAGGCTCCGCCGCCGCCATTCTCGTCGCCGTCGCCGCCCTAGCCCTCCCCGACCAACCCCGACTCTACCAAACCCCTTCCCGAGCTCCCCCGCACCCGGCCGGCTACTTCCCGACCGACGCCCGAGCCTCGCCGACTCTCGCCGCCGCCCGCCGCCGCCGTCGGACCTTGATGAAGTCGCCGGAGACTCCCCCCCCCGTCAGATTCGAACGGCCCAGATTAGAACCCTCGAAGGGGTATCTTTTTTTTTTATAAAACCACCCGGTCCGGCCGGTTCGTTACGGTTTAATTTAGTTAGGGTTTATTTTTATTAGACTGGCCCGTTTTACTTTAACCCTAGGCCCGTTTAGGTTATTTGACGCACAGTGCGTAGTTTAGGCCCATTAGGCCTTTTTCTTTTTATTTCATTTTCTGTTTTTAACAAAATAGTTCCTGTTTTGAAAAATTCATATCTTTTATTCTATTTATTATTTTTAGATGATTCTTCTTTTGTTGGTTTGCACATTTTCTGAAGTTTCTGTAGAATATATATTTAGCTATGTTAAAATTAATTAAAATTGCTTTAATTTAGTTTTAGTCAGAATAGTAAATCTGCTATAACTTGAGTTAGAAAAATTATTTTTGGATGATTCTTTTGTCCCAACTTTATTTTGGCATTGCCAAACCATAAAAATTAACTTGGGTATTTTAGGATTAATAAATAAATAGTTTTAGGCAGAATCTTGTTAATCCTAATTAATTAACTAGCTACTGTTTTCCTATTAATTTAATTAGTAAATAAATTTATTTTTAACATGTGATTGATTATTATAGGATAGTTTCTGTCACTCTAATAGATGAACTTTTATTTATAATTAATAAAAGTTTTATTTTATTTTTCTTAATAGAAATTGGATTAGGCCTAATAGGAGTTTTATAATAGCTTTTAAATTAATTCTTTTTGCCCCTAGTTGCTTAGTGAAATCCTTTCTGTTAAGTTAACCTAAAACCATGATTAGGTTATGTTGAGAAAATTTGTTATATAAAAATACTTTTAGTTGTTGTTTGAAGTAGGAAAAACTTTGAATTGGTTTTCTTTGAGTTTTTCCTTTGGATTTTGATTTGGTTGTTTTGGTGTGTTATGTTACTTTTGTTATGCTATTGTGTTATGTGATCCCATTGCTATATGCTTATTGTGATTTGTTTGTCTCGGTAGAGTTTCAGAGTGAAGCTTGCTACTCTGAATCTTTAGCTTACGAGGATCATCAAGCAAGGCAAGTTTTGATCATGTTATTTCTATACCTATGTTTTTGTGCATTAGTAATTGTCACCACCCCACCATGCATGAAGTAGTTGAAATTTTGAAGTTATTAATCTTGAGTAGTATCATGTGGTAGGATGAACCAACCCCCCTTGTTACCATGACCCCGGATTTAAGTAGTTTACTTGCTATGCTCAGAGCGGGTTTTGGGTTGAGTGAAATTCAAAAGCAAGATGTGAGAGTCAATGATGATGACAACCCCATGAACTACAATGATCAAGATGGACTTGGAAAATCACTCTTGGGTGGAGGACGGTTGATGGCACCTGGAGAACCCAGTGGTTGGCGGGATGCATGGAGAAGTGCCATGACATCTTGCGGAAAGCTTCACCCAGCCACGAAGAGAAGGATGGATGCCCCATGACCGAAGCTTATTCGTGCAGCCGCAAGCCATTATGGGCTTTGGCTGGGTTGACCCTAGTAGTGACGCTGGCTGGACGGTACTACGAGATGTAGAAGAACGGTAGGATTGGATGGGTACCGCAGAGCAGTAAGAACTCTTTGGAAGACACTGTTTATTGTCCGCCTTCAAACACCATGAAGTGCGAAGACTTTAAAGGAGGGAATGATTCTTGCGGGAAAGTCGCAACCCTCTGCAGAGTTAAAGATCTAATCGATTAGCCGTGTCCCCGGTTACGGACATTTTGAGCCTCTGGAACTTGGAAGTATTCGGATATCTCAACACTAAAACTAATAATTTAATTTGAGGGTTTTATGACTTAATAATTTGGGAATGAGATTTTGGTTGGCGGAACCATCTCAATAACTACCAACAATTGTAGTAATTTTGCAAGCAAGTCCACTGTAGTAGGGAAAAATTTGCTTTTCGCAAAATGATGAAACTTAGAGCTCCACAGCCAAAATGCATATAGTGATAGTAAGTTTATTATTGTTATTCTTCATGACTTGCCAGCTTATTCCAAAAGCTGACCTACATGGCTGCAACGTCTTATGTTGCAGAGGTATATTCCGATCAGGAGTGAGGCTACGCTCCGCGCTTGGCGATTGCCCTTTGGAGTCGGATGGACTCGCTTTATCTTCTACGCTTCCGCAGCATTAGTAGTTTATTTCTCATGAGTTGGCCTTGAGCCGAATTTATTCTCTTGTAATAAAGACTCTATATGAGAATCGTGTAATAATATTCAGGTGTGATTGAACTTTGATTACTTTATCGATGTACTGTGAGTACCAGCATGATCTTGGGATGGTACAGACACAAAGATTTGACCGATATTGGGTCAGGTCGCTACACGGGGCCTTCTATGCCCGCATAGACGCGGGCTCGTCGGAGAGGCGAATCTCGCCAACGAGATCGGCGAGGCAGCTCGCCGCGCAGGCGACCTCCGCGCCATGCAGCACGTCGGCGCAGACTCTGTCTGGCGTGCCGTGCTGGCTGCGCTCGCTAGGGAGGAAAAGGGTTCCCGTCTAGAACAGGTCTCCGGACGGTGGTGCACCTCGCCCCACGGTGGGCGCCAAATGTCTGGGGTTGGGTGCGACATATGCCAATGGATGGCTTATCATGGTGGAGCAAGTAGAATGTTGCCGGTGCCTGGAAGCGGGATGAGGCGTAGACACGTACGCCGGCGAACTTTACCCAGGTTTGGGGCTCTCCGTGGAGATAACACCCCTAGTCCTGCTCTGCGGGGTGTCTGCATGATCACTAAGGCACTAGAGATACAATGGTGCTCCTTGAGCTCTATGCTAGAGGTGGAAGAAGGCAGGCACGCTCTCTCCCTCCTCTAGGTATGAGTCTAGTTCTCACGGGTTGGGAACCCTTTGCATGGGTGCCCTAGGGGTATATATAGGCCTGCCCCCAGGGGTACATTGGTAATCTGGCTGAGTGTAGGACTCGGCTGTCAGTGTCTCTGGTTGTCGGCTTCTACGCCAGCAGCTGGGGCCCGCCGCCTAGTGGGCCCCGCTGACTGGTCTAGTATGGAGCCGACAGGCCGCCCCCGCCGCTCGCGGGTCTTGCCGGCTGCTGATTACTGTAGCCATGACGCTAATGACGCATGCTTGGTCGGGGGAGCATGGCTACAGTCCCACCGTCTGGTGGGAGATCACTGTAGCCACACCGTGTCTCGTCTGGTTAATGGCGCACGGGCCTTGAGGGAGGGACTGGCCGCCTGCTGGAAGCCGGCCTCCCTCCGGTCCGACTGACCGAGCTTCCACCGACTTCCGGACTCTCACTGCCTGGTAGGGCCCGCCACCTGCATGCCGTACCGACAGGCCGTTGTGGGAACAGGGCTCCGCCTGTCAGGAATGACGTCAAGGGGGGAGTAGCAACAGTGCCGCGTCGTGCGGAGATCCCCGCCTGTACGGGGCACTGTGGCCACGCCCGGCCTTGGATTCGGGGGGATGGGCTACGCTATAGCCACACCCTGTCTTGTCTTCTTGATGATGGCGCAGACTTTGAGGGCGCCACGGGCCGACTGCTAGGGGCCGGGCTCTCTGGAAGCCACCCACTAGGAGTCGGCCTGTCTTGATGCCGTCTTCTGGAACTCGGCCGTCTTCTGGCAGCCGGCCGTCCGTTCAACCAGCCATCAGAAGGCGACACTTCATCTCGATGCTTTGAGGGGCGCAGCCAGCCCCGATGTCTTGAAAGGTTCTGGGACTCGGGTTAGGCTACCCGTGGCCCATTACTCCGACATGGATGGAAGCATGGCCCTTCATGTTATTCATAATACTGAACAACAATTGTTCTTTTATGAACAACCCTTTTGCAATAAACATTGTGCAATGGGCTAGAGTGTATGAAACTCTAAAATGAATTGTGATAGTAAACACAGAGGTAATATATTAATATCATTATTCATAACATACATCTCATTCATAATGAAAGTATGGCCCTTATGCTTATTCATAATACTAAACATCAAAAGTTCTCTGATGAACAACCTTTTTGCAGGATATCTTACACAAAGGGCTAGAGTGTGTAAAACTCTATAATGAATTATGAAAATAAATACATAGGGAATACACCGATGGAAGGTATAGTAACTTTTACTATGATACTATCGCGTATCAAAACCTCATTCCTGGCTAGTCTTTCAGGCGGCAGTAGTTCTTGCATGGATTCGCAACAGAATGCAATCGAGCGGGTATCTTTCTGATCAACTCACAATACCCAAGAATTAGTGATTAACAAGTTTAATCATAATTCCCAAGAACTATTTCTTCTGACCAGCCTTCTATACATCAATAACTCGTATGCTATTCATACATATGAGCTGGATATTCCAGTCTTCACTCCTTTTGCCTTTATACTTCTAACAGTTTAACTTTTAGTATTTCTCCTACTCGCAAAAGAAGCACCCAACTTAAGAGTGGCGTTAGCCCCGGACTTCCTAGGCGTGTAAGTCATACTAACACCCTTTGGACACTTCCTTTCTCCTTTGTTGTTTTATTCACCTTTCATCATATGACAGGCGTTCTTCTGGACCCCTCTCTTATCAGTCCAATGCATAGTAAACACTTTACTAATAATTTGCAAACAAGCATTGCTTTGGATATTTCATATCTTTCAGCCTTTGTTTGTATCTGAAAATTAATTTTCAGTTCCATGAATATCACATAACAATCCCAAACTTTCAAAGTTCGAGTTTCATGGAAGCAAACCTATTGCACTCACAGGTACGCGTCGGTCCTAAACAAACGGTTTTTAACCCCTTTCCGCGACGACATTTGGAACCGTCGCTAAGTGAGTGTGGGTGATACGGAGTCCTACCCACACGACCCAGAAACCGTCAGGGATATGCCCTCCTGGCACACACGCTCGGCAAAATGAGGTCGTGTGCGACCGGCGAGCGCTCAAATACAGAAATACGTATGGTAGAGCTAAAAAATACAATTATATGGCGAAGTTCTTTCCGGTCGCAAGTACATCCCACACAGTCAGTCGCCGCTAAACGTTTCCGTTCATATGTACATCCCACACAGTTGCTCCAAGGAAAACATTTCCATTCACAGGTACATCACACACAATTTTCCCGTTAAATCGTTTGTGATAGCGTTGCCATTGCACACGATATTAATAATTTTATCGTTTGCGTTATTGAATGCATCACACACGGTGCATAGAAGAAACTGTGTGGCAAAGGCTATCCATCGCACACACACTTTTATGTGGTAAACGTTTGCGCAAGGTGGCCTAACACAAACAATTTTCAAGAGAAAGTCATGTGTGCAGTGGAGATTGATCGCACATGTAGTGGATCCGAGAAACGTTTCTAATCTCCACGTATATCGCAGACGTTTCGCTTTCGCAAACCATGTGCAGTGTAATCCCTAATTAATCCCTAATTTAAAAATCACATGTTTTGAATTTGAAACTAGGCAATCACTTATTTCATATCCAAACATGTTTATTACAAATATAGGTTCAACCACGAATCCATAATTCGATGCACAGGTACATATACTGAAGAACTATAGAAGCACCAAGTAAAGAATGATGAACCACAGTTGTACTAAAGACTATAAAGAGAGAGGCGAAAGACATTCTGGTTGCTGGAGAAGGTGAAGCGGAATGCCCATATTGTGCCCTCCTCCATGCGTAATGCGCGCACGACTCTAGGCCAACCCCTTGTGATGGCTGCCCATCCATCCTTCACTGTCGTCATTAGGACTTCTCGATGCTCATTGTAGTCTGGATGAAATACTTTAACCTTCATTGCGTGTCCACCAATCATGTACTTTGCGAGGTAATCTTGAGTGAACGGCTTCGGGAACCACTAGGAACGAAAAAGATTCAGACATTGTTGTCTAACAACTCATTATGGGCAGTAAAAAGAGAAGGCTGCAGAGTTTGTACTTACCATCCTACAGCTCACTGTTGTGTTGGATAGAGCATAAACAAATAATTTGCTTGCCACCATTCGTATATTTTTGCTAATAATCCTTATCAGTTTCCTCACTTGATGCTTGTTCATCAATATCTCATTGCCCCATACGCAAAAAGGGTCGATGCGTGGATCCTTGCCAAGGGCATATGTACCTACAAGCAACAAGTCAATATTAGAAGCTAACTAGTGTACAAGCCTGGATCTATATGCACTACATTATGGAACGATGGGGGGAGTACAAGCCGAGGGATGAAGCTAACCTCGGCGGAAAATGGTGGCCACTCCCGTTGTTGTCCTGCATAAGTAGTGGAAAGGCATGATAAGTACAACAATCTTAACATCAAACAAATATAGCAAAGGTAAAGAACATCATCTCAAAATGATAGCTTGAATGTGTTGGTTTCAGCATGCTGTTAAAGCACATATAAAATGGAAGGCAATGTTACCGACAGCAGGCTTAACATCCACCAAATATTGCAATTCAAACTGGTATTGTTGAAAATGAATAGAACGTAGGTAATGCTTAAACATCACGCTAGATAAATGTGTAAAACTGAAATAAAGGGCATGTGTTAACTTCACCAGGAATAACTGGAACAAAATATTGCAGTTCAAACTGGTATTGATGTAGTCGAGCGGCACCGTTTTGACTTGCACATAATGAACAACACATTGTGAATGACTGAAATAAACAAGGCATAAATGACCAGTATAACAACCAAATATAGCCATTGAAACTGGACAGAGTCTCACTGCAACCAACCTAACAAGCAAATACAGATAAACAGGGCATATGCTTGAAAACTGGACAAATGCTCACTGCAACCAACCTAACAAGCATATAAAGATAAACAAGGTATCTGCTTGATAACTGGACAAATGCTAAAAAAGCAACCTAACAACCAAATACAGATAAACAAGGCATCTGCTTGATAACTGGACAAATGCTAAAGAAAAGCAACCTAACAACTAAATACAGATAAACAAGGCATCCGCTGATAACCGGACAAATACTCACCGCAACCAAACTAAGAACCAAATACGATAAACAAGGCATCTGCCGATAACTGAAAAATGCTCACTCCAACCAACCTAACAACCAAATACAGATAAACAAGGCATCTACTCACTATAAACAATCAAATATAGCCATTCGTGAAACTAAAGTGGACAATTCATACTTAAACATCACATAGACCTATTGAACAATACATTTTTGCATAACTGAAATAATTAAACACGGCACAGTTAAAGCACCGCACGGTGAATGCTACTACAACAAAGGGTACGGGTTGGCAAGCTAGAAAAGGTAAGATTTGCTGATAGAATGTTGCCTCACATTTCATAGACGGAATCCTTCTAGTTGGAAGAGCACAGACCCATGGTGCGCTCTCTCATGTCACAGATGGGCTGTTTCACCTTGGAAGAACCTTCGTGCGTGCCCTGCTCGTGGTCGTGGTCATGGTCGATGAGATCTGACTTGGCAATTGAGGATCCCAAGCCGCCGCCGTAGAACGTGTCCTTCAGAAGAGACAAAATGGGCTCGATGGCGTATAAAGCTTACAAATCCTTGACCGCTTGGCGGTGGAGATCAGCGGCAGGGCCGTCGAAAAGATCGACGGCGGTTGAACCACATGGGTTGGGGATGGACCACTTAACCTGTGACATGGCCCACGTGAAGCCATTGGTGTGGACGAGCTTGATGTCATAGCGAGCTTTCCCGAGAAACAGTAATACGCTAGCCCGCTGACATGAAGCCTTTGGCATGGCAACGTAGTCAACGTCTTCGCTGGCTTCTGCGGTGAAGTGTTGCTCCGGGATCGACAGGTCGGGGCGAACGGCCGGCACCTCGCCAACGTCTGTCGGAGAGGCCATGATAAACCTCTTCTTGGACGAACGCTCGTCGGGCTCCCCGGGATACGTGGTCAAGCTTAGGCTGCGACATTTTGGAGCAGGGGATGTGGATCTGGCGGGGAGGGACACCGCAGGCCTCATCTAAAAACTCAGGGGAGTGGGCGACGATATGGGAATCTCTTGGTAACTTGAACTTTAGGAGGAACGAGCAGACCAGTAGGGTTGGCGGCAGCGCCGGCGGCGGCGGCGAGCTAGGGTTCGAGGGGGGAGGGGGCGGGTGGGGGACTATGGAGGGGGGTGGTGTTTGAGGATACGCCGCGGCTACTGAAAATTTTAGTAATGGTGGGTTGAGATGGTGGTGGACGAGGGAGGGCGACGGTTCAAATGCCTCGGCTACTGCAATTTTACTATATGGTCGGTGCTGGAGGAGTGTGGACGACGGTTGAAGTACGACGGCTACTTTAATTTTGGTAAAGGAATTGATGCGGGGCCGGAGTGCCCAATATCGCACACGGCCCAATAACAATATGCGTGTATGATAATAAGGAAAAGTGGCGCGGATCCGCCGATTTTTGCAACGCTCAAGGCGGGTAGTTTGTTTTTATATTTCTAGCTAGCTGGTCTATCGCACATGGTTCGTCCTAATTTCCAAATAAACTTACCCGCCTTTAACTTGCACAGGTGGTGGTTTTACATCGCACTTGCATCGCACACGGTTAAGCCAGTACCTCCACCCTTTGGTTCGCGCTTGCGCGGTCGTGGTGATTTCAGCGCACTTGCATCGCACACGGTTGAGCCAGTACCTCCACCCTTTGCTCGCGCCTGCACGGTCGTGGTGATTTTAGCGCACTTGCATCGCACATGGTTGAGCCAGTACCTCCACCTAAATTTGCTCGCGCTTGCGCGGTCGTGGTGATTTCAACGCACTTGCATCGCACACGGTTGAGCCAGTACCTCCACCTTAATTTGCTCGCGCTTGCGCGGTTGTGGTGATTTCAGCGCACTTGCACTGCACACGGTTGAGCCCGTACCTCCATCTTAATTTGCTCACGCTTGCGCGGTCGTGGTGATTTCAGCGCACTTGCATCGCACACGGTTGAGCCAGTACCTCCACCTTAATTTGCTCGCTCTTGCGTGGTCGTGGTGATTCACATCGCAGTTGTATCGCACACGGTTAAGATATTATACCCCGTGTCCATTGAGGGTCATCAGAGTCTTTGCAGCAAAAAATAACGTTAGAGAGGGTCAAAAGACAGCCACACCAGCATGTGGCCCAAATATATATGAGTGAAAAGGGTGGCCTGTGATGTTCAAAATTCCAATGCACAACTTTGACCCCACGGGCCCACGGTTGGGCGCGTCGTTGAAGATCGATGAGAGGGGCCAGAACTCAAGAACCCCCTGGAAGTGGCCAAATATATGTAAGAATATTGGGGATGTTTAAAACTTTAAATACACAATGCATAACTTTGGTGGCACCTGCCTCGAAAACCCGAAAGCACACTAACAACCACCTAGCCAGGATATATATAATGACATAATGTCGTACCTAGCTAGGATGCTTGGCCCACCACCTCCCACTTCGTGTCAGCGGGGCGGATGCACGTAATGATCGATACTTTGGTCATACATGCATGTCGCCATGACCTACCATAAGACGGACCAATGAATCTTTCGTTTGGTCAAATGACAGTTGTTGATGTCAATAAAGCGCTTGGGCCAATAGATTGAACCATCATAAAAATCGCACGAGAGGGACCACAAAACCAACACCTCTTACATGCGGCCCAAAATGATGTACGTTGGGAAGGGGTGATGTGTGTTTTCAATATAGAACAATGTACAATTTAGATGTGGTTCCTACCTCTTGATACTGAAAACAACCATGAAGGCAAGGTAGTTAAGGACGAGATACGTACGCAGGGTTTGATGTAGGTCGAACCCAGCAATCCGAGCATCTGGGAGGGAATCCTGACAATGCATGAGCTCGAGCTTTGGTTGACCGACATTTGACGGTGACCGGCCCTAACACAAACTAGGAGGAATCCATTCATGGCCAACACATACCCCTCATTGTCGGTCCAAGGGATGATATATATACACTCGGGGAGCCCACAGATATCCGTGTCATCACAAAAAACCGCACAAGGGAGACGTGGTTGATCAAAAGACCCCGTATACACTGCATGCGGCCCGAAAATATGTATGGGTACGATGGTGTATGATGTGTTTAAATCCCAAATGCACAACTTCGATTGGCCACGCCAACTACATTACAAACCGAACACCGTACCCGACTCCAAGCCTGGTTCAATACCTATATATGATGTCAGTTT
Organism: Aegilops longissima; assembly: GCA_021605205.1. Classification (NCBI taxonomy): domain Eukaryota; kingdom Viridiplantae; phylum Streptophyta; class Magnoliopsida; order Poales; family Poaceae; genus Aegilops; species Aegilops longissima. The sequence goes on along the minus strand of CM038680.1, from coordinate 574,081,867 downwards.
CCCAACTTCGAGGCGGGGTCATCCCACGCATGCACTCAAACTTTATTTTGTCTAGCATGGGACACATCTATATATATCTATACATCTATGCACCTATATAGTGTGCGAATAACTTTGAAAGTTGCTCGTTGGATGAAGCCAATCCGACGGTACAGAGATGGAAAATCTGAGCACTACTGGCCGTTCGATATCATATACATTCCACCAGATTCTACCAGATGTACAATCTAGAAGACTCCATGGTTGAACTTAAGCATAATGCACAAACCTCAAAACACAAACACTTCTCCTTTGTTCTCTAGAATCTTCCATATCTTAATTGCCAAAACCTTTTTTCCTAAATGAATTGTCACTTTTTGTTTTTACCTTTACAATGCACAATTTCATGAATCTTAAAATAATTTTTTATAAAACTAATTGATTTTGGATGAGATGAACTATCAGAATTAAACGAACATCTACATCATGCATATCTGTGAGAAGAGGCGGGAAATCGATGAGAGGAGAGGAGAGAAACGGTAGCCTGTTTTGAATGAAAACCTAGAAGAGAAGGAAGCGTGAGCTACACGACGCATGCGCACAGTGCTTGCCCATGTACTGCATGTGCTGTCGAAAGGGCTCAGGGTTGCCGTTCGATGTGGGAGCATCCAACGGTGCACACGTACGATCCGTGGGGTTTGGGTTCTGGCCAGTCAGGACGCACGACTCAGATCGCGCGCGCAGCAGGGGGGGATATCATACAGAAACCAACATTCGGTGGAAACCAGTGAAAACCACGAGAGAAAGATGTTTTGAAGTTTAAAAAAAATTCAAAAAATGCGGGATGTTAAGAGGATGATGTTTTATTGCCACACAAAATTTCAAGTTGAAACACATTACGAGATGTGAGCTATGAAAAAGACAAAATCAGTGTTGAATAGTAATGTCACTATTCAGGGCGGAATTTGTCTTTTTCATAGCTCACATCTCGTAATGTTTTTCAACTTGAAATTTTGTGTCGCAATAAAACATCACCTTCTTAACATCCCACAATTTTTTTCAGATGTTTATGAAACTTTAAAATATGGTTTCCACGAAGTATTCATTGAATATTGGCTTTCGTGAGTGAACCTTGTGCTATTTGAAACATTTTGTGAGAAGAATCTCGGTTTTTAAATCCCCGTTAATCCAAAACTAAGCTGAAAATCATGAAACCTGCCATGGTGTCATGATATCGCACTTATATGTCGAGGAATTTTTTCCGTCCATTGTGGCGCAAGTTTTATTACAAGCCTCTTACAAACCGGTGCTTCTCTCAAAGAAGCCTCCTGGTTCCGATAGGGAAGCGTGTCCCCCTTGTGGGCGAAACATAATCAGCGCCTCTTTTTGCCTTGTATTTTCTTCTATGGGCAACAAGGAACGACAGAATATCCGTGCTGAAATTTAAGCTTATTCAGGGTTCGTTTGGCCTTTTTATACACTAATTGAGTTTCCTAGGCATTTAATGTCCATAATTCAAATCTGAACTACAAATACATGCTCCAGTTCACCAAAATGGCTAGAAAAATTATACATCTGTCCTTGGGTGCATGTTTAGGTCCCATGCCAGGAATGGGAACGAATTACAACCGTACCTGTGTCATGGCTCGTCCTCAAACATTTCGAATCTCGGTTTTGAAGTCCCCATAAATCCTAAACTCACTAGAAAGTCATCAAAGGTGGCATGGTGTCACGTCATGGCACACACACACACACACACACACATATATATATATATATATATATATATATATATATATATATATATATATATATATATATATATATATATGTCGTGGTAAGAATATTGTCCAATTTGGGCCAAGCTTTATTACAAACCTCTTAAAAAAACTGGAGCTTCTCTCAAAGAAGCCTCGTGGTTCTGATAGGAAAACATGTTCCCCTTGTGGGTGAAACGTAATCACTGCCTCTTTTCGCCTTGTATTTTCTTCCACGGGTGACATGGAATGACAGGATATCTGTGCTGAAATTTAAACTTTTTCAAGCTTCGTTTGGCCTTTTTATACCCTAATTGGGTTTCCTAGGCATTTAATGTCCATAATTCAAATCTGAACTACCAATACATGCTCCAGTTCACCAAAATGGCTAGAAAAATTATACATGTGTCCTTGGGTGCATGTTTAGGTCTCATGCCAGTAATGGGAACGAATTACAACCGTACCGGTGTCTTGGCTCGTCCTCAAACATTTCGAATCTCGATTTTTAAGTCCCCATAAATTATAAACTCACCAGAAAGTCATCAAAGGTGGCATGGTGTCATGTCATGGCACATATATGTCGTGGTAAAAACATTGCCAATTTGGGCCAAGCTTTATTACAAACCTCTTACAAACCGGAGCTTGTCGCAAGAACCCTCGTGGTTTCAATGGGGAAACGTGTCCCCTTGTGGGCCAAACGATAATAACTCCCTCTTCTAGCCTTGTATTTTCTTCTACATGCGACACGGAACAACTGTAGATTCACACTGAACTTTGAAATTATTCAGGGTTCGTTTGACCTTTTTTATTCATTAATTGAGTTTTCTAGGCATTTAATGTCCATCATTCAAATCCGAACTACAAATACATGCTCTAGTGCACCAAAATGGCTAGAAAAAACGTACATGTTTCCTTGGGGTGCATGTTTAGGTCCCATGGAACGAATGGGAACGAATTCAACCGTCTCGCCATCCTAGCTCGGCCACAAACATTGCGAATCTCGGTTTTTAAATGTCTGTAAATCCAAAACTCACCAGGAAATCAAGAAACTTGGCATGGTGTCACTACATGGTACATATACTTGTCCAATTTGGGCGTAGCTATATTACAAGCCTTTTACAAACTGGAGCCTGTCGCAACCCTCGTGGTTCCGATAGGGAAACATGCCCCTCTTGTGGGAGAAACGATAATCACTGCCTCTTCTCGCCTTGAACTTTCTTTTCTACAGGCAACATAGAATAACAGGAGTGTCAGGCTGAAATTTGAAACTGTTCAGGGTGCATTTGGCCATTGTATATATATTACTAATTACTAAGTTTTCTATGCATTTAATGTAGTCCATAATTCAAATTTGAACTACAACCACATGCTCCAGTGAAGCAAAATGGGTGGGAAATCGTACATGTGTCATTGGGTGCATGTTTTGGTCTCGTTTAAGGAATGAGAATGAATTACAAACTTGTCGTCGTCCTGAAACAATGAGAATCTCGGTTTTCAAATCCCAATAAATCAAAAAGTCACCCAAAAAACATGAAACTTGGCATGGTTTCATGACATGGCACATATATGCCGTGGTAAAAAAAATCGTCCAGTTTTAGAAGAGGCGCACACATTAGTAGCCAACGAAGTCCTTTTTGAAACAAAAAGCTGACACGTTAATATCGCAAACGGTTGTATTATATTTACCGTGTCGAAATTTAACCATACTCGATGGCGTGCATGCAGCCGTTTGATTAGACAGGACAAGCGCGAGAAGTCCGCCGTGCGCACGCTTGACAGGACGCGTGCGAGCAGTCCGCCGCGCAGGCTAGACGGGACACGTGCGAGCAGCAAGGCCGCCCATGCTCACCGGGATGCGAGCTCTTTGACCTCCATGCACCAGCCGCCGCACGCCTCGCTCGCAACTTCTCCATTAATGGGTTAATTAAAGCACCTGGACGGAGGGTGTTTTCTTGTCATCCCATGGCAGCATTTGCTTTGTTCGTGTTTTGAACTCGTATTCCGCCCTAATTTAAATTGCCACATAGGGCAACAGATAATACGACCACAAATAAAATGGCAACAAATAATACGATGAAAAATTTACAATGGCGCAGATCATAATTGTCTTACATATTCCGAATAATTTAAAATGCCACATGCGGCGAAGCCCGAAAGACACGGGGGCAAGAGAAGAAGGAAATTGCAGACAACAATCTGGGCCGCTACTGTCTCTACTCGTTGATGGATCGCCGGGCGGTGAAATCCTCCAGCTCCTTCTTCAATTCCTCATGACTTTGCTTGAAAGCAGCCACGGATTCGTCCACCTCCTGCTCGCGCTCGATCCGGAGCTTCCTCAAGCCACCCATCAGTTCCTCGATGACCACTTTCAGCGTCATCTCCGAGGCACTGCTCTGCTCATGCTACATCTTCCAGCCGGCGGCCTCCTCCTCCTTCTCGGCGACCAACTTGAGGAGCTTCACATTGTCACCCATGAGTTGCTCGACGAGGCCGGTCGCCTTGTCAACAAAGGCATCACTGATCTTGAGCACCTTCATCAAGCCGTCGACCAGCTCCTACTGCATAGTGATGCCAGCAAGAATGTCATCGTCGCTGGCAAAGGACTTCAGGAACGCCGGCTCGTCGCGATGGTCGACGCCACGAATGCGCTTGTGAGACCCATCACGTTCCCGTGAGAGCTCGTTCGAGGGCTCCGCGGCGCGCCGGGACATCTCTGCTGTGGCTTCACGGCGGGACCTCTCTAGTGCTTTCGCGGCGTTGATCCTTGCTGCCTGGTTATATGTCCACCCTAAACTCCTCCTACAGGTCATGGCGGAATGACTTGATAGAAAAACCAGTTTTGTGGGTGATGAGGAGAGGAACTGTGAAGTAATTTTTGAGTGGGTGGTTTTTATAGACCGGTGGTAAGTGTGAACACAAATTAGTTTCATAGTTCTGAACAGATTTGCAATTACTTATTGTGTTGTAATCAGCAATGTGACGAGAAACAAGGTCAAAATTTATTGATGGCAGAAGGTTGACCACGTGGTTGCTCGCCGTTGAGGGCGTTGCGGCCTCCGCTCAAGCGCCCTCAAGGCGCCTCGTCATTGCTGAGGCAAAGTTACAATGGTAACTGTTAATAATTCTTAATAATTGTCTTACATATTCAGGATAATTTAAAATGCCAAATGCGGCAAGGCCCAGAACACTCACGAACTACATATGCATACAATTATAATAAAATATAAGCTAAAAGGCTAAGCTGGCGGCCTTCCGACGATGGTCTTCTCGGACTCCATGATCAGCATAACACCCTTGCGGTCGTTCACTCCAAGTGTCCTGACCCACCTCCGCCTACGGAGCTGCTGGCACTGGGAGGCTCTTGGGGCTGCTGGGCCTCTTCCACAAGAGCTTGACAGCGTGCAATCGCGCGCATGACAACTCCGCGGAACCGCACAATTTCCATTTCTCTGGCCTGGTAGCAAATTCTGCCGATCACCTACATCCTCAAGATATCACATTGGCAATGTTCTACTTCATCGGGGATGTCAACTCCGCCAAGGATGCGCTCGAGCCTGGCCACCACATTATCGGGATTGAGGTTGACACGGCCGCCATGGGCAATGATGAAGCCGTAGGTTGCCTTTGTCTTAACTGAATCGCAGAGGTCCTCTGCCCATTCCTTGCGGGGCATCAGGCTCTCGATGAGCACTGGTGACGGCGGCTCTTCGGGTGGGTCATCGATCATGCCGCCGATCAGCTCTGGATCTTTTGCACAGTGGATGGCAAACTGCTCATCACACCTCCTCTGCAATATGTCGATTGTGCTCCCAAGGACTGTGATGTCGATATCGCTACCGATGGGCCATGGTGCCTGCACCGGCCAATGAAGCTCTTGCTCCCTGACCTGCTCCGGCTCGTTCTCCTTGCCGAAGATGTAACATAGGTAGGCGTCGACGTCGAAGCTTTGGTCGTTGCCTGGCATGCTTGGAATAACTAGTGGTAGATGGGTGAGGACTAGATCTTCGCAGAGTGTCGCGGCAGTGCGTTGCCGCCTGGGTTATATGCAGCAAGCCGTTAGCTGGTGGCGGGAAACCGGTGAGTTAATAGGCATGGATTTTACAATTCACCCATGTGGAGCGCGGGAAGCATTCGCTGGAGCACGGGAAGACTAAGTGGAGCACACACACAACCCGAATACCGTATCCAGTGCCACATGTTATTTATCACACAAGTGTTAACATAAGGAAACGTATGTGTAACTTACTAATCATCGCAAACGAGTACTCGTAGATGCATCGTGTGCGATACTTCTAGCCAGCGCAAGCAACTAGTTTGCATTTTTCAAAGTTTTTTGTACACACAGAATCGCACATGAACTAACTGTATTAACCGTCTGTGTTGTAATTTTTCATCGCAGACAGTTCATCCGAGTCGGCTGTTTGCCACGTATCACACACATCTTGTTAAGTTGAACCATTTCTGTTGCGTTCGCTAATCGAAAATAGTTCGTCCGAGTGAACCGTATGCCCTATATCACACACACCTTCATCTGGCTAACCGTTTATGTTGCACTCCCTAATAGCAAACGGTTCATCGGAGCGAACTGTATGCCATACATCGCACACACATTGATATGGCTGCCTGTTTCTGTTGTTCTGCCTCATCACAAACAGTTCGAACAGGTTAACCGTGTGGCCTGAATCGCACACGCAACTAAAATCTGAACCGTGTTTGATGGTTCCTCCATCGCAAATGTTTTGCACCTATTTTGACGGTATTTTACATCCCCGTTTGTGATTAATGCATCGCACACAGTTTCATCAAAGGGTCTCTTGTCGTAGTGTCGCGTTAGCAGCATCCTACAGTAGTGACTTGACCCCAACGGAATTCTAGCTTTTGGATCGAAGGACGAGAGTCTCATCATCCATAGCATTTAGCGGGAGTATACGGAAAGCATGCGATAGGACAAAGTTCTTTTCAGCACTTTTGAGGACAATCCTCACATTATGTTACGAATCGTAAAGTTTTAACCAGATACTTAACAGCTATTCAATTTTAACAGGGAAGGTGGAAACGTGAGACATTATTCTACAACTATTTTGCAAAAAACACTTAGACAATGTTCATAATTAATTGCACTGAGAATTAAACATGTTAATTCAACAGTGTGCTCCCACTCAAATCAATATCTCTCATAATTGATTTAGAGTGATTCAAGATCCATATTTCTATTCGATGCTATTGACGGGCACATCACCGATGACACAATTTCAATCGGTAGGCCAACGTGTCGATCACATCTCTATGGGATTCTTGTTCATCTTTTGATGGGTGTTTTCCGACCTCAGGACTCTCCTGCCTGTACGTCAAAGACAAACAAGTGATCTTGCTGCGAGGTCTGACCTCACCCGCCTCATTCCTCTCGATTCGTTTGTGATCATGTGTACATGGGGCACCCCGGAAAGATACGAATTTTAGACGGTGCTACACTTAGGTGAACACTAACTACTTTGATATTTTAAGCGAGAGATCACCCTAATAAAAAGCGACTACCGCGCAATCAAGAAGGGTGCATCATAAGGGATAAACATCTCAGGCAATTCATAATAGCATGATATGGTATAGCCCTTTCTGACGGAGAAGTGTTTCATTTCTTCGTCTTCGGCATTTGCGTTGATGTTCACCTTCGTGAAGATTGCCGCCACCTTGTCGATACACCAGATAATATTGCTATCTATATAGCTAATAAAATCAGTGCATTACTTAAGGTTGACAAGCAGGTCATTGAAGTGACAATCATATGGCTCCAGCCATCATGCCGAATCATGACACGCAGGTCATGTTAATCAATTTTACATCATATAGTCATTTCATACATAATGAAATTATTATGAGCACAACTATACCACATCACATGCACATGCAAACCCTCATGCAAAACCAAGTTAGACGCCACTAATCGGTTCATGCAAAAACTTGTTATTCATGGCTTCTAAGGTTTCGAAACAAACCGAAGCTACCAACGTCCATCATCAAGTATGATAATTCAAGTCGCTAGAATAACTTTGCGGGGTGTATGAAGCACGAGATAATAAAATCTCGAACCCCATACTAAACTTCGTCATCCGCATGACCCCCGTGCAGATCATATCTGCATTGCCCTTTCATCTTCGAAACATCCATCTTTCTTTAACTATGGTGGAACCCAAAGAACTATTAGCACTTCATTGATCTGTCAATCGGCATACTCAGGAGAAGCATGAAAGGATCGCGGATTGCCAGAACTTTGTTAGATTCCACCATGCCGTCAAGATCAGGATTATGCAAATTCAAGGGAAGCAACAAGAACATCGGGTAACAGATTTCATCTGCTACCTGCACAAATAATTTTTAGTAATAGAACTCATCTATCACCTAATTATATTGTGCAACACCCATACATCTCTATGTATTCTAGATCGCAACCTGCATCTATGCATAGCACGGCTCTGATACCACTGTAAGGTAACGCAGTAGAAAACAAAAAAATTCTGACTTACGCACCAGCCCAGGACCACTATGGAGACTGCATACAAGGTTTGACCTTTTTTGTTACCGACTCATAGCATAGCGGGAAGTAGAGTCGATGACGATCGGCGGTGCAGATCCCCGCAACTAGGATTTACAACCTCCCAACCGTGATGATGTATACCCTTATCTGCCCCTCAGACAGCCCTCCGAGAGGTGGTCGAACAGTCCCCTGGACGGTGTCGCGGACAGCCCTTCGGGAGGACCTTTGAAACTCGGACGGTCACTCGGACAACCCTTCGGAAGGACCTTTGAAACTCGGACTGTCACACTGACAGCCCTCCAGGAGGCACTCTCGAACTAAGACCTAAACTACGATCTCTCTACAGAGTTGCACACATACGGTGTCATCTATCCAAAGAGGCTTCACCGTCTGTAACTAGTTCTGCCGGAACCTGCACAGCCTTTGGCTCTACGAAACTATTTCGCTGGGAGCGAGGGAGAGAGAGAGCCAGATCATGCAATGGCACTTGTATGTGAGAAAGAGTGAGTGTGGAGAGTGTCTCTCCACCTCTATTTATAGGAAAACCCAAGGGGTAGGGGACACAAGAAAAACCCAAAATGCCCACACTTTATGTCACACATAAAGGGCATAAAGGGCATAAAGGGATGACAACTGGAGCCCCATGGAGGAGCTGCACCCTCCAACGTCCCACCTTCATGGGCCCCCCCCAAAGGGGGTTCCTTGATCCCCAAGTCCTTCTAGAAGCCTTTTGGGAAAAAGCCCCAAAAGGTGGCTTTCCCTAAATATCCCAAAAAACACTTTCACTATTCACGACAACATTTTTCAGCGTCCGTTCGAACTGAAAATATGTATGTGGGCTTAGAACATTTCCAGTACCCACTAAAATAATTTTCAACGTGTTCCGAAACAATTCTGAATTCGTGCTTTTCATCTGTGAAAAGCATCTGAAGTGGTTCCGGCAGCTCCGGAGCATTTCCACCTTTTATCCCGGAAAATTCCAGAAAGTTTCCAGAATGACTCTGGCACCCTGCAAGAATTATCAGGCATGTGCCAAAACCAATTTGACTTAATAGTATATCCCAAAACAACTTTTTGGTTTCACCAAAACTCATTCGGTGACCTCTCTCTGCAGAACTTTTCCGCTGTCCCAAACCTTTCCGATGTCCGAAACTTTTTTGGTGTTTTTCTCTCAAACTCCCTGTCTAGTATTCAGCAGATAGATGACCCTTACGCGTGTCACCCTATAGGTTCAGTGAAGTATAGACAAGACCCGGAACCCCTTCCGATCAATGATCAACATCGGAGCCGTGGACACCCGTATTGACCCCTATACCCACACGAATAAATATTCGAGTGAACCTCCAGTTGCAGTGAGCTATTCCCGTTGCTTCGCGATATGTCACAAACACCCTAGGTGAGATTTATTGCATCCCCATGGACAAACAATTTGTCCACCATGCAAGTTACCTCGTTACCAGTTTTGTTCTCTTTTCTCGTTTCCGTGTTTCGGCATCCCAGTATCAAATCACAAGGTGTCTGGCCAGACGATTATGGATACCGTAACAACGAGAGGGCCTGAGAATATCTCTCCATCATCAGAGGATCAAATCCCAATCTTGAGCTATCTTGTTACTTGCCATACTTTTCCGTGAGCCTGTAAGCTGCCGTAATAGCCACCAAGTTACGGATGATGTTTAACAAGCCCCAAAGTTCACGAAGCAAGCATGAAGGAACTCGATACTCTCATGGTCAAAGGAATTGTGCAAACATTAACTATCTCTGTGACATTAACCATAAAATTGTGACGAAAAGAATCTCATAGCATAACATCAATTTGGGTCGATTCAACACAAGTGTTCTACCAACATCGTGCCCTCAAAATTACCAGCATAGACATGCCCATGATCGGGAAAACATGATCGTCATGCAATACATGAGCCAGTCTTAGAGGCAAGACTAGGAATACATTTTACCGTTTAGTATACCACACATGCACATGAGTTTCCCTCCAAGCCTCATGGATATTGCAGACTCGAGAATCATTGCAGTTATAGCATGGAACATAAACATAATTATGAACTTGGAGATAAATAATATCATTTATTATTGCCTCTAGGGCATATCTCCTACAGTAATTGAACATGAGAACACGGACAAAGGGATGGAGGGGAAACCCTAGTCCGCGGAGAAAGTGGGGTATAAATACCACCCTTTCGTCGGGCTCCGGGGTGGGGATGACCTGCTTCTTGGCAGGGATCCTGTGCACAACATCCGCACTCAGGTACCCCGCATCCCGGAGGTCCTTGATGTCCTTCTCCGTCACGAAGGAAGCCACCCACTTACCTTGAGAACCGGATCCGGACATGGCTGGAAAGTTTGGTGGTGGTGGGGAAGATCGAAACTTGGGCGCTGGAGCTCGAGGATGGGAAGGCTGAGGAAGGAAGAAAGCGTGGGGTGAAAAGAAGGGATCTTTATCCGTTTATATGGGACATAAATATCAAGCGCCCCCCCCCCTCGAGCCCTAAAACTTGCCTCTTCCCAAGGGGTCGTGCGAATGGCACGGTTGGATTACCCAAACCCGTATTGATGAGAATCCTGCAATAAGGGGACAGGATCTCTGCTTTGACAAGACGTGTCAACGGAGGCTGCGTTTCGAAATGCGAAGCGGGAGGTCAAAAAAGGTTCAAAATAATAAAGAGGCCAGACGTAACGTTTAGCCGAAAAAGCTGTCAGTGGACATACCTTATTTCGATTAAGTATTGTGCCCTTGTGGTTGAGGGTTGTAGCTGTTATATAGAGTCGGATACAGTTCTCTTGCTCAGAATACTTCTTTGAAGTATTCGGACGAGGAACCCTCCTTGCAATAACGAAGGCAATCTGCGCGCCGAACACATCGTCATTGAAGACTAGTTCAGGGGCTACTGAGGGAGTCCTGGACTAAGGGGTTCTCGGGAGTCCGGCCGGTGTGCTATGAGCCGGACTGATGGGCCATGAAGATACAAGGTAGAAGGCCTTCCCCCGTGTCCGGATGGGACTCTCCTTTGCGTGGATGGCAAGCTTGGCGTCCGGATGTGTAGATTCCTTCTTCTATAAACCGACTCTGTACAACCCTAGGCCCCTCCGGTGTCTATATAAACCGGAGGGTTTAGTCCGTAGAGGCTATCATAAATCATATAAGCTAGACATCTAGGGTTTAGCCATTACGATCTCAAGGTAGATCGACTCTTGTAACCCCTATACTCATCAAAGTTAATAAAGCAGGAAGTAGGGTATTACCTCCATCAAGAGGGCCCGAACCTGGGTAAACATCGTGTCCCCTTTGTCTCCTGTTACCTTCGATCCTCAGAAGCACAGTTCGGGACCCCCTACCCGAGATCGGCCGGTTTTGACACCGACACCCACCCCCTACGCCTACAAGTATTTAGATGTGAGGTGCAAACGCCACGCATTATCACAAATTCAAATAAAACGTGAGATTGTTCGATATATAGTATGGTTTAGATTGTTCGATATTTAGTTGTGAGCTGCAAATGCCTCGCATTATTACAAATTTAGATACATTATAACCGTGAACTTTTCCTGCCCTCTCAGGCCATTAGCATTTGTATCCGTTCGATCTTCAGTTTTAGACATTTTTGGCCATTCGATTTCCTCCTAATCCCACGTCAAGGCTTCGTTCCGAATCAGACGAGCGCTAACCTCACCGGGCCACTGCTCTGGCAGTTTTTTGATGCGCTCCAAGTTCAATTGGGCCTACTGGGCCTGTAACTGGCTCCTGTGCGTCGCAAAATCTAAAACACTAGACGCTCGTGAACCCCTAAAAAAACTAGACACTCGCTGAAAGGATCGAGAAGAGGTGTCTAGAGGGGGGGTGATTAGGCCCTCAACAAAGAAAAGTAGCAGTTTTTAAATTCTTCAAGTTAAGGTGGAGTTTTAGCACAAGTTTAAACATTCACAATACATTTCAAGCAAGCATGGCAAGACTATATGAGCAGCGGAAAGTAAAGCATGAAATTTGCAAGAAAGTAAAGGGATGGGATTGGAGTGTGCAAACGCAATTGGAGACACGGAGATTTTTGGCGTGGTTCCGATAGGTGGTGCTATCGTACATCCACGTTGGTGGAGACTTCAACCCATGAAGGGTAACGGCTGCGCGAGTCCACGGAGGGCTCCACTGTAGCGATCAGACCTCAAACAGTCTGACCTCTGTGCATCAGTGTCATCCCTGGATCAGTAATCCTGACACGCACAATACTCGAAGGATTTATAATAGAGTAGCAATCACACACTTATTACATCAAAAAGTCTCAAAAGAGAACTTATTACAATAAATATGGCTTAAGGCCATCTAATAACGATAACAGCAGAAGGCTTGGAAGATAAGCGAGTCCATCAACTCCAATGGCATTACTGAGTATAGAACCACGACCTAAAGGCACCTTACTCGTCGTCTGAAAAGTCTGCAAGATGAACGTTGCAGCCTAAAAACGGGTCAGCACATGGAATATGCTGGCAATATAACACATAGAGAGTAATATGAAAGAGTAATGCTATACTATATGCATATATGGCTGGTGGAAAGCTCTATGGTTACAGTTTTTGCGTAAAGCGAATTTTTTTCCTACTGATTAGGAATAAATTTTATTTAACTATCATGGTGGTTGTTAAACATTGAGAATGGTTGACATCATTCTCAATCCTAATTAAGCATCATCATTAAAAACCCAACTATATTAATTAAAAAAACATGATGAGATTCACATGATAATCCAAATACTAGATACTCAAGATGTCCATAAGCGGGGACACGGCTAACCATGATTAGTTTATACACTCTGCAGAGGTTTGCACACTTTTCCCCACAAGACTTGATCTCCTCCATTGGGATTCTCGCACTACATGGTGTTTGAGAAACGGATGACCGAGACACAGTCTTTCAGAAGTGCTAGCACCTTACGATTGGGTAGACCGTTACACCTACTTTCCCCTACATCTGCTAGTCTACCACTGTAAGAGTTCGCACGACCTAATCAACTATGCTAGAGCCCATAGTAGCTTGTGGCTGCACATGGAAGTTTTTAGCATGAATAATCTCATGATCCCTTTGAGCCTGGGTGGCGGTCCATAAAGAAAAACAGGTAATCCTGGAATACCCAGGTACCTCAATCCAACCAGATGTGTATTAAAGTTGCCACCTTAGATAAACCATTAATTAACAATCTCACATCTGTCATGGATACACTCACCCAATCCACGTCTACTGGCATAGCATGGCAATATAAGCAAACGTAGAAGTAACTCCCAAGGGTTTGATAATAAAACAGGTAATAGGTACTACCTCATCTACTTTCCCAAAACCCACAATTTAATTTGATCCTAATCATGCAATGTTTGTGGATTGAAACTAATGCATAAAAACTGGGTATGAAAGGGAATATGATCAAAGTGTTACTTGTCTTGCTGATGATCCGTGAAACCTAGTGATTCGAAGAAGCAAGCGGCGCACTCCGGGTACTCTATCGCAAACAAACAAGCATACAATAAGTACTCATCTAATGCACAGGTAAAACTCAAATAAGAGAACTAACCAGAAAGTTCAACTTAAGAACTCCGGTTTGCAAACAGAATCAAATCAAACGAAGCAACGAAACACAAACGGCGAACGAAACGGGCTTCGTTTACTAATATGGACCTAAGTCAAATTTTACAGAAGCAAAAACTTGTTTGAGTTGGTCAAACGGATAGACGGTGTCGAGACGAAACTCTAGGCGCTTGAATCGCCTGATTCCGATAAACGAGCAAAAAGATAAACTAAAACGAAAATCGGATCAGGAATTACGATCAGAAATAATCGCGGAAAATCCGAGAAAAAGAAAAACTGACGAACAGATTAACGAACGAACGTTCAATAACTGAGACTAAACAGCGAACTCGTTCATTAAAACGAACGAAAGAGCGAACGCCCGCTAAACAAACAAACCGAAAAAAATAAACCAACCTAAAAAAACGAAACTAGGGTTTTTTTTCTAAAACCGAACGTTTTTTTATACCGGCGGCTCGGATCGGCGCGGTACCTCGACGAGGTGGCTCCGGCGAGGCGGGTCGGGCAGCGGGCGGCGGCTTCTTGGGCGGCGGGGCTCGGCGGCGGCGCTGGCGGCAAGCGGCGGCGGCGGCGAGGCGCGGTCGGCGGTAGGCGGCGCGGCTCGGGCGGGCGCGGATTTAAAGGGGGGTCGGCGGCTAGCTTGGGCGAGGGGCGCCGGGAGGAGTCCGAGCCAAACTCTCCTCGGCGTCCGCGCCCGAGCAGCACGGCAAGACGCGAGGAGGCGGTGTGAGGTGGGCGGCCTGGCTCGGCTGGGCTTGCCCGGTCGAGGCAAGGAAGTTTTTAAATAATTCCGTCGAACAGAATATAAATTCTAGAAAAATAAATAGAAATCTAAAAATGCCAAAACTAATTTTTACCGTCTAAATAAAATATTTAGAACGAGACGAACATTTTCTTGGCCCTAAAATGCGGTTTTGGAAAACGTGCAAATTTTCCTAAATCCAAATAAAATAGCGAAAACTCCAAAATAAAATCTTATTTGATTTTTTATTAGAACCTCAATATTTCGTTATTTTGGGAAAGTCATTTTATTCCCTCTCTCATATTTTTATAATAGAAATAATTGAAGATAAAATAAATAAAACCAAAGATCCTATTTTCAAAATTTGAGAAAACTCAAATATGAAAATAATGAAATTCCCAACTCTCTCCGTGGGTCCTTGAGTTGCGTAAAATTTCTAGGATCGAGCCAAAAGCAAGAAAATATGATATGCATTGATGATCTAGTGTATAACATTCCAAATTGAAAATTTGGGATGTTACAAACCTACCCCCCTTAAGATGAATCTTGCCCTCGAGATTCGGGTTGGCTAGAAAATAGGTGAGGGTGGTCCTTTAGCAGATCTTACTCTTGCTCCCAGGTGACTTCATCCTCGGTGTGGTGGCTGCACTAAACTTTGCAAAACTTGATAACCTTGCTGCGGGTGACTCGGCTGGCATACTCGAGAATCTTAACTGGTTTCTCCTCATAGGTCAAATCACTGTCCAACTGAATCGCTTCCAGCGGCACTGTATCTCTCAGCGATATATCAGCCATCTCCGTGTGGCACTTCTTCAACAGGGAAACGTGGAACACATCGTGAACTCCTGACAATCCTTCGGGCAAATCCAACTTGTAAGCAACTTCTCCCATACGCTCCAAAACTTTGTATGGTCCCACAAAACGTGGCGCTAATTTTCCTTTAACTCCAAAGCGCTTAACTCCTCGTAGTGGAGATACACGAAGATAAACTCTGTCTCCGACTTCGTAAACTGTCTCCTTGCGTTTAGAATCTGCATAGCTCTTCTGCCTGGACTGGGCTATCTTGAGCCTATCACGAATCAACTTCACCTTCTGTTCAGACTCCTTAACCAAATCTGGTCAAAACAACTGGCTGTCTCCAACCTCATCCCATAATAACGGGGTTCTGCACCTCGTTCCATACAAGGCTTCGAAAGGGGCAATCTTCAAACTGGATTGATAACTGTTTTTATAAGAGAACTCTGCATACGGCAAATTGTCGTTTCAACTAGATCCATAATCTAGCGCACAAGCTCTCAGCATATCCTCCAAAATCTGATTGACTCTCTCGGTCTGTCCATCTGTCTGCGGATGGAAGGCTGTACTGAACTCTAGCCTGGTTCCCAAAGTTTCATGTAACTGATTCAAGAACTTTGAGGTAAACTGGGTTCCTCTATTTGATGCAATGCTCCTCGGAACTCCATGCAGACATACGATCCTGGTCATGTATATCTTAGCCAACTTAGCACTGGTGTAAGTGGTCTTCACTGGGATGAAATGAGCTACCTTCGTCAAACGATCGACTACAACCCAAATCGAGTCATAGCCTGAACGAGTCCTGGGCAATCCCGTGATAAAGTCCATGCCTAACTTATCCCACTTAAATTCTGGTATTGGCAACAGATGTAACAATCCGGCTGGCTTCTGATGCTCTGCCTTCACTCTCTGACATACATCACAAACTGCTACATACTCTGCAATATCCTTCTTCATTCCGGTCCACCAGAAAGTATCCTTCAAATCCAAATACATCTTGGTATTTTTTGGGTGAATCGAGTATGGTGAGTCATGGGCCTCTTGCAGAATCAACTTCCTGATCTCCGGATCATTAGACACATAAACGCGGTCTTCAAACCATAGGGTATCATGCTCATCCTCACGAAATCCTTTAGCTTTTCCTTTGCTCATCTTTTCTTTAATAGAGGAAATCTCCTTGTCAGTCTTCTGAGCTTCTCTGATCTTATCCATCAATGTAGACTTAATCTCCAATGCTGCTACATAGCCTCTCGGAACTATCTCCAAACATAGCTCTCAAAGATCCTCGGCTAACTCCTTTGGTAACTCTCCGGTCAAAAGCGTGTTGACATGGCTCTTGCGGCTCAACGCATCTGCTACTACGTTAGCCTTTCCGGGATGATAATGCAATCTCATATCATAATCCTTGATGAGCTCCAACCATCTCCTTTGCCTGAGATTCAACTCCTTCTGCGTGAATATGTACTTCAAACTCTTGTGATCCGTGTACACCTCACAATGGTTTCCAATGAGAAAATGTCTCCAAGTCTTCAATGCATGGACTACTGCTGCTAATTCCAAATCATGTGTGGCATAATTCATCTCATGGGGCTTAAGCTGTCGTGAAGCGTATGAAACAACTCTTCCCTCCTGCATAAGCACTGCTCCAAGTCCTCGACGTGAAGCATCACAATATACCTCGTAATCTTTGCTCTGATCTGGCAAAATCAACACTGGTGATGTAACCAAACGTTTCTTTAACTCCTGGAAACTAGCCTCACATTCCTCAGTCCATTTGAACTTGGTATCCTTCTTCAACAACTCCGTCATGGGCTTAGCAATCTTCGAGAAATTCTCAATGAATCTCCAGTAGTATCCTGCCAGTCCAAGGAAACTCCGGATTTCTCCAACTATTGTTGGGGCTTCCCAATTTGTCACCGTGACAACCTTGGTGGGATCTACTGCTATACCTTCTCCGGATATAACGTGTCCGAGGAATCCAACTTCCTTCAACCAAATCTCACATTTGCTGAACTTGGCATATAACTGATGTTCTCTGAGCTTCTCAAGTACCAAACGCAAATGTTCTTTATGCTCCTCTTCATTCTTCGAGTAGACAAAAATATCATCAATGAACACCACGATAAACTTATCCAAAAACTCCATAAACACCTTGTCCATCATGTTCATGAAATAGGCAGGTGCGTTAGTCAGACCAAATGACATAATGGTATACTCATATAGCCCATACCTGGTGGTAAAAGCCATCTTAGGTACATCCTGCTCTCGAATCTTTAACTGATGGTATCCTGATCGCAAATCGATCTTGGAAAAAACCTTAGCTCCTTGCAATTGGTCAAACAAATCGTTCATCATCGGCAATGGGTACTTATTCTTGATAGTTACTTCATTCAATCCTCGATAATCAGCAACCATTCTCAATGATCCATCCTTCTTTTCCACTAGAAGTACTGCAGATCCCCAAGGTGAAGAACTTGGGCGAATAAAACCTTTATCCAGTAACTCCTTAATCTGCTTCTTAATTTCTTCCAAATCTTGTGCGGGCATCAGGTACGGTCTCTTAGATATCGGCCCTGTGCCTGGCAAAAGCTCAATCAAAAACTCAATGTCTCTATCCGGTGGCATGCCTCGCAACCCTTCGGGAAATTCATCAGGGAAATCTTTTACCACTGGTACTTCCTCCCGCACAACTCCTGATAAGGTATTTACTTGTGTCCTCTTCGGCTCATGCCGTGATACATACTTGATCCTTCTCCCTTCTGGGGTGGTAAGCAAAATTGACTTACTGGCGCAATCGATGTTTCCTCCATACATCGATAGCCAATCCATACCTAGAATCGCCTCCAAACCTTGCGATTCCAGAATGATTAAATCCGTGGGGAAAACATGCCTACCTATGCTCAATGGCACTTGAAAACATCCTCGACTAGCCATATACTCCGCTCCTGGTGAGCTTACTAACATAGGTGTTCTAAGAACCTTAGTGGGCAGTTTATACTTATCCACAAATCCCCTTGATATGTATGAATGCGATGCACCGGTATCAAAAAGAATGACTACAGTAAATGACATAACCAAAAACTAACCTATTACTGCATCCGGCTGGGCTTCAACCTCCTCCATGTTAACGTGGTTCACCTGTCCCCTGTTGAAAGGGTTCGGCTTCTTCCCAGAGCTTCCATTGCCATTTCCATTCCGGGCTTCAGGACATTCATTGGCATAATGTCCAGTCTTCTGACACTTAAAGCAAGTGACTTGTCTCAGGTCTCTCTTGGCTGGGGTTGACAGGTTGGTACGGTTCTGTCTATTGCTTCCTCCATTACCGTTACCATTCTTGGAGCCATTATGATTATGCGAATTTCCTCCTCCATGGGTATGCTGAAAATGTCCTCCCGGTTTCGGGGTAATGTGTAACTTCTGCTGAGCTCCTGAATTGTACTTCCTTTGCCCATACTTCCTATTGCGGTTTTCAATCTGCTGCTGCTTCCCTTCAATCATAAGAGCACGATCTACCAACTCCTGGTAGTTGTTGAAGGTTGCTACCATCAACTGCATGCTCAGCTCATCATTTAGTCCTTCCAGAAATTTCTCCTGCTTAGCTGCATCTGTAGCAACGTCATCTGGGGCATAACATGCTAACTTACTAAAGTCCTCCACATACTGGCCTACAGTGCGTCCTCCTTGGCATAAGTTGCGAAACTCACGCTTCTTCATGGCCATAGCTCCTGCTGAAACATGGGCAGTACGGAAAGCTTGCTGAAACTGGTCTCATGTGACAGTGTCAATAGGGTGCATGGTTGTCTAATTCTCTCACCATGATGATGCGGGTCCATCAAGCTGATGTGCGGCAAAATGCACTCTCTCCACAACTGTGCATCCTGTAGTGGTCAACTCTATCTCTTCCAACCTTGCGGAGCCAATCATATGCAACAATCGGCTCGGTGCTACTGGAAAACACCGGCGGATTCAGCCTCAAGAAACAAGTCAAATGGTCAACAGGTGGTGGTGCTGGTGGTGGGTTGTTGTTGTTGTTGTTGTTGTTGTTGTTGTTGTTGTTGTTGTTGTTGTTGTTGTTGTTGTTGTTGTTGTTGTTGTTGTTGTTGTTGTTGTTGCCTTGGTTCTGTACTAGTTCTTTCATCAAGGCATTCTGTTGTTGAATCAACTAAGTGATCTCCGGTGGGAAAACAAATCCGGTGTCGCGTCTTGGAGGCATCTGAGGGTTTTTAGAGAGATGAGAGTATAGAATAGAATGAGGTCTAGGGAGAAAACACTACACATATGCACATGAGACAAATGCAAACAAAATCACTTCATTCAATTCAAACAAAGGCACACAACGGTCTATCTATCATTACAAAAGTGCTCGGACTAAACTAGATACATGGGGGAAATACTACTACCGTTATGGTGGTCAACTAGAAAAACTGCTCCGATGAAGACTCCATGATATCTGCTCCAGCTTCATCAACATAGTCATCATCATTGTCGTCTGGGTCTGAGTCGGTACCGTCGATGATGATATAGTTATTCGGGCAAGTGGAATCGTCGTCTTCTCCTCCTGGCGCGGGATCTCCCATGAACACTCCTAGCTTCCTAGGTAGGTTGTCATTCTTCTCCACTAACACTTCGATTTCCTCCATATAATCTTCACGTGTAACTTTGAGTTCTTCTTCTAGTTCCATGATCTTGGTCAAGGCCTTCTGCAGATCCATCATGCCTGCGCACATCTGGTTTTCCTGGCGCCGAATGTGCTGGTTTAACTCCTTGATAAAAGTCGCGATTGATCTATCCTTCCTGGTGCTGATCATCTCCCATTGCTCATCTCGGCGCCCACAAATCTGGTATATAGTATCCTTGAGATCATTGCGGTAAACTTCTCCAATACGTCCCATGGTGATGTGGGCTGCCATGCTCTTTCCTAGACTCCAGGATGGTGCATCAAAGGAAAACTCTATGGGCTCCGTGACTGCGCGAACGTCCTTCCTGGAACTTGAACTTGAATCATCCAGCGCTCCTCTTTGGGTAAAGTGGCGTTGTAGGTCCCGGTGAAGCTTGGTACTCCGATATTCAGGTATCTAGTGACTTCCTTCAAGTGACATCCAAAGGGTGTATCATCCTCCGGTTGCGTGAACTTGTTCCTTGCATCTGCCATCCTAAAAGAGTAGAAAAGATCAGGCGTCAGAAATGAGAAGAAAGAGTAGAAATCTAGGGCTTTAGCTTAGTGGTCGTGTCCTACAGTCAGCGTGTGCTCTGATACCATCTTGTAGCGACCAAACCTCAAACAGACTGACCTCTATGCATCAGTGTCATCCCTGGATCAGTAATGCTGACACGCACAGTACTCGAAGGATTTATAACAGAGTAGCAATCACACACTTATTACATCGAAAAGCTCAAAAGAGAACTTATTACAATAAATATGGCTTAAGGCCATCTAATAACGATAACAACGGAAGGCTTGGAAGATAAGCGAGTCCATCAACTCCAACGTCATCACTGAGTATAGAACCACGACCTAAAGGCACCTTACTCGTCGTCTGAAAAGTCTGCAACATGAACGTTGCAGCCCGAAAATGGGTCAACACATGGAATATGCTGGCAATGTAACACATAAAGAGTAATATGAAAGAGTAATGCTATACTATATGCATATATGGCTGGTGGAAATCTCTATGGTTACAGTTTTTGCGTAAAGCCAATTTTTTCCTACTGCAAAGGAATAAATTTTATTTAACTAGCATGGTGGTTGTTAAACATTGAGAATGGTTGACAGCATTCTCAATCCCTATTAAGCATCATCATTAAAAACACAACAATATTAATTAAAAAAACATGATGATATTCACATGATAATCCAAATACTAGATACTCAAGATGTCCATAACCGAGGACACGACTAACCATGATTAGTTTATACACTCTGCAGAGGTTTGCGCACTTTTCCCCACAAGACACGATATCCTCCGTTGGGATTCTTGCACTACATGGTGTTTGAGAAACGGATGACCGAGACATAGTCTTTCAGAAGCGCTAGCACCTTACGATCGGGTAGACCGTTACGCCTACTTTCCCCTACATCTGCTAGTCTACCACTGTAAGAGTTGGCACGACCTAATCAACTATGCTAGAGACCATAGTAGCTTGCGGCTGCACACGGAAGTTTCTAGCATGAATAATCTCATGGTCCCTTTGAGCCTGGGTGGCGGTCCATAAAGAAAAACAGGTAATCCTGGAATACCCAGGTACCTCAATCCACCCAGATGTGTATTAAATTTGCCACCTTAGATAAACCATTAATTAACAATATCACATCTGTCATGGATACACTCACCCAATCCACGCTCTCGGCATAGCATGGCAATATAAGCAAACGAGAAGTAACTCCCAAGGGTTTGATAATAAAACAGGTAATAGGTACTACCTCATCTACTTTCCCAAAACCCACAATTTAATTTGATCCTAATCATGCAATGTTTGAGTATTGAAACTAATGCATAAAAACTGGGTATGAAAGGGAATATGATCAAAGTGTTACTTGTCTTGCTGATGATCCGTGAAACCTAGCGATTCGAAGTAGCAAGTGGCGCACTCCGAGTACTCTATCGCAAAAAAACTAGCATACAATAAGTAATCATCTAATGCACAGGTAAAACTCAAATAAGAGAACTAACCAGAAAGTTCAACTTAAGAACTCCGGTCTGCAAAAAGAATCAAATCAAATGAAGCAACGAAACACAAACGGCGAACTAAACGGGCTTCGTTTACTAATCTGGACCTAAGTTACAGATGCAAAAACTTGATTGAGTTGGTTAAACGAAAAGAGGGTTTTGAGACGAAACTCTAGGCGCTTGAATCGCCTGATTCTGATAAACGAGCGAAAAGATAAACTAAAACGAAAATCGGATCAGGAATCGCGATCAGAAATAATCTCGGAAAATCCGAGAAAAAGAAACACTGACGAACAGATTAACGAATGAATGTTCCTTAACTGAGACTAAACAGTGAACTCGTTCGTTAAAATGAACGAACGAGCGAACGCTCGCTAAACAAACAAACCGAAAAAAATAAACCGACCTAAAAAAACGAAACTAGGGTTTTTTTAAACCCAACGGTTTTTTTAAACCGGCGGCTCAGGTCGGCGCGGTACCTCGACGAGGTGGCTCCGCGAGGCTGGGTCGGGCGGCGGGGCTCGGCGGCGGCGCTGGCGGTAAGCGGCAGCAAGCAGCTGCAGCGGGCGGCGGCGAGGTGCGGGCGGCGGAGGCGGCGGCTCTGGGGCGGTGGTTGTGGTGGTGGGGGCTCGGGCGGCGCTGGATTTAAAGGCGGGTGGCGGCTAGCTTGGGAGGGGCGCCCGGGGAGGAGTCCGAGCCGGACTCTCCTCGGCGTCCGTGCCGAGCACGGCGGCGCGCGCGAGGTGAGGCGGTGCGCGGGGTGGGCCGGCCTGGCTCGGCTAGGCTTCGGCCCAGTCGGGCGCGGGAATTTTTTTTTAAATAATTCCGCCAAACAGAACATAAATAAAAATTTAAAAATGCCAAACAAATTTTCACCGTCTAAATAAAATATTTAGAACGAAATTCAAATAAAATGTGGTTTTGAAAAACGTGCAATTTTTCCTAAATTCAAATAAAATAGCAAAAACTCCAAAATAAAATCTTATTTGATTTTTTATTAAATCCTCAATATTTATTTATTTTGGGAAAGTCATTTTATTCCCTCTCTCATATTTTTATAATAGAAATAATTGAAGATAAAATAAATAAAACCAAATGATCCTATTTTCAAAATTTAAGAAAACTCAAATATGAAAATAACGAAATTCCCAACTCTCTACGTGGGTCCTTGAGTTGCGTAAAATTTCTAGGATCGAGCCAAAAGCAATAAAATATGATATGCATTGATGATCTAGTGTGTAACATTCCAAATTGAAATTTTGGGATGTTACATCCACCCACGAAGGGTCCACGAAGAAGCAACCTTGTGTATCCCACTATGGCCATCGCCCACAAAGGACTTGCCTCACTAGGGTAGATCTTCACGAAGTAGGCGATCTCCTTGTCCGTACAAACTCCTTGGTTCAACTCCACAATCTTGACGGAGGCTCCCAAGTGACACCTAACCAATATAGGAGACACCACTCTCCAAAAGGTAATAAATGGTGTGTTGATGATGAACTCCTTGCTCTTGTGCTTCAAATGATAGTCTCCCCAACACTCAACTCTCTCTCTCACAGATTTGGATTTGGTGGAAAGATGATTTGAGTGGAAAGCAACTTGGGGAAGGCTAGAGATCAAGATTCTTGTGGTTGGATTGGAATATCTTGGTCTCAACACATGAGTAGGTCTGTAGGTGGTTCTCTCTCAGAAAATGTATGCTGGAAGTGTAGGCACGTTCTGATGGCTTTCTCCACGAATGAAGAGTGGGTGGAGGGGTATATATAGCCTCCACACAAAATCTAGCCGTTACACACAATTCAACAAACTCGGTGGGACCGAATCGAGAAACTCGGTCGAACCGATTTAGTTCAAAATGTGAACATTAGGAGTTTTGGTGGGGATGATATGTTCAACTCGGTGGGACCGATGTGCTAGGGTTAGGGTAAAACCTCAACTCAGTTTGACTGATTACACAAACTCGGTGGGACCGATTTTGGTAATAAGCAAAACAAAGAGTTGGTCAAGCAAACTCGGTGTGACCGATTGCATATCTCGGCGAGGCCGAAATAGTTGCAACAGGCAACAGAGAGTTTGCAAGCCCATCTCGGTAAGACCGAATATCCATCGGTGAGACCGAATTTATTAGGGTTTCTGGTAGTGGCTATGTCAAATGAAATCGGTGGCGCCAGATAGATCATATCGGTGGGGCTGAGTTTGACTTTAGGTTTGGGACATATGTGGATATGAGAAAGTGGTTGAGGGCTTTGGAGCATATCACTAAGCACTTTGAGCAAGCAAGCCATTAAGCAACTCATCCCCTTTTAATAGTATTGTCTTTCCTATGGACTCAATGTGATCTTAGATCATTATAATCAAAATGAATAGTCTTGAGCTTTGAGCTTTTGCCAATCTTCTGTCCTTAGCATCTTGAAGGGGTTCCACATCCTCTTGTCCATGCCACTCCACTGTTGAACTCATCTGAAATATACTAGGTAAAAGAATTAGTCCAACAAGAGATATGTTGACATTAATTACCAAAATCACCCAGGGAGCACTTGTGCTTTCAATTGATGACAACATACATCAAAGCTTTAGATAAAGATATGAAGAATGACAAGTAAAGCTTTGGAATGACATGTAACATGCATAGGCTCCCCCTACATGTATGCAATCATGTAAATATGGAATGTAAGAGCATGTGAATGCATAACATGACAGAAGAAGCAATGAGTTACATGTATCTTGGCTATATGCATCAGAGCAAATGAATATAGGAAATGTACCTTCATGTTCATGAGTCCTTCTTGCAAACAATATGTACATCAGCAAGATATCATTATGCACATGAGTGTGATGCATATAGTTACCTTGTGGTCTTGATCTGGCTTTGGAAGAGATGAACCTGAGTAAACAAGGTTAGATAACACAGAAACATCTACTAAACAGAGCAAGAATAGCAAACCACAAGAGTACCAAGATTGGGATGACATGTAGTGAGTGAGTATTAGGTACTCTATTTGAGTATAGACATGTCCCCGCAGAGTAAAGATATGCAATGAATTCGAAGATTTCCTTTCCTTAGATATCTTTCTCCCCTCTTATATTTAATAATGGGAGAAGATAGGGAAAAGAAAATCAGAGCAAAACAAACAATCATAACATATACTAACATGTCTTTTCCCCTCTTAAATACATGTAACTTCTCTCCTCTTTAAATACCAAGCATCTGGGAAGACTAAGAAATCTCTCTCTCCCATAGGGTCTCTGAGGGAGTCCTGGATTAGGGGGTGTCCGGATAGCCGAACTATCATCTTTGGCCGGACTCCTAGACTATGAAGATACAAGATTGAAGACTTCGTCCCGTGTCCGGATAGGACTTTCCTTGGCGTGGAAGGCAAGCTTGGCGATACCGATATGTAGATTTCCTACCATTGTAACCGACTCTGTGTAACCCTAACCCTATCCGTGTCTATATAAACCGAAGGGTTTTAGTCCAGGGACTAACAACAATCATACAATAGGCTAGCTTCTAGGGTTTAGCCTCTCGATCTCGTGGTAGATCTACTCTTGTACTACCCATATCATCAATATTTATCAAGCAGGAGTAGGGTATTACCTCCATCGAGAGGGCCTGAACACAGGTAAAACATCGTGTCCCTTGTCTCCTGTTACCATCCGCCTAGACGCACAGTTCGGGACCCCCTACCCGAGATCCGCCGGTTTTGACACCGACATTGGTGCTTTCATTGAGAGTTCCTCCGTGTCGTCACCTATAGGCCCGATGGCTCCTTCAATCATCAGGAACGACGCAGTCCAGGGTGAGACTTTTCTCCCCGGACAGATCTTCGTATTCGGAGGCTTTGCACTGCGGGACAATTCGCTAGGCCATCTAGAGCAGATCGAAAGCTACGCCCCTGGCCATCAGGTCAAATTTGGGAGTTTGAACTACACGGCCGACATCCGCGGAGACTTGATCTTCGACGGATTCGAGCCACAGCCAAGTGCGCTGCACTGTCTCGATGGGCACGATCTAGCTCTGCCGCTGAACAGTGCCCTGGAGGCCGCACCAGCGTCTGCTCTGACCCTTAGCTCGGAGCCGACTCCCCCGATCAAGGACGAGTGGTTGGACACTGCCTCGGGGGCTACAATCTCAACAGCGATTGAGCCGAACTCCACCCCTGTCCTTTGCGAAGGCCGTGACTCCAAGGTGCCGGACTCCTCTCCGGACTCCGAACCCTCCGCGCCCCTGCCAATCGAATCCGATTGGGCGCCGGTCATGGAGTTCACTGCCGCAGAAATCTTTTAGCACTCGCCCTTTGGCGACATCCTGAATTCACTAAAGTCTCTCTCTTTATCAGGAGAGCCCTGGCCGGACTACGGTCAGGAAGGTTGGCATGCGGACGACGAAGAAATTCAACGACCACCCACCACCCACTTTGTAGCCACTGTCGATGATTTAACCGACATGCTCGACTTCGACTCCGAAGACATCGACGGTATGGACGACGATGCCGGAGACGACCAAGAACCAGCGCCTATGAGGCATCGGAAGGCCACCTCGTCATACGACATATACATGGTGGACATCCCAAAAGATGGGAATGGCGATGGAAAAGCGGAGGATGACCCCTCCAAGAAACAGCCCAAGTGTCGGCGTCAGCGGCGCCGCTCTAAATCCCGCCACAGCAAAAACGGTGATTCCGGCACGGGAGATAATAACACCTCGGACAGTGCCGAAGACAACCCCCTCCAGCAGGATTCAGCACAGGAGGAGGGAGAAGCCAGCCCTCATGATAGAGCGGCAGACAGGGAGGTGGAGGACGATAATTATATGCCTCCCTCCGAAGATGAGGCAAGCCTCGACGATGACGAATTTGTTGTGCCTGAGGATCCTGCCGAATAGGAGCGTTTCAAACGCAGGCTTATGGCCACGACAAGCAGCCTCAAGAAAAAGCAGCAGCAGCTTTGAGCTGACCAAGACTTGCTAGCTGACAGATGGACTGAAGTCCTTGCAGCCGAAGAGTATGAACTCGAACGCCCCTCCAAGAGATACCCCGAACGCAGGCTGCTACCCCAATTAGAGGAAGCAACACACAAACCTACATCCCCAGCGCATGATGCGGCCGACCGGCCACCCCGTGGCCGCGACAGAGAGGCCTCTAGACCCTCCATTCAAGCCACACCCCGGTGCCGCTTGACCAAGGCACGGGGAAATGCGCCAGACCTACGTGACATATTGGACGACAAGGCAAAGCATACAAGATCGATCTACAGATCGCATGGGCGCCCAACGACTCGGGATGATTACCGTCACGCCGGATACAGCAAACCCGGCCGGGCCGAACACAGTAGACAAAGCTCATATGAGCTACGTTGTGATATAGCCCAATCTGAGGCGCCAAGACACCCACTATGCTTCACAGATGAAGTAATGGATCATCAAATCCCTGAGGGCTTCAAACCCGTAAACATCGAATCATACGATGGTACCACAGATCATGCGGTCTGGATCGAGGACTATCTCCTCCATATTCACATGTCCCGCAGTGATGATCTACATGCCATCAAATACCTCCCACTCAAGCTTAAAGGACCAGCTCGGCATTGGCTCAACAGCTTGCCAGCAGAGTCAATCGGTTGTTGGGAGGACCTGGAAGCCGCATTCCTTGATAACTTCCAGGGCACATATGTGCGACCACCAGACGCCGATGACCTTAGCCATATAATTCAGCAGCCAGAAGAATCGGCCAGACAATTCTAGACACGGTTCCTAACAAAGAAAAATCAGATCGTCGACTGTCCGGATGCAGAGGCGCTAGCAGCCTTCAAACACAACATCCGCGACGAGTGGCTAGCCCGACACCTAGGACAGGAAAATCCGAAATCCATGGAAGCCCTCACCACACTCATGACCCGCTTTTGCGTGGGAGAGGACAGCTGGCTAGCTCGTAGTAACAACTTGACCAAAAACCCTGGTAGTTCGGATACCAAGGACAGCAATGGCAGGTCGCGTCGCAACAAGAACTAGCGCCGCATTAACGGCGATAATGATGAAGATACGGCAGTCAATGCCGGATTCAGAGGCTCTAAACCCGGTCAACGGAAAAATCCGTTCAAAATAAATACTCAGGGCCCGTCCAATCTGGACCGAATACTCGATCGCTCGTGCCAGATACATGGCACCCCCAAAAAACCAGCCAACCACACCAACAGGGATTGTTGGGTGTTCAAGCAAGCAGGCAAGCTAAGCGCTGAAAACAACGACAAGGGGCTGCATAGCAATGATGAGGAAGATCCCCGGCCGCCGAACAATAGAGGACATAAGGGCTTTGCCACACAAGTGCAGACGGTGAACATGATATACGCAACCCACATACCCAAAAGGGAGCGGAAGCGTGCACTAAGGGACGTATATGCGATGGAGCAAGGCGCCCCGAAGTTCAACCCATGGTCCTCCTTCCCAATCACATTTGATCGAAGGGACCACCCCACTAGCATCCGTCACGGCGGATTCGCCGCATTGGTTCTTGACCCAATCATCGACGGATTTCACCTCACTAGAGTCCTGATGGACGGCGGCAGCAGCCTGAACCTGCTTTATCAGGATACAGTGCGCAAAATGGGCATAGATTCCTCAAGGATTAAACCCACAAAGACGACCTTTAAAGGCGTCATACCAGGTGTAGAGGCCAATTGTACAGGCTCAGTTACACTCGAAGTGGTCGTCGGATCCCCGGATAACTTCCGAAGCGAAGAGTTAATCTTCGACATAGTCCCGTTCCGCAGCGGCTATCACGCACTGCTTGGACGAACCGCATTTGCAAAGTTCAATGCGGTGCCGCACTACGCATACCTCAAGCTCAAGATGCCAGGCCCTCGAGGAGTAATCACGGTCAACGAAAACACCGAACGCTCTCTCTGAACGGAGGAGCACACGGCCGCCCTCGCGGCGGAGGTGCAAAGCATCCTCTCACAGCAATTCTCGAGTCCGGCCACTAAACGTCCGGACACTGTCAAGCGCGCCCGGAGTAACCTACAACAAGACCGCTGGCACGATCCAAGCGCGCGTAGCAATCCGCCCCAACCCCAGCCCTCGCGAATTGCGAAGCCAATTATTACGCGTACATAACTATGCTCTGGAGATACCATGGGCATAAGGGAGGGGCACGACCACGACACGCCTGCACGCGGCTCAACCGCACTAGGGGCTCCCGTTTGTGTCAATCCTTTTTTTTCCTTTTATTTTCAGGACTCGATCTCCGAAGCCCCGTCCGCATTCGTCGAATACACGATGCAACAGCCAGGGAAGCGAAAACTGCGTCGAGTGTCCGGTGGTCTCTATTACGAGCATTATACCTTTTTACATACCATCCGCAGCTTACCCTCGAGGGGGACATGTTAAATAGTCCCATCCCTTGCTTATCGCACTATTTGTATCATTCTGCTTCCGTTGCAGTACCTTTTTGAATAAACAATACATAGCTTTTGCCTATTATTGCACTCCTTTCTTTATCTATATATATGTTCATTTCATGACATGTTGCACCCGTACACTTTGGTACGGCCAATACACCAGGGGCTTAAGTACCCCAAAAGTATGGTGTGATAAGTCTGAACACTTTCACAAGTGCGGCACCCCGAACTTATAGGATTATATGCATCGACTCCGAATCATGTCTTGGGTCAATAGTTGGGTTTGCCCGGCTCCCATGTTTTGGTACCTTACGTTCCGTTATATCGGCTAAGGTAGCGCTCGGAGAACCACTGCGATTGTGCCGCGGTTGAGCTGGGTTGAGCACTCAGTGGAGAAAGCTAAAATTGACCGTCATGATAGGGCGAGAGCCGGTCGCTGTTCGAGAGGTTTTTTCGGGTCCCTAAAGACTTATGCCGCTTAGAGTGAGGAGTCGGCATTGTCCGGCCAAGGCGTGGATAGCGCCCCGAACTTGGTCTTCCGGATACTAGGGGCTTCCCCGAAATTTAAAATTATAGAATTATATGGCTACGTGAGAGTGTTCAAGCACTATAAGTCCGGTTGCCTTGTTCGTTGCGTTGAGCGCCTCCCTCGACAGACCAAGAATGGGAACAAGAGCGCTCAAGTTTATCCCGAACACCCCAGCACTCACGGCATGGGGGCTGAAGCCAACGACTTGCCATCTCTCAAATTTGATAAACGGCCGCACAGAAGGTAATATTTTGAATTAACAAGCGTTGCTTAGCGCATATGAACAAGTTTTCAGCGTACAGGATAACAAATGCGAGTCTATTCAAAAATTACATCTTTGGAGCACTCATCCGCTATACGGCGGGCACCCTTCAGGACACCCTCATAGTAAATTTCGGGCTTACGATGCTCCTTGCCCTTCGGTGGCCCGTCCGTCACAAGCTTCTCCTCATCCAGCTTGCCCAGTGTACTTTAGCACGGGCAAGGGCCCGACGGGCACCTTCAATACAGACGGAACACTTGATGACTTCAATCCATGGACAGGCATCCACCAGCCGCTGCACTAGCCCGAAGTAGCTCCCAGGCATGGCTTCCAATGGCCACAGCCGAACTATGAGGCCCTTCATGGCCTGTTCGGCGACCTTGTGGAGCTCGACCAGCTGCTTCAGCTGGTCGCTCAGGGCACTGGACGTTCGCCTCAAACATACCGAGACCAGAACACCTTCTCCGTCGAGCTCCCTCCTTGGCGCAGATAGAACGCGCGGCAGCATCGGCATACACCACGGGCAGATCTGCGAATGCTCCTGGAGAGCTCCGAATCCGGGTAAGTAATAGGTAATTCACTTTCACATGCTTGCTTTGCATAAAGAATGCCTTACCCGCCGCTATCTTCTTTAACGATTCAATTTCTTGGAGGGCTTTTTGGGCTTCGGCCTTAGCGGCTTTGGCACTCTCAAGAGCCGAGGCGGGCTCGGACTCTCGAGTCTTCGAGTCACGCTCCAAACTCTCTGGTTTTTTCACGAGAGCCTGGAGCTCTTGCCGCACCTCCGCCACCCGTTCCTCCTGCTTCTCTCGCTCGGTGCGCTCCGTGGCCGCTTTGCTTTCGGCCGCAGACACCGCTTCCTTCAGGGTTGCCACCTCGTTCGTGGCCCCTACAACACCCACGTTATTCCTCTCGCTCGAGCTGCTTCTTGGAAAGGCCGAGCTCGTTCTCGGACCGCTCGAGGCTCTTCTTCAATGCATTGACCTCCGCATCGGTCGGCAGAGGTCAAGCAGCAGCCTTTGCATTCGCATATTGACATACTTATGTTAGACTCCTGTGTATATCTTTTAGATCCTTAGTCCGGCTTTTCTTTCCGAACACGAACTAAGCATCGAGGGCTACTATCTATGCGGTAATATTTTACATATTCTAAACTTACCTCAAAGCCTGTTAGAAGGCTGGTACAAGCTTGATCAGCCCGCTCTTCATGGACTGAACTTTCTGGATCACCACACTCATAATAAAGGCGGTGCTCCTCCTCGATGGAGGCGCTGTTAAGCGCCCCGATGCTATCCGGTGCCTCGGTTGGGACGGAGGACACGGCGCCTTACCCTTCCTACGAAGGGGCCACTTGCCGGACTATGGAACCGCTGGAGGTTCCGGTATGGAGTCCGGACAAGGGTCGGGCTTAGAGCCCCTGGGGGTCTCGCTCCCCTCGCGCCTGGAGTCCGGGAGGCTGCCTTGCGGCGCCTCATACGCCACCTCCTCTTGACCAGGCCCCCCTTGGGGCCCCACCTCGGCGTCGTCAGCAGCATGAGGTGAGGAGGCGGCCGGAAGTGAAGTACTCTCCACTTCCGACAAATTTAGGGACCCGCTCGACGAAGCGGCAAGCTCGTCCTTGGGCGGGCTACATGGTCGTATTCGACGTTAGAAGACACTATGCGACAAATAAAAAGTCATGAACTATTCCGGAGTCCGGACACTTACGATCTCGCCAGAGGCTTGGCCCTTGGTGGCCACTCCTCCTCGTCACTGTCGGCGTTGATGGAGAAGTCCGGAGGAAGGGTACTTCCTTTCTTCGACCCTCCGGCCTCCCCAGTCGGGGCGGCCTTCCTTTTCTTCTCTCCCCCCGCTTGGGGATAGGCTTCTTTTTCCTCCTCCTCTTCCTCAGAGCAGGATTCCGCCTCAGAGTTGTCGAGCGGTGAGTCCGATAGCACCTGGCGCCGGGAGCTCTTTCGAGTTCCCGTGGCCTCCTTCTTGGCCTTCTTCTCCGGCACCACGTGAGGTGCCGGAGCCAGCAGCCTGGCTCAATCAAAGCGTCCGCTGGGTCTTCGGCAAAGGGCCGACGGTTAATCTGTCCGGACGTCTTCAGCCAGTCTGTCAAAGGTTAGGGAGTTTTAGATCCGCATAGAGTCAAACTATGAAAAAAGAGTCCCATAAAGGGTAAAATAACTTACCTCGCTGGCTTTACGCTGCGAGCTGAATCCGCGATCTTCGGTAGCGGATGTGGGATCCTCGGCGCCCTTGAACAGCACCTTCCAGGCATCTTCGTACATAGTGTCGAAGAGCCTTTTCAGAGTTGGGTGCTGTGCCGGATCGAACTCCCACAATATGAAGGCCCGTTGTTGGCATGGGAGAATCCGGTGGATGAGCATCACCTGTATAACGTTCACAAGCCTGAGATTCTTGTCCGCCAGGTTTCGGACGCAGGTTTGGAGTCCGGATAGCTCGTCCGAATCACCCCACGACAGGCCCGTATCTTTCCATGATGTGAGCCGCGTGGGGAAGCCAGATCGGAATTCGGGGGCCGCCGCACATTGAGAGTCGCGCGGCTCGGTGATGTAGAACCACCCCGATTGCCACCCCTTTATGGTCTCCACAAAGGAGCCCTCGAGCCATAGGACTTTGGCCATCTTGCCAACCATGGCACCTCCGCACTCTGCTTGGCGGCCGCCCACTACCTTCGGCTTGACATTGAAGATCTTCAGCCATAAGCCGAAGTGGGGCTGGATGCAGAGGAAGGCCTCGCACACGATGATAAACGCCGAGATGTTGAGGATAAAGTTCAGGGCCAGATCGTGGAAATCCAGGCCGTAGTAGAACATGAGCCCCCGGACAAATGGGTGAAGTGGAAAACCTAGTCCGCGGAGGAAGTGGGTGAGGAACACCACCCTCTCATGGGGCCTGGGGGTGGGAATGAGCTGCCCCTTGTCGGGTAGCCGGTGCGCGATGTCGCGGGACAAGTATCCGGCCTTCCGCAGCTTTTTGATGTGCCCCTCCGTGACGGAGGAGGCCATCCACTTGCCTCCCGCTCCGGACATAGTTGGAGAAGGTTGAGGTGGGATGTGCGGACTTGGGCGCTGGAGCTCGAGTGCGCGGAAATGGATGAGCAAAGGAGGAAGAAGGCGTAGGCGAAAAGGTGGATCCTTATCCCCTTATATGGACGGACGAGGCTATGCGTCCCCCGCCGGCCTGGTAAAACTCGCTTATCTCCCAAGTGCCGTAATCAATGGCGCGGATGGGTTACCCACGTCCGTATTGATGAGAAACCCGGAATAAGGGGGCACGATCTCCGCTTTGATAAAGACGTGCCAAGGAAACCGCCTCGCTAAACGCGCTGAGGTGGAACAGTAAAAATGATTCGTATAAAGGCCTGGCCATGGTGTGATGTCACGCCGCAGAATGCGTCAGCAGATCTGTGCAAAAATTATTCTCTCTATGGTAGTATGTGGAACTTGTTTGCAGAGCCGGACACTATCCTTGTGTTCAAAATCTTCTATGAAGTATTCGTAGGAGGAACCCGCCTTGCAATGCCGAAGACAATATGCGCGCCGGACTCGTCGTCATTGAAGCTTGGTTCAGGGGCTACTGAGGGAGTCCTGGATTAGGGGGTGTCCGGATAGCCGAACTATCATCTTTGGCTGGACTCCTAGACTATGAAGATACAAGATTGAAGACTTCGTCCCGTGTCTGGATAGGACTTTCCTTGGCGTGGAAGGCAAGATTGGCGATACGGATATGTAGATTTCCTACCATTGTAACCGACTCTGTGTAACCCTAACCCTATCCGGTGTCTATATAAACCAAAGGGTTTTAGTCCGTAGGACGAACAACAATCATACCATAGGCTAGCTTCTAGGGTTTAGCCTCTCTGATCTCGTGGTAGATCTACTCTTGTACTACCCATATCATCAATATTAATCAAGCAGGAGTAGGGTATTACCTCCATCGAGAGGGCCCAAACCTGGGTAAAAACAACGTGTCCCTTGTCTCCTGTTACCATCCGCCTAGACGCACAGTTCGGGACCCCCTACCCGAGATCCGCCGGTTTTGACACCGACAGTCTCTCTCTCCCTTTGATGTGAGTAAGCTTTGATGTGATCTCTCTCTCCCCCTTTGACATCAATTTCCAAGAAGTTTTATGAGTCAAGTGGGTTTGGTCCTTGAGTCATAGTACAAAGCAACATGTAATATAAGATGCTGGTAGAGGATAAGAATCATCGAGTGGAGCTGGAAAACATTTGTAGGATGCAAATGGCAAAGTGTCTTCTCAGTGTTGAATTTGGTTTCTCTGAGTTGTTTTCTACGGTGGCACCGAGTTGTTTCAGTTCGGCCGAGAGAGAAAAATCGGTCAGGCCAAATTCACGCAGAGAGAGAACAATTGTCATCTCAGCTCACTAGGCAAATAAGATCTCACAAGGATTTGCAGGGAATTAACTAAAAGATTTGCAATGAATTGGATGCAGGGAATGACGAACGTAACTGAGAAAAAGAAAAGAAATCTAGATGAAGTTTTTTTGTTTTTTTTTTGATAAAGAAGGAGAAACAAACATGCATGAAACAAATGCAAGAACACAGAGAAACACTAGAGAACTTCATCTAGAATTGGTCGGCGACAAAGTCACCTATGTTAGAGTATACTGACTTAGGAGTCAAGTGAAGGCACTTGATCATAGGTCATACTCATCGTTTAAGCTCAAAATGGGGTTAACATTTTTCGTTTAAGAATTTTGATGTATTCACATCTTGTTGAGCTGCTTTGACCCATGACTTGGGGTAAAGCTTCTCTAGTATGGAATAACATACCTTGGGTGGTGGTGTTGATCTTGATCATGTAGTTGAACTTGTGTGGGATGCTCAAGGTTGATGTAGCTCATCAAGAATTGGGAGCACCACTTGTAGTTTGAGTTCATCTACCTACATGGGTTAGTTTTGCAAGGAAGAGCACTTGTGTATCCAAAATGACAATCACGATGTTTGATACCAAATGAAATTTGATATAAATAAGTTGTCAAAGGATATGTTGAAAGGTTGCATGCTTCCTTGTCTTCAACCACCATATTGTAGAGACTTGGTGATGTAGAGATTGTTCAAGATGTGAGTGAGTTGCAATCTCATAGATTTAGATTCATCCAAGTACCTACAAGGGTTAGATAACATGCAAGGGTACAAGTATAGATCCATGACATATGATCATCATCATAAGAGAAATATCAAGGATTAGTCAAAAGCTCATGCCTTGCATGCATCCAAATGGAGTTACTACTCCAAGTTTGAGGCATCAACGAAGTTCAATTCACCTCTCAAACAGCAAAATATTTTCTCATCAAGCGGTTTGGTGAATATATCCGCCAATTGCTTATAAGTACGAACATGCTTAAGATCAATGTCTCCTTTAGCAACATGATCTCAAATGAAATGATGACGAACTACAATATGCTCAGTTTGAGAGTGTTGCGTGGGATTATGATAACCCACAAGTATAGGGGATCGCAAAAGTTTTCGATAAGTAAGAGTGTCGAACCCAACGAGGAGCTAAAGGTAGAACAAATATTCCCTCATGTTCTATCGACCATCAATACAACTCTACGCACGCTTGACGTTTACTTTACCCAGAACAAGTATGAAACTAGAAGTACTTCTGTAGGTGTTTTTGGATAGGCTTGCAAGAAAATAAAGAGAGCGTAAATAAAAGCTAGGGGCTGTTGTAAGTAAAGACACAATAAAGTAAATATAGCGAGTGTGGAAAAGTGGTGGTAGGAGTTGTGAAATTGTCCCTTAATCAATTGACTACTTTACTAGACCGATAGCAAGTATTATGTGGGAGAGGCCACTGCTAGCATGTCATCCCTTACTTGGAATTCTATGCACTTATGATTGGAACTATTAGCAAGCATCCGCAACTACTAACGTTCATTAAGGTGAAACCCAACCATAGCATTAAGATATATTGGTCCCCCTTCAATCCCGTAAGCATCAATTTCTATGCTAGGTTGAAACTTCTGTCACTCTTGCCCTCCAATACATAGTCCTATCAACATACAACTAACCCTATGGTGTGATCCACGCGCGCGCTCATATGATGGGCACCAAAGTACAGCAACATAACCACAAGCAAATTAAATCAATCATAGAAATTCATCAACCACCGGTAGGACAACGAAAATCTACTCAGACATCATAGGATGGCAACACATCATTGGAAAATAATATGAAGCATAAAGCACCATGTTCAAGTAGAGGGTACAGCGGGTTGCGGGAGAGTGGACCGTTGTAGATAGAGGGGGAAGGTGATGGAGATGTTGGTGAAGACGGCAGAGGTGTTGGTGAAGATCGCGGTGAAATGATGATGATTGCCGCGGCGGCGTTCCGGCACCACCGGAAGAGAAGGGGAGAGGGGGCCCCTTCGTCTTCTTCTTCCTTGACCTCCTCCCTAGATGGGAGAAGGGTTTCCCCTCTGGTCCTTGGCCTCCATGGCATGGGTGGGGTGAGAGCCCCTCCGAGATTGGATCTGTCTCTATGTTTCTGCGTTCTCTTCTGCTCCCCTTTCACCATTTCGTATATATATGGAGATCCGTAACTCCGATTGGACTAAAACCTTCGCCATGATTTTTTACCAAAAATTATCTTTCTTGCGGCTGAAGAAGGGCATCAACCGCCTTACGGGTGGCCCACGAGGGTCAGGGGCGCGCACTTGGGGGGTAGGGCGTGCCCCCAACCTCGTGCCCACCTCGGACACCGTTTCGTGATGATCTTTCTTCCAGACTTTCCAAATATTCCAAAAAAAAATCTCCGTCCGTTTTTATCCCATTTGGACTCCGTTTGATATGGATATTCTGCGAAACCAAAAACATGCATCAGACAGGAAGTGGCACTGGGCACTGGATCAATATGTTAGTCCCAAAAATAGTATAAAAAGTTGCCTAAAAGGATATGAAAGTTGAATAATATTGGCGTGGAACAATAAAAAATTATAGATACGACGGAGACGTATCAGATTATGAGCAATCTTAATAGCACTTTCATTGTCACATAGCAATGGAACATGTTTCACATAGATCACATAATCCTTAAGAGTTTGGGTCATCCAAAGTAATTGAGCACAACATGAACCGGCGGCAATGTATTCCGCTTCAACGGTGGATAATGATACCGAGTTTTGTTTCTTGGAGGACCAAGACACAAGAGATCTACCAAGAAATTGACAAGTACCCGAAGTGGACTTTCTATCAACCTTGTCACCGGCATAGTCCAAGTCAGAGTAGCCAGCAAGATCAAAACAAGACCTCTTAGGATACCAAATGCCAAAAATTGGTGTATGAATTAAGTATCCCGCTATCCTTTTCACAACCTTAAGATGACATTCTTTGGGGGCCGCTTGATATTGAGCACACATGCACACACTTAGCATAATATCGGGACGGGAGGCACATAGATATAACAATGAACCAATCATAGAGCGGTAAACCTTTTGATCAACTGGTTCGCCATCCTTAGTCAAGTCAAGATGTCCACTAGTAGGCATGGGTGTATTCATACATTTGCATTATTGCATGTTGAACTTCTTGAATAAGTCCTTGGTGTACTTTGTTTGAGAGAGAAAGGTACCTTCCTTAGTTTGCTTGATTTGCAAACCAAGAAAGAATTTGAGTTCACTCATCATAGACATCTCAAACTTCTCCGACATTAGCTTTTCAAACTTTTCACTAAAATGGGGGTTAGTTGAACCAAATATGATATCATCAACATAAATTTGGCACACAAATAATTCACCATTAACCCTTTTAGTAAAAAGAGTGGAATCTATCTTTCCAATCTCAAAGCCTTTTTCAATAAGGAACTTGGTCAAGCATTTATACCATGCTCTTGGAGCTTGTTTAAGACCATGAAGATCTTCGTGAAGTTTGTAAACATGGTCGGGTTTCTTAGGATTAACAAAGCCGGGAGGTTGTTTAACATAAACTTCCTCCTCAATTTCACCATTTAGAAAAGCACTTTTAATGTCCGTTTGGTACAAGGTAATATCATGGTGATTAGCATAGGCAAGTAAGATGCGAATGGACTCAAGTCTAGCAACGGGGGCATATGTATCACCATAGTCCGTACCTTCGACTTGAGTGTAGCCTTGGGCGACGAGACGTGCTTTGTTGCAAACGACTTGTCATATTCATCTTGCTTGTTGCGAAACACCCATTTGGTACCGATGTTGTTGTGGTTGTTGTCGGGCTTCTCGACCAATGTCACCACTTGGTTTCTCTCGAAGTTGTGTAGCTCTTCGTGCATGGCATTTATCCAATCCGGATCTTCCAATGCTTCTTTAACCTTCATAGGTTCAATGCTAGAGATGAATGAATAATGTTCACAACAATTAGCCAAACGAGATTTTAAGCGAGTGATTCTCCCGGTCTGGATATCATTGTAGATTTGCTCGATGGGATGGTCTCATGAAACTCTTGCTCGAACTCGTGAGAGATTTTGTTTGGGTCGGGGTGGAACATCTTCTTCATCATCTTGTTCTTCCTCTTGGCCTTCTTCATTGTTGATGTTGTCGTTCTCTTGTGGAGGTGGAGAAGGAGGTTGATGAGGTTCATCTTGGTGTACATCCTTGTTCCTATCGTCCTGATGCGTTCCACTCGTGGATGCCTCCGTGTCAACTCTTGGTTCACCTTGTCGTGAGGTAGAAGCTTCCACTTGAACGGACGAGGTACTCTCCTTCACCTTCATTGGACGGAACTTGCCAATGGACAAGTCTTGGATTGCTTCCGAAGGGTCTTTGTCTCCTACATCAATTGGCAATTGCTCTACTTGCGAGCTGTTAGATTCATCAAACTTCACATCTACCGTCTCTTCAACCTTTCGGGTGAAATTGTTGTAGACACAGTAAGTGTGAGAGTTTGAGCCATAACCGAGTAGGAAACCCTTATGAGATTTAGGAGCAAATTTAGAACGACGATGCTTATCAGGAATGTAGCACTTTGAGCCGAATACTCGAAAGTATCCAACTTGGGGTTTGTTACCGGTGAGAAGCTCGTATGTCGTCTTGCCGAGTAGCTTGTGAAGATATAAGTGATTTGTTGCTTGACAAGCTGTCTCAACCGCTTCCACCCAAAAGTGCTTTGGCATCTTGTACTCATCAAGCATCGTTCTTGCCATTTCGATGAGCGTCTGGTTCTTCCTCTCAACAACTCCATTTTGTTGAGACGTGTACGTAGCCGAGAACTCGTGTGAAATCCCTTCTTCGTCAAGAAAGGTATCCACATTTGCATTCTTGAACTCCGTTCCGTTGTCGCTGCGAACCGTCTTGATCTTCACTTCGAATTGATTTTGGGCCTTCCTAGCGAAGTTCTTGAAGATCTTTTGGACCTCCGATTTATCATCAAGAAAGAACATCCACGTAAATCTAGAAAAATCGTCCACAATGACCAATCCGAATGAGTTAACACCAAGACTCTTGTAGGCGTTGGGACCAAAGAGATCCATATGAAGTAGCTCGAGCGGTCTTCTCATGATCATGATGTTCTTCACGGGGTGGCTTCCTCCAACCTGTTTTCCTTCTTGGCAAGCACTACAAAGTCTATGCTTGTCAAATATAACATATTTTACTCCAAGGATATGATCACCTTTAATAAGCTTATCAAGATTTCGCATGCCCACATGACCTAACCTTCTATGCCACAACCAACCTTTAGAAGATTTAGCAATTAAGCAAGTTCTAGGTTGAGCCTTTTTAGTGAAATCAACAATGTATAGTTCACCTCTACGCATACCGGTAAAGACCATTTTATGATTATCTCTACGAAACACTTGGCAATCTACTTCACTAAATAGGACATTGAAACCAAAGTCCGCAAGTCTAGATACGGAAAGTAAATTATAGCCAAGAGATTCAACAAGCATAACATTTTGTATGGAGCTATCATGTGAGATGGCCACCTTACCAAGGCCAACCACCTTACCCTTTGAGTTATCACCAAAGGTGACATAGTTTCGAGGGCCGTCGTTTTCAGCAAGCTCACAAAACATACCCTTGTATCCGTTCATGTGATCGGTACATCCACTATCAAGAACAGATTCCTTTCCTCCAGCCACGTAGCCGCGAAGATTAGCCATAAGAGCAAAGTGTCTCATAGACTCATCGAGATCAAAGTCACTATCATCATCCTCATAATAGTATCCATGTTCAACATCATCTTGTGATTGATCAATTCCTAGAGAGAGAGATTCATTAGATAGATGATCATCACAATGTTCATCTTTATGAATTCTGATGGCTTCGGAGATGATATTGCTAATGATTCCAACATCTCATTTGGCACGCATGAGGTTACTAAGCTCAAATAAACAATCACCTAACTTAGGATCGTTGGAATTCATCTTACTTAAAGCAATAGACTTGTGAAGAATCTCATCTAAGTTTTGCAAGGAATAATTTGGGAAACATTCCTCAAGAAATCTCCATATGTTGTAAGCACAATCAAGAGAAGGCAAGCTAGCAATCAAGTTTCTAGGTAATCCTCTAGTGATTAAATTGACAGTTCTAATATTACGGATCATGTCAATAGACTCATCAAGGGTAGGATGCAAGGGGTCAACAAGGCAAGCACAAGGGGTAATAATGTACTTGTTCAAGTGATATTCATTGAAAATCTGAAGCATCTCATTTTTCCACTCATGAAAGAACTCTCCATCAAGTATAGGCACTCTATGTCTAAGACTCCCCAACGTAGACTCATCCATCTTCCTCCAATGGTGATTAAACCAAAGCAATGGAGACCAATGCTCTGATACCAATTGAAAGGATCGAGAAGAGGTGTCTAGAGGGGTGATTAGACCCTCAACAAAGAAAAGTAGCAGTTTTTAAATTCTTCAAGTTAAGATGGAGTTTTAGCACAAGTTTAAACATTCACAATACATTTCAAGCAAGCATGGCAAGAGTATATGAGCAGCGGAAAGTAAAGCATGCAATTTGCAAGAAATTAAAGGGATGGGATTAGAGTGTGCAAAAGCAATTGGAGGCACGGAGACTTTTGGCGTGGTTCCGATAGGTGGTGCTATCGTACATCCATGTTGGTGGAGACTGATGACCCACAAGTATAGGGGATCTATCATAGTCCTTTCGATAAGTAAGAGTGTCGAACCCAACAAGGAGCGGAAGGAAATGATAAGCGGTTTTCAGCAAGGTATTCTCTGCAAGTTCTGAAATAAGTGGTAACAGATAGTTTTGTGATAGGATAATTTGTAACAAGCAAGAAGTAACAAAAGTAAGTAAAGTGCAGCAAGGTGGC
The DNA here is from genome assembly GCA_021605205.1 of Aegilops longissima. Lineage (NCBI taxonomy): Eukaryota > Viridiplantae > Streptophyta > Magnoliopsida > Poales > Poaceae > Aegilops > Aegilops longissima. The sequence continues at coordinate 574,040,339 of CM038680.1, read as the reverse complement.
CCAATCCTTTTGTAGCAAAGGACAAGCCTGGACAAACTCTTATATAAGGAAAAGCGCTCCCGAGGACACATGGGAATATCGTCAAGCTAGTTTTCATCACGTTCATATGATTCGTGTTCGGTACTTTGATAATTTGATATGTGGGTGGACCGGTGCTTGGGTGATGTTCTTACTTGAACAAGCATCCCACTTATGATTAACCTCTATTGCAAGCATCTGCAACTACAACAAAAGTATTAAGGTAAACCTAACCATAGCATGAAACATATGGATCCAAATCAGCCCCTTACGAAGCAACACATAAACTAGGGTTTAAGCTTCTGTCACTCTAGCAACCCATCATCTACTTATTACTTCCCAATGCCTTCCTCTAGGCCCAAATAATGGTGAAGTGTTATGTAGTCGATGTTCACATAACACCACTAGAGGCTAGACAACATACATCTCATCAAAATATCGAACGAATACCAAATTCACATGACTACTAATAGCAAGAGTTCTCCCATGTCCTCAGGAACAAACGTAACTACTCGCAAAGCTTATTCATGTTCATAATCAAAGGGGTATAATATGCATAAAGAATCTGAACATATGATCTTCCACCAAATAAACCAACTAGCATCAACTACAAGGAGTAATCAACACTACTAGCAACCTACTAGTACCAATCCCGGACTTGGAGACAAGAGTTGGATACAAGAGATGAACTAGGGTTTATAGAGGAGATGGTGCTGGTGAAGATGTGGATGGAGATTGTCCTCTCCCGATGAGAGGAGCGTCGGTGGTGATGACGGCAATGATTTCCCCCTCCCGGAGGGAAGTGTTCCCGGCAGAACAGCTCTGCCGGAGCCCTAGATTGGTTCCGCCTCGTGGTGGCGGAGTTTCGTCCCGAAAGGTTGCTTATTATTTTTTCCTTCACGAAAGACCTCATATAGCAGAAGATGGCCATTGGAGAGCCAACAGGAGAGCCAACAGGGGGGTATGGCGCGCCCCCCACCCTCGTGGACAGGTGGGCCCCCCTCTGGTGAACTTCTTCCACTGGATATTTTTTATTATTTCCCAAAATGACTTTCGTGGAGTTTTAGGACTGTTGGAGTTGTGGAGAATAGGTGAGGGAGTTCTGGATTAGGGGGTGTCCGGATGGCCGGACTATGACCTTTGGCCGGACTCCTGGACTATGAAGATACAAGATTGAAGACTTCGTCCCATGTCCGGATGGGACTTTCCTTGGCGTGGAAGGCAAGCTTGGCGATACGGATATGTAGATCTCCTCCCATTTGTAACCGACTCTATGTAACCCTAACCCTCTCCGGTGTCTATATAAACCGGAGGGTTTTAGTCTGTAGGACGAACAACAATCATACCATAGGCTAGCTTCTAGGGTTTAGCCTCTCTGATCTCGTGGTAGATCTACTCTTGTACTACCCATATCATCAATATTAATCAAGCAGGAGTAGGGTTTTACCTCCATCGAGAGGGCCCGAACCTGGTAAAACATCGTGTCCCTTGTCTCCTGTTACCATCCGCCTAGACGCACAGATTCGGGACCCCCTACCGAGATCTGCGGTTTGACACCGACATTGGTGCTTTCATTGAGAGTTCCTCTGTGTCGTCACCTTTAGGCCCGATGGCTCCTCCGATCATCAACAATGATGCGGTCCAGGGTGAGACTTTTCTCCCCGGACAGATCTTCGTATTCGGCGGCTTTGCACTGCGGGCCAGTTCACTTGGCCATCTGGAGCAGATCGAAAGCTACGCCCCTCGCCATCAGGTCAGGTTTGGAAGTTTGAACTACACGGCCGACGTCCGCGGAGAATTGATCTTTGACGGGTTCGAGCCACAGCCAAGCGCGCCGCACTGTCATGATGGGCATGCTCTAGCTCTGCCGCCAAACAGTGCCCTGGAGGCCGCACCAGTGTCCGCTCCGACCCTTAGCTCGGAGCTGACTGCACCAATCGAGGACGGGTGGCTGGACACCGCCTCGGGGGCTGCAATCTCCACCGCGATCGAGCCGAACAACATACCTGTCCTTTGCGAAGCTCGTGACTCCAAGGTGCCGGACTCCTCTCCGGACTCCAAACCTTCCGCGCCCCTGCCAATCGAATCTGATTGGGCGCCGATCATGGAGTTCACCGCCGTGGACATCTTTCAGCACTCGCCTTTCGGCGACATTCTGAATTCACTAAAGTCTCTCTCTTTATCAGGAGAGACCTAGCCGGACTATGGTCAGCAAGGTTGGGATGCGGACGACGAAGAAATTCAAACCCCACCCACCACCCAATTCGTAGCCACTGTCGATGATTTAACCGACATGCTCGACTTCGACTCCGAAGACATCGATGGTATGGACGCCGATGCAGGAGACGACCAAGAACCAGCGCCTATAGGGCACTGGAAGGCCACCTCGTCGTATGACATATACATGGTGGACACCTCAAAAGAAGGGAACGGCGATGGAACAACGGAGGATGACCCCTCCAAGAAACAGCCTAAGCGTCGGCGTCAGCGGCGCCGCTCTAAATCCCGCCACAGCAAAAACGGCGATTCCGGCACGGGAGATAATAACACCCCGGACAGTGCCTAAGACAATCCCCTCCAGCAGGATTCAACACAAGAGGATGTAGAAGCCAACCCTCATGAGAGAGCGGCAGACAGAGAGGTAGAGGACGATAATTACATGCCTCCCTCCGAAGACGAGGCAAGCCTCGACGACGACGAATTTGTCCTGCCTAAGGATACCATCGAACAAGAGTGTTTCGAACGCAGGCTTATGGCCACGGCGAGCAGCCTCAAGAAAAAACAGCAATAGCTTAGAGCTGACCAAGACTTGCTAGCTGACAGATGGACTGATGTCCTTGCCGCTGAAGAGTACGAACTCGAACGCCCCTCCAAGAGCTACCCAAAATGCAGGCTGCTACCCCGATTAGAGGAGGAAGCACCTAGATCTACATCACCAGCGCATGATTCGGCCGACCGGCCACCTCGTGGCCGCGACAGAGAGGCCTCTCGGCCCTCCACTCAAGCCGCACCCCGACGTCGCTCAATGAATACCAATGCACGGGGAAATGCGCCAGACCTGCGAGATATATTGGAGGACAGGGCAAGGTAAACAAGATCGATATATGGATCGCGTGGGTGCCCCACGACACGTGATGATAACCGTCATGCCGGATATGGTAAATCCGGCCGGGCCGAACACAGTAGACAAAGCTCATTTGAGCTACGTCATGATATAGCCCAATACAGAGGCGCCGCACACCCACTATGCTTCACATATGAAGTAATGGATCATCAAATCCCAGAAGGTTTCAAACCCGTAAATATCGAATCATACGATGGCACAACAGATCCGGCGGTATGGATCGAGGATTATCTCCTTCATATCCATATGGCCCGCGGTGATGATCTACACGCCATCAAATACCTCCCACTCAAGCTTAAAGGACCAGCTCGGCATTGGCTTAACAGCTTGCCAGCAGAATCAATTGGTTGTTGGGAGGACACGGAAGCCGCATTCTCGACAACTTCCGGGGCACCTATAAATGCGACCACCAGACGCCGATGACCTAAGCCACATAATTCATCAGCCAGAGGAATCGGCCAGACAATTCTGGACACAGTTCCTAACGAAGAAAAATCAAATAGTCGACTATCCGGACGCAGAGGCCCTTGCAGCCATCAAGCATAACATCTGTGATGAGTGGCTTGCCCGGCACCTAGGACAGGAAAAGACGAAATCCATGGCAGCCCTCACGACACTCATGACCCGCTTTTGCGCGGGAGAAGACAGCTGGCTAGCTCGTAGTAATAACATGACCAAGAGCCTTGGTAATTCGGATACCAAGGACAGCATTGGCAGGTCGCATCGCAACAAGCAAAAGCGCCGCATTAACGGCGACAATGCTGAGGATATGGCAGTTAATGCCGGATTCAGAGCCTTTAAACCCGGTCAGCAGAAAAAGGCATTCAAAAGAAATACTCCGGGCCCGTCCAATTTGGACCGAATACTCGATCGCTCGTGCCAGATACACGACACCCCCGAAAAACCAGCCAACCACACCAACAGGGATTGTTGGGTGTTCAAGCAGGCAGGCAAGTTAAACGCTGAAAACAATGACAAGGGGCTGCATAGCGATGACGAGCTGGAGCCCCGTCTGCCGAACAATAGGGGACAGAAGGGTTTCCCCCCACAAATGCGGATGGTGAACATGATATACGCAACCCACATCCCCTAAAGGGAGCGGAAGCGTGCACTCAGGGACGGATATGCGTTGGAGCTAGTCGCCCCAAAGTTCAACCCATGGTCCTCCTGCCCGATCACTTTTGATCGAAGGGATCACCCCACTAGCATCCGCCATGGTGGATTCGCCGCATTGGTTCTAGACCCAATCATTGACGGATTTCACCTCACTAGAGTCCTTATGGACGGCGGAAGCAGCCTGAACCCGCTTTATCAGGATACAGTGCGAAAAATGGGCATAGATCCCTCAAGGATTAAACCCACAAAGACGAACTTTAAAGGCGTCAAACCAGGTGTAGAGGCCAACTGTACAGGCTCAGTTACACTTGAGGTGGTCTTGGATCCCGGATAATTTCGAGCGAGAGTTAATCTTCGACATAGTCCCGTTCCGTAGTGGCTATCACGCACTGCTCGGACGAACCGTTTGCAAAGTTCAATGCGGCGCCGCACTACGCATACCTCAAGCTCAAGATGCCAGGCCCTCGAGCAGTCATTACGGTCAATGGAAACACCGAACATTCTCTTCGAACGGAGGAGCATACGGCCGCCCTCACGGCGGAAGTACAAAGCAGCCTCTCAAGGCAATTCTCCAGTCCGGCCATTAAACGACCGAACACCGTCAAGCACGCCCGCAGTAACCTACAACAAGACCGCCTGGCACGTTCCGTGCACGCGTAGCAATGCGGCCCCAACCCCAGCCCCCGTGAAATTGCGAAACCAGTACTACGCGTACATAACTACGCTCTGGAAATATCATGGGCATAGGGGGAGGGGCACGACCACGGCACGCCCAAAATGTGGCTCAACCGCACAAGGGGCTCCCGATTTTGTCATTCTTTTTTTTCTTACTTTCAGGACTCCACTTTCCGGAAGGCATGTCCGGCAGTATAATCACCGAACACACGATGCAACAGCCAGGGAGGCAGAAAGCTACGTCGAGTGTCCAGGTGGTCTCTATAACGCGCAGTATACTTGTTTCACATATCATCCCGCAGCTCGCCCCTGGAGGGGGACATGTCAAATAGTCCCATCTCTTGCTTATCGCACTATTTGTATCGTTCTGCTTTTACCGCAGACTTTTCGAATAAACAATACATAGCTTTTGTCTATTATTGCATTCCTTTTTTTATAAAAACATGTTCGGTTATGACATTATGCAACCGTACACTTTAGTGCGGCCAATACACGAGGGCTTACGTACCCCGAATATGGTGTGAGAAGTCCGAACACTCATGAGTCGGCACCCGAACTTATAGCATTATATGCATTGGCTCCAAATCATGTCTTGGGTCAATAGTTGGGTTTGCCGGCTCCCATGTTTTGGTACCTTACGTTCCGTTATATCGGCTAAGATAGCTTTGGGAGAACCACTGCGATTGTGCCCGGTTGAGCTGGGCTAAGCACCTCGATGGAGAAAGCTAAAACTGACCGTCATGATAGGGCGAGAGCTGGTCGCAGATTCGAGAGGTTTCGAGTCCCTAAAGACTTATGCCGCTTAGAGCGAGGAGTCGGCTTTGTCAGCCTAGGCGTGGATAGCGCCCGAACTCGGTCTTCGAATACTAGGGGCTTCACGAAATTTAAAATTATAGAATTCTATGGCTAAGTGAGAGTGTTCAAGCATTATAGTCTGATTGCCTTGTTCGTTGTGTTGGCGCCTCCTCAAAGGACCCAATAATGGGAAAAAGAGCGCTCAAGTTTATCCGAACACCCCAAAGACTTTCATGGCATGGGGGCGAAGCGACGACTCGCCATCTCTCAAATTTAATAAACGGCCGCTGAAGGTAATATTTTAAATTCAAAAGCGTTGCTTAGCGCATATGAACAAGTTTTCAGCGTACAGGATCACAAATGCGAGTTTACTCAAAAATTACTTCTTTGGAGCACTCATCCGCTATACGGCGGGCACCCTTCAGGATGCCCTCATAATACATCTCGGGCTTGCGATGCTCCTTGCCCGGCGGTGGTCCGTCCGTCACAAGCTTCTCAGCGTCCACCTTGCCCCAGTGCACTTTAGCACGAGCAAGGGCCCTATGGGCACCTTCGATGCATACGGAGCGCTTGATGAGTTCAAGCATTGGACAGGCATCCACCAGCCGCCTTACCAGCCCGAAGTAGCTCCCAGGCATGGCTTCCCGAGCCACGGCGGACTCTGAGACCCTTCATGGCCTGTTCGGCCACCTTATGAAGCTCGACCAGCTGCTTCAGCTGGTCGCTCAAGGGCACCGGGTGCCCGGCCTCAGCATACTGAGACCAGAATACCTTCTCCGTCGAGCTCCCCTCTTTGGCTCAGTAGAATGCGGCAGCGTCGGACACACTCCGGGGAAGATCTGCGAATGCTCCTGGAGAGCTCCGGACTCTGGTAAGTGACAAGTAATTCACTTTCGCGTGCTTGCTTTGCATAAATAATGCCTTACCCGCCGCTATCTTCTTCATCGCCTCAATTTCCTGGAGGGATTTTTGGGCTTCGGCCTTGGCAGATTTGGCGCTCTCAAGCGCCGAGGCGAGCTCGGACTCTTGAGTCTTTGAGTCAAGCTCCAAACTCTCGTGTTTTTCCACGAGAGCCTGGAGCTCTTGTTGTACCGCCGCCGCCCGCGCCTCCTGCTTCTCTCGCTCGGTGCACTCCACGGCCGCATTGTTTTCGGCCTTGGACAGCACTTCGTTCAGGGTCGCCACCTCGGTTGTGGCCCCTGCAATACTCACGTCGGTCCTGTCATTTTTTTGCAACCACATCTTTTTTATATACTTACATAAGGTATTACTTACCTTCCTTGTCCTCGAGCTGCTTCTTGGCAAGGCCGAGCTCGTTCTCGGACCGCTCGAGGCTCTGCTTCAATGCATTGACCTCCGCAGTCATTGCGGCAGAGGTCAACAGCACATCCTGCATTCCCATATTGGCATACTTATGTTAGACTCCTGCGTATATCTTTTTGATCCTCAGTTTGGCTTTTCTTTCCGAACACCAAACTGAGCATCAGGGGCTAATGTCTATGCAGTAATATTTTTACATATATTAAATACATACCTCAAAGCCTGTTAGATGGTTGGCACAGGCTTCGGTCAGCCCGCTCTTGGCGTACTGAACCTTCTGGATCACCACACTCATAGTATTCGGTGCTCCTCGTCGATGGAGGCGCCGTTAAGCACCTAAAGCAAATTATCCGGTGCCTCCGGTTGGACGGAGCTCACCGGCGACGTAGGCTTGCCCTTCTTACGTGGGGGCCGCCTGCCGGACTCCGGAACCACTGAAGGTTCCGATGCGGAGTCCGGCCCGGGGCCGGACTTAGAGCCCTTTGGGGTTTTATCCCCTTTTCGCCTGGAGTCTGGGAGATCGCCTTGCGGCGCCTCCAGGACCACCCCCTCCTAGCTTGGGCCCTTTTGGGACGCCACCTCGGCGTCATCCGCAGTGCGAGGAGAGGAGGCGGTCGGAAGTGAAGTGTTGTTCGCATCCGATGAACCAAGGGAACCGCTCGACGAAGCGTCGAGCCCGGCCTTGGGCGGACTGCATGATTATATTCGGCGCCAGAAGGTATTGTGCAATAAAGGAACGCCATGAGTTATTCTGGTATCCCGATACTTACGATCTTGCCAGGGGCTTGGCCCTGGATGGCCACTCCTCTTCGCCGTCATCGGCGTTGGTGGAGTAGTCCGGAGGAAGAGTCCTTCCCTTCTTGGACCCTCCGGCCCCCAGTTGGGGCGGCCTTCCTTTTCATTCCTCCCCCCGCTGGAGGGGGAGAGGCTTCTTCTTCCTCCTCCTCGTCTCCGGAGGAGGAGTGCGCCTCGGAGTCATCGGACGATGAATCCGGCACCACCGGGCGCCGGGAACTCTTTCGAGTTCCCGTGGCCTTCTTCTTGGCCTTCTTCTCCGGCACCACGTAAGGTGCCGGAACCAGCAGCCCCATCAAGCGGGCGTCCGCTGGGTCTTCGGCAAGGGAGACGGTCAATCTGCCGGGACGTCCTCTCGCCAATCTGTCAAAGGTAAGGAGTTTAGATCCCGCATAGAGTTAAACTATGAAAAACAAGTGTCCCGTAAAGGGGAAAATAGCTTACCTCGTTGGCTTGATGCTGCGCGCTGAATCCGCGATCCTCGGTAGCGGATGCGGGGGCCTTGGCGCCCTTGAACAGCACCTTCCAGGCATCTTCGTACGTAGTGTTTAAGAGCCTGCTCAGGGTTTGGTGCTGTGCCGGATCAAACTCCCACAAGCTGAAAGCTCGTTGTTGGCACGGGAGGATCCGGCGGATGAGCATGACCTGGACTACGTTGACGAGTTTGAGCTTCTTGCTCACCAGGTTTTGGACGCAGGTTGGAGTCCGGATAGCTCCTCCGAATTACCCCACGACAAGCCCGTCTCTTTCCAGGAGGTGAGCCGTGTAGGGAAGCCAGATCGGAATTCGGGGGCCGCTGCCCATTCAGGGTCGCGCGGCTCGGTGATGTAGAACCACCCCGATTGCCACCCCTTTATGGTCTCCACGAAGGAGCCCTCGAGCCATGTAACATTGGGCATCTTGCCCACCATGGCGCCTCCACACTCCGCTTGGCGGCCGCCCACAACCTTCGGTTTGACATTGAAGGTCTTCAGCCATAAACCCAAGTGGGGCTGGATGCAGAGGAAGGCCTCGCACACGACGATGAATGTCGAGATATTAAGGATGAAGTTCGGGGCCAGATCAGGGAAATCCAGGCCGTAGTAGAACATGAGTCCCGGACAAATGGGTGAAGTGGGAAACCTAGTCCGCGGAGGAAGTGGGTGAGGAACACCACCCTCTCATGGGGCCTGGGGGTGGGGATGAGCTGCCCCTTGTCGGGAAGCCGGTGCGCGATGTCATTGGACAAGTATCGGCCTTCCTCAGCTTTTTGATGTGTCCCTCCGTGACGGAGGAGACCATCCACTTGCCTCCCGCTCCGGACATGGCTGGAGAAAGTTGAGGTGGGAAGTGCGGACTTGGGCGCTGGAGCTCGAGTGCGCGAAAATGGATAAGCAAAGGAGGAAGAAGGCGTAGATGGAAAAGGTGGATCCTTATCCCCTTATATGGGCGGACGAAACTATGTGCCCCACCAGCCTGGTAAAACTCGCTTATCTCCCAAGTGCCATAAATTAATGGCACGGTTGGGTTAACCACGCCCGTATTGATGAGAATCCCGGAATAAGGGGACACGATCTCTGCTTCAACAAGACGTGCCAAGGAAACCGCCTCGCTAAGTGCGTTGAGGTGGGACAGTAAAAACGATTCGAATAAAGGCTTGGCCATGGTCTCACGCTGCGAAATACGTCAGCAGATCGGATTTGTGTAAATATTATTCTATCTACGGTGGTATGTGGAAATTATTTTGCAGAGCCGGACACTATCCTTGTGTTCAAAATCTTCTATGAAGTATTCGGAGGAGGAACCCTCTTTGCAATGCCGAAGACAATCTATGTGCCGGACTCATCGTCATTGAAGCCTGGTTAGAGACTCTTGAGGAGTCTGGATTAGGGGTGTACGGATGGCCGGACTATGACCTTTGGCCGGACTCCTGGACTATGAAGATACAAGATTGAAGACTTCGTCCCGTGTCCGGATGGGACTTTCCTTGGCGTGGAAGGCAAGCTTGGCGATACGGATATGTAGATCTCCTCCCATTTGTAACCGACTCTATGTAACCCTAACCCTCTCCGGTGTCTATATAAACTAGAGGGTTTTAGTCCGTAGGACGAACAACAATCATACCATAGGCTAGCTTCTATGGTTTAGCCTCTCTTATCTCATGGTAGATCTACACTTGTACTACCCATATCATCAATATTAATCAAGCAGGAGTAGGGTTTTACCTCCATCGAGAGGGCCCGAACCTGGGTAAAAACATCATGTCCCTTGTCTCCTGTTTCCATCCGCCTAGACGCACAGTTCGGGACCCCCTACCCGGGATCCGCCGGTTTTGACACCGACAATAGGTCTCTAATATTTGCTCCTTTTCCAGCCCAGAATTCCAGCTGGCGGCATTCTCCCTCCTTATGTAAACCTTGTAAAATAAAAGAGAATAGGCATCAGTATTGTAACATAACGTGTAATAACAGCCCATAATGCAATAAATATCGATATAAAAGCATGATGCAAAATGGACGTATCAACTCCCCCAAGCTTAGACCTCGCTTGTCCTCAAGTGAAAGCCGATAATGATAAATATGTCCCCATGTTTAGAGGTAGAGGCGTCGATAAAAAATAAAATACGGACATGAAGGCATCATGATTATTCTCATAACAGCAACATAAATAGATATTGTCATATGATTTCTTATGTTCAAGTAATAATCCATTCACAATGCAGAGTACGAATCATAAACGTTATTGAGAACCAACAAACTATAATCTCAGTCGTTGAAGCAATTGCAATTTATCATAACATCAGAAAGAGTCTATGTCAGAGCTTAATAGCAAGTCCACATACTCAACTATCATTTAGTCTTTCATAATTGCTAACACTCACGCGATACTTGTGGTTACGGAGTTTTAATCGGACATAGAGAAAGATAGGGGCTTATAGTTTCGCCTCCCAACCTTTTACCTCAAGGGTAATGTCAACAATAATAACTCATGCCCCCCTACATCCAATTAGATATATCAATCAGGATCTTTCCAACATAATATGCTTGCCAAAGGATAAAATGTAAAAAGGAAAGGTGAAGGTCACCATGACTCTTGCATAAGATAGAGGATAGTAATAGAAGATAGGCCCTTCGCAGAGGGAAGCAGAGGTTGCCATGCGCTTTTATGGTTGGATGCACAAAATCTTAATGTGAAAGAACGTCACTTTATATTGCCACTTGTGATATGAACCTTTATTATGCAGTCCGTCACTTTTATTTCCTCCACACCAATCAATCATACATATTTAGAGAGAAATTTTTATTGCTTTGCACCGATGACAACTTACTTGAAGGATCTTACTCAATCCATAGGTAGATATGGTGGACTCTCATGGCAAAACTGGTTTAAGGGTTTTTGGAAGCACAAGTAGTATCTCTACTTGGTGCTGAGAATTTGGCTGGCATGAGGGGGAAAGGCAAGCTCAACATGTTGGATGATCCATGACAATATACTTGATCTCCGATATAAGAAAACATAACCCATTACGTTGTCTTCCTTGTCCAACGTCAACTCTTTAGCATGTCATATTTTAATGGGTGCTCCCAATCGTAAAAGATGTCAATAATAATATATTTATATATGAACCTCTCTTTCTTTATTACTTCCTATTAATTGCAACAATGACCAAAGCTATGTTTGCCAACTCCCAACAACCTTTAATCATCATACTCTTTCTATGTGAAGTCATTACTCTCAACAAGATCAATATGAACTCTTTGTTTCTTTTTATTCTTTTTTTCTTTTCTTTTATTCACCCAAGATCATGGCAAAACAATCAAGCCCTTGAATCAACACTAACCTTTACTAGTCATCAACCCGTGCACCTGCACGGGCTAGCTATTTTAAGGAAATTAAATTAACTCATTCTGTTAGCATATCTTCATACTTGTGAGTGTAGAAAATCATTTGCAAGCACTTTTGGGTGATTTGTATCAATTTAGTTGGCACTACTAATAGGAGATCGGAAATGCCTGTGTTTCCTACTTATTTTTATTATGATTTTTGTTGGGCTCTGTAATTGTTTCAACTACATTTATGATTTCGATTGTCTTACTACAGGGAAACTTTGAACTTTTTTATTTAGCATTGTCTTGCTATGGTTATTTTTTATTTTGAGAGAAACTTATATATGTATGTGACACAAAAGTCGCAAGTAGATAGTAAATAGTCAATAGTTGAAATATTGTTAAGCTTTGAGGGAGCGTGAACATAGTTACTCAGTCTAATAACTCCACAGTGTCAAATTGGAAGGTTAAATAAATGCACAGACCAATTCTAAGACGATTGCAAGTGGTGAGCAGGATATTATCTCAATCGTACACTACAAATTTCTAGTTTTGAGTTATTCAGCAAATATTGTTATTTCATAGCCCCCAAGATCAATAAGGAGAAGCGGACTATTTAACAAACATTGGAAATTCAATGCAAGAATCAGTTTATCTGTTCAATGGGAGAATATGATTAGGTGATTTAGCCCTTAGGGGAGAAAATAGTTCTTTTTTAGAGAATCTTGTTCATGAGAAAATAATTATGTACTATGAATCAACAAATGAGAAGCATGCATTCATGACAAATAGCTATATTTGAAATCGGTGCAGGGATGAGAACTAACCATTTGAGGTAGGAAGAAGTGAGGACGATGAGACCTCGATCAACCTGTGAAATACTCTATATTTTGCTTGTGATGTAACTTCCCCCAACAGTTTTTTCTTTGCTTCTGGTATGGTAGATAAAAAAGAAAAATTTGTGGCAAAGAGAATGATATTTGCGGACTAATTATACGCATTCAACGAAAATAGAGGAGCGTACACACTGTTATATATCATGGTTCGATCTATGCTGAAATACTATGAATGGGAGATAGAAAATGCACAAAGCTCGTTGTGGCACTATTAAAACCTTGTGCAAGCAGTTAGCCGCAGGAACAGGTTCCCAAACAGATTACTGATCTTAGAAGTAGAGCATCCACTTAACTCGTTATGCAGGAAACACATGTAAAAACAGTATGCCGACCATCAAATGTCTCGTTCATTCAGGGAAAAGCGTGGCCTGGCGACTAAATTTGAGAAGAAGAAAAAATGGTTTCCTTTCTTTCTACATCTCGACATCTCTAAATAAACATATATTAACCTATTTAGAACTTCAACACTGTTTGCTCAAGTAATCAGTCCCAGATGTAAATCTGTTTCCGAACTTCACATGATATCCTTTAAACCTAACATTAGCTCTGGCCACAATTTGTCATCAAGTTGATAAAAATCATCAATCACATTAAAATCATGCCACGGGTAACAGGAGAAAGGTCACAAATTAACTTACACGTACTGTCGATTATGATCTAGATCTCATCTGCTCACCTCTGCATCTTCATGTGAAATTGTAAGTCTAGGAGACATCTCCAAAAGACATCTTCGAGACATCTCCGAAAGATGATATTTCATACGAACATGTTGCCAGTGTGCAAAGACAATCTTTCAGGTAAACATGATGCGTAGCTATTGCTTGCTGGTGAGCTGGAGTTCTTAATTGCCCGTGATAGAACCAAACCAATAGATGAGAGGTAGTGTGATGTCTGCTGGAAGCAATTCACCAACAGATCAAGGGTGATATTTACCTCAACTCGTGGACTGAACTGATGGCAGCAATATGTAGCGTCTCAAGGTTTCCTATCCAGCGGCTGCAGGCAGTGGAGCTATGATTTGAGTAGACATGGGGCCTAGTGTGAATACCGAGCTAGTTGAGCATGGTCGAATTATGTCCAGTTTCATATGGGAGCGTCAATGGGGAGATGATGAGGACGGGGATGAACTTGAGGCGCAGGAGGTATGTTTCAGATTGTCTACTATGCTGACTGCTGTATCATCTCCCGAGGCCTCCACATCGATCTCGACGCTTGAGCCTACATTGTGAACACCTACCCCATCACTGTCGCACGCTTTTACCCTGACGGCGACTGGGTCACGTCTGCCGACGCCTCTTGCTGCATCTGCGTCCGCCACGCCGAGGACGCCCTATCATTGCTGATCCTCGATGGCCTCCTCTCGTCCTCGATGGCCTCCGCATCATTGTCTCCATGGATGGCAAGGGAAAGTCCTCGGTCTGTGCGTTCGTCAGAATCCACACGCCTCCCATCACTGCCCTTCTAACCATTTGGTAGAGTACGTGTGCAGGACTACTCCTAGTTTTTTTAATCTGCAGATTTTTTGTATCCGCAATCTAGTTGGGGAGGACGTACCTGCCCTCTAGATGGTCGTGGAATATTTTTCTGCACCCTGATCTTTTTTTGCTTTTTATATCTACCGTGGAGTTTTCACTTGTGGAAGTTTTTTTACTACCGGTGGACATCGTGGAGTTTTCATCCGTGGAGGTCTCTATTCGTGGGTTCCTTTTTCCTTTTCCATTTATCGTGGAGTTTTCAAGCGGGGGGTTTCTATTTTTTCCAATGAACGGTGGACATCGTGGGGTTTTCATGTGTGTAGGCTTCTAATTTTTTTCACTACCCATGGACGTGGCAGATCCTATTTTACTGCACCATCTTTATTACGCAACTTTTCTTTCTATCCTGGCCGTAAATACTATGATCCAACGGTGGACATAGTGAAGTTTTCATGTGTGTAGGCTTCTATTTTTGTTTCACTACCCATGGACGTGGCAGATCCTATTTTACTGAACCATATTTATTATGCAACTTTTCTTTCTATCCTGGCCGTAAATTCTATGATCCAACGCTACGATTAATATTGATGATGTGGGTTAATTAAACAGCTTGAAAGGTGCCTCCAATTAGTAAATATAAGATTATATAGCTCACAGACTCAATTACATAGAGAGATCATAAAGCAAAACTCAAAACTAGATCATGCCATAAACTTTATTCTACTAAATCAAGATACTACTAATAAGATCAAACTAAGAAAAACGGTAAAGATAGGAGATGTGATTGTGGTATGATACCGGGGCACCTCCCCCAAGCTTGGCAGTTGCCAAGGGGAGTGCCCATACCCATGTGATTATATCTCCTTTGCTGGTGAAGGTGGAGATGTTGTTGATGTCGCGGGCTTGTCGTCCATCTTCCAAGGCATGGGCTCACCATCATAGAAGGATGATTGAGTCTCCGGGATCCTCAAACCTGCAGCCAAACTCATCCTTTTGAATCTATATTCATACTCACAGTTTTGGTTTTGCAGGTCATAGATTTGGGCTTGAAGGTGTTTGATCTTCTCGTGAAGCTTGAAGATGGTCTCCCCGATGTTGTCGGCATCCAGCTTGTGTTTGTTGGTAAATTCCGCGATCATCATGTGTTGGAGTTGAGTCCATGTTTCACCATCTCCTGGCACTTAAAAACTTGTTGCTCCATTGCTTCGAGCCTCGTCTCCATGCTTCCAGTCCCCTTGGGTCCCTCAACATTGCGGATGTGTAGCAACCCATCACGCATCTCAATGGTTTGAGGGTGTCGCAGCACCTCCGAGAGGTAAGGGTTGATGACCTTCTCGAAGAACTTGTCCTTGGAGGCACTTGGGGACGTCATTGATAATCTAGATTTGTCAGAAAAAATAGCTCGAAACAAGAACATAGGATAATTGCGTGATACAGGGGGCAAAACCTTCGGGAGAATATACAATGAATTTTTACCGACCAGAATACGTATCGTGCAAGAAAATGGAGTTCGGAAGGCACACGAGGTCCCCACGAGGTAGGGGGCGCGCCCTCCACCCTCGTGGGGCCCTCGTGTCCTTCCCGGACTTCTACTTATTTTTATATTTTTCTAAATATTCCAAAACAGAGAAATATTGCCTTAAAAATTGTTTTGGAGTCGGTTTACTTACCGTACCACATACATATTCCCTTTCGGAGTCTGAAACGTTCCGGAAAGTGTCCCTTATATATTCCTCGGAGGTTACGGTTTCAATGACATTGGTTTCAACATTTATAGGATTACCTGAGATGTAGTGTTTGATTCTTTGACCGTTTACCACCTTCGGATTTGTGCCTTCGAAGTTGTTGATTTTTATGGCACCGGAATGATAGGCCTCCTCGATAACGTAGGGGCCTTCCCATTTAGAGAGAAGTTTTCCTGCAAAAAAATCTTAAACGAGAGTTGTATAGCAATACATAATCACCTACATTAAACTCACTCTTTTGTACCCTTTTGTCATGCCATCTCTTAACTTTTTCTTTAAACAACTTGGCATTTTCATAAGCTTGGGTTCTCCATTCATCAAGTGAGCTAATATCAAATAAACTCTTCTCTCCGGCAAGTTTGAAATCATAATTGAGCTCTTTAATAGCCCAATAAGCCTTATGTTCTAGTTCGAGAGGTAAGTGACATGCTTTTCCACAAACCATTTTATACGGAGACATACCCATAGGATTTTTATATGCAGTTCTATAGGCCCATAATGCATCATCAAGTTTCTTGGACCAATTCTTTCCAGACCTATTGACAGTCTTTTGCAAAATTAATTTGAGTTCTCTATTACTCAATTCTACTTGACCACTAGACTGAGGGTGATATGGAGATGCAATTCTATGCTTAACATCATACTTAGCAAGCATTTTTCGGAAAGCACCATGAATAAAATGTGAACCACCATCAGTCATTAAATATCTAGGGACTCCAAACCTCGGAAAAATGACTTCTTTAAGCATTTTAATAGAAGTGTTATGATCAGCACTACTAGTTGGAATAGCTTCTACCCACTTAGTAACGTAATCAACAACAACTAAAATATGTGTATATCCATTAGAGGCAGGAAAAGGTCCCATATAATCAAAGCCCCAAACATCAAATGGT
This sequence comes from Aegilops longissima, assembly GCA_021605205.1. Lineage (NCBI taxonomy): Eukaryota > Viridiplantae > Streptophyta > Magnoliopsida > Poales > Poaceae > Aegilops > Aegilops longissima. The sequence goes on along the minus strand of CM038680.1, from coordinate 574,023,681 downwards.
TCAATAACAATCGAATAATTCATAGGCATTTCTTGACGTCTACTAATGTTACCTATTCTTTGACATTCATCACAAGATAAGACAAACTTACGGGCATCCTTGAAGAGAGTAGGCCAATAAAAACCAGACTGCAATACCTTATGTGCGGTTCTATCTCCAGCGTGGTGCCCTCCATAAGCTTCGGAATAACACTTGCGTAGGATCTGTTCCTGTTCATGCTCCGGTACATAACGTCTAATAACACCATCTACTCCTTCTTTATAAAGATGTGGGTCATCCCAAAAGTAATGTCTCAAATCATAGAAAAACTTTTTCTTTTGCTGGTATGTGAAACTAGGTGGTATAAATTTAGCAACAATATAATTAGCATAATCAACATACCATGGAGTACTACGAGAAGTATTTATGACATTTAGTTGCTCATCGGGAAAGCTATCATCAATAGGTAGTGGGTCATCAAGAACATGGAAAGTTGTCTGAAACGGGGTTCTCAGCTCCCTTTCTGTCAACAATATGCAAATCAAATTCTTGTAGCAAGAGAACCCATCTAATAAGTCTAGGTTTAGCATCTTTCTTTTCCATTAGGTATGTAATAGCAGCATGATTAGTGTGAATAGTTACTTTAGAATCAACAATATATGGTTTGAACTTATCACAAGAAAATACAACTGCTAAGAATTCTTTTTCAGTAGTAGCATAGTTTCTTTGAGCATTGTCTAGAGTCTTACTAGCATAATGGATAACATTTAATTTCTTATCAACTCTTTGCCCTAGAACAGCACCTACAACATAATCACTAGCATCACACATAATTTCAAAGGGTAAATTCCAATCAGGTGGCTGAACAATAGGTGCGGAAACCAATGCTTTCTTAAGTATTTCAAATGCTTCTACACAATCATCATCAAAGACAAATGGTCTATCTTTTTGTAATAAATTAGTCAGAGGCCAAGAAATTTTTGAGAAGTCCTTAATGAACCTCCTATAAAATCCGGCGTGACCAAGGAAACTTCTTATACCTTTAATGTCCTTGGGACATGGCATCTATTCAATAGCGTCAACCTTGGCTTTATCAACTTCAATACCTCTTTCAGAAACTTGATGCCCCAAGACAATACCTTCATTAACCATAAAGTGGCACTTTTCCCAATTCAAGACAAGATTAGTTTCTTCACATCTCTGCAAAACTCGATCAAGATTGCTCAAGCAATCATAAAAAGAGGATCCATAGACGGATAAGTCGTCCATGAAAACCTCACAAATCTTTTCACAGAAGTCGGAGAATATATCCATCATGCATCTTTGAAAGGTAGCTGGTGCATTACATAAACCAAAGGCATACGTCTATAAGCAAAAGTACCAAAAGAGCATGTAAAAGTAGTCTTTGATTGATCCTTAGCCGACACAGGTATTTGAGAGAAACCAGAATAACCATCTAGAAAGCAATAGTGTGTGTGTTTGCATAGTCTTTCTAACATTTGATCAATAAAAGGTAAGGGGTAATGATCTTTCTTAGTGGCCTTATTTAATTTACGGAAATCAATTACCATCCTATAACCTGTAATAATTCTTTGCGGAATCAATTCATCTTTATCATTAGGAACAATTGTAACACCTCCCTTCTTGGGGACACAATGGACATGACTTACCCACTTACTATCAGCAACGGGATAAATTATACCTGCCTCCAGAATCTTTAGTATTTCTTTTCTTACCACTTCTTTCATCTTAGGATTCAGCCGTCGTTGATGATCACGAACTGGTTTGGCATCTTCTTCCAAATTTATTTTATGTTGACATAGGGTGGGACTAATGCCCTTAAGATCATCAAGAGTATATCCAATAGCAGCACAGTGCTTCTTCAGAGTTTTCAATAATCTCTCTTCTTCATGCTCTGAAAGGTTAGCACTAATAATAACAGGATATATCTTCGTCTCATAAAGATAAGCATATTTAAGATTATCAGGCAACGGTTTAAGCTCAAACACGGGATCACCCTTGGGTGGAGGAGGATCCCCTAAGATTTCAACAGGCAAATTGTGTTTCAGAATAGGTTTCTGTTTAAAGAATACTTCATCTATTCCCCTTGTTTCATTCATAAACATATCATTTTCATGGTCTAGCAAACATTGCTCTAAAGGATCACTAGGAGGTACGGCAATAGAAGCAAGGCCAATAATATCATCCTTACTAGGCAATTCTTCTTCACGGTGTTGTCTACTAAATTTAGAGAAATTAAACTCATGAGTCATATCATCCAAGCCAATAGTAACAACATTCTTTTCGCAGTCTATCTTAGCATTAATAGTGTTCAAGAAGGGTCTACCAAATATAATGGGACAAAAGCTATCTTGTGGGGAACCAAGAACAAAAAAATCAGCAGGATATTTAGTTTTCCCACACAAGACTTCAACATCTCTAACAATTCCCATCGCTGATATAGTATCTCTATTTGCAAGTTTAATTGTAACATCAATATCTTCTAACTCAGGTGCAATTTCATGCTTAATTTCTTCGTATAAGGCAATAGGTATAACACTAGCACTAGCACCCATATCGCATAAGCCATGATAACAATGATCTCCTATTTTAACAGAAATAACAGGCACGCCTACCACAGGTCTATGTTTATCTTTAGCACAGGGTTTGGCAATTCTAGCAGTTTCACCGCAGAATTGAATAACATGCCCATCAATATTATCAGCTAAGAGATCTTTAACAATAGCAACATTAGGTTCAACTTTAATTTGCTCAGGAGGTGTATAATTTCTAATATTACTTTTACGAACTACAGTTGAAGCTTTAGCATGATCCTTTATTCTAACAGGAAAAGGTGGTTTCTCAACATAAGAAGTAGGAACAACAGGATCATTATAAGTGACAATCTTTTCTTCAACTTTAGTAGGTGCAGCTACTTTTACTTCTATGGGAGGATGATATTTAAACCACTTCTCTTTGGGGAGATCAATATAAGTAGCAAAAGATTCACAGAAAGAAGCTACTATCCCAGAGTCAAGTCCATATTTAGTGCTAAACTTACGAAAAGCATCGGTATCCATAAAAGACTTAACACAATCAAACTTAGGTGTCATACCTGACTCCTTACCTTCGTCGAGATCCCAATCTTCAGAGTTGCGTTTAATTCTATCCAATAAATTCCATCTGAATTTGTTGGGGATATAACTATTTGTATAAGCCGCCCAGGAGGGGCGGGGTTAGCAAAGAGGATTCACCAGAAAGAAGCCCAAGACCAAGCATGAAGGTGGCGGTTCAATAAAGGGCCTAAGGCCCACAGGCGACTAAAGGCCGGTTGTAGTAAACCGTTGTAATGGCATGACTTGTATCATAAGGTAGATTTAACTAGTCACCGAGCCGGACATTGTTTATAAGCCGGCCGGGACTCTGTAGGCCACCGGGCGTCAATTCGTGTATATAAGGGGACGACCTGCTGGCGGCTTAGGGCAAGAAACAACCAATCGAGAACCGGGCATAGCGTATCTCGCTCCCTGGTCATAGAAACCTCAAGCAATAGCAACCCAACTAGATGTAGGCCTTACCTTCACCGTAAGGGGCCGAACTAGTATAAACCTCTCGTGTCCTTTGTCCCGATTAACCCCTTTAAGCTTCCTAGTTGCGATGGCTCCACGACTAAGTCCTTGCACGAGGACATCTGCCGTGACAATTCCACGACAGTTGGCGCGCACCGTGGGGCCAGCGCACGGTGGATTTGAGTTCTTGAAGGGAAGCTTCGAAGGGCTCAAGGGATACGCAGTGGGCCGAATGACCAAGAGTCGTCATGGCAAGATCTACATCGACAACGAAGGCTGGGGGCCCGAGGCCGACTCAATTGAGTACGGGTACCGGGTCCCCTTTGGCGGAATCCACATCTTCATCGGCCGGATTGGTGAGCCGGGCCCGGAGCCGGACAACTGCACCGACCTCGTCGAGATGGCTCAGCGTGCGAAACCCGCCCGAGTTCAACCTGTCATGAAGCGTGCCTTCGTGGGCTGTGTTCACGGAGAGACACTTTCTGAAGGATCTAAAGATGGCGGAGAGACTGCCATCCCATTGGATGACGATTCCTCCTTCGGTTCAACAGATTCTTTATATCAGGTCCAAGAGGGCATGCTTGGGGGCTGTTCTGACGACTCTAGCATTCCGGATTTCTATGAGCCGCCGAGCTGGGCAGGAGTTTTCATGGCTGGTACTCAACCCGGTCAAAACTCGACGGCTGCAACAGCAATAACATCCGAGTCAGGAGCGGCCGGGGCAGGAGGCCCTGTGCGCCCGCCGGCTCAGGTGCTGATGGATCTTATGGACAAGTTGACAGCCCTGTTAACCACCATGGTTATTCCTGCAAATCCATATGAGCATAACGCGGAGGTGGCCAAGGTGCGTGAGGAGATAGCCCTAGCCAAGGAGGCCTTGGTGGCTGAGGACACCAGGTTAGCTACGGAGCGGGCGGCTTTGGATGCACGGGCGCAGCGAATCCAGTCAGAGGCTTTCCAACTTAATATGAGTCTGAACGCATCCAATGAGGTCATGAGAAGGAGACAACAGAAAACCCAGTCCCGTCTGCCTCCGGTTTACGATCCTCGAAATCTTTTCATGACACCCGGGGCTGGTCCCAGCAACCCGCCCGAAGCTAATCAGTTTATGACACCCGGAGCTGGAGGGCCGGTTCAGCCCCGAGAGATGGCACCTCCTCACGGGAGTATGGCCCCGCCCCTATATATACCAATACCACCGGGCCACTTCTCCAACCCCATGGAGAACTTGATAGCAGCATCGGCGCGTCTGGCGGCTCTTCCAGTGGACGGTGATGACCCAACGGTGGTGGAAACCCGAAGGGCCAGAGATCTTATTCAGACGGCCTTGGCACAGCAGGAGACCTATTCTTACAGCAGGGACAGGATTCATTCAACTCCTCAACCTTGGCAAGCACCTCGTCAAAACCGGAGCCCGAGTTACAGCAGGCATATGGAGTCAGAAGCTTTATCAAGCAACGCCCAGCATCATAACCAGCCCGGCGGCTATAACCCGGTACAAGACCGATTACGTCAGGAGGACGAACGGGCGGCTCAGTTAGCGGCTCAGCAGACGGCATATGAAGGTCTCCGAGTATCCGACAACTTCGTTGGAGCAGGAGGGCCACTAGAACCGTGGTGTCCCTTATGTGCGTGCTCTGCGGGATATACGTCTGCCCAAGTATTTCAAGGGACCTCGAAAGGTGCCGAATAACACGGCCGACTTATAGCCAGGGGCATGGATCGAAAGTTACAAGATGGCCATGGAGTTATTGGAGGTCAGCGACGCAGCAATGGATAAGTATTTCACCATGATGTTAGATGGAACGGCCCGGTCTTGGTTGAAAAGTTTGCCTCCCAATTCCATCAGTTCATGGGTAGAGCTAAAGGCCCGGTTTATCCAGAACTTCAAGGACACTTGCAAGCTATCTATGTCAATTGTGGACATGACCAATTGTAAGCAGGAGGAGGGTGAGTCCACAACTCATTGGGTGCGCCGGGTCAAGGAAATAATACACTCATCTGATAAGATGGATGCCGGCTCTGCGGTACTTGTGCTCCATCAGTATTGTCGTTTTGAGCCGCTGAAGCAGAAGCTGGGGCGCCTTGAGCGTGATTGCAATGATATGGGTACGCTCATGGCAGGCTTTGTCAAATACGCCGATTCTGATACTACCAATGATCCCGCGTCTGAGGAGGAAAAGACAGGGAAAGGAAAGAAGAACGGCAATGGAAAGGGTCAGCAGCATAACCCGGTAAGTCAAGGAGGCAACAAGCGTAAGGCGGAGGGTAACCCGTAGTTTGTAGCCAATGCTAATGCACAAGGTAACAACAAGAAACGTAAGGGGAGACCACCCCCTCGATCTGGTGGCTCAGGCCCATCTCTTGAGCAGCTTCTGAATGAGCCTTGCCCAAGACACGGTACTCGGGAAAATCCCGCCACCCACTTATGGAAGGACTGCACGATCATGAAGGATTTCAAGAATTCCAACATGTTTGATGGAAATCACGGATCAGGTGGCGGTTCAGGAGCCGGTGGTTTTCATGGCACGGGTGGCGGTTCAAGTTCCGGCTTTCAGGGAGGTCAAGGTGGCTATAATCTGTTGGGGAACGTAGCAGAAATTCAAAATTTTCCTACGTGTCACCAAGATCTATCTATGGAGAAACTAGCAATGAGGGGAAGGAGAGTGCATCTACATACCCTTGTAGATCGCTAAGCGGAAGCGTTCAAGAGAACGGGGTTGAAGGAGTCGTACTCGTCGTGATCCAAATCACCGGAGATCCTAGTGCCGAACGGACGGCACCTCCGTGTTCAACACACGTATAGCATGGTGACGTCTCCCACGCCTTGATCCAGCAAGGAGAGAGGGAGAGGTTGAGGAAGACTTCGTCCAGTAGCAGCACAACGGCGTGGTGGTGGTGGAGGAGCGTGGCAATCCTGCAGGGCTTCGCCAAGCACCGCTGGAGAGGAGAAGGAGAGAGGTAGGGCTGCGCCAGGAGAGGTCAAACTCATGTGTTGGCAGCCCTCAAGACCTCAACTATATATAGGGAGAGGGAGGTGCGCCTCTAGGGTTTCCACCCCAAGGTGCGCTGCCCCAATCCCATCTAGGGTGGCGGCCAAGGGGAGAGGGGAAACTTGCCCCCAAGCTGGGTGGGCGCCTCCCCAAACCCTAGGTGCCTTGGGCCCTTGTGGGGCGCACCAGCCCACCCGGGCTGGTCCCTCCCACACTTGGCCCATGCAGCCCTCCGGGCTGGTTGCCCCACTTGGTGGACCCAGGACCTCCCGGTGGTCCCAGACGCTACCGATAAAACCCAAACTTTTCGGTGACCAAAACAGGACTTCCCATATATAAATCTTTACCTCCGGACCATTTCGAACTCCTCGTGACGTCCGGGATCTCATCGGGACTCGAACAACATTCGCAACCACATACAAACTTCCTTTATAACCCTAGCGCCATCGAACCTTATGTGTAGACCCTACGGGTTCGGGAACCATGCGAACATGACCGAGACGTTCTCCGGTCAATAACCAACAACGGGATCTGGATACCCATGTTGGCTCCCACATGTTCCATGATGATCTCATCGGATGAACCACGATGTCAAGGACTCAATCGATCCCGTATTCAATTCCCTTTGTCTAGCTGTATTGTACTTGCCCGAGATTCGATCGTCGGTATCCCGTACTCGTTCCGTAACACTTCATCCCGTGATCAACCCCTTGGACACATTGTGCACATTATGATGATGTCCTACCGAGTGGGCCCAAAGATACCTCTCCGTCAACCGGAGTGACAAATCCCAGTCTCGATTCGTGCCAACCCAACAGATACTTTCGGAGATACCTGTAGTGCACCTTTATAGCCACCCAGTTACGTTGTGACGTTTGGTACACCCAAAGCATTCCTACGGTATCTAGGAGTTGCACAATCTCATGGTCTAAGGAAATGATACTTGACATTAGAAAAGCTTTAGCATACAAACTACACGATCTTTGTGCTAGGATTATGATTGGGTCTTGTCCATCACATCATTCTGCTAATGATGTGATCCCGTTATCAACGACATCCAATGTCCATGGTCAGGAAACTGTAACCATCTATTGATCAACGAGCTAGTCAACTAGAGGCTTACTAGGGACATGGTGTTGTCTATGTACCACACATGTATCTGAGTTTCCTTTCAATACAATTATAGCATGGATAATAAACGATTATCATGAACAAGGAAATATAATAATAACTAATTTATTATTGCCTCTAGGGCATATTTCCAACATAATCAGCAGCAGCCTGGTCAAGGGGGACAGCAGCAGCAGTAATCAGGTTATCAGAGCCATCTGAAACAGCTGAACGGTGGGCAATACCATGTGTTTACCACTAACTTGTGCAAACGTGACCAGAAGATTCATAAGAGGGCTGTGAATTCGATTGAGCCGGAGGTTCCCCGTTACTTGAGGTGGTCAGAGCAGCCCATCATATGGAGCAGGGAAGATCACCCCCTCCGGGTTGATAACCCGGGTCAGTTGGCCTTGGTGGTGGCCCCTCAGGTTGGTGGATATAAATTCACTAAGGTACTCATGGACGGAGGAAGCAGCATCAATATTCTCTATTATGAGACCTTTCGCCGCATGGGGTTGACTGATAAGGACTTGAGGACGTCCAACACTGTTTTTCACGGGGTGGTACCAGGTAAATCGGCATATCCAGTTGGTAAGATCGAGCTGGAAGTAGCCTTTGGAGATGAATATGATTCCAGGGCTGAGAAACTGACGTTTGAGGTAGTCAAAATCACGAGCCCGTATCACGCTCTGTTTGGACGGCCAGCTTATGCCAAGTTTATGGCACGACCGTGTTATGTGTATATGCAACTCAAGATGCCCGGTTACAAGGGCACCATCACTGTACATGGGAGTCGAAAGGTAGCCTTGGAATGCGAAGAAGGCGATGCGGCTTATGTTGAATCTGTTTGTGCTGAAGAGGAGCTGAAGTTTTATCAAACTAATGTTGACCCGGAGGATATGACCTCTTTGAAGAAGCCAACCACAGAGCAAGACTCGGCGTTGAAATTTAAGTCGGCCGCCGAGACAAAACTGGTCGACTTCACTCCAGGCGACTCTTCCAAGCAGTTCAGCATCAGTACCAATTTGGATCCCAAATAGGAAAGCGCGCTCATCGAGTTCATCCGTGAGAACCGTGACATCTTTGCATGGAAGCTTTCTGACATGCCGGGTGTGCCGAGAGAACTCGCTAAGCACACTCTCAATATTGATCCGAAGTATAAGCCGGTCAGGCAGTTTCTTCGGTGATTCAATGAGGAAAGATGAAAAGCTATCGGGGAGGAGGTCGCTCGGCTCTTAGCGGTCGGGTTCACCGTGGAAGTCTTTCACCCGGAGTGGTTGGCTAACCCGGTGCTTGTGCTCAAGAAGAACGGCACCTGGCGGATGTGTGTAGATTACACGAACTTAAATAAAGCTTGTTCGGCTGATCCCTTTGCTCTACCCCGCATTGATCAAATCATTGATGCTACAGCGGGTTGCGAGCGTTTGAGTTTTTTAGATGCTTAATCTGGTTATCATCAGATCAAAATGGCAGTTAAGGACCAGGAGAAGACGGCTTTCATTACTCCGTTTGGAGCCTTTTGCTATGTATCCATGCCATTTGGGCTCAAGAGTGCCCAGGCAACTTATCAGCGGTGTGTACAGAATTGTCTCCACAATCAGATTGGGCGCAATGTTCATGCTTATGTAGATGACATTGTGGTGAAGTCCAGAGAGAAGGAAACCTTGATATCCGACTTAAAGGAAACCTTTGATAATCTCCGGATCTACAAGATGATGCTTAACCCGGACAAGTGTGTATTTGGTGTACCTGCAGGCAAACTTTTGGGATTCCTGGTCTCAAACAGGGGCATTGAAGCTACCCAGAGAAGATCAAGGCGATTACCTCTCTGGCTAAACCGGTGTGCATCAATGATGTTCAGCGACTGGCGGGTCGCGTTGCTGCTTTAAGCCGATTCATAATCCGGTTAGGTGAGAAGGCTCTACCACTGTATCAGATGATGAAGAAAGCAGACACTTTTATGCAGGGAGGCTCTTGATGCTGCCTTTGAAGATTTAAAGAGACAATTGTCTGAGCCGCCGGTTCTCGCGGCTCCCATTGATAAAGAGTCGTTGCTGTTGTATGTTGCTGCTAACTCACGAGCGTTAGTGTGGCCATTGTGGTGGAGCGTAAGGAGGCTGGCAAGGAGCATCCGGTTCAACGGCCGGTTTATTACATCAGTGAGGTGCTCATAGAATCCAAGCAAAGATATCCACATTGGCAGAAACTTGTTTATGGGGTGTTCATGGCAAGCCGGAAGCTAAAGTAGTACTTCCAGGGTCATCCTATAACTGTGGTAAGTTCTGCCCCCTTGGGGGACATCATCCAGAACAGGGAAGCCACGGGGCGAGTCGCCAAGTGGGCCATTGAGCTTGGGCCTCACGGTTTGAAGTATATGCCACGTCTGACTATCAAGTCTCAAGCCTTGGTGGACTTTATCGATGATTGAACGGAGTTGCGGCACCGGAGGAGAAGCCGATAACACATATTGGACTATTCACTTGATGGGTCCAGTAGTTGAAGGCTCGGGCTGGAGTCGTTTAACTTCCCGAGGTGACAAATTTTGTTATGTGCTCCGCTTATGTTTCCCTGTACTAACAATGCAGCTGAATACGAGGCTTTACTCCATGGCCTCCGGATGGCCAAAGAGATGAATTTGAGCCGGGTAAGGTGCTTGGGCGATTCAGACCTCATCGCTCAACAGGTGTCAGGCACGTGGGACTCCAAGGATCCCCTTATGGCGGCTTATCGTCGTGAAGTTTTTTGACAGAAAGACTGTAAGGGAACCCCCTACAATATAATTGGTGCAACAAACCCAAATTGCAAGTACCATGCCTTGAACCTGGGTGGGTGGGAAGGCATCAGCCCCTTCCCACCACTAGGCTATGCCTTAGTCGATGGGGTGGCCGGGCACTTCAAAGGTTATCAAGTAGAGCACATTGATCGAAGGAAGAATGAGGCGGCTGATGCTTTAAGTCAGCTGGGGTCTCAGCGTAAGCCAGTGCCGCCTAACATCTTTCTTAACGTTTTGCATAACCCTTCTGTCAGAGTGCCTACAAAGGAAGAGCTCTCAGTGCCAGACCCGGAGGCGCAGCTGGTGGCGGCTCTCCACGCCATCCCAGATTGGACTGTCCCATATTTGGCCTATATGACCTGGGGAGATTTGCCTGAGGACGAAACCTTGGCAAGACAAATCATCAGGCGGTCCAAATCCATGACAATTGTTCATGGCGAGTTGCATCACCGCAGCGTTACTGGAGCGTTTCAACATTGTGTATCGCCTGCGGAGGGTCAGGAGATACTTCGTGAGATTCATGAAGGAGATTGCGACCATCATGCCGGTTCAAAATCTCTGGTGGCCAAGGCTTTTCGTCATGGTTTCTATTGGCTGACGGCTCATGCTGATGCGGAGGATCTGGTCAGCAAATGTGGCAGATGTAAAAAAATTCTCACGACGAGCTCATGTGCCGGCTCAAGAATTGAGGATGATTCCAATTACTTGGTTGTTTGCAGTCTGGGGGCTTGACATGGTTGGACCTTTCAAAAGGTCTAAGGATAAGAAGACACGCCAGTTGGTGGCAGTGGATAAATTCACCAAGTGGGTTGAAGCAGAGTCGGTCAGTAAGTGTGATGCAGCCACGGCGGTTCAGTTCATGAAAAAGGTGATCTTTCATTTTGGCTTTCCACACAGCATTATAACTGATAATGGTACTAATCTCTCCAAGGGTGCCATGGAAGAGTTACATCAACAAGAGCACATCCGCTTGATGTTTCGCTGTTGCTCACCCCGATCTAATGGTCAAGCGAAAGAGCTAATCAAGAGATCTTGAAAGGTATCAAACCCCGGCTCTTAGTTCCCTTACAGCGAACTCCGGGTTGTTGGATGGAGGAGTTACCCTCTGTGCTATGGAGCATCAACACAACGCCTAACAGATCTACAGGTTATACACCTTTCTTCATGGTGTACGGAGCAGAGGCGGTTCTGCCAAGTGATATCCGGCATGATTCACCCCGGGTGGCGGCTTACGTTGAGGCTGATAATGAAAAAGCTCGTTAAGATGCACTTGACTTGTTGGATGAGGAGCGAGACTTGGCAATAGCCGCTCGGCGATTTATCAGCAAGACCTGCGCCGTTATCACAGCTGCCGGGTTAGAAGCTGAACGTTTCAGGAAGGTGATTTAGTGCTCCGGCTCATTCATGATCAATCTGATATGCACAAGCTGTCCCCTCCTTGGGAAGGACCCTTTGTGATCAGCAAGAATCTCAACAACGGGTCATATTACCTCATCGATGTTCGAGAGCACAAAGACTCACGTAAGTCAGAGGAAGAGACCCGTCGGCCGTGCAACATAGCGCATCTCCGGCCCTATTATACTTAAGCCGTCGGCTCTCAGAGTATATTTATTTTTCCTTTTTTAGCAATGTATATATTATATAAAGCAATAAAGCGGGACCTCTTTTCTTTCCACCCTTCAAGGTTTATGTATCTTCTTTACCAGGTGGTGGAAACGACCAACAAGGAGCGGATCATATCTGAATCCGGCTTTCCCTTTGGTCCGACTTGTGATCATATCTGAATCTAGCCATGGTCAATTGGGGGCTTCCTATTCAAATACCCAATTGATCGGCATACTGCCAAACCCACTTGGGGGCTTCTTGATCATATTTGAATCATAGCTTAACCCCTTTGGGTCTGACGTGGATCGTATTCGAATCAGCGTCATTAAACAACTCTAATGGTCACCTGGGGGCTTCCTGTTCAAACATAGGTCATATTCGAACCAAAGAGAACATAGATGTCGATACCCACTTGATCGGCATCGCCAAAGCCATTGGGGGCTATATGATCGTATCTGAATCTTAGCTTAACCCCTTTGGAACGGTTCTACTGATCGTATTCGAATCAGAGGCCTTTGAAAATTAAGTCTATTTTACTTTGTAAAGGTAAATAATATTGAGGGCCAGGTAAATATTGTATGTGCCAACTTTCAGAAGTTAAGTTTAACTGTCTGCTTTTTGGATCACATAAGACGGTAAGGTATGCTTCAATAAGATAGCACGTATATTATTATGGTCATGATCATAGACCGGCTGTTTTTATGTTTTGGTTCATACTCCGGGTTATCATTATTCTATATGACCCCGGATGTGGTAAGACGCCAAAGGAATTCTGTTTTTTGTTTTATACACAGGGTAAAGCAAAAAAGTTTTGGACGTCAAGGAGCAATTCACATAAGCCAGCAATATACAACGATAGCGGCTTGTGACAATATTAAGCACCACAAACATGCACGAAGGCATGACAGAGTTAAGAGGTTTTTCTACCCTATTACAAGACTCCACAAGTCTGAATAATGAAGCATCATTTTTTTCAAAGACCTGGCACAAGGCGGGTTACTCCTTTGGTGGGCTTGAAGACTCCGGGTTATCCTTCTCCGCCTCTTCGTCTGCTGTTTTGTCCTGGAAGGTTGACGAGGTCCAGTCAATGCCGCTTAAGGCTTCAAATTCAGCTTCATCATCTATTAAACTGGCCGGGTCAACTTCAGGAGCAAAGGTATGCTTACGAGTTGGAGGGATCAGGCTGACATCATCATAATGTGGAGTTGGAATCCTCCGGTTCTCGTTGTCATAACCCGGCTGATACTTAGTAAGATCAATATCATTGCCGATGATGGTGGCCACAAGACGTACGACTCTCACACAGGTGGTGAAGTATGATTCATTGAATACAGAGCCATCCTCCTTCAAGCTAGGATATCCAAGAGCAACATCTGCCAGGTCTAGCTCTGGAAGCAACGCTTTGGCCCGGCTTAAGGCGGCTATGGCCCCGGCTCTAGCAGATGCCCGCCTTAGTTCCTGAATCCGTTGGGGTAACACGGCAAGCCGCTTAAGCACATCCTGCAGGAGATAAGGAGCATCATTTAATAAAGCCACAGCGGCCAAAGCATGTTGTGACCCGGTGTATAGCTGTTCCACCAGAGTGTACACCGCTTTAAGTTTAATCAGCATATTCTGCTTCAGGTTTGTGCTCCTGGGGCCTTCGTTTATGCATATAAGGTAAATCGGAGATACTATTTGAAATAGTCATCAAAGAAACCATGGTGATGTTCACAATTATGCATAGTAACTTACCGAAGATTGCTGAGACCATTTGAGATATCTGGCGCTTTTAGCCAGACAGCTTGGTAGTTGCTTCGGCAAGAGCTGCTTCTGCTGTCTCGGCCCGGGTCACAAGTGAGGCTTTTTCATCGGCCCAGATTTTCTTCTCCACATCAAAATTTTTCTTCAACTTCTCTTGTTCAGAGACGCTGAAGGTAAATTTGGAGTTGGCCTTTTGAATTTCAAGTTCTTGGGCTGCCAGACGAGTCTTCAGGTCAGCAATCTCCGATTCAAATTGACTGGTGGAGGCCTGCGATTGATGCCGGATTATAATTAAGGTTATGGTAAGATATCATTAAGTCCCAAGCACTTTGCAAGTAAAGCTACTTGACACTTGGGGGCTAATGTATTCTGAAGAAAATTTTAATTTATAATGCTGGATTAAGCATACTAAAGTCTCAAGCACTTTACAAGTAAAGCTACTTGACACTTGGGGGCTAATGTATATCGCGCGTGTTAAGTTATCATATCATGACCGTGTTAAATATCCTTTCTTTTAAACCGGATGAACTAACAGTCAGCAGGTATCTAAGTCTATAGCATATTTATTTATAAGCAGTAGATTTGGGGCTGGTACAGTAAGTAAGGAGAAATAGTATAAGTTATACCTCAGATTTATGCTGTATTTGTTTCACCATGTCAATTTCCAGGTCGCGGTTGTTATGCACTTGATTCAGATAGCCTGAGACTATGTCACCGATGCTTAAGTGAGCATAATCAGCGATGTCCTCTTTGGTCTTCTGGTGTTTGACAAGTTCTTCCTTGGCAGTACATCTGGCAAGGACAGTAGGCCGCCCCGGTTCAACATACTGGCTTTTCAATATTTCAATTTCCGGGTCAGTCGTCTTGACCGGGCTAGGAATTTCCGGATTATCGGAGCTGTTAAAAGTATCTTCGGCAGGCGGGTCAGAAGATGGCGTTGGAATTTCATAGGCCGGTTCAGGAGGCGGCTGATGAGTAGAAGCATCAGGGGCAGCTGTTCCGAGTTCCGGCTCAGTTGCTACCGGGTCTTCGGATGGCTTATTCTTTTTTGCCCTCTTACTGGGCTTCACCTGCACACTGTGGACAAAGCAGAGGGGTGAGTACAAAATATGAGTAAGGCAAAGCATAAGGATAACAAACGTATATTACCCAGGGGCAGTCTTGAAGGCCGGCATGTTGGATTGCATAGACTCGCTGGAGGAAGGGGAGGTATCCTGATAATTGGAGTCAGATGAATTGAGAGGTTGACGAATTAAACCCGCCAAAGGATAAACAGAACATAAGGCGGAGATGACCTCAGTCCGACGCTTCCTGCTCACGTCGGGCAAGCCGGAAGAGAGATCTGCATCCTTACTGGTCCGGGTTTGCCTCCGGCTTTCAAGCTGTTGTTGCTTCAAAAGAAATTGAGGATCTTGATAAGCTAGAGGATGTGAAAATCTTACTTTCCGGGTCACCCGTCGGGTTTTGTGCTTTGGCAAAGGCTCTGAGTCGGAGGAGATTATAGTTACCTCTTCACCAGGAGCTTGGCTGTTCCCAGTATCCTCCTGAAAGGCGGAAATATCAATAAAATAGTAACAAAGGAGTTAAGAGAGTAAGGGATTACCTCTTCCTCATCTGAAGAAGAGTCATCCAATTTGAGAAAATCGGAGGCGTTGGGTTTCTTCTTCTTTGAAGTTCCCATCTTGGTGGCTTTCCTTTCGGTTTTCTTGGCTGCCCTGGCTTGTTGGGCAGCCTCGTGGTCATATTTGACCTTCCAGAAATTATCACCGGCCTATGGAAAAAGATAAGGAATTATAAGTACAAAGAAGGTAAACATGTTAAGGAATATTTATTAAAGATTGGTAACTTACTGCAGGGGTCGGGTTCTTTTTGCAGAAGGGGAGTAAGCCGAAGGCATTGCTAGTGTGATGCCCTCCTTCAAAGTGATCGGGTTGTAGCATCCGCCACACCGTCTGGTAGGTCGTCAGGACTATGACGCATTGGGTCGTTCTTTTCGCCTGTATAAGTACACATTAAGCCGGAGCGGCGGCTTAATGGGAGTATCGCCAAGCCAAGTAACCTGACTCGGACCAGATCGATGCCATTTAAACCATTCCCCAAAAGGGCTTTAATCTTCTTGATGGTGGGATTAAGAGGCAGACGTTCAACTGTGGTTAGTTTATCCGCCAATGGATGGTTGGACTCAAGGCGCAGGGCACGAAAGCCGGGCAGAGGCTTCTCATCAGTCGGAGAAGTGTCCTGACAGTAGAACCATGTCTGATTCCAATTTTTTGGGTGACTCGGCAACTCAGCATAAGGAAACAGACAGTCTCTCCGGCGCTGGATCGAGATACCGCCAAGTTCAAGACTAGGGCCGTTGGCACGTTCATTCTGCCGGCTCAAGTAAAAAAGTTCTCTGAACAAAAGTAGACTTGGCTCCTCTCCCCAGGTACACCTCGCAGAAGACTTGAAAATTGCAAAGATTTGACACGGAATTGGGTCCAATGTCTTGAGGTCTAAGATCAAAGAAATTCAAAACTTCGCTGAAGAACTTTGAGCCGGGAGGGGCAAATCCCCGGCTCATGTGATCCGTGAAAACTATCACTTCCCCTTATTTGGGTTGAGGCTTCTCTTCAGATGGGTCAGGAACACGATAAGACATGACATCCTTTTTTGGCAGATGGCCAGATTTCACAAACTCAACCAGTTTACTCTTAGTGACTGTGGATGGGACCCAGTTGCAGGTTACAGGAGCTTTGGTTGCTTTAGGAGCCATGACAACAGTTGGCCTATTACAAAATAAGAAGTTCCGGTTCAAATTTTAACCCGGGAGAAAATATCCAAATTACTAAAGGTAGCGGCTTACGAAGGGGCCTAATGATATAAGGATAACTGGGCAACAATATTTAAGCCGCTACAAGCATTAAGAGCAGTTCAAAATTCTTAAAGATACGAGAATTAGGCAAGGTTCACAGATCAGTGGTATGCATTTAACCGGACACCTGGACAGTTTTGTTTAAGGGCATTTAACAAGAAGAAGTTTTCCGGGTGATAAAAACAGATTTCATGATATTCTGCTATAATTTGAGATCAAAGGACTGCTCTGATAAGAAAGTGTTCTAGACCTAAAAACTGACGCAGATGTATTCATAGGCTCGAATGAGGCTTTCATACAGAGAAAGGGATCTGTTTTTTATCCAAGACAAGTGCAAAAACAACTACCGCGGCTATTTTATATCATTCTCAGATCGGAAGAGGCATCTAGGAGGAAAACTAGCAAAGGTTTGGCTCCAATGGTGATGAACTCCGACGAACTCGAGGAAGTTTCTAATGCAGATCTAAGCAAGGAAGGGAAGGGAACTTACGGATCTGGAGGAGCTGCGAAAGCTCGCCGTCGTTTTCTGAACCGAGTCGGGTTGATGCAGCGGCCTGGGATGGTGAAGACAAGAAGGTCAGCGGCGGCGGCGACGGAGCTCGAGAGAAGGCAAGAGGAAGAAGATGACTGGAAGAAGAAGAATGGGAAACCTAGGTCGCGCCTATTTATAAGGAGAGGATAACTGAGATGGCGCAGGAAATGAGGAGATAAGAAATATTATCCAGGGGCCCCGACGCCTCGATTTTCAGAACAGTCAATAAAGACAGAGATCCGTTGGAAGATACGGTGGAATAAAAAAGGAAAGATGACGTCATGGCAGGTTAACACGGATCCAGAAAATGATGTCACGGCACGTTAAAGAAACTCTTTTGCACAGTCAGAAGACTGAAGATTAATGTTTCAAGGTATTTTAAGATTGACATGAACAGGTTCAAATCAATCTGGGGCCTAATGTTGGGCATATAACTATTTGTATAAGCTGCCCTGGAGGGGCCGGGTTACGCAAAGAGGATTCACCAGAAAGAAGCCCAAGACCAAGCATGAAAATGGCGGTTCAATAAAGGGCCTAAGGCCCACAGGCGACTTAAGGCCGGTTGTAGTAAACCGCCGTAATGGCATGACTTGTATCATAAGGTAGATTTAACTAGTCACCGAGCCAGACATTGTTTATAATCCGGCCGGGACTCTGTAAGCCACCGGGCGTCAACCCGTGTATATAAGGGGATGACCTGCTGGCGGCTTAGGGCAAGAAACAACCAATCGAGAACCGGGCATAGCATATCTCGCTCCCTGGTCATCGAAACCTCAAGCAATACCAACCCAACTAGATGTAGGCCTTACCTTCACCGTAAGGGGCTGAACTAGTATAAACCTCTCGTGTCCTTTGTCTCGATTAACCCCTTTAAGCTTCCTAGTTGCGATGGCTCCACGACTAAGTCCTTGCACGAGGACATCTACCGTGACATTTCCACGACAGAATTAAATTGTCTTCATCATAAAAGAGCCATCATAAGAAGTATCGAGCATGGTGCGATTGTTTTCAGAAAGCCGAGCATAAAGATTTTGAAGAATTATTTCTCTTGAGAGCTCATGATTGGGGCATGAATATAACATTGATTTAAGCCTCCCCCAAGCTTGAGCGATGCTTTCTCCTTTGCGAGGCCAAAAATTATATATATAATTGCGATCATGATGAACAAGATGCAGAGGATAATACTTCTGATGAAATTCCAATTTCACTCGTTTATAGTTCCATGATCCCGTGACATCACATAGCCTATACCATGTCGATGCATATCCCTTCAAAGATAAAGGGAAGACCTTCTTCTTAACAACATCATCGGGTATACCTGCAAGCTTAAATAATCCACAAACTTCATCCACATAGAGTAGATGTTCATCAGGATGCTTTGTTCCATCTCCTGTAAAAGTATTAGCTAGCAGTTTTTCCATCATATCCGAAGGAACTTCAAAGGGAATATTTTCATGTTCAGTAGGTTCATGGGTTGAGGAGCAACTCTTTGCTCTCTTGGTCGGGTGAAGATACCCGAACAAGCCCCTCAGAGGATTACTTTCCATAGTAAGAAGTGACGATAAATTTCAGCACACTACATAAACTTTTCCTTACCAAATTCCACCTACCAAAGGCGCTTCACTCCCCGCAACGGCCTTGAGAAAAGAGTCTTGATGACCCACAAGTATAGGGGATCTATCGTAGTCCTTCGATAAGTAAGAGTGTCAAACCCAACGAGGAGCAGAAGGAAATGATAAGCGGTTTTCAGCAAGGTATTCTCTGCAAGTACTGAAATAAGTGGTAACAGATAGTTTTGTGATAGGATAATTCGTAATGAGAAACAAGTAACAAAAGTTAGTAAAGTGCAGAAAGGTGGCCCAATCCTTTTGTAGCAAAGGACAAGCCTGGACAAACTCTTATATAAGGAAAAGTGCTCCTGAGGACACATGGGAATATCGTCAAGCTAGTTTTCATCACGTTCATATGATTCGCGTTCGGTACTTTGATAATTTGATATGTGGGTGGACCGGTGCTTGGGTGCTGTTCTTACTTGAACAAGCATCCCACTTATGATTAACCTCTATTGCAAGCATCCGCAACTACAACAAAAGTATTAAGGTAAACCTAACCATAGCATGAAACATATGGATCCAAACCAGCCCCTTACGAAGAAACGCATAAACTAGGGTTTAAGCTTCTCACTCTAGCAACCCAACATCTACTTATTACTTCCCAATGCCTTCCTCTAGGCCCAAATAATAGTGAAGTGTTATGTAGTTGACGTTCACAAAAAACCACTAAAGGCTAGACAACATACATCTCATCAAAATATCGAACGAGTACCAAATTCACATGACTACTAATAGCAAGATTTCTCCCATGTCCTCAGGAACAAACGTAACTACTCACAAAGCATATTCATGTTCATAATCAGAGGGGTAATGATATGCATAAAGGATCTAAACATATTATCTTCCACCAAATAAACCAACTAGCATCAACTACAAGGAGTAATCAACACTACTAGCAACCTACTAGTACCAATCCCGGACTTGGATACAAGAGATGAACTAGGGTTTTGAGAGGAGATGATGCTGGTGAAGATGTTGATGGAGATTGCCCTCTCCCGATGAGAGGAGCATCGGTGGTGATGACGGCGATGATTTCCCCCTCCCGGAGGGAAGTCTCCCCGGGAGAACAGCTCTGCCGGAGCCCTAGACTGGTTCCGCCAAGGTTCCGCCTCGTGGCGGCGGAGTTTCGTCCCGAAAGGTTGCTTATTATTTTTGCCTTGACGAAAGACCTCATATAGTACAAGGTGGACATCGGAGAGCCAACAGGGGGCCCACGAGGTAGGGGGCGCGCCCTGGGGGTGTAGGGCGCGCCCCCCACCCTCGTGGACAGGTGGGCCCCCTCTGGTGAACTTCTTCCGCTGGATATTTTTTATTATTTCTCAAGATGAATTTCATGGAGTTTCAGGACTTTTGGAGTTGTGCAGAATAGGTCTCTAATATGTGCTCCTTTTCCAGCCTAGAATTCCAGTTGCCAGCATTCTCCCTCCTTATGTAAACCTTGTAAAATAAAAGAGAATAGGCATAAGTATTGTAACATAACGTGTAATAACAGCCCATAATGCAATAAATATCGATATAAAAGCATGATGCAAAATGGACGTGTCAGAGACTTCAACCGACGAAGGGTAACGGCTGCGCGAGTCCACGGAGGGCTCCACCCATGAAGGGTCCATGAAGAAGCAACCTTGCCTATCCCACCATGGCCATCACCCACGAAGGACTTGCCTCACTAGGGTAGATCTTCATGAAGTAGGCGATCTCCTTGCCCGTACAAACTCCTTCGTTCAACTACACAATCTTGACGGAGGCTCCCAAGTGACACCTAACCAATCTAGGAGACACCACTCTCCAAAAGGTAATAGATGGTGTGTTGATGATGAACTTCTTGCTCTTGTGCTTCAAATGATAGTCTCCCCAACACTCAACTCTCTCTCACAGATTTGGATTTGGTGGAAAGATGATTTGAGTGGAAAGGACTTTGGGGATGGCTAGAGATCAAGATTCTTGTGGTTCGATTGGAAATCTTGGTTTCAACACATGTGATAGGGTTAGGGTAAAACCTCAACTCAGTTTGACCGATGTGATAGGGTTAGGGTAAAACCTCAACTCAGTTTGACCGATAACACAAAATCGGTGGGACCTATTTAATAAGCAAAACAGAGAGTTGGTCAAGCAAACTCGGTGGGACCGATTGCATATCTCGATGAGACCGAAATAGTTGCAACGGGCAATAGAGAGTTTGCAATCCCATCTCGGTAAGACCGAGATCCCATCGGTGAGACCGAATTGATTAGGGTTTCTGGCAGTGGCTATGTCAAATGAACTCGGTGGCGTCGGATAGATCAAATCAGTGGGGCCGACTTTGACTTTAGGTTTGGGACATATGTGGATATGAGAAAGTGGTTGAGGGATTTGGAGCATATCACTAAGCACTTTGAGCAAGCAAGCCAGTAAGCAACACTGTCGGTGTCAAAACCGGTGGATCTCGGGTAGGGTGTCCCGAACTGTGCATCTAGGCGGATGGTAACAGGAGACAAGGGACACGATGTTTACCCAGGTTCGGGCCCTCTTGATGGAGGTAAAACCCTACGTCCTGCTTGATTGATATTGATATTGTGGATGTTTACAAGAGTGGATCTACCACGAGATCAAGGAGGCTAAACCCTAGAAGCTAGCCTATGGTATGATTGTAAGGGTTGTTGTGATTGTAGTCCTATGGACTAAAGCCATCCGGTTTATATAGACACCGGAGAGGGCTAGGGTTACATAGAGTCGGTTACAATGGTAGGAGATCTACATATCCGATCGCCAAGCTTGCCTTCCACGCCAAGGAAAGTCCCATCCGGACACGGGTGAAGTCTTCAATCTTGTATCTTCATAGTCTTGGAGTCCGGTCGATGATGATAGTCCGCAAATGATAGTTCGGTGATGATGGTAGTCCGCTATCTGGACACCCCTAATCCAGACTCCTCAAGAGCCCCTGAACCAGGCTTCAATGACGATAAGTCCGGCGTGTATATTGCTTGGCATTGCAAGGCGGGTTCCTCCTCCAAATGATAGAAGATTTTGAACACCGGGATAGTGTCCGCTCTGCAAAATAAATTCCACATTCCACCGTAGAGAGAATAATAATATATACACAAGTTCAATCTGCTGACGTTTTCCATGGCATGACGTCACACCACTACCAAGCCATTACTCGAATTGTTTTTTACTTTACCACCTCAGCGCATTTAGCGAAGCGGTTTCCTTGGCACGTCTTGTCGAAGCAGAGATCGTGTTTCCCCTTAATCCGGGATTCTCATCAATACGGGCGTGGGTAACCCAACAGCGCCCGTCGCCACGCCCCCTCTATCGAAGGCGCGTCCCAAACGGTCACGAAGTCGGCTCTTGGTATTCTCCCTCTTTATAACGGGACCAAGGCTCATTTCTTTTCTTCAATCCTCCATCGAATCCTTTCCCGCTCCAAGTTCCAGCACCTAGAGCTCCAGATTCGAGCGCTTCGGACCTTCAACGATGTCCGGTTCCGACCTCCAGGGCCGGTGGATGCCCTCCTCCGTCACGGAGGAGGACGTGCTAAAGCTGCGGGATGCCAAGTACCTGTCTTTTGAGATTTCGCACAGGCTGCCTGCCGAAGGGCAGGCCATCCCCACCCCCGAGCCCGGCGAGTATGTCGTTTTTGTATCCCACCTCCATCGGGATTTAGGCTTCCCGATGGATCCTTTTGTGAGAGGGCTCATGTTTTATTATGGGTTGGAATTCCACGATTTGGCTCCGGAGTCCATCCTCCATATCTCCGCATTCATTGTCATCTCGAAGCCTTCCTTGCGTCACCCCTCACTTGATGCGTGGTGAAGACCTTCAATGTGGCGCCAAGATGATCGGGGGGCGTCAAGCGGAGTGTGGCGGGGCGGCCATAAGTTGGAGGGCCGATGCCCCGTGGCCCGCTGGCTCCTTCCAAGAGGAGCTTGGCCTGTGGCAGCAAGAGTGGTTCTATATTACCGTTCCGAGGGGCCGCAGACAAAAGCCGCCGCCCTTATTCCGCCCGGGACCTCCACGACGATTGATATCGTGGGTCAACCAAGGGCTCAACTGGGGGCCGTCAAAGGACGTGCCCCTACTGCAGGGCCGGATTCGAGATCTCCTAACGAGGGAGATCGATATGGTGGTGGTGATGCAGGTTATGCTAATTAGGCGCCTCCTGCCCTGCAAACGCCGTCCTCTCCGGCTATGGGAGTTCAATCCGGAGGGCCCACGGATTCTTCAACACTTCATGGGTATGACACCCCTGGAGATGTATAACTTATTCTTCGGATCGCAAGAGGTGCGTCCGAAATTGACCGAGGATGCTGTCCTAAGCTGCAATCGCCCGGATACTCAAGTAAGTAGTTCCGAGTCCGAACATCCCGTTTGTTTGCCTTTCGATGATTCGCTTTATGACCAACTTCCTTCTACACAGGAGTGGATAGCGGAAGCAAAATTGATACGGTGTCCGGCCCCCCTCCCCGAGACCGCGCCGGATCCCATGCTGGTCCGGATGCTGGAGGTTGCGCCTTCAGAGGAAGGCGAAGGGGAAAGCAAGGAAGCTACTGCCCCGCCTAAGGAGGCTCTTGAAAGAGGGGGGATCGAGAATCCCTCCCTCCAAGGGGAGAAGAGGACTGCCTCCGAGGACCCGGGGGCAAAAGCCCCTAAACGGGGGAAGAAATCTTCGCCAGAGGGTCCTGCGTCCGGGAGGCCCCGCCGCACGATCTCCTTAATGAGTCAGCCTCCGGTGAGCCGTAAGTAGAAAGAAAGGAGTTTTATAATAAGGGACATCCCTATTTGTGCTTCTGAGGATAACTAAAGTGTTTACCTTGTAGTTCGGATCTCCGTCCTTCGCAAATGAGCTCGTCTTCGGGGGACCTTCTTCCGGAGATGATGGAGAGCGAGACGCCTCCGTCCGGGGCGCCGTCGGATAGGGCGGACGAGCCTGAAGTGTCGTCACGGAGGGAGCCCCCGGGTTTGGCAAAGCCGGATAGTTCGGCGCCAACTGGTGTACGGCTGAAGGATCTGCTTGAAAAGGCGTCTATCTCAGAAGATCAGCATGCATTGATGAGCATGGTGATTGAAAGGATTTCGTCCGCCGAAGGCGGGTCGCACGATGCCGTCAGGAGTTTGCTGGCGGGGTTTGAGGTATGCAAAAATGACACACCTTTTAACAGTTTTGCATATAGAATGCGCCCTGTATAGATAGTAGCCCCTGAGACTCGGTAGGTTGTCGAAATCGACATCGTGCCGAGGATCAAAATCGTAGGTTTAAATTCCCGTCATGCTGATGCAGGAGGCGGGTCGTCCGGGGGCCAGCCGGACTGATGGAGTTGTTGAACTAAAGCGGCAACTCGATGCTGCGGATGCGACATCACGCTGGTCAACAAAGCGACTTGATGAGTCGCAAGGTAAGTGTTATCTTGGCGGTCACTTTGTAAGGGAGCCGAAGCCGTCTCCTTACAACATGTGCGTGAAATGCAGATAGTGCCGCTGCCGTGGAGAGCCTTCGGGCCGAACTTGCTCAAGCCAAGGAGCAGGCCGAAGGAGTAATGTTATGACCTCGAGGGCGGCCGAGGAGTTAGCGGCGAAAGGGTCGCATACCTTGCCGTGAGCAGGGAAGAGGTGGCGAAATGGCCTTGAAGTTAAAAGATGCTACCGACCGCAATGAGGCTCTTGTGAAGGAGCGCCTAGCGGGCAAGAAGACTGGAGAAGGCCTCCGCCGGTTAAGGATGCCCGCTCTGCAATGCGGGCTATAAAGGAGGAGCTGCGCCAGGCCAGAGATATTGTAGCTGGCAAGCCCTTTCTGCTGCGCCGAAGGTTTACGATCCAAAGTATGCTCAGCTAGGCCAACTGTGGGGTTCAGAGGACCCTTATATGGACTTAGCAGTGAGTGCAGCAGATGCCGTTGTGCATTTTCGGAGTCAGAAGGATCACAAGACGGAAGAGCTGTTTTGGTCTCAATTCCATAGTCTGGAGCGTTCACTTCCGCTGACCGACCGTTTGGCCGAGTGGGCTGAGCTAAATAGGTTGTCCGGGCTTGCTATGACGAATATAGTGACCCATATCTGGCCGGATAGGCCCAAGCCGAAGAGTTACTTTGGCTTGTTGCAGCAATTTCTTGGGGCGGTGCCGCATATCAAGGCGATGAAGCGGTCGGCCTGCATAGAGGGTGCGCGGATGGCGCTTCGCCCGTGTGAAGACACATTGGACAGAGATGGATGCCACCGCTGTTGCGACCCCGGGTTCGGATGATAACCGGTTACCCGCCGAGCACTATTTTGGCGAAGTGTTGCGTGGTGCTCGTGTAATAGAGTCGCAGTGCTCAAAAAATGTTACGTTCAAATGAACGTTTGTAAAATGATATTTATGATGTAAGCGCCTTTTATACTTGTGCGTTCAAGTAATAGAATATCTCCTATGTGGCCGTTCATGTATACGTGTGTATAACCTGAAAGATGGCAGTCGTCGGCTTCAGCCCCCACGCACAAGGTGTGGGGGTGTTCGCAAAAAATAGCGCATTTTCACACTTAATCCGACGTCTCGGTCCTGTAAAGGAGGTGGTAGCGTAGCAAACGAGGCAACCGGACAATAATGCTTTATCACTTTCACTTAGCCATGGAGTTCGAGGGTGGTGCTACGACATAGCCCCTGGGGGCACCGCGCTCCAATTGAGGCGATATGTGCCTGGCCGAAACGGCCCTTCACAAAGCGGAGGAATCATAAACATTCCATAGTCGATCGAGTGGTTGACCAGTCTCTCGCTGTATCATGACGATCAGTTTTCGCTTTCATCGAGGTGCTCGCCCAATTAACCGGGGCACAATCGCAGTAGTTCTCCGGAGCCGCGTTAGCCGATGATACGGAACGTAAGGCAACAAAACACAGGAGCCGGGCAAACCCAACATTTGACCAAAGACATGATTCGAGCTGATGCATATAAGGCCTAACTCGAGACGCCGAACACTCCCGAAGGTGTTTGGTCTTTATAATAGCGGGCAAAACAAAGCCCTAAGCCCCTTGTGTCCGTGTGCGGGCAGATTCTTGGCGCTGCCGATGCCAAAACGCCAGATCTCCACTCTGGTTATAATGATAAACCAGGGATTATAGCAACAAGAGACAGAAGAAAGGTTTACGAGGGTCTTAGTCTGAAAAGAGTCCTTGTAACGGGTCCCTCATCGCACTTCTGCGCTGTGTCTCCGTTGCAGCCGTATCTCGACGGTGTGCACGATGTTCATCTGTAAAAAGAGAAGAACTTGGTTGGAAAAGAAATCGTGCGAGAAAGTGCATAAAAAATTGAAAATAGGGATTAAGAAAGCTGAGCCTATGCTAGCTCATTATGGCTTATATGTGCAAACCCTTGTGAAGGGATGTGCGGCTAGGTAGCCCCTAGCTTATTTATTCCGGACTCGTCCAGCCGTGTCCGGGGTCTCAAGCGACCTTTTAATGAAATGATGCCACGTGGATCGGGCATTTTAAGCGTAAGAGACGCGTAATGTGGTATTGCATTGAAGCGGACGAAAGCTTCCCGTCCCAGTAATGCTTGATAGCTACTTTTAAATGGGGCGACATGAAAGGTTAGCTTTTCTCGTCGAAAATTGTCAGGTGACCCTTGTTGGGGAACGTAGCAGAAATTCAAAATTTTCTACGCATCACCAAGATCAATCTATGGAGATTCTAGCAACGAGGGAAGGAGAGTGCATCTACATACCCTTGTAGATCGCTAAGCGGAAGCGTTCATGAGAACGGGGTTGAAGGAGTCGTACTCGTCGTGATCCAAATCACCGGAGATCCTAGTGCCGAACGGACGGCACCTCCGCGTTCAACACACGTACAGCCCGGTGACGTCTCCCATGCCTTGATCCAGCAAGGAGAGAGGGAGAGGTTGAGGAAGACTCCATCCAGCAGCAACACAACGGCGTGGTGGTGGTGGAGGAGCGTGGCAATCCCGCAGGGCTTCGCCAAGCACCAAGGGAGAGGAGGAAGAGGAGAGGCAGGGCTGCACCAAATGGGAGAGAACTCATGTGTGTTGGGCAGCCCAAAACCTCAAGTATATATAGGGGGAAAGGGGGGCTGCGCCCCCTTTAGGGTTTCCCACCCCAAGGGGTGCGGCCAGCCCTAGATGGGACTTGGGGGGCGGCCAAGAGGGGGAGGAGTGCCTCCCAAGTCAAGTGGAGGCCCTCCCCCTTAGGGTTTCCCCCCTCCCATGCGCATGGGCCTTGGGGGGGCTGGTGCCCCTGGCCCATTAAGGCTAGGGCGCCCCCCTACAGCCCATGCTACTGTATTGGACGTGGTGGAACAATTTCCGGACCTCCGACCCTCCGAATCCTCCGAACCTTCCGAAGCTTCCGGTACAATACCGAAAAACCGAACTTTTCCTAACCCAACAACAACTTTCCATATATAAATCTTTACCTCCGGACCATTCCGAACTCCTCGTGACGTCCGGGATCTCATCCGGACTCAACAACATTCGTAACCACATACAAACTTCCTTTATAACCCTAGCGCCATCGAACCTTATGTGTAGACCCTACGGGTTCGGGAGACATGTAGACATGACCAAGACGTTCTCCGTCAATAACCAACAGCGGATCTGGATACCCATGTTGGCTCCTACATGTTCCACGATGATCTCATCGGATGAACCACGATGTCAAGGACTCAATCAATCCCGTATACAATTCCCTTTGTCTAGCGGTATTGTACTTGCCCGAGATTCGATCGTCGGTATCCCGATACCTTGTTCAATCTCGCTTCCGCAAGTCTCTTTACTCGTTCCGTAACACATCATCCCGTGATCAACCCCTTGGTCACATTGTGCACATTATGATGATGTCCTACCGAGTGGGCCCAGAGATACCTCTCCGCTTACACGGAGTGACAAATCCGATCTCGATTCGTGCCAACCCAATGACACTTTTGGAGATACCTGTAGTGCACCTTTATAGTCACCCGACGCGTTGTGACGCTTGGTACACCCAAAGCATTCCTACGGTATCCGGGAGTTGCACAATCTCATGGTCTAAGGAAAAGATACTTGACATATGAAAAAGCTTTAGCATACGAACTACGATCTTTGTGCTAGGCTTAGGATTGGGTCTTGTCCATCACATCATTCTCCCAATGATGTGATCCCGTTATCAATGACATCCAATGTCCATGGTCAGGAAACCGTAACCATCTATTGATCAACGAGCTAGTCAACTAGAGGCTTACTAGGGACTCGGTGCTGTCTATGTACCCACACATGTATCTGAGTTTCCTATCAATACAATTATAGCATGGATAATAAACGATTATCATGAACAAGGAAATATAATAATAACTAATTTATTATTGCCTCTAGGGCATATTTCCAACAGTCTCCCACTTGCACTAGAGTCAATAATCTAGTTCACATCGTCATGTGATTAACATTGATAGGTCACATCGCCATGTGACCTACACCCAAAGAGTTTACTAGTGTCTGTAAACTAGTTCACATCATCATGTGATTTAGACTCAATGAGTTTTGAGGTTTGATCATGTTTTGCTTGTGAGAGAGGTTTTAGTCAACGGGTTTTAGTCAACGGGTCTGAACCTTTCAGATCCGTGTGTGCTTTGCAAATTCCTAGGTCATATTGTAAATGTTGCTTCCACGCTCCACTTGAAGCTATTCCAAATGGTTGCTCCACCATATGTATCCGGTTTGCTACTCAGAGTCACTCGGATAGGTGTTAAAACTTGCATCGACGTAACCCTTTACGCCGAACTCTTTATCACCTCCATAATCGAGAAACATGTCCTTATTTACTCCAAGGACAATTTTTATCGCTGTCCAATGATCCATTCTGGATCATTCTTGTACCCTTGAGTGACTCATGGCAAGGCAAACTTCCGTGCGGTACAAGATAGCATACTATAGAGCCTATGTCGAAGCATAGGGACGACCTTCGTCCTTTCTCTCTTTTCTGCCGTGGTCGAGCTTTAACTCTTAACTTCATATCTTACAACTCAGGCAAGAACTCCTTCATTGACTGATCCATCTTGAACACCTTCAAGATTATGTCAAGGTATGTGCTCATTTGAAAGTATTATTAAGCATTTTTTATCTATCCTTATAGATCTCGATGCTCAGTGTTCAAGTAGCTTAATCCAGGTTTTCTATTGAAAAACATCTTTCAAATAACCCTATATGCTTTCCAGAAATTCTACATCATTTCTGATCATCAATATGTCAACATATACTCATCAGAAATTCTATAGTGCTCCCACTCACTTCTTTGGAAATACAAGTTTCTCATAAACTTTGTATAAACCTAAAATCTTTGATCATCCTATCAAAGTGCATATTCCAACTCCGAGATGCTTACTCCAGTCCTTAGAAGGATTGCTGGAGCTAGCATACCTTTTAGCATCCTTAGGATTGACAAAACTTTTCTGATTATATCACATACAACCTTTCCTTACGTAGACTGGTAAGGAAACTCGTTTTGACATCCATCTGCCAGATTTCATAAATGCAGCTAATGCTAACATGATTCCGACGGACTTAAGCATCGCTACGGATGAGAAAATCTCATCGTAGTCAACTCCTTGAACTTGTGAAAATCTCTTCGCCACAAGTCGAGCTTCATAGATGGTGACATTACCATCCACGTCCGTCTTCTTCTTAAAGATCCATTTATCTCAATGGCTTGCCGATCATCGGCAAGTCCACCAAAGCCCATGCTTTGTTCTGATATATCGATCCTATCTCGGATTTCATGGCTTCTAACCATTTGTCGGAATTTGGGCCCACCATCGCTTCTCCATAGCTCGTAGGTTCATTGTTGTCTAGCAACATGACCTTCAAGACAGGATCACCGTACCACTCAAGCAAGACGCATCCTTGTCGCCCCACGAGGTTCAAGAGTGACTTGATCCAAGCTTCATGATCACTATCATAAGCTTCCACTTCAATTGGTGTAGGTGCCACAGGAACAACTTCCTGTGCCCTGCTACACACTTGTTGAAGTGACGGTTCAATAACCTCATCAAGTCTCCACCATCCTCCCACTCAAGAAACAATCCCTATTGCTTCCGGATCTGAATTAGGAGGTATACCCAACTGTTTTGGGTGTCCTATGAAGATGCATTTTGTCCGCTTTGGGTTTGAGCTTATCAACCTGAAACTTTTCCACATAAGCGTCGCAGCCCCAAACTTTTAAGAAACGACAACTAGGTTTCTCCAAACGGTGTCGTCTCAACGGAATTACGTGGTACCCTATTAAAGTGAGTGCGGTTGTCTCTAATGCCTAACCCATGAACGACAGTGGTAATTCGATAAGAGACATCAAGGTACGCACCATATCCAATAGGGTGCAACTATGATGTTCGGACACACCATCACACTATGGTGTTCCAGGCGGTATTAATTGTGAAACAATTTGCACAATGTCTTAATTGTGTACCAAACTCGCAACTCAGATATTCATCTCTATGATCACATCACAGACATTTTATCCTCTTGTCACGAAGATCTTCAACTTCACTCTGAAATTACTCGAACCATTCAATAATTCAGACCTGTGTTTCATCAAGTAAATATACTCAACATCTACTCGAATCATCTGTGAAGTAAGAACATAACGATATTCACTGCATGCCTCATCACTCATTGGACTGCACATATCAAAATGTGTTACTTCCAACAAGTTGCTATCTTGTTCCATCTTACTGAAACCGAGGCTTTTCAGTCATCTTGCCCATGTGGTATGTTTTGCATATCTCAAGTGATTCAAAATCAAGTGAGTCCAAACGATCCATCTGCATGGAGTTTCTTCATGCATACACACCAATAGACATGGTTCGCATGTCTCAAACTTTTCAAAAACGAGTGAGTCTAAAGATCCATCAACATGGAGCTTCTTCATGTGTTTTATACCAATATGACCCACATGGCAGTGCCACAAGTAAGTGGTACTATCATTACTATCTTATATCTTTTGGCATGAAAATGTGTATCACTACGATCGAGATTCAATAAACCATTCCTTTAGGTGCAAGACCATTGAAGGTATTATTCAAATAAATAGAGTAACCATTATTCTCCTTAAATGAATAACCGTATTGCGATAGACATAATCCAATCATGTCTATGCTCAACGCAAACACCAAATGCAATTATTTAGGTTTAACACCAATCTCGTTGGTAGAGGGAGCGTGCGATGCTTGATCACATCAAGCTTGGAAAAACTTCCAACACATATCGTCAGCTCACCTTTAGCTAGTCTCCGTTTATTCCGTAGCTTTTGTTTCGAGTTACTAACACTTAGCAACCGAACGGTATCTAATACCTGGTGCTACTAGGAGTACTAGTAAAGTACACATTAACATAATGTATATCCAATATACTTCTATCGACCTTGCCACCCTTCTTATCTACCAAGTATCTAGGGTAATTCTGCTCCGATGGCTGTTCCCTTATTACGAAGCACTTAGTCTCGGGTTTGGGTTCAACCTTGGGTTTCTTCACTAGTGCAGCAGCTGATTTGCCGCTTCATGAAGTATCCCTTCTTGCCCTTGCCCTTCTTGAAACTAGTGGTTTCACCAACCATCAACAATTGATGCTCCTTCTTGATTTCTACTTTCGCGTGTCAAACATCGTGAATACTTCAAGGATCATCATATCTATCCCCGATATGTTATAGTTCATCACGAAGCTCTAGCAGCTTGGTGGCAATGACTTTGGAGAAACATCACTATCTCATCTGGAAGATCAACTCCCACTCGGTTCAAGTGATTGTTGTACTTCAGACAATCTGAGCACAAGCTCAACGATTGAGCTTTTCTCCCTTAGTTTGCAGGCTAAGACAATCGTCGGAGGTCTTATACCTCTTGACGTGGGCACGAGCCTGAAATCCTAATTTCAGCCCTCGAAACATCTCATATGTTCCGCAACATTTCGAAAACGTCTTTCGTGCCTCAACTCTAAACCGTTTAACTGAACTATCACGTAGTTATCAAAACGTGTATGTCCGATGTTCGCAACATCCACAAGCGACGTTTGGGGTTCATCACACTGAGCGGTGTATTAAGGACATAAGCTTTCTACTGTCCGCATAATCGCTACTTTCAACTTTCAACTATATTTTCTCTAGGAACATATCTAAACAGTGGAACTAAAGCGCGAGCTTACGACATAATTTGCAAAAGGTCTTTTGACTATGTTCAGGATAATTAAGTTCATCTTATGAACTCCCACTCAGATAGACATCCCTCTAGTCATCTAAGTGATTACATGATCCGAGTCAACTAGGCCGTGTCCGATCATCACGTGAGACGGACTAGTCATCATTGGTGAACATCTTCATGTTGATCGTATCTACTATAAGACTCATGCTCGACCTTTCGGTCTCTCGTGTTCCGAGGCCATGTCCGTACATGCTAGGCTCGTCAAGTTAACCCTAAGTGTATTGCGTGTGTTCGAGGCCATGTCTGTACATGCTAGGCTCGTCAACACCCGCTGTATGTGAACGTAAGAATCCATCACACCCGATCATCACGTGGTGCTTAGAAGCGACGAACTTTGGCAACGGTGCACAGTTAGGGAGAACACTTCTT
Source organism: Aegilops longissima (assembly GCA_021605205.1). Classification (NCBI taxonomy): domain Eukaryota; kingdom Viridiplantae; phylum Streptophyta; class Magnoliopsida; order Poales; family Poaceae; genus Aegilops; species Aegilops longissima. Next base: position 573,991,359 of record CM038680.1, on the reverse strand, counting down.
GAAATTGTTGTAAGGATCATCTTATTTACTACCGTCATTCTAAGTAAACAAGATGCATAAACATAATAAACATCACATGCAATTATATATAGTAGTGACATGATATGGCCAATATCATATAGCTCCATTGATCTCCATCTTCGGGGCTCCATGATCATCATCGTCACCGGCATGACACCATGATCTCCATCATCATGATCTCCATCATCGTGTCTCCATGAAGTTGTCTCGCCAACTATTACTTCTACTACTATGGCTACCGGTTAGCAATAAAGTAAAGTAATTACATGGCGTTGTTTAATGACACGCAGGTCATACAATAAATAAAGACAACTCCTATGCTCCTGCCGGTTGTCATACTCATCGACATGCAAGTCGTGATTTCTATTACAAGAACATGATCAATCTCATACATCACATATCATTCATCACATTCTTCTTGGCCATATCACATCACATAGCATACCCTGCAAAAACAAGTTAGACGTCCTCTAATTGTTGTTTGCATGTTTTACGTGGCTGCTATGGGTTTCTAGCAAGAACGTTTCTTACCTACGCAAAACCACAACGTGATATGCCAATTGCTATTTACCCTTCATAAGGACCCTTTTCATCGAATCCGTTCCGACTAAAGTGGAGAGGCGGCACCGCTAGCCACCTTATGCACCAAGTGCATGCCGGTCGGTGGAACCTGTCTCACGAAGAGTGCGTAAGGTCGGTCCGGCCGCTTCATCCCACAATACCGTCGAAACAAGATTGGACTAGTAATGGTAAGCATATTGAACAACATCAACGCCCACAACTACTTTGTGTTCTACTCGTGCAAAGAATCTACGCAATAGACCTAGCTCATGATGCCCTGCTGGGGAACGAGCAGAAATTCAAAATTTTCACGCATCACCAAGATCAATCTATGGAGATTCTAGCAACGAGGGAAGGAGAGTGCATCTACATACCCTTGTAGATCGCTAAGCGGAAGCGTTCATGAGAACGGGGTTGAAGGAGTCGACTCGTCGTGATCCAAATCACCGGAGATCCTAGTGCCGAACGGACGGCACCTCGCGCTCAACACACGTACAGCCCGGTGACGCCTCCCATGCCTTGATCCAGCAAGGAGAGAGGAGAGGTTGAGGAAGACTCCATCCAGCAGCAACACAACGGCGTGGTGGTGGTGGAGGAGCGTGGCATCCTGAGGCTTCGCCAAGCACCAAGGAGAGGAGGAAGAGGAGAGGCAGGGCTGCACCAAATGGGAGAGAACTCATGTGTTGGGCAGCCCAAAACCTCAAGTATATATAGGGGAAAGGGGGCTGCGCCCCTTTAGGGTTTCCACCCCAAGGGTGCGGCCAGCCCTAGATGGGACTTGGGGCGGCCAGAGGGGAGGAGTGCCTCCCAAGTCATGTGGAGGCCCTCCCCTTAGGGTTCCCCCCTCCCATGCGCATGGGCCTTGGGGGCTGGTGCCCCTGGCCCATTAAGGCTAGGGCGCCCCCACAGCCCATGCTACTGTATTGGACGTGGTGGAACATTTCCGGACCTCCGGACCCTCCGAATCCTCCGAACCTTCCGAAGCTTCCGGTACAATACCGAAAAAACCCGAACTTTTTCGGAACCCGAATACAACTTTCCATATATAAATCTTTACCTCCGGACCATTCCGAACTCCTCGTGACGTCCGGGATCTCATCCGGACTCAACAACATTCGTAACCACATACAAACTTCCTTTATAACCCTAGCGCCATCGAACCTTATGTGTAGACCCTACGGGTTCGGGAGACATGTAGACATGACCGAGACGTTCTCGGTCAATAACCAACAGCGGATCTGGATACCCATGTTGGCTCCCACATGTTCCACGATGATCTCATCGGATGAACCACGATGTCAAGGACTCAATCAATCCCGTATACAATTCCCTTTGTCTAGCGGTATTGTACTTGCCCGAGATTCGATCGTCGGTATCCCGATACCTTGTTCAATCTCGCTTCCGCAAGTCTCTTTACTCGTTCCGTAACACATCATCCCGTGATCAACCCCTTGGTCACATTGTGCACATTATGATGATGTCCTACCGAGTGGGCCCAGAGATACCTCTCCGTTTACACGGAGTGACAAATCCGATCTCGATTCGTGCCAACCCAATGACACTTTCGGAGATACCTGTAGTGCACCTTTATAGTCACCCGATTCGTTGTGGCGTTTGGTACACCCAAAGCATTCCTACGGTATCCGGAGTTGCACAATCTCATGGTCTAAGGAAAAGATACTTGACATATGAAAAGCTTTAGCATACGAACTACGATCATTGTGCTAGGCTTAGGATTGTCTTGTCCATCACATCATTCTCCCAATGATGTGATCCGTTATCAATGACATCCAATGTCCATGGTCAGAAACCGTAACCATCTATTGATCAACGAGCTAGTCAACTAGAGGCTTACTAGGGACTCGGTGTTGTCTATGTACCCACACATGTATCTGAGTTTCCTATCAATACAATTATAGCATGGATAATAAACGATTATCATGAACAAGGAAATATAATAATAACTAATTTATTGTTGCCTCTAGGGCATATTTCCAACAACCCTGACACAACTTCTAGTAATAATGAAACTGTGCACCTGGCGTAAGGGCCTGGCGCCACTCCTTTGAAGGAAGTGCGGCTATGCCAATTGTAGTAGGGTCTATCCCAACTTGCGGATTGTGTCCGGAAATAGCAGGTTCAAGTCACTGCCGCCGTCCATCAAAACCTGCGTTAATTGCAGTCCGTCTATTATGGGATCCAATATCAGGGCAGTCTATCCTACGTTCCGGATACTTCTGGATTAATCCAGATGGTCGAAAGTGATTGGTTTTTACATCCAATCTCGGTCCACTGGAGTGGATCATGCGACACTTGTCTTAGCGAGTGCCGTGTTGGCTTTTCGTACTATCACGTGAAGCGAGTTTACTGTTTTGACTTCTTGTGGGAAAGTCTTTTGACTTCCGGTGCTCTGCTGGTGGGGTTCGTCATCGCCCGGCTTGGCGATCGAGCCCCTTTGTGTCGGCGTTGAGTCTGCGGACTGTTTAAAACCCAACAATTTCGGTTGGTATGGTTTGCGAGCCTTGTGGGTATCGTGGATTTGACATATACGATCTAAAATTTTGTTTAAATTTGATAGCTCGTCTCTGTTGTCCTTAAGAGGCCGTGTTTTATTGTCTGGCCGCGAGCTTTTGAATCCGGCGTTGACCGATGTGCCCTGTGGGCTTTTTTCTTTATTCGGCGATGATCCTTCCTGCGCCGTGACTTTCCGTTTCCATCTCTGATCTCGGATGTACTCGGGTCGCTGGTGCTGCATCTTGCTAGCCAGCTGTCTTCTCCTCGCATAAAAGCGCGCCATGAGGCTTGTTAGCGGCCATTGTTCTTGGCTTCTCTTGCCGAGGTGTCTGGCGAGCCATTCGTCTCGGACGTTGTGTTTAAAAGCTGCTAAGGCTTCCGCGTCCGGACAATCGACTATTTGGTTCTTTTGGTAAGGAACCTGTTCCAGAATTCTTGCTACCGACTCTCGGGCTGTTGGGTTATATGACTCAGATCGTCAGCCTCCGGAGGGCAGACATAAGTCCCTTGAAAATTTGCTCTAAACGCGTCCTCAAGCTCTTCCCAACTTCCAACAGTGTTTTCTGGGAGGCTTTTGAGCCAATGCCGAGCTAGCCCTTTGAGCTTGAGGGGTAGGTATTTTATGGCGTGGAGATCATCTCCTCTAGCCATGTGTATGTGTACTATGTAGTCTTCTATCCAGACTCTGGGGTCTGTTGTGCCGTCGTATGCCTCTATGTTTATGGGTTAAACCCTGCTGGAAATTCATGATCCAGCACCTCATTGGTGAAACATAGTGGGTGTGCGGCGCCCCTGTATTTTGGTGTGCCGCTCTCTTCGAACACTTGTCGTGGTGTGTTACTTCCTGGGGTCCTCTTTTTTGGCCCGTAGATGGACCTAGTTGGGCCGTCTGTTTTCCCAGGATTATAATTCGGCTTGTGTGCAGCCCCGCTTGTCGCTTTGGGCCTGTCATCTGGCCGTCTAACCGGCCGGGCGGCCTCTTTATTTTTTGACTGTGAAGGCTCTATGGCTTCCTCACAAATTTCGCAACAACTTGCACTTGGGTAGTTTTAGTTTGATGGCCATTGCCATATTTGTCTGCAGTCTTGAATGCTTTGCTCCACTTCATTCTGAGCGTGTCTTCTGCTGTTTTGAGCTTCTGTTTCGCCTTCTTCAAACTTCTTGCAGTGGCGACGAGTTTTTTGCGTATGTTCTTATGCTCTGGTGTTGTGGCCGGACTGTTGATTGTTCCATGAAGGGGTTGATTATCCGGCTCGTCCTGTTCGTCGTCCGCTGGCTTGCCCTGCTCTATCGCTGGGTCGTTAGGAAGGCTGCTTTGATCGAGGCGGGACTTAGGGCGGCGTTTGTGTCGCCGTTTTGGTTCTTTATCGGCGAGATTATCCTCTGCCGCGTCCCGTTGTTCCTCGTTATCGCTTCCCTTCGGGGTGTCCACCATGTATATGTCGATGACGAGGTGGTCTTCCAAAGGTCTGTAGGCACTGGTTCTTGGGAGTCTCCGCATCGCCGCCCATACCGTCGATGTCTTCGGAGTCGTAGTCGAGTATGTCGGTTAAATCGTCGACGGTGGCTACGAAGTGGGTGGTGGGTGGGATCTGAATTTCTTCGTCATCCGCGTCCCAACCGTCCTGGCCGTAGTTCGGCCAGGGCTCTCCGGATAGCGAGAGATGCTTCAATGGATTTATGATATCGCCGAAGGGCGAGTGCTGAAAGATGTCCGTAGTGGTGAATTCCATGATCGGCGCCCAATCGGATTCGACTGGCGGGGGCGCAGGAGGTTCGGAGTCCGGCAGGGAGTCCGGCACCTCGGAGTCATGGGCTTTATGTGGGACAAGGTAAGTGTTCGGCTCCATCGCCATAGAAATTGCGGCTCCCGAGGCGGTGTCCAGCCATCCGTCCTCGATTCGAGCGATCGGCTCCGGACTATGAGTCGGAGCGGATCCGGGTGCGGCCTCCAAGGTGCTGTCCGGCGGCAGAGTTAGGTCATGCCCATCGTGACAGCGCGGCACCGCCCAAGCCGATTCATGCCGTGTTCACCATAGAGGAGGTGCGGCCGCACTTTGATGCCCTACTGGCGGAAGAGGTACCAGTGCAGGAGGACCTATGCGGCAACTTCCGTCTCCTCAATGAGCACCGGCTCACGGAAAAACGAATCGCCGACGAACAAGCGAACGACAATGCCGTCGCGGACAAGTGGCCCTATGATCCTGGCTTCATGAATGAGCAGCAGGCGCTGTATCAGACCATCCGTAGGGCCCGCGAGGCCCTCTCCTTCGTCCTTCGATTTGTTGCACTCGCTGTCGGGGATATACCCCGCGGTATGACCCGGCCGGAGATATGACCCGGTCGGGACTTGGTACTTCATTGGTGACCCGGCAGTTTGTAAGCAAGCAGATTGTAAGCCGGCAGAATGTAAGCCAAATTGTAAGCGAGATCGTCAGCCAGATTGTAAGCCAGATCGTAATCCAGATCGTAATCCAGATCGTAATCTAGATTGTAAGCCAGATTGTAAGCCGGCAGTTAAGAAGCCCAAGACGTTAAGAAGCCCATGGTGAGAAGCCCATGGAGAGAAGCCCATGAAGAGAAGTCAGAATTGTTTAAGTCTTAATCCAAGTTGGACTCTACATGTAACCCTCCCCTCTAAGTTATATAAGGAGGGGAGGGCACCACAAGAGGGACAAGTTGAATAATTGTTAAGGCTAGACACAACTAGGAGAGCCGGAGATACGTCGACTCCCTCGTGATGATAATGAGACTTAGCCACAAACAGCATGTAGGGCTATTACTGGATTATGTTTCCCGGGGCCCGAAGTTGTCTAAACCCTTGTCTTGTGTGTTAATCCGCCACGCATCTCTCATCCCGATCAGCCCCTCTCAAGCTACCACATAGATGAGTTGGCCTCACGACTAAGTCCTCACACTAGGACATCGGCCGTGACAATTCCACGACATTTGGCGCCCACCGTGGGGCACCCGCACGGTGGTGTTGAGTTCTTGGATGGATCTCTCCAAGGGATCGAGGAGTTCACAATTTTCTGGATAAAGAAGTGCCGGTTTGAAAGGATTTGCATCAGTTTCTAAGTTCGTCAGTCTAAATTGAGATTTAAGGTGGAGAAATTAGGGTTGCTACCTATGCGCCGCCGCAAGCATACACATTGCTGATGCTACCACTTATCACAGGAAAGAGAGCCAAGTGCTACTTCTATATCCACGTGCATCTACAAGTGTTAATTAAAAGACTACCGGGCAGAATCATCGAGTTCTTGTCCTAGAAGAAGAAAGGAATCATCAATGACCAGGGGCAGGCGAGGCAAACGGATTCGTCAACCCGACTCTGAGCCGCCTCCGGTTCACGTGATCGCTGAGTCACCGCACTCGTGGGCTGACCCCGCCTCGTTGCTGGGCCCGTCACTCCTCCGTTAACCCACCTGATGGTTCACAAGTCACCGACCGCCGCCTCTACAGCCTCGCCTCAGGCCGACAACGTCGATCGCCATTGTGGATGCGCCCATGAGCCGCTAGCCTTGAGCCCTCTTTGCCTTGAAGCTACCCCCGTCCACCCGTTGCTCCATGTCTGTTGTAGGAGAGACGCCGCCTCTTCTCTGCGGTGTTCGACCCGCCTCGTCGCCCTCACCTGCACCAGCGTCTGAGCCGACCCGCAGACCTGTCTCAAACCGCCATCGCCTCTGATCCGGTCTCGCTGCGAGTCGGCCTAGCCATCTCCATAAACCGCAGCTGCTTCCGAGCTGTTTTGAGTCGCCTGCACTGTGGACAGATCACCAGCCATCTCTCCCCTCTTTGCATCTGTGCGCGCACTAGAGTCGCCTTCTGCATCGCGGCTCCGCAGGGCCCTTTTGCCTCTGCTAGCCTTGAACTGCCATCGTTGACCCACCGTGGCTGACCCATTGGCCGCTGCACCTTGTTCTGGCCTCGGAGTGACACGCCACTCGTCTCGGCCGTGAGTTGCCGCCGCTGAGCGGGCCGCCTCCGTCGATGCGTTTTCATCAAGTCGTCGCCTGTTTCAACCGCTGTTACGGCCTCGTGGTGAGTCGCTGGCTACTGCTGTGACCCGCCTTGCCTCCGCCTCCGCATAACTCCACTGCTGGTTCACCTCTGCCTCCACGGCCTCGTTTCGAGCTGCTGCCTATTGTGTCGCGCCTAGCGGCAGGTCCGTGACTGCCTCTACCATGTGTTGAGTTGCCGTAGCTGTAGGCGTGCCTTGAGTGAGCCGTCTGCGCGACGGCCTCAAGCACGCCACCAAGAAGGCCCAACTTGATCTAGACCACACTCTACTTACGCTCGACGCGTTTATGCGACATGGGCCAACATTCAGCAGAGAGCCCACTCCATCCCAAAAGCCCGGACTGATAGGAGGAAGGAATCTCTCCCTTATAAGTTGGTCATGGCCTCCTCCCGTAAGCGAGGTGGGACTAAACCAAGCCAGCCTCACCGGCCTACAGCAGCCCTAACAGCCACGCCGTTCCGCCCGGCGCCCCCAGGTTCCTCCGAGCCGCCCTCGGATCGTCCCGCTACCGCCATGGCCCGCCGCATCGCTAGCTCTCTGTAACCGAGGAGCTGCCTGGCATAGCCCTCGCATCGGCCCGCCACCGAGCTTACCTCCGCCTCTGCCGTATCTCCAGCCACGCTGCGACTGAAACATTATAGTGAGCCGCCACCGGGGCTTTAACCCGCCGCTCTGACCCGCCATTGTGAGATGCCACTGGGGCTCTGACTCGTCTCCTTTGCATGTGGCTCCGGCCCGGTTCAGCTTGTCTTAGCTTGTCTATTGAGACTTGTCAGCCTCGCTCTGCCATCAAGCCTCTGTGGGCTTGTCTTCAAGGCATCTCTACGGCCTCACGCTGTCTCAGTCCGAGCCGCCGGCGCCAGTCAATCGCTATGTTGAGTCATCACGCTGGCCCGCCCCTGGACCAGCTCGCGGCTACACCAAGCCGCCTGATTGACTCCACATCTGAGACGCCGCCCTGCACAGGCTCGCCATGGCCTCCGAACCACCGTCATCACTGCATCAAGCTGCAGCTCCTGCCTCGCTGTTCAGCAGTGTTGAGATGCCGCTTCTGCTATGAGTCGCCCGTTGACTTGCCGGTGCCCCTCCGTGGAGGCCGGCCCTATTGAGTCGCCGCCTCTGCAAAAATCCATTCGAGAGCCGTCATTGTTACTTCCATCAGTCGTCATGGCTCCCCTCACCACCTTGCGCCACGGTCAAGCCGCCTCGGCCTCCTCATCTTCGAACCGCCCAGGTAGCGCGGTGTCGGGTCGCCGCTCCGGTTGGTTCTGTCATGCTCCGCCGGCTCGCTGCTTCGCTACGTCGCCACTCCGACGAGCCGCCCGTCACACCAAAGTCACCTCCGTCGTGCCGCCTTCTATCAAGCCGCCGGGCGCCCTCGCGCCACCTCGCCAACTTTGTACGCCCTCCACGCACCTCAGATCCAACCCGGTGGCACTTTTCAAGTCGCCATCACCAGCTTGCCGTGGCGGGATCTGCTCCGGCCTAAGCGCCCCCACGCCCTCGCACTTCTTGCTACAGACTCTCCCTCAAGCTACAGCGCTTTGAGTCGCCGCACGTCGCCGGTTCACCTCCTCGCCGTTCGGATCTGCCTCAGCTCCCTTCAGAGCCGCCGCTGCCGTTTCGGTTTCACCCATAGTTGCCAAAAATCTGGGTCGACCGGGTCGAGGGTCGGGGTCGCGGGACGAGGGTTGCTACTAGTGAAATCGATGGGTCGATTGAGGGTAGGCTTCTTCGGAACGCTAGATCGGACCGCGGTACACGATCCCGGGTCGACTGGTGCGGGTCGATCAAAATTGTTCGTGTAAAAGTTGGATAATAATCCAAACGGCCTTACACTTTGAAGCCCATTAAGCCCATCAGCCCTTCTGACGTGACCTAGTGCTTCGCTCTCTCAACCGATGCATTTCCTTGTTTTTGCAATTCTGCAACACGCCGCCGCTCCTCTTTCTCAGCCGCAAACGCGTATGATCTCTGCCTCCCTCCCATGTTTATCCTAGTCCTGACGCTGCTACGAGTATCCCCTATGCGGCTACGACCGTACGATGTCGACCGTGAACTGAGGTATTCTTCTCTGCATCTATCCCTTTTACCCATCTATTCGCTCTCTCTGCCTCGCTCCCGAACAGGGTCACCTGACAACATGCATGGTCGCGTCCCAGCCGTCGATCCACGTCGATCCGGCAGTGACCCCGACCCTCGATCTGGGTCGAACGACCCCGGGTCATGGGACGCGGCACCTACCCGCGAACCAGGCTACTATGGTTTCTTTCACCTTTGAGCTGCTGAGCCCCTGCGTGATCTCCTGCCGCCTGAAGAGAAGAGAAGTGGGGAGCTGATTGAGAAAAAAGGGGTCAAACATGACCCGGGGGATCCCTTCTGAACCGCTCGGTGTCGCGCTTTAAGACGTCACCTCTGTCATCGTTGCTGCAACCCTACAGCTGATGCTTCTTGATAAAACATATCAGGTGAAATCCATCCTGTTAAGTTTCTATTCATACATTCTTATTTTCTTCGAGAACAATTACTCTCGTTTGTGCAATTTCTCATGCAAAAATCATTATTACAAACGTGATCATCAGGCTATGGCCATTGCTTACACCGGATGGGTCAATGGACACGGTCAATTATAACCCACCGAGATTCAACATATTCTAGAAATCCACTGATCATATCATGGTCAAGCATGGAGAGTCTCAAGACAACTCCTCGAGTAGTCTTAAGACTCGGGGGCTACGATGACATTAATTAGCAAACATTGTGAGATTCAAGACCCCGGGTCATTGGAGGGAAGATAACCCGGTCCCGGAGGCTACCGCCATATTGGTGAAAATTTAGAAGCCGTCAGAAAATTTCCGGCTTAAAAAGAAGGATTCCGGTTAAAATCCAGTTCATGGGAAATCTGTCTCCCACGAAGCTCTGAAGCTCTCAATATCCGGTTTAAAATTCCGTTTTAAAAAGAAGTCATCTCTCGCAAGTTCGAGTTCTCAGAAAAAAATAAAGGTTGCCAAAGAACACTTGCTGCCATGATGCGCGGTTCAAACATGGGTATCCTGACTTATTGGCTCATCTTATTGGTTACTTGGGGGCTTCCTGCTCATCGAGCATAGCTGTGAATATCCCTCTTGATCGGCTCAATGCCACACTTCGAATATGTCAAATGGGGGCTTTCTGTTCAAACATAGGTGTATTCACCAAAGAGAATATAGAATTACTACCCTCTTGACTGGGTTATCTTGTTCAAACATAGGTGAGTTCACCAAAGAGGACATAACCCTTCCGGGTCATCCTGCCTATAGGTTAGCTACTTCTCCATCAGGTAATCCTGCTTGACCCACCGAACTCTTAACAGTCATGTCTGAACTTGTTAAGGTTAAAACGTTGGACTATCATGTGAGGGCACGATTTACAGATAGCGAGGATGAACCCAGGCTGCTAAGCCGCTTTCATTGAAACTTGGTTAAACCTGCCTGTTTGCTTGATGCTACTCCAACCTCGTGTACTCTCAATAAGTCATATCTGAACTTATCTAGGTTCAAACATCGATTGGGTCATGTGAGAGCCGGCTTACAGAAAGCGAGGATACTCCTTTGGCTATCATGCTAGTTTCATTGTAGTATTCTATTATCATGCACATACATCATCATACATTGCATCATCATTACATCATCATAGCATGCATGCATAGATATACTGGTTTATATTGCAGGAACCGGTTTTCAAACCAAGTTATATTATTCAAATCTCTAATAGCCAACATGGCTGGATTTTTATTATGGTTATTAGTAACCAGTATTATTATTAAGGTTTTCAAAGTCGCTTCAGCGCAAGGGCTAGTATTTATCAATGGATATGATTTATTCTATAATGAAAGGAATAGTCCCGAGTCGTTGTAGGCTTACGACCCGACGCTTGGGGCCACATTATTCAAAGTTGAGATTACATCAAATATGCAAATCCCATGTCACTGCCAGCATGCACCATGGTACTTGGGGGCTAATGCAAAGTCATTTTTTGCTCACCTTATTGAAGACCCGACTGATCAAATTGTAATGACCCAGCCCTTGGGGGCTACCAGTTGCTCCTATCAACAATTCAAGGTACACAAGTTTTATCCATTATATTGAAAGGTCCACTACTTAGTTGGTAGAGTACAAAGCTCTTAACCTTATGGACGTGGGTTCGAGCCCCATGGTGAGGGTTACATCATATGATATTATTTTAATGAAGTATATACAAAGTCCCAGCTCAGTATTATCTTACTAAGCCGGCCCTTGGGGGCTACACGTTGCTGCTCGAATCTACATGATCATACATACAAAGTCCCTGGTCATTATTGCATAATGACCCGGCCCTTGGGGGCTACACTGGTTGAAGTTTTTATGAGCATACGACAATTACAAGTCCTAGGTTGTTGCAAGCATGACAACCTGGCACTTGGGGGCTACATATGTGGAATATTCAGTTTATGACTAGTGGCTGAGATGAACAGCTTGGATTTCTTCAAGGTTGCAACATTTTTATTGAGGCAAGTCTTAAGCTGTTACTACGCTCCCTTATTAAGACTTGGGGGCTACAAGTGATATGCATATAAGGGAGGTACAAACCGGATATTTTGGCAATGATAAACCGGCAAGTTTTACATCTTCAAGCCAGGCTGAAAATCAGATGAGTATTTCAAGACCAGTATTTTTTGTTAAGCATTGGGAGTTGAGTCAAGTGAATTATTCTTCACAATATTTCTTTGAGAAACCAATGTCAGCAAATTGAGTATGAAGCTAGCCTATTGACCCGGATTTTTTAGAAGAAGGAAATGACAAGGGCTTAAGGATGTTCAGGTGCCAGCTTACAAGAATATTTAACCCGGAGCACAACCTGTTAAATTTGTTCTTGTGTTTTGTTTACAGGATCAGTTTAACATGGATAAATCCAAATTAAACTGGGGGCTAATGTCGGGGATATACCCTGCGGTATGACCTGGCCGGAGATATGACCTGGCCGGGACTTGGTATTTCATTCGTGACCCGGCAGTTTGTAAGCCGGCAGATTGTAAGCCAGATTGTAAGCCAAATCGTAAGCCAGATTGTAAGCCAGATCGTAAGCCAGATTGTAAGCCAGATTGTAAGCCAGATCATGAGCCGGCAGTTAAGAATCCCAAGACGTTAAGAAGCCCATGGTGAGAAGCCCATCGAGAGAAGCCCATGAAGAGAAGTCAGAATAGTTTAAGTCTTAATCCGAGTTGGACTCTACATGTAACCCTCCCCTCAAAGTTATATAAGGAGGGGAGGGCACCCCAAGAGGGACAAGTTGAATAATCGTTAAGGCTAGACACAACTAGGAAAGCTGGAGATACGGCGACTCCCTCGTGATGATAATGAGACTTAGCCACAAACAAGATGTAGGGCTATTACTGGATGATGTTTCTCGTGGCCCGAAGCTGTCTAAAACCTTGTCTTGTGTGTTAATCCGCCTCGCGACTCTCATCCCGATCAACCCCTCTCAAGCTACACATAGATGTGTTGGCCCTGCTACGTCTTGAGCACTGCGTTAGATTTCCTTGAAGAGGAAAAGGTGATGCAGCACAGTAGCGTAAGTATTTCCCTCAGTTTTTGAGAACCAAGGTATCAATCCAGTAGGAGGCTACGCGCAAGTCCCTCGTACCTGCACAATACAAATAACTCCTCGCAACCAACGCGATAAGGGGTTTTCAATCCCTTCACGGTCACTTACGAGAGTGAGATCTGATAGATATGATAGGATAATATTTTTGGTATTTTTGTGATAAAGGTGCAAAGTAAAATAAAACCAAAGTAAAAAAAGCAAAGGAAATAACTAAGTGTAGGAAGATTAATATGATGAAGATAGACCCGGGGGGCATAGGTTTCACTAGTGGCTTCTCTCAAGAGCATAATTATTTTACGGTGGGTGAACGAATTACTGTTGAGCAATTGACAGAATTGAGCATAGTTATGAGAACTAGTCGTCAACCCGTGCACCTGCACGGCCTAGTTATTATCGGGATACATGATAATTAAAAAAAGTCTTATAACATGTAAAGTGCAAGAGGATAAATTTCATATATCAAACAATTGTACAAATGCTAAGTTATTCAAACAATGGTAAATAAATAAAGACTTGTATTATAGGCTTTATTTTTTGATGTACTATGTCATTTTCCCATCAATGTTCTGCAAGCTTGGTCAGAATGAACATTTCCTTTCATAATCGGAAGATACATCTTCCTGGATTATATGCCACCTAAAACGGCATGGAGAAAGTATGTATTATTATGATCCATTAGGCAAGGTACCATATATGTATCACATAATCGGAAGATACATCTTCCTGGATTATATTCCACCAAAAACCGCATGGAGAAAGTATGTACTATTATGATCCATTAGGCAAGGTACCATATATGTATCACATCTCCGTAAAAGTTCCGAGAAATATACACTACACACACACCACTCAACAAATATTTGAAATGAGAAGCATAAGATGCATGGCTATATATCAAAAGAGTCGCATATTTTTTCTAAAGAGAATTCAAGTGACATATATTAAATTAATGATCTTCTTTTTGATAATATCTAAGAGACATTAGGGAGATATTTATGTATGTTTGTGTCTAATTTGTTTTATTTTGAGAGTCTTCTTTTTGTACATGTAGATTTCTTCTAGACTCGTGGACTCTTATTTGTACGTGCCTTTTTTCCTTTCTTCAAGGAGACATGTACATGATTTTGCCGCTCGGAATTGGGATGCAAAAAAAATTATATTTTATGCAAAAAAAAAGAATTGGGATGTGGGCTCAATTTTTTAACGTGGGGAGATTATATTTTATTTGTACGCATCTTTATTTCAAAAGAGAGGAGGCACGTGCCTTTTTGGAATTTGGCCGTGGGGTTTGATGTTTTTCCTTTTTAAATAATGATGGTTGCTTTTTTATAGCATGAGGACTCTTTTTACGTGATGTCTCTTTTTTTTATGGTAGGCAGTGTCTCTCTTTTACGTGATGTCTCTTCTACGTGAGGAGGCATGTGCCTTTTTTTTACGTGATGTCTCTTCTTAATAATAGGCGGTGTCTCTCTTTTTTGTTTTTTTACTTACATGGCGTGGTTTTTGATGGTAGAGTCTTCTAATAATTGACGTGAGGATTTTTTTTATGCGAGCCTTTTCTTTTATTAACAAACGTTGGATGTGTTAGACCTGTTTTTTTCTTATATAATATAGCATCTTTGGGACTTTTAACGTGAAGGATGTTTTACTTCTTAATTTATGGGAACGGTGGGGCCTTTCCTTTTTTTTACTTGAGGCTTTTCTTTTTCTTCTTAACAATAGGTGGACGTGTCAGATGCATTTTTTTATAGGAGGGCATCATTTGTGTTTCACAAGTTGTCCTTTTATCCTGGTCGTTAATTTTACAATCTAACGGTTTAATTAATTTTGATGATGTGGATTAATGAGAGATCATTAAAGGTGCCTCCAATTAGTAAATATAAGATATCTAGGTATGATCATGTATATAGGCATCACGTCTGAGACAAGTAGACCGACTCCTGCCTGCATCTAGTACTATTACTCCACTCATCGACCGCTATCCAGCATGCATCTAGAGTATTAAGTTCAAGAAAACAGAGTAACGCCTTAAGCAAGATGACATGATGTAGAGGGATAAATTCACGCAATATGATAGAAACCCCATCTTGTTATCCTCGATGGAAATAATACAATACGTGCCTTGCTGCCCCTACTGTCACTGGTAAAGGCCACCGCAAGATTGAACCCAAAGCTAAGCACTTCTCCCATTGCAAGAAAGATCAATCTAGTAGGCCAAACCAAACTGATAATTCGAAGAGACTTGCAAAGATAACCAATCATACATAAAAGAATTCAGAGAAGATTCAAATATTGTTCATAGATAATCTTGATCATAAACCCACAATTCATCAATCTCAACAAACACGCCGCAAAAAGAAGATTACATTGAATAGATCTCCACGAGAGAGGGGGAGAACATTGTATTGAGATCCAAAAAGAGAGAATAAGCAATCTAGCTACTAACTATGGACCCGAAGGTCTGAAGTAAACTACTCACACTTCATCGGAGAGGCTATGGTGTTGATGTAGAAGCCCTCCGTGATGGGTTCCTCCTCCGGCGGAGCTCTGAATCAGGCCCCAAGATGGGATCTCGTGGGTACAGAAGGTTGCGGCGGTGGAATTAGGTTTTTGGCTCCATATCTGATCGTTTGGGGGTACGAAGGTATATATAGGAGGAAGGAGTACGTCGGTGGAGCAACAGGGGGCCCACGAGGGTGGAGGGCACGCTCTGGGGGTGGGTGCGCCCCCTACCTCGTGCCTTCATCCTTTCTTTCTTGACGTAGGGTCCAAGTCTCCTTGATCATGTTCGGTGAGAAAATCACGTTCCCAAAGGTTTCATTCCATTTGGACTCCGTTTGATATTCTTTTTCTTCGAAACTCTGAAATAGGCAAAAAAACAGCAATTCTGGGTTGGGCCTCCAGTTAATAGGTTAGTCCAAAAAATAATATAAATTGGATAATAAAGCCCATTAATGTCCAAAACAGTAGATAATATAGCATGGAGCAATTAAAAATTATAGATACGTTGGAGACGTATCAAGCATCCCCAAGCTTAATTCCTGCTCGTCCTCGAGTTGGTAAATGATAAAAAGATAATTTTTGATGCGTAGTGCTACTTGGCATAATTTCAATGTAATTCTTCTTAATTGTGGTATGAATATTCAGATCCGAAAGATTCAAGACAAAAGTTTAATATTGACATAAAAATAATAATACTTTTGACATGGCCGAAGAAATAACATGGCCGAAGAAAGTTATCTCTACAAAATCATATAGTCTGGCTATGCTCTGCCTTCACCACACAAAGTATTTAAATCATGCACAACCCCGATGACAAGCCAAGCAATTGTTTCATACTTTTGACATTCTCAAACTTTTTCAATCTTCACGCAATACATGAGCGTGAGCCATGGATATAGCACTATATGTGGAATAGAATGGTGGTTGTGGAGAAGACAAAAAGGGAGAAGATAGTTTCACATCAACTAGGCGTATCAACGGGCTATGGAGATGCCCATAAATAGATATCAATGTGAGTGAGTAGGGATTGCCATGCAACGGATGCACTAGAGCTATAAGTATATGAAAGCTCAATAAAAGAAACTAAGTGGGTGTGCATCCAACTCGCTTGCTCAGAAGACCTAGGGCATTTTGAGGAAGCCCATCATTGAAATATACAAGCCAAGTTCTATAATGAAAATTTCCCACTAGTATATGAAAGTGACAAAATGATAGATTCTCTATCATGAAGATCAAGGTGCTACTTTGAAGCACAAGTGTGGTAAAAGGATAGTAACATTGTCCCTTCTCTCTTTTCTCTCATTTTTTTGGGCCTTTTCTCTTTTTTTATGGCCTCTTTTCTCTTTTTTTTTATTTTTCGTCCGGAGTCTCATCCCAACTTGTGGGGGAATCATAGTCTCCATCATCCTTTTCCTCACGTGGGACAATGCTGTAAAAATGATGATCATCACACTTTTATTTTCTTATAAATCAACAATTACAACTCGATACTTAGAACAAAATATGACTCTATATGAATGCCTCCGGCGGTGTACCGGGATATGCAATGAATCAAGAGTGACATGTATGAAAGAATTATGAATGGTTGCTTTGCCACAAATACTATGTCAACTACATGATCATGCTAAGCATTAAGTAATATGACAATGATGGAGCGTGTCATAATAAACGGAACGGTGGAAAGTTGCATGGAAATATATCTCAGAATGGCTATGGAAATGCCATGATAGGTAGGTATGGTGGCTGTTTTGAGGAAGGTATATGGTGGGTGTATGATACCGGCGAAAAGTGCGCGGTATTAGAGAGGCTAGCAATGGTGGAAGGAGGAGAAGTGCGATAATCCATGGACTCAACATTAGTCATAAAGAACTCATATAATTATTGCAAAATCTACAAGTTATCAAAGCAAAGTATTACGCGATGCTCCTAGGGGATAGATTGGTAGGAAAAGACCATCGCTCGTCCCCGACCACCACTCATAAGGAAGACAATCAATAAATAAATCATGCTCCGACTTCATCACATAACGGTTCACCATACGTGCATGCTACGGGAATCACAAACTTTAACACAAGTATTTCTCAAATTCACAACTACTCAACTAGCATGACTCTAATATCACCATCTTCATATCTCAAAACAATTGTCAAGTATCAAACTTCTCATAGTATTCAACACACTCATAAGAAAGTTTCACAAATCTTGAATACCAAGCATATTAGGATTATTTAAGAAAATTACCATGCTATTTAAGACTCTCAAAATAATCTATGTGAAGCATGAGAGATCAATAGTTTCTATAAAACAAATCCACCACTGTGCTCTAAAAGATATAAGTGAAGCACTAGAGCAAAACTGTATAGCTCAAAAGATATAAGTGAAGCACAAAGAGTATTCTAATAAATTTCAAATCATGTATGGCTCTCTAAAAAGGTGTGTACAGCAAGGATGATTGTGGCAAACTAAAAAGCAAAGACTCAAATCATACAAGACGCTCCAAGCAAAACACATATCATGTGGTGAATAAAAATATAGCTCCAAGTAAAGTTACCGATGGAAGTAGACGAAAGAGGGGATGCCTTCCGGGGCATCCCCAAGCTTTGGATTTTTTGTATCCTTAGATTATCTTGGGCATCCCCAAGCTTAGGCTCTTTCCACTCCTTTTTCCATAATCCATAAAAAGATTTCACCCAAAACTTGAAAACTTCACAACACAAAACTCAATAGAAATCTCGTGAACTCCTTTAACGAAAGAAAACAAAAGACCACTTCAAGATAATGTAATGAACTCATTCTTTATTTATATTGGTGTTAAACCTACTGTATTCCAACTTCTCTATGGATTATAAACTATTTTACTAGCCATAGATTCATCAAAATAAGCAAACAACACACGAAAAACAGAATCTGTCAAAAACAGAACAGTCTGTAGTAATCTGTAACTAACGCAAACTTATGGAACTCTAAAAAATCAGCCAAAATAGGAAGACCTAGGAAATTTGTTTATTTATCAGCAGCAATTGGAATCACTATTTTATAACGTTCTGGTGATTTTTAACAATTGTTTTCGTGAACAGAAAGTTTCTGAAAATTACAGCAAGATCAAATAACTATCATCCAAGAAGATCCTATAGGTTTAACTTGGCACAAACACTAATTAAAACATAAAAACACATCTAACCAGAGTCTGGAAAAAATATTTATTCCTAAACAGAAGCAAAAGAAAAAAACTAAAAATAAAATTGGGTTGCCTCCCAACAAGCGATGTCGTTTAACGCCCCTAGCTAGGCATAAAAGCAAGGATAGATCTAGGTATTGTCATCTTTGGTAGGCAATCCATAATTGGCTCTCATGACAGATTCATATGGTAATTTTATTTTCTTTCTAGGGAAGTTTTCCATTACTTTCTTTAATGGAAATTGTAATCTAATATTCCCTTCCTTCATATCAATAATTGCACCAATCGTTCTAAGGAAAGGCCTACCAAGAATAATAGGACATGAAGGATTGCAATCTATATCAAGAACGATAAAATCTACGGGCACATAATTCCTATTTGCAACAATAAGAACATCATTCATTCTTCCCATAGGTTTCTTAATAGTGGAATCCGCAAGGTGCAAGTTTAGAGAGCAATCATCAAAATCACGGAAATCAAGCAAATCGCACAAAGTTTTGGGAATAGTGGAAACACTAGCACCCAAATCACATAACGCATAGAACTCATGATCCTTAATCTTAATTTTAATAGTAGGTTCCCACTCATCATAAAGTTTTCTAGGGATAGAAACTTCGAACTCAAGTTTTTCTTCATAAGATTGCATCAAGGCGTCAACGATATGTTTAGTGAACGCTTTATTTTGACTATAAGCATGAGGAGAATTTAGCACGGATTGCAACAAGGAAATACAATCAATCAAAGAGCAACTTTCATAATTAAATTACTTGAAATCCAGAATAGTGGGTTTAGCAACATCTAGGGTTTTGATTTCTTCAATCCACTTTTATCAATTTTAGCATCAAGATCTAAAAACTCCAAATTTTTGGAATGCCTTCTAGGTAAAGGTGGATCATATTCAGTCCAATCATTATCAAGATTCATACTGCAAAACAAAGATTTAATAGGGGACACATCAATAACTTTTAGATCTTCATCTTTATTTCATAGGAACTAGAAGAACACGCTTTAATAAAGGCGTCTTTCATAGCACGCATCCTAGCGGTTCTTTCTTTGCACTCATCAATGGAAATTCTCATTGCTTTGAGAGAATCATTGATATCATGCTTAGGAGGAATAGATCTAAGCTTTAAAGAATCAACATCAAGAGAAATTCTATCAACGTTCCTAGCCAATTCATCAATTTTAAGCAATTTCTCTTCAAGCAAAGCATTAAAATTCTTTTGCGAATTCATAAACTCTTTAACACTAGTCTCAAATTCAGAGGGCATCTTATTAAAATTTCCATAAGAGTTGTTGTAGGAATTTCCATAATTATTAGAGGAATTACTAGGGTATGGCCTAGGATTAAAGTTTCCTCTATACGCGTTGTTATCAAAATTATTCCTACCAACAAAATCCACATCCATAGATTCATTATTATTCTCAAGCAAGGTAGACAAAGACATATCATTAGGATCAGAAGAAACACTCTTAGTAGCAAATAATTTCATAAGGTCATCCATCTTTCCACTCAAAACATTAATTTCTTCTATCGCATGCACTTTTTTATTAGTAGATCTTTCAGTGTGCCATTGAGAATAATTAACCATAATGTTATCTAGGAGTTTAGTAGCTTCTCCTAAAGTGATTTCCATAAAAGTGCCTCCTGCGGCCGAATCTAAAAGATTTCTAGAAGCAAAATTTAATCCGGCATAAAAAATTTGTATAATCATCCATAAATTCAAACCATGAGTAGGGAAGTTACGTATCATAAATTTCATCCTCTCCCAAGCTTGTGCAACATGTTCGTGATCAAGTTGCTTAAAATTCCTAATATCGTTTCTAAGAGAGATGATCTTAGCGGGAATAAAATACTTAGATATAAAAGCATATTTTCACTTGTTCCAAGTACTATTTTTAGGCAAACACGAAAACCAAGCTTTAGCACGATCTCTAAGCGAAAAAGGAAATAGCTTCAATTTAACAATATCATTATCAACATCTTTCTTCTTTTGAATATCACACAAATCAACAAAGCTATTTAGATGAGTAGCGGCATCTTCACAAGGAAGGCCGGCGAATTGATCTTTCATGAGAAGATTCAACAAAGCAGCATTGATTTCACAAGATTCAGTATTGGTAAGAGGAGCAATCGGAGTGCTAAGGAAATAATTATTGTTGGTATTGGTAAAGCCACACAATTTGGTATTATCTTGAGACATCGTGACAAACAAGCGATCCAACACACGAGCAAACAAAAAGCAAGCGAAAAGAGAGGCGAACGAAAAAGAGAGGGCGAATAAAACGGCAAGGATGAAGTGGGGGAGAGGAAAACGAGAGGCAAATGGAAAATAATGTAATGCGGGAGATAAGGGATTGTGATTGGTACCTGGTATGTTGACTTTTGCGTAGACTCCCCGGCAACGGCGCCAGAAATCTTCTCTGCTACCTCTTGAGCACTGCGTTGGATTTCCTTGAAGACGAAAGGGTGATGCAGCACAGTAGCGTAAGTATTTCCCTCAGTTTTTGAGAACCAAGGTATCAATCCAGTAGGAGGCTACGCGCGAGTCCCTCGTACCTGCATAATACAAATAACTCCTCGCAACCAACGCGATAAGGGGTTGTCAATCCCTTCACGGTCACTTACGAGAGTGAGATCTGATAGATATGATAGGATAATATTTTTGGTATTTTTGTGATAAAGATGCAAACTAAAATAAAAGCAAAGTAAATAACTAAGTGTAGGAAGATTAATATGATGAAGATAGACCCGGGGGCCATAGGTTTCACTAGTGGCTTGTCTCAAGAGCATAAGTATTTTACGGTGGGTGAACGAATTACTGTTGAGCAATTGACAGAATTAAGCATAGTTATGAGAATATCTATGTATGATCATGTATATAGGCATCACGTCCGAGACAAGTAGACGGACTCCTGCCTGCATCTACTACTATTACTCCACTCATCGACCGCTATCCAGCATGCATCTAGAGTATTAAGTTCAAGAAAACAGAGTAACGCCTTGTCGGTGTACAAAAAGAGGGGTATGCTTTTTGTACCACTATAACTATGCACGGGAAGTCCGAGCCACAGACGCCGCCACACTGAGCGAGGCAAGGGAGGTGAGCCAAGGTAAGGCCAACGCTCAAGAGGAACAGAACAAACGCCAAGACCAAGACCAGAAAGAGCAAAGGGGACGGAGCGGACTCCCCCGGCAAGATCCTTGCCGGGGGGGCAGTTCTAGCAAACCCGGCAAGACCCTTGCCGGGGCAGCTCGCCCCACACCTACGGAGCGAATCACCCTTGAGTCCATTACCCCATGGGGCAAGGATTCGGGAGACATCCCCGTGGTGGCATGCAGATCTTTGTGAAGACATTTACAGATCAGATACATACTATCAAGGATGATGACCCTTGGCGGGATCCTGGCCAAGGAGGACCACGAGGCCCCCGGCAAGAGCCTTGCCGGGGATGACAGCGGGCGCCGCGGCAAGACCCTTGCCGGGGCTGCGACAAAGCCCCTGCCAAGGACACCCGTAGGGCCACCATCGGGCCCGCACCAATCGAGCCTCCATCATGCAGTTGTCGACCCAACCAGTTGGGCAGGCACCTGCGTGGCGGCGAGCGAACCTTCGTGGAGACCCACCACGGCACCACCTCAGCTTCCTGCCTGCCTACGTGGCACCACAGGCACCGCTGGCCAGGGCGCGTGTCAACGCGAAAGGAAGCGGCGGCGGACGAGACTGGGCTCTCCCCCGTCCCGGTAAAGCAAGGACACCTAAGTAAGATGCATTTATGGCGCCTTGTCATGTAATGCGAGGGATAAACTCGTATTACTGTACCTTGTCCACCTCCTGTATGCCACTGTGGCAACCCCTTTCCCTATAAAAGGAGGCCCAAGGCGACCAGGAGGGGGGATTCGGCTTTTTGGAGCTCTTCACGCCCCATAGCTAGCTGAAGAACACAAATAAGCTAACCACCAAAGCAGGAGTAGGGTTTTACGCACCCCGCGGCCCGAACCTGGGAAAAGAACCCGTGTGCTATCTGTTTGATCTGCTCTTCTCACGACCCTGCGCCTCGCAACCGTAGTAGGGATTCTTGTGACCCCATAGGTGTCGTCTCCGCACCGACATCTTTGGCGCGCCAGGTAGGGGGCGCAGTTGCGAGAATCGGCTCTAGCAGTTAGTTCGACGCTTCTTCATCGTCATGGCGCCCAAGAAGAAGGAGACGGTGGCGGTTGGCCCGTAGGAAGCCGGGCATTCCGTCCCGACGCGGGCGAGCAGCGGACCGGTCGCAGAAAAGACCAGGGGCGCCGTTCGCGAACACCAACACCGTCCCAGCAGCCGAAGTTTGGGAGGCGGCGATGTTCGTGCGCCTGGCAACGGGCCGCACGCCGCCAAATCCAAAGATGGAGCCAGGCTCTCCACGGGTGGCACGGGGCCTTCCAAGATCGCTGCCACCCCACTCGCGGGCAACGTGAGGGCTTCCAAGACTCCCACGCCGGCGCCGACGGCACGTTCTTCTCAAGCAACGTGCGATGAACAGCGTAATCACGCCGAGGACCCCGGGCGTCACCGCGGAAAGAGCCCCGAGCGCCACTCCCGGGATTCAAAAGACATGCCCGTTCGCCGAGGCGCTGGAGAAGGTGGCGTGCGACCGCGGGGTCGTGATAGAGCTCCTTCTGACATGGTCAGAAGTCGAAGCGCGTCGCGATCCGCGCAGGTTTCGCTGCCACCAACGCCAGCGGAAGCCCTGGCGCGCCGCAGTTGCTCCTCGATTTTCCTCCCACTACGGGGAAACTCGACGAATGGAGAGCCACTATCCGAAGCCTTGTTGCCGTGGCCAACAAAGACGGACCAAGTCTGGTGGAGCCCCGGGGACGACGCTCCGACGGAGTCCCACGCACCAGTGGCGGGAGAGCCGGCGGGGCCGCAACCTCAGTGCACTCGCCTCCTCCTTGCCCGGTACCGCGGACGCCAGCCCGTCGCGACGTTACGGGCGACGAGATCTCCGTAGCATCGTCCGACCCGCGGGCCCACCGTGACCAGTGCCAAGTTCTTCGGGAACGAGAACATGAAGACGCTCGAACCACTATCGAGCGCCAGCGCGGAGCGCGCCACCAATCATACAGGCGAGCAGGGCCTGCTGTGAGCCACCCGGCACCGGGAAGCCCTGGAGGCTTACCCTACGAGGTAGGCTGCCCGACTTTTACCCGTGAGTTGCGGCAGTTCCAGTGGCCCACTCACCGCACCTTTAAACCCGATGTGGGCGAGAAGTTCAGTGGCAAGACCCACCCGTCCGAGTTCCTCAGCGTCTACACCATCGCGATGCAAGCTGCCGGAGCCCGCGACGATAAGGTGCTTGCGAATTACTTCCCGTTGGCTCTTAAACCCAATGCCATGTCGTTGTTGATGCACTTGCCGGTAGACTCTATTTCCTCCTGGTCGGATTTGTGCCATGAGTTCGTGGGCGCCTTTACTGGAGGCCACCAAGCCCATGGCCAAGCAAGCGACTTGCACGTCATTCCCCAGAAGGGAGGCGAGAGTCTCCGCAAGTATATCCAGAGGTTCAGCCGGGTACAGTACAATATCCCTGATGTTCACCCTACCGCCATCATCAGCGCGTTCCATCAGAACGTGCGTAATCGCAAGATGCGCGAAGAGCTGGCGATGAACAAAGTGAGAGATGTAGCAGAACTCTATGTTCTTGCTGACAAATGTGCCCGGGCTGAGGAGGGAAGGAAGTACCCTAGCGAAGACGCCGGCGTGGAAACCGACTCCTCAGATAAGGATATTGCCGCCCCGGCGAGGAAAGGCTGGCGCCGCAACAGGAAGCGCAAAGGAAAAGCCGTGCTTGCCGTCGAGGGATCTGATGACGCCGGCTCCACCAAGAAAACCAAGGCGACGACCCGGCAAGGAGGTTGCGGATGTGTCGCTGTCGGGCCTTGGCGGCTGCCGAGAAGCCGTGAAACTCCGACAAGCGATACTGCAAGATCCATCGCACCAAAGGCCGTGCTCTCCAGGACTGCCGACAGGTTGAGCTCCTCGCTGAGAAGCAGAGGGCTGAGTATGAGAGGCGAGACAAAGAGAACGGCCCAGACGGTGCTGAGAGGTCCGGCAAGAAGCGTGACGGCCAGGCGGGCCGTCGCGGCAAGGATAAGCAACAGGAGAGGCCCGCCCGGGCCGTGACAGAAAGCCAGAAGACGACGATCACGAAGAGGACGACGAATCCGGCGACCAAGAGTTTCAAAAAGCTACAGAGTCCATGTGTGTCGACGGCGGCAGCTCACTGCATACTTCTCACTGCCGGCTTAAACAGTGGGCACGAGAGATTACAGCAGCAGAGCCGTCGTTCGATGCCCAAAGGCCGCTGAGGTGGTCCAGCACGCCTATCATTTTTTACAGTGAGGATCACCCTGATCGCACTACCGCGGTCGGGTGCTTGCTGTTGTTGGTTTCACCAACAATACGCAACCTCAAGGTGACGAAGATGCTAGTCGATGGCGGGGCCGGTCTGAACCTGAACTCGCCTGCCGTGATCGAGAAACTGCAGATTCCTGATGGAGACCTTGAAGAGACGGGCACGTTTCAGGGGTCAACCAGGGAAGAAGCCAACCCAAGGGAAAGGTCACGCTGCCCGTGACTTTTGGAAGCGACCTGAACTTCAGGACAGAGATTTTTTTGTCCAAAAGGACCCTCTGCCGAGATGATTTGCCAAAAAGGACTACCTCTGGATGAATTTGACAAAAAGGACCCCCTCAGCGGTGGCGGCAGGTGCGGCAGGCGACACGTGGCACCTGCCGCCACGCAAGGAGGCGGCGGGCCCTGCCGCCACCGCAGGAGGCGGCAACTCCAGCCGAACGGGTTCCGTCTGCTCCCACGCCGCGATGGAACAGGCGGGCCAGGTGGGCCCTGCCGCCATCGGGCGAGGCGGCCAGCCTGGCGCGCTGTCATTGGCGGGCCGACAACATCTCTGCGCGCGGGGCCCGCCAGGCCTCGCCGCCACAGCCGAGGCGGCATCCAATCGGCGCTGCTGGCTGGCCGACAGCCTTCGCTGCTGGCCGAGGCGGGGCCAGGCCGCCATCGTTGGCGGCATCTTCTCTTCTGCATCTTGGCATAAAGGAATTCCGTGATCGACGGCGCTGATTCCTATGCAAACTTCGCCATTCCGATAGATTCAAAATTGATGCCGATAGCCTGCTTTTGCTTGTTTTGCTTGAGTCATGCGCGCGACGTGTTCCTGTTGCAGACTTAGCTAATTCCCACGCGTCTTGGCTATTGCTTGAGAGGACGCGACGGCTTTGCAGAAATACACTCACTGCTATGGAATCCGAGGTTCCTGTTGTGCCGACACTACGGGGATCCTAAAATTTCCGCCTAATTTCTCTGTTCTCGCTTATTCTCGCCATCATTTATAGTCCGAGCCTATAAAAGGAGACACGGAGGCTCTCGCCCAGCCATCCTCGAAATCGCCAAAGGCATAAAGTTTGTAACACATTTTTGATCGGTATGAGTTTGCCTTGTTCGGATCAAAGCATTAGGCCGAGGAAAATGAAGAATGCAAGTTTGCCTCCGGGGGTAGCAGTCTTGCGGTGTTGGTGTGGCGATCTTTGCAAGGTGAAGGAGGTGACGGATTTTTCAGATTGGTTGGGCATGAAGTTTTTCATGTGCGCCAATTATGAGGAAGATCCCGCCGTACCTATTTCAGAGTACAACAAGCCTCCGGTATGCTTTAACCATCACGAATAGATATTATTGGTATTTTGATTTATTTTTTAATAACATTCTTGTTTCTTGTTGTAGTCTCCTCCACCACTGTGCATGTACTATCGTTGGATTGACACGGAGAAGCCGGCTTGGGCAGTGACTGAGATTCGTGAAAGAAGTCGCCGTGCATGGAATAGTTTCTTTGCGGAAGAGTGGCGCGAGAAGGCGGAAGCTGAGGAGAAAGCAGAGCAAGAGAGAGAGTTAAAAGAATATTATGCGGAGCAACACCGTTTTTTTTAGGATTTAGGAAAGAAAAACAGGGAAGAGGCTCGTCGCATGGAGGAGCAGGAACGACAGCGAAAGGAGGCTTGTGAGGCGGAGAGGCAGAGAAAGAAAGAAAGGGCTCGTGAGGCCAAGGCAGCAGAAGAAGCTGGCGATGGAAAAGGAAAATATCCACGCTGGACTCAGTAGATTCCTGTGGTAGTATTTTAATTTCGCAATCATTTGTATCTTTATTTCTGCACTTTAATGTAGCTTTATTTCAGGAGTTAAATGTAGCTTTATTCCTACGATGTATCTTATTTTCAGTTGTACCGTGTCGTAATGGAAAAAAATATAGTTTTAGAATAAAGTAGTGGCATTTTCTTTCCCTCAACTAATATCGAACATCGTGCAACAACTATAAAATAAAATAAAGATAGAACATAATGCCCTACAATAAGAGAGTACAAACTAATAATGCAAGTACATCCGAATTAAATGGTAGAACTGGAATACAGCTTAAAAACTACATGAAGGCATCATCGTCATCCTCCATCGATGCAGAATTCTTGCCCTTCGAGGATGTTTGGACGATGCAGAACTCTTGCCCTTCGAGGATGCAGTACTCTTGCCCTTAGACGATGCAGAACTCTTGCCCTTTGACGATGCAGCACCCGGAAGCGGCGCCATGAAGATATCATCTTCGTCCTCGCTCTCCTCATCCATAAAATGGATGCTTTCTGCAGTCCTTCCGAAAGTTTCACTCTTGGCTCCACTACCTTCTTCCACCTTGCATTCAACCTAAGAAGTTCTTTATGTACCTCCTCATAGGTCCTTTCAGGCCACCCAGACCTACGAATTGGTGAGCCAACTCATTCATTATGGTGTCACTACCGTGAGTTCGTCCCATGGAACTATCCTATTGTCCATCCCGAAATCGGTAGCTATCCTCGGAAGAGTGCTGCTCATCCTGGGGTGAAAACTACGATCGAAAGGATAATGGGACATATCGACTACACTACACTCGAATGCTTATCCACCTCCGCCTAAAGGGGTTTTATAGGTAGAGAGGAGAAAATGGCGGAAAGAACGATCGCAGTATGGCGGGGAAAGGGTTGGCGGGAAGGGTTGGCGGAAACGGTTAAGGAGGAAGATATGGCGGGAAGGGTTGGCGGGAAACGGGTGGCGGGAACATATGGAGGGAAAGCGTTGGCTGGAAAATATTGAGGGAAAGGGTTGCGTGAAAACATAAGTCAAGAGTGGAGCGGGATAGTATGTCGAGATATAGGCGGGAAAATTGTTCCGATGGTGCATTTTATTTCAGCATACATAGATGTTCAAATCAAAAAGTCGACATCGACATATGTAGATACAATGGGTCGCGACGTGGATAGATGAATCATTGTAGTCAACGACGCCACCTGGCCTTCCCTTCGACCGAAAGCTCCAAGCGATTAGGTGGTCGAGTTACACGAAGACCGCGACCGCACTCAGCTTGGTCTTCCGTGTCCGCGACTCTGCATTGGTGGTGGAGTCTGTAATCCTTGTTGCGAACCTGATGCCTCATTGTAGGCGTATGGTTGTTGTGACTGGGATAAAAGATGGGCTAATAACGTCCTCTCTCAAGAAATACGATTCATCTGCGTTAACATTGTCGCCGGTTTGGGTGTACTCATCGCTCCAATTTACATCGGGTATGCCCTGCACATAGAAACATTGTAAACAAAAATTGTTAGAGGATAATATGTAATATCACTGTAAATGCATTAAAATGTAAACATGAATACCTGATCGATCCTACTTTGTCTGTATCGGACATTGTACCTCGTCTTGGTTTAAATCTGGCAACGAGTCTCCTCGGGCATGGAGATCCTCGCGTGGAGAGATACGGCTGAGATCCTCACCTTGAGTGTATGTGCCATATCCTATGTATGCATATGGGTTTGGGGAAAGATACAGCTCGGGCATCGAATCCAAGCCCATGCCATGGTCCTGCGATGTCTGCCCCTGACGAAGCAGCACCGAAGAAGAGTGATGTAGTGGCAGAGAAGAGTCATGTCGTGGCAATGTCGTTGTAGTACTCGGACCCTCCCCCCGCTGGCCATGGCTTGTACGCGCCTCGCTCGGTCTGGACGACGGCTGTAACGCCCCGGATTCGATGCGCCAGGTGTCCGTCAGTTGTTCGCCGTCGTTGCCATGTCATGTGCTTGCGTGTTGCACTTTGCCATGTCATCTTCTGCATTTTATATCATGTCATCATGTGCATTTCATTTTGCATACGTGTTCGTCTCATGCATCCGAGCATTTTCCCGTTGTCCGCTTTTGCAATCCGCACTCCTATGTCTCCCGCGCCCTTTTACCTCTTTTCATGTGCGGGTGTTAAACGGTCTCGAATGGACCGAGGTTTGTCAAGCGGCCTTGGTATAGCACCGTAGACCGCCTGTCAAGTTTCGGATCATTTGGAGGTCGTTTGGTACTCCAACGGTTAACCGGTAACCGCAAAGCCTCTTTGTTTGCAGCCCAACACCCCTTTCTAAATGGCCCAAAACCCAGCAAACTCCCCTCCATGCTCTCGGTCGTTCGATCACGATCGCGTGGCCGAAAACCGCACCTCATTTGGACTCTCCTAGCTCCCTCTACCTATAAATCAGTCCCCTCCCCCGAAATTCGCGGATGAATCCCGCAGATCAAACCCTAGCAAATCGTCCCCGCGCCGCCGGACATGTCCGCCCCGGCCGGACGCGTCTCCGCCGCTGCCCGCGCCCAACCGGGAGCCGCCACGTGGCGCTCCACCGCCCTCGCCGCTGCTGCTCATGGAGCCCATCCGGCCCAGCAGGCCTCGCTCGCCTCGCAGCCGCCCGGTTGCGCCGCCGCCGAGCCAGCGGCGCCGCCGGCCGCCAGAGCTGGAGCTCGCCGCCGCCGGCGAAGGAAGCTCGCCGCCGCCGCTGCTGCTTTCCCGGCGCCGGCGACCGCGGCGCCGGCCGCCGCTTCGCTTCCGCGCGGCAAGCGCCTCTCCCGCTGGCGCCTCGAGCCTCCTCCTCGCCTCCGCCGTCCGGGATCCGGTGCGCTGCCCTCGCTGAGTGCCGCTGCCGCCGCCTTGTCGCCCTTTCGCCGCCGCCGCTGCCAAGAAGGCCAGGGTTCGCTGCCGTCCCGGCGGATCCGGCGAAGGACCGGCCGGATCCACCTTCTCCGGCCCTCCCCGGCCTCTTCCCCGACTCCGGCCGCCATCTCCGGCGAGGTCCGGCCTGCATCGAAGTCCGTGCAAGAGGTTGACTTTTTCCCCCTCTAAAATCCACTAAGTCCCGTGCATTTTTGTAATTTTGTTGCATTTTCGTTGCATCGTATCTCTGTCATCGTAGCTCCGTTTTGCGCGTGTAATATGTCAAAATGTTCGCCTCGAAGAGTAGATCATTTCATCTCATTGCATCATTTTCATTTGAGCTCATCTTGATGCCCGAAATGCTGTTAGAAGAGCGCTATGTGATGTTAGTTTCTGATTTTTATCAGAACTTGCACTTTTGTCATTTTTGCCATGATTGATGTGTGCATCCTATGGACTTGAGTCCTACATGTGTTTTGAAATATGCCATGTCTTCTTTCCAGTGGTGCTTGCTATGTATTTTTTTTATCTATGTGGTGACTAGCACAAGCATGCAAACTAGGTGTCTTGTTGTTGCTGATTTCAGCCCTGTTTAGCTGTTATTTTGATGCCATGTTAACTTGATGCTGCAGAGAGATCCATGCATATTTTGAGTTACTTCAGTAAGGATGTTTTGTAAAGCATGTCTTCCTCTATCCATCCATGCCCTTGTTTGAAATTATGGAGTGCCATAGCTTGAGTCAATCGAGCTCTACTTTTGCTATCAAATGTTTCCTGGCAGATTGTTTACATGTTATTCAATTTTGCCTAGGTTGTTGTGGTTGATCCATGTATGCTATGTTATTGTTCTTGCCATGTATGTCTTCTATGCCATGTCTTATTGATGTATGTATGCTTAGTTTATCATATAAGTCTCTGTAGTGAGTGCATTGAGCTTGTAAACATGCCCTCTCGTTATCAGTTTTTGACATGTCAGGTTGTTGAATCTGTTAATCTAGACTTTCGATATTGACATGGGTGTTGCTATATTTTCTGATCCTTTTGGCTTATGGTCACTAAAGGGCTTTTGTTATATGCTTTACCTGTAGATCATGCCCATGCCTTTTGTTATTATGTTGAGGCCCTGTAGCTTGTTGTTTTGATGCTTGCTATATGCCTAGTTGTTGTTTTGGACAGCTTGTCCTTTAAACTTGTATAGGGTGTATGTGTTGAACCGTTGCTCCGTTTTGAGTGTGCTATATATGAAACTTGCTTGATTTTGCATGTAGTTTCATATTATCATGTTGGATCCTTGTTTTGAGGTGTTTTGCTTGATGTTTGTGTGCATTTTGCACCAATGCCATGTTTATCTTGTTTTGCTCATATCTTCTAGGCCGTAGCTCCGAATCTAATGAACTTTATATGTAACTTGACTAGAATTTCGTGTAGATCATCGTGGTGCATATTAAATTGCTGTTTAACAAATTGAACATAAAGTTAGTCAGATCTGGACCAATTTCGAAATTTGCATATGAGGACTTACCGGAATTGTTATATGTTGTTTCCGGCCTCATTTAAACTTGCTTTGTTGTGTTGCTCTTGTTTGCATCATCTCTTTCCATGAGTAGCTTCATGTAGTCTTGTCATGCATCATGCTTGGTTGTGCATCATGTCTTGTTCATGTGTGGTGTGTTTACTATGTTGTGTGCTTCTTCTTGTTAGTTCCTGTTTCGTTGCGATCGTGAGGATTCGTTCGTCTACGCTTGGTTCGGCTTCATCCGTTCATCTTCTTCATGGACTCGTTCTTCTTCCTTGCGGGATCTCAGGCAAGATGACCGCTACCCTGGATCTCACTACTATCATTGCTATGCTAGTTGCTTCGTTCTTTCGCTATGCTGCGCTACCTATTACCTGTTTATCAAGCCATCCCAATTGCCATGTCAGCCTTTAACCTTTTTCACCCTTCCTAGCAAACCATTGTTTGGCTATGTTACCGCTTTGTTCAGCCCCTCTTATAGCGTTGTTAGTTGCAGGTGAAGATGAAGTTTGTTCCTTGTTGGAACATGGAGATGTTGTTCCTTGTTGGAACATGTTTACGTGTTGGGATATCACAATATATCTTATTTAATTAATGCATCTATATACTTGGTAAAGGGTGGAAGGCTCGGCCTTATGCCTGGTGTTTTGTTCCACTCTTGCCGCCCTAGTTTCCGTCATATCGGTATTATGTTCCCGGATTGTGCGTCCCTAACGCGGTCGGGTGATTTATGGGACCCCCTTGACAGTTCGCTTTGAATAAGACTTTTCCAGCAAGGCCCAACATTGGTTTTACCATTTGCTTCACCACCACCTACTTTTCCCTTGGGAGTAATTAACCCAAGGGTCATCTTTATTCAGCCCCCCCGGGCCAATGCTTGTCTAAGTGTTGGTCCAAACTAGAGCCACTTGCGGTGCCGCCCCGAGGCAACTTGGGGTATCGTCGGTTGCCGTACGTACTGCTCATCCGGTCGTGGCCTGAGACGAGATACGCGCGGCTACTATCAGGGTGTCGGCACGCCGGGAGGTCTTGCTGGTCTTGTTTTATTGCTGTGAAATGTCTTGTAGCCGGGATTCCGAGACTGATCGGGCTTCCCGGGGAGAAGGTCTATTCCTTCGTTGATCGCGAGAGCTTATCATGGGCTAAGTTGGGACACCCCTGCAGGGTATAAACTTTCGAAAGCCGTGCCCGCGGTTATGTGGCAGATGGGAATTTGTTAATGTCCGGTTGTAGAAAACCCGAAGTTGATCTTAATTTAAAATACACCAACCGTGTGCGTAACCGTGAGTGTCTCTTTTCGGGGATGATCGAGAGGAGAACACGGTTTCTGGGTTATGTCTGACGTAAGTAGGAGTTCAGGATCACTTCTTGATCATTATTAGTTGACGACCGTTCCTTTGTTTCTCTTCTCGCTCTCATTTGCGTATGTTAGCCACCATATCATGCTTAGCCGCTGCTGCAACCTCACCACTTTATCCCTTCCTTTCCCATTTAAGCTTTGCTAGTCTTGATACCCATGGTAATGGGATTGCTGAGTCCTCGTGACTCACAGATTACTACACCACCAGTTGCAGGTACAGGTTTTGCGATGATCATGACGTGAGAGCGATGTTTGCTTGTGTTGGAGTTCTTCTTCTGCTTCTTCTTCGATCAGGGGATAGGTTCCAGGTCGGCAGCCTGGGCTAGCAGGGTGGTTGTCGTTTGAGTTTCTGTTTATGTTTCATCCGTAGTCGGATGTTGATCTTGTGTATGATGTTGATGTATTCTTGTGGCATTTGTGCCTTATGTATGTATCCCCACTGTTATGTAATGTTGATGTAATGATATCCACCTTGCAAAAGCGTTTCAATATGCGGGTCTATCCTTGGTGGGACCGTCGAGTTCCTTTTGGATAGGGTCGCATATTGGGCGTGACAAGTTGGTATCAGAGCCTCGACCGACCCTAGGAGCCCCCTTGATTGATCGTGTAGTTTGGCCGAAGTTGAGTCTAGAAGAAAACTATTTTCGGAGTCTAGTTATATCGGAGAGTAGGAATTATTTTTACTCCTCAGCCCCTTCGTCGCTCTGGTAAGGAATCTTGACGTAGGTGTTTTGAATTACTCCTCTTCCCCTCAAATTTTTCTTTAGGTTCACGCAGTTGGTTTTCCGGTAGTTGTTCCTCAGCTCTTTTGTCCGGTGCATTTCTCGTCAAGTTGACCCGAGCCTCTTCATCTTTGCAAGTTCAATCCTCAGTTCTTCCTCTGACGTCGTTGTTTTTCCTTGTCCGAAGTTGTTCTTGTTTTTCCCAACCGCCCTCCCTTCTTCTTCTCGGAACCGAAGTTCGTAATCGAGTATGCTTCTTACTCGTGTGAAGTTTTTGCTCTCTCTCCTCAATGTTTTCAACCGGTGTTTTCTCTTCAAGATATTCGTCGTTTTCCCCTTCCAAGTTGCCTTTGTTTTTTCCCGCCCTCCCACCCTTTTCTTCCCGGAGTCTGACTCTCTCTCGGTCAGCTATCTCATTCGTGTGGAGCCTCTTCAGTCTTCCCTCAATTATTTCAACCGGTGAATTCTCGTCTCGATTCGTCATTCTTCATCTCTTTCTTTTCCGGTGGATTCAATTCAAGTTTTTCGGTGTTGATCATATTCTTTCTCTCGGATCAAGTGTTTTTCCCCTTGCTCGTTCGCCTCTCGCCAGTTTATCCTTCCGGAGTGCTCAAGTCATCTCAGGAGATTCGTCTGTCTTCCAATTAATTTGAGGTTGTCACCTCATTCAAATTTTTTTTTCAATTGTTCCGGTGCATCATCTATCGGTTCAACATCCCTCTTCCAACGGTGTTTTCTTTTAGTGGGCCCAAACCCACAGGTCTTTTTCCAGGATCTTACCTGACTCTTTTAATTTCCCCGGAGGTATTCTCAATTCTTTTCGGAGTTTGACGTAAGTATGAATTTCATCAGTCAGATGCTTTTCCAAGATCGATTTCAAATCATTTCATTGATTGGCTCAATCTCTTCGCTTTTCATTCTACCGGAGTATCTCAACAATTTTGTTGGTTTTTATCGTCATCCTTGAAGATCGAAGTAGAGTTTCTTTTAAATCTTGTCCGTTCCCCGGAGATTCATGGTGCTAGCTCGATGTTATCCTATCTAATTGTTTTCCAGTCGCGCAATTCTTTTCATCCATCCGGAGTATTTCAGGTGTTGCTTTCCCTCTCGATCGTCCGGAGGCCATCTTTTCTGAATATCTCTCCATTCTAAGTTTTCAGCTTCGTTCTCTCAGTTATTCTATATTCGTGCCCCTTCGTTCGTCTCAATATTCTTCCGGTGCTTCGTTCAAGTATTCTTCAATCAGTTCGTGATCTCTTTATTATTTTGCATCTAAATCCCCTCGAGCATATTGGTTCTTCTAATTTTTCCCGGCGATTCTTCATCAGTCATTTCGAATTCTTACGGCGGTTCGTTCAAGATTCTTTTTCCTTGATTATCATTTTAATCCTTTCGTTCTCTTCAATCCTACCGGTGGTTCATGAAGACTTTCTCAAGTTTTGTGCGATGTTTCCCCTTAATCCTTTTTCAACGAGAATAAGTATTATGCAAAAATCCATTGTTGGTCATCAATTTAATTTGATGAAGGATAAGCATACAATAAATCTTATTATTATTCCATCCAAGCTGATTAATCCCTTCCTTCGGAGTTTGTTCGTAATGAATAAATTCTACTTCCAAGTCTTTTCATCTTTTCTTTTCCGGAGTCCAATTTTCTCGGCCATTTCGTCGGAACCTCCATCTAAATCATCGCAAGCTCATCGTATTCTTTCATCCTTTATTTTATCTCATCATCCTTTCGTTACCGGAGTTCTTCATGGTGGTTCTTCATTATTCAATTCATTCTTCAAGTGTTCATCAAGATTCTTGTCGGTGGAGTTCAAGAATCTTTTCTTCTCGCTTCTCGAAGTGCAATTAATTATCCATATTCTTTTGAAGTGGAGTTTTGCATTTCTTCGTTCTTCTCAGCTATTTAATCTTTTCCGTTTGTGGTCGGCGATCAGCTCATAATTTTGAGATGTTTTCCACAAGTCCATAACAATCTTATTCTTTCGTTGTTGATTTTCTCAACAACTCCGCTCAATCCTTCCTTCTAAGTTCTTTCCATTCATTTCTCTCTCAATTCTTTCCGGAGATTTTGTGTCATCTCTTCGTCAAGTCTCATTCCATCTTTTGAAGTTCATGCTCTATTCTTTCCTTGTTAACCCGGAGTGCTGTCTAAATTCCTTCGTTATTATTCCTTTTCCATCTTGTTCTAACCAGAGTTGTTTCAGTGTCTATCTTGTTTCCATGAGAATTTGATTCTCGTCATTCTCGTCGTTCCAATCTTCTTCTCAAGTGCTCTTAATTCTTTGCTTCTTCTTTCAGTTCTTGTTTCACCTCATCCTTTTTCCCTTCCGTCTCGGTCCTAAGATCTCGGGACGAGATCTCTTGTTAGTGGAGGAGTGTTGTAACGCCCCGGATTCGATGCGCCAGGTGTCCGTCAGTTGTTCTCCGTCGTTGCCATGTCATGTGCTTGCGTGTTGCACTTTGCCATGTCATCTTCTGCATTTTATATCATGTCATCATGTGCATTTCATTTTGCATACGTGTTCGTCTCATCCATCCGAGCATTTTCCCCGTTGTCCGTTTTGCAATCCGGCACTCCTATGTCTCCGGCGCCCCTTTTACCTCTTTTCATGTGCGGGTGTTAAACGGTCTCGAATGGACCGAGGTTTGTCAAGCGGCCTTGGTATAGCACCGTAGACCGCTTTGTCAAGTTTCGGATCATTTGGAGGTCGTTTGGTACTCAACAGTTAACCGGTAACCGCAAAAGCCTCTTTGTTTACAGCCCAACACCCTTTCTAAATGGCCCAAAACCCAGCAAACTCCCTCCATGCTCTCGGTCGTTCGATCACGATCGCGTGGCGAAAACCGCACCTCATTTGGACTCTCCTAGCTCCTCTACCTATAATCGGTCCCCCTCGAAATTCGCGGATGAATCCCGCAGATCAAACCCTAGCAATCGTCCCGCGCCGCGGACATATCCGCCCGGCGGACGCGTCTCCGCCGCTGCCTCGCCCAACCGGGAGCCGCCACGTGGCGCTCCACATCCCCTCGCGCGCTGCCGCGGAGCCCATCCGGGCCAGCGGGCCCGCCTCGCCCGCACCGCCCGGTTGCGCCGCCGCCCGAGCCAGCGCGCGCCGCCTCGCCGCCAGCTTGCTCGCCGCTCGCCGCGCGGCGAAGCGAAGCTTCGCCGCCGCCTGCTCTCCTCGCCGCCGGCGACCCGCCGCCGGCCGGCCGCCGCCCGCTTCCGCCCGCGCGCCGAAGGCGCTCTCCCATGGCGCCTCCGAGCCTCCTCCTCGCCTCCGCCGCCCCGGGATCCGGTGCGCTGCCCTCGCCGAGTGCCGCCGGCCGCCTCGCCGCCGCCGGCCGCCCCGGCCCAGGCTGCCAAGCTTGGCCAGGGCTGCCCGCCGTCCCGGCCGGATCCGCGAAGGACCGCCGGATCCACCTTCTCCGCCCTCCCGGCCTCTTCCCGACTCCGCCGCCATCTCCGGCGAGGTCCGCCTGCATCAAGTCCGTGCAAGAGGTTGACTTTTCCCCTCTAAAATCCACCAAGTCCCGTGCATTTTGTAATTTTGTTGCATTTTCGTTGCATCGTATCTCTGTCATCGTAGCTCCGTTTTGCGCGTGTAATATGTCAAAATGTTCGTCTCGAAGAGTAGATCATTTCATCTCATTGCATCATTTTCATTTGAGCTCATCTTGATGCCCGAAATGCTGTTAGAAGAGCGCTATGTGATGTTAGTTTCTGATTTTATCAGAACTTGCACTTTTGTCATTTTTGCCATGATTGATGTGTGCATCCTATGGACTTGAGTCCTACATGTGTTTTGAAATATGCCATGTCTTCTTTCCAGTGGTGCTTGCTATGTATTTTTTTATCTATGTGGTGACTAGCACAAGCATGCAAACTAGGTGTCTTGTTGTTGCTGATTTCAGCCCTGTTTAGCTGTTATTTTGATGCCATGTTAACTTGATGCTGCAGAGAGATCCATGCATATTTTGAGTTACTTCAGTAAGGATGTTTTGTAAAGCATGTCTTCCTCTATCCATCCATGCCCTTGTTTGAAATTATGGAGTGCCATAGCTTGAGTCAATCGAGCTCTACTTTTGCTATCAAATGTTTCCTGGCAGATTGTTTACATGTTATTCAATTTTGCCTAGGTTGTTGTGGTTGATCCATGTATGCTATGTTATTGTTCTTGCCATGTATGTCTTCTATGCCATGTCTTATTGATGTATGTATGCTTA
Source organism: Aegilops longissima (assembly GCA_021605205.1). Lineage (NCBI taxonomy): Eukaryota > Viridiplantae > Streptophyta > Magnoliopsida > Poales > Poaceae > Aegilops > Aegilops longissima. The sequence goes on along the minus strand of CM038680.1, from coordinate 573,954,060 downwards.
GTTTATCATATAAGTCTCTGTAGTGAGTGCATTGAGCTTGTAAACATGCCCTCTCGTTATCAGTTTTTGACATGTCAGGTTGCTGAATCTGTTAACGAGACTTTCGATATTGACATGGGTGTTGCTATATTTTCTGATCCTTTTTGGCTTATGGTCACTAAAGGGCTTTTGTTATATGCTTTACCTGTAGATCATGCCCATGCCTTTTGTTATTATGTTGAGGCCCTGTAGCTTGTTGTTTTGATGCTTGCTATATGCCTAGTTGTTGTTTTGGACAGCTTGTCCTTTAAACTTGTATAGGGTGTATGTGTTGAACCGTTGCTCCGTTTTGAGTGTGCTATATATGAAACTTGCTTGATTTTGCATGTAGTTTCATATTATCATGTTGGATCCTTGTTTTGAGGTGTTTTGCTTGATGTTTGTGTGCATTTTGCACCAATGCCATGTTTATCTTGTTTTGCTCATATCTTCTAGGCGTAGTCTCGAATCTAATGAACTTTATATGTAACTTGACTAGAATTTCGTGTAGATCATCGTGGTGCATATTAAATTGATGTTTAACAACTTGAACATAAAGTTAGTCAGATCTGGACCAATTTCGAAATTTGCATATGAGGACTTACCGGAATTGTTATATGTTGTTTCCGGCCTCATTTAAACTTGCTTTGTTGTGTTGCTCTTGTTTGCATCATCTCTTTCCATGAGTAGCTTCATGTAGTCTTGTCATGCATCATGCTTGGTTGTGCATCATGTCTTGTTCATGTGTGATGTGTTTACTATGTTGTGTGCTTCTTCTTGTTAGTTCCTGTTTCGTTGCGATCGTGAGGATTCGTTCGTCTACGCTTGGTTCGGCTTCATCCGTTCATCTTCTTCATGGACTCGTTCTTCTTCCTTGCGGGATCTCAGGCAAGATGACCGCTACCCTGGATCTCACTACTATCATTGCTATGCTAGTTGCTTCGTTCTTTCGCTATGCTGCGCTACCTATTACCTGTTTATCAAGCCATCCCAATTGCCATGTCAGCCTTTAACCTTTTTCACCCTTCCTAGCAAACCATTGTTTGGCTATGTTACCGCTTTGTTCAGCCCTCTTATAGCGTTGTTAGTTGCAGGTGAAGATGAAGTTTGTTCCTTGTTGAACATGGAGATGTTGTTCCTTGTTGGAACATGTTTACGTGTTGGGATATCACAATATATCTTATTTAATTAATGCATCTATATACTTGGTAAAGGGTGGAAGGCTCGGCCTTATGCCTGGTGTTTTGTTCCACTCTTGCCGCCCTAGTTTCCGTCATATCGGTATTATGTTCCCGGATTGTGCGTCCCTAACGCGGTCGGGTGATTTATGGGACCCCCTTGACAGTTCGCTTTGAATAAGACTTTTCCAGCAAGGCCCAACATTGGTTTTACCATTTGCCTCACCACCACCTACTTTTCCCTTGGGAGTAATTAACCCAAGGGTCATCTTTATTCAGCCCCCCCGGGCCAATGCTTGTCTAAGTGTTGGTCCAAACTAGAGCCACTTGCGGTGCCGCCCCGAGGCAACTTGGGGTATCGTCGGTTGCCGTACGTACTGCTCATCCGGTCGTGGCCTGAGACGAGATACGCGCGGCTACTATCAGGGTGTCGGCACGCCGGGAGGTCTTGCTGGTCTTGTTTTATTGCTGTGAAATGTCTTGTAGCCGGGATTCCGAGACTGATCGGGCTTCCCGGGGAGAAGGTCTATTCCTTCGTTGATCGCGAGAGCTTATCATGGGCTAAGTTGGGACACCCCTGCAGGGTATAAACTTTCGAAAGCCGTGCCCATGTTATGTGGCAGATGGGAATTTGTTAATGTCGGTTGTAGAAAACCCGAAGTTGATCTTAATTTAAAATACACCAACCGTAATGCGTAACCGTGAGTGTCTCTTTTCGGGATGATCGAGAGGAGAACACGGTTTCGGGTTATGTCGACGTAAGTAGGAGTTCAGGATCACTTCTTGATCATTATTAGTTGACGACCGTTCCTTTGTTTCTCTTCTCGCTCTCATTTGCGTATGTTAGCCACCATATCATGCTTAGCCGCTGCTGCAACCTCACCACTTTATCCCTTCCTTTCCCATTTAAGCTTTGCTAGTCTTGATACCCATGGTAATGGGATTCTTTGAGTCCTCGTGACTCACAGATTACTACACCACCAGTTGCAGTGTACAGGTTTTGCGATGATCATGGCGTGAGGCGATGTTTGCTTGTGTTGGAGTTCTTCTTCTCGCTTCTTCTTCGATCGGGGATAGGTTCCGGTCGGCAGCCTGGGCTAGGTGGTGGTTGTCGTTTGAGTTTTGTTTATGTTTCATCCGTAGTCGGATGTTGATCTTGTGTATGATGTTGATGTATTCTTGTGGCATTTGTGCCTTATGTATGTATCCCCACTGTTATGTAATGTTGATGTAATGATATCCACCTTGCAAAAGCGTTTCAATATGCGGGTCTATCCTTGGTGGGACCGTCGAGTTCCTTTTGGATAGGGTCGCATATTGGGCGTGACAACGGCGCCGCACTCGGTCTGGCTGACCTCGGTACTGGCATGTTGTACGCTCCAGTGACAACGTCGTCGCCTCTACCACACTTCAACTTTGTTAGCATGTATTCTTTAACATGTTTATTGAATGACTTGACAGCCCTGGGTGGCATGCTTTCCGTCGCCATCTGCCCTATATCTTGGGCAGTTTGAAGCTGGAAAAATATTTGGTTGTTATTTGGTTGAAATGATTATGAAATGATGGACCTGAAAAAAATACTAGTGATTACTATTTGGTCATGATAGTAAGCTGCATGCAGCTCAACAGGTCTCTGCATCTGCTCATCGTGCGTGAGATTTGTTGGTATCGTAGCTGGTTGACCGGCCAGGCTTGTACGCGTGTTGATGCAGTACCACTGCTTGTACGCTTGAGCTGTACTTTTATCGTATGGTCTGCAAAATTATATAATAACATCAACCGTTGTGATGAAAGCAAAGCATCTTCGCGCATCGTATGGTCATCGTAATAAATAATGTAAATAAAATGTACCTAAGTTGATACACTCTATCTGCTAGAAGCGTCATTTTCCCACTTCTGTACCCATTGAATGTTGTGTTCCCTCCAATCGTAAAGACTCCAACCGTGGCCCATATTGGTTAGCCTGCAAATTATGTTACAAAGTGTGAGTTTAGTAAATTAAAAAGGACACTAACTATTTAGGGAGGTCACATCTTACTTATGGGTTTCCTCGTCGGTACATCTTGGAAAAGGTGGTGGAATCTCTTGATACTGAGATCGAACTGTCTCATGACACGATCTGGGTTGTAAGGCTCAACACACCACAGGAACAATAAGTAGCAGCGAGTCAGCCAGAATGCACTATCGGTCAACATGCCTGGTGTGATGGTTCGTATATTAAAGACCATCTGTACATGCTCCTGAGTCCATGGGTTCCATGTGACTACGGACTCATCAAGTACCTCAAACTGCTGGTGGTATATAGGATAACAATTTTTGGATTACTTGGAGACCAATGTTTCCGTGCCTTTGTCCACCTGCTGGCCATAGTTACACAGCTGCCCTCGCTATAGTCATATGGGTGTATGGGATTTATTATACGAGGTCGTCCTACAGGGAGGTATTCCCAGGACCACAACTGTACAAACTCGTAGGGGACACAAAGTAACGGAGCTTTTTGTGCGAAGGAAGTTTTTTGTGTGGCATCACACAAGCCTCCATATGTATGAGATAGAATGGCAGAACCGAAGCTGTATTTTGGCTGCTCGGGTAAAGGTTCATCTACCATCTTCTCCACAATGGAGATGAGACCAGGGAGAACTACATCCCCGTGTGAATTTGGAAACATAACCCCGAGGAGCCACAACAAATACGCAAACAGATGTCTTTTCCTCGTCTCAGAATCAGCGAAGCTAGAAATATTAAGAAAGTTATCATGAAGCCAGGGGAGTGGGATGCCACGAGGGCCACCAGTACGTCGTGATTCTAGCATTGTCATCCCAAGACGGTCTGATATATTTTGTGCCCAAGTTTTAGACACTTGTCGAGAGACTAACGGCTCACCTCTAATTGGTAGAGCAAGGATCATAGAAACATCTTTCAGTGTAGGTGCAAGCTCCCCAAAACGAAAGTGAAAGGTGTGGGTTTCAGGTCTCCACCGGTCAACGAGGGATGTCAAAAGGGATGGGTCCAAACGTAACTGGGATGTGTCTTCGCTTGATGTGAGCCTAGCAAAAGCATGTAGTCCATAAGCGTCAAGGTGAGGAATGAAATAATTGTGTATTGGCCAGGTTTTCTTTATGGTTCGAAGTCTGAAACTCCGATAATCATGTTCTTTATTTGGGTTCAAAAAAAGGTGGCAACGGTGGCCGGCGTCATGAGGCACCTCCAAAAGTCGCGGCACTTCAGCCATAACCTGCACACAAACATACAAAAAAACAAACAGATTCAATGTACAATAAATATATATACAACAACACAAAGAGATTCAATAATACAAACAGATTCAATTTATATTAATAAAAGTTTAATACAAATATAAGTAGACATAGCGAGTACAGATACAAACATAACTAGACATCATGCGGTGTTGTTCGCTCGATACGGGCATTCCCTACGTGAATGTCCAGGACACCTACAAACGCGGCATCGCCTTGGTTCTCCCATCTGGCTATGGTCCATGTCATTGCGATGACGCCTAGACTGACATCGTCCCTTGGCGGTTCTCATCAAGTCGGCGTTCGGAACCCATTTCGGCCCATCTGGCCACAGCATTTTGTAGTTCATATCAATGCCCCAGGCCCAGAACTCACCGTTCCAAGTGTTGTACAGATTGTACATGTTGAAGTACGGTGATATGTATGGCTCAACACTGATTTTTGATCTGTAGTCGCCGGAGCACATGACTACAAGGGTAGCCCTCAAGCTTGGGCTTGTTACCGTGCACTCACAGGACGTTGGGCGAGGTGACAGCTTGCTTTTTTGATCCTCTGTGGTGACCCTTAACGTACTTGGCTCGCACATTTACCTCCCACTTATTCCTAAGTGCGTCCACTTTCCTGCAGCCATGGCTTTGGGACTTCTTTGCTTTCTCGTCCAGATGTCTTTGCATCTTCTTGGACCATGGCTTGTTCAATTCAACTAGTGCTTTAGCCACGGTAACCCTGTCTGCAAAGTATGACAGGGTCCGGTTCCAAGTTTCTTCAATTAGGGCTGTGATTGGCAAGGCTCTCACCCCTTTAAGAACACCATTGTACACCTCTGACATGTTGCTGGTCATTATTCCATACCGAGCCACGGTGTCGTGAGCCTGCGCCCACTTGGACAAATCAGGGCAATTCTCGCCGATCCACTGGCTCAAATTTATGGCCGTCCTTCGACCCCTCCGGTCTTCTCTTTGCGGCAAGGCCGCGCGCTCGATCTCACCATTGATACCTGCCGGATGGCATTCATTTTGGCTTGAGTTTTCTGCATGCACATCCTCTTGAATAACTTGAACCAATCCTTATTCTTGAATTTGTAGTAAAGTTTGCTGCCAAATGCCGCATGCACCACCTTCCCTCTAGATCAGGCCACTTCCACTCTTTCCGACGATCGCTTAATTATGTCGAGAGCACTTAATAATCCTGTGTTGCGATCGGAGATGATGCAAACACCTGAACGCTCTTTCACGACACCCATCTTCACGCAGCTCGGGAACCACAACCAGCTATCTTTGTTCTCGCTCTCGACCGGTGCGTATGCAATAGGAAGAAGCTGATTATTTGCATCTGCTGCAATCGCCACCAATAGTGTGCCCTTGTACTTTCCGGTGAAAGGTACCATCAACTGATAATACTGGGCAACAAAGTGCACGAAGGCTTGTATAGTCGGGCGAATGCCTGAATAAGCGATCCAGATTAGCTCACCGGGTTCTTTGGGTTACGACGTTCTCTCCGCCAAACTTGAGTCCCCTGTTAGCACTTGCTATCGATGAAGCATTCAGGGGCATAAGAATAGGCCTCCTCATAGGTTCCATACAAGTTCTTGAATATATTTTCCTTCGCACGCCTAGCCTTGTTGTAGCTGATGGGGAAGCCAATCTGATCTTCTCGCATCTTTTGCAAAGCCCTAACACTAATGTTGAGACTTCCCTGCACAATCGTTTCCATCACTGTGCCACATATCTTGCCGTCACATTGCAGTGATCGAAAAGAGTCCCGGCTTGCTCACAGCTATGCTGCACTATTTTGTGATATGCCATGGTGACATACCCAGGCTTGATCTAGCGAGAACTCTTCCGGCAACCTTCGCGGTGTGGATGCATATGACCTTCAACTCTTTTTATCAGACTGCTTCACTTTTTGCTGGCGGTGGAGGGCGATTGCATACCTATTAATTGCTTGGTAAGCAGACTTCTTGTCCGGGAAAACCTGCCCAACCTCCGTGCTCCCGCTTCTAGGCCGAAGCAGAGTGAAATTCATTTGTGATGCTCATATCCTGTAAAACCCAGGTTGCGGTGGCGCCACGACCGCCCTCACGGGAGGAACATCTTCTTCGCTTGACTCGGAAGACGGAAGAGTGATCGTCATCATCGGCGCCCCGCTAATCCCTCCACGTGTTCACTCATGTCAACGGCCGCAGACCAATATCCCATGTCATACACAGGCTGGTCGCCGTCGGTTACGATGGGCGATGCTAGGGGCTAATGTGATGGCCAACTCGACCTCACCGCCCTGCTACTGCATCCGCAACATCGGTGACTGAAATGAACTCCACATACACCATCGGCTGACCAAACACTGGGTTATTGGGATTGCTTGCAAACCTCATGTACGACCCCACGATCGATCACTGTGACGGGCCGCAAACCCCAACGGGCAGGTGTCCCATCATTTGCTCCGACAGCGACGAAGGCCTCCATTGTCATTTTTTCCGCTGCATCCCTGGGCCAAACACCGCTCGGATGCACCTTCTGACAGCTGTGTAACCCACGTTGACCATGTCTCTAACTACAACTGTACTCGACTCGCACAAGGACACATCCACCCCGAAAGGACCGTCGCGTAAGATGTTCCCATAGTACACTACTAAATTTTCCATAGTACCTAACCAACATACATGTTTACATTTCAAACAATTAGTAACTGAACATTTAGTAGTAGTACGATGACAACATTTACATATCATACGACTAAAATAATAATCGTATTATCGTTACAAATATTCATAATATTACGAGATTTAGAGGGTTTTTTTCTCAAACTCGTCTACAAGCGTCACGAACTAAAACTCTCTTTGCTTTTCTCTAACTACCCCAAAAATATCCTAAATTGATTCTCATAACATGCAAAAACTGAGCTTTTGAAAAAACGACTATTAGTAAAAACTATTTTTCTTACAACAGGTTATGACAAAACCCATGATAATTACTCGCTATCCAAACAACCACTAAACATAATATTACGGAAATAACATTTTAATATCATATGAGTAAAATATTTAATTTCTTCCGGCTTTATATAATGTTTTTCATATCATACGATAAAATTCATTTATTAACAAATAATAATATTTGCAGCGGCATGCACATTTTTCACAACAGTACATCAATATAAAAAATATTAACAAAATTACGGTGTCATTTTATACCTTAGCTCAAATATGGATGTGCTTGCGAATGCAATTAAGCGTCCAAATAGTTCGAATAAATATCCGTCACCAGTAATATATGAATGGAGTCGACCTATTATCACATGAACATCAATATTACACACGGATTTTTCTTTCTGCTATCAAAAGTATGAAAATAGCACTTGCATATATGTGGTCATCGCCTCAAAAGGGACAGCGAAGATGGTAACACAATTTCTTCAATCACGTCATCTCCTCCTTGTTTGCTACTAAGATGAATTATTTTACCTAATTACATACATCATTAAGTACATTAGGACCTAATCTTAACATATAAAATTTAGATTATTGCGACATAACAAAGTAGACCTACGGTTTTCTAACTATAAACTTATTAATAAACATACCACATGAAATAACATACCAATTTTTTTCTTAATTACCGTATTAAGATCTTCTCGCATGTCAATACTAATGGACGCGGCTAACATTGATACAACATCTTCTAAAGAAAATAGTATAAATGCAACATCTGTAGTTTGAAATTGTTTCTAACCTCTAAGCACTAACATTGCATAGCTAACTAGGAGCTAAAAGACTAACTAATTACCACCCTGCATGCAAAAAAATAATGTATTGCAAAGCTCATACCTTGATCTTCAACTTCGTACTTCACTTCGCTAGGCAAATCCTACTGCTGAAGCTCTAAATGACTCCAAAAATTTATGAAATAATGTCTAACACAACACAGAACACATAGTTATGAACTAAACAAAAAGAGTAAAAACATCATGCATGCGAATCTAAACCAACAAAATGGATAGATCTTACCTTCTTCTATCTTTTCTTCAACTTCACCATATTCAAAATCCAACTCTAAATCGCCCTAAATCACGAGTAAAAGTGCCTAGTGAGTTTATCTTTCTCTCTGTTCTTACACACTCAGAGATGAGAAAATGAGGCAGAGACAGTGTGCTTCCGCTCGGAGCAGATGTATACTATATAAAAGGAAGAGGATCCCTGTAGTGTTCGCGAGTGAGTGATTCCCACAATGCCGTCGCATCCGCTGAAGAAAGCCGGAGTGATTCCCGCCCATCAAATTCATTGTCGTCCCGCGTAGGAATGAGCGCTGTTTGCAACAGGGATAATCGCCCTAAATCACGCGCGTGGGAATGAGCGCGTTAAAGCTACAGGGAATCACTCGCGTGGGAATGAGAGCAGGGCGTCTGCGTCCGTTGTCACGTCAGGGAAAGATGCCGCCTCCTCCCGTGGCGGCCTGGCCCACTCCTCGGCCCACGCGCAGCAGGGGCTGTCGGCCAGGGAGCGGCAGCGCCAGGGGTGGCCGCCTCGCCCGGTGGCGGCTGGGCCCACCTGGCCCGCCCCGTTCCGTCGTGGCGCGGTGTGCAGCTGGCTTTCCCGTTCGCCTCGGTCGCCGCCTCCTGGCGTGGCGGCAGTGCCACGTGTCTCCTGCCGCACCTGCCGCCACTAGTGAGGGGGTCCTTTTTGAAAATTTTATCCGCAGGTAGTCCTTTTTGGCAATAGCGTTCGATAGGGGGTCCTTTTGGACAAAAAATCCAGGACGGAGAGGATCGTGTTCGATGTTGCCAAGATACCCTTGCCCTACAACGGGATCCTTGGCCGCCCAGCGCTGGCCAAGTTCATGGCGGCGTCACACTACGCCTACAACACCCTGAGGATGCCAGGGCCTGTGACGATCATCACCATCCCCTCCGACAAGAAGGATGCTCTGATTTGCGCTGACCAACTGTACCAGCAAGCAGTTGCAGTAGCTGCCGCCACTAGGGCACTTGCTCCTGCCGCTGGGACTCCAGGAGGGAAGAATAAGAAGAAAACCGGTGAGACCTCGGACACCCACTCCGGCAAGCGCACCTCTTCGGAGTGCAGCGCTACCGTCGAGGACGTGCCAGAGAGCTCCACCGGCGGAAACAAGAAGCCCAGGGCCATACCGCCGGGAACCAAGAAGGTTTCCGTCAATGAGGACGGCGCGGGAGGAGCTTTCACCATAAGCTCCACCTTGGACGACAAATAGGAAGACGCGCTCATCACCTTCCTGCGGGCGAACGTCGATGTATTTGCATGGCAAGCTTCCAACATCCCCGGTGTTCCCAGGGAGGTGATTGAGCACCACCTTGCTGTCTGCCCTCATGCGCGGCCCGTCAAGCAGAAGGTCAGGAAGCAAGCTTTGGAACAACAAGAGTTCATCACAGAAGAGATCCGAAAACTGGAAGCAGCGGGTTTGGTAAGAGGAGTGCTCCATCCAACGTGGTTGGCCAATCCGGTCGTGGTGCGCAAGGCAAATGGGAAGTGGAGACTGTGTATTGATTACACAGACATCAATAAGGCTTGCCCTAAAGACCCCTTCCCGTTGCCGCGCATCGACCAGATTGTTGACTCCACGGCTGGGTGTGATCTGCTGTTATTCCTCGACGCCTACTCCGGCTACCACCAAACCTCATGACAAGAGAAGACAAAGAGAAAACAGCATTCATCACCCCATGTGGTACGTATTGCTTCATACAGATGCCTTTCGGGTTGAAGAGTGCTGGTTCGACGTTTGCAAGAGCGGTCCAGATTGGTTTTGAACCCCAGCTCCATAGAAATATGGAAGCTTATATGGATGACATAGTGGTCAAAACCAAGGACAGGGCAACCCTCATACCGGATTTGAAAGAAACATTTGCAAACCTGCGCAAGATCAATCTCAAGTTGAACCCTGAGAAGTGCGTCTTTGGCGTCCCGTCCGACAAGCTTCTCGGGTTCTTGGTGTCACAGCGTGGGATAGAAGCCAATCCGGACAAAATCAAAGCTATAGAGCAGATTGAAGCACCCAAGCGAATCAAGGATGTGCGTCGGCTTGCTGGTTGCGTCGCCGCCATGGGCAGGTTCATTTCAAGTTCGCTGAAGCGCGCCTTCCCTTTTCAAGATCCTGAAAAGGCGGGCCCAATGGAGTGGACGCCAGAAGCCGAAGCAGCATTGCAAGGTTTGAAGAAATACCTCTCTTCCACGCCGATACTAGTTGCGCCCAGGCCACGAGAACCGTTGCTGCTATACCTGGCGGCAACGGACCAAGTGGTCAGCGCCGCACTGGTGGCGCAGAGAGAGGTTGACGACGAGGAGATGGCAGCGGCGGAGCCCGGCACCACCAACGCAGAGACGACACAGCCAATTGGAGTACCGCCGAAGAAGAAAATGATGCAGCACCCGGTCTACTTTGTCAGTTCCCTCCTGCAGGTGGCTAGATCAAGGTACTCTGGCGTGCAGTAACTGCTCTTCGGCCTTCTTATGGCCTCGAGGAAGCTGCGTTGCTACTTCCAGGCGCACGAGATCACTGTCGTCACTCGATTCCCTTTGCAATGGATATTGCACAATCCAGATGCAATGGGAAGAATTGTGGAATGGGCACTGGAGCTGTCTAGCTTTGGCCTCAAGTTTGAAAGTACTTCGATGATTCAGAGCCGAGTCCTAGCGGAGTTCATTGCAGAATGGACCGCAACACCTGACGAAGAAGCCCAAGAGACTGCTCTCCCCGGCAAAGAGGCAAGTTGCGATTGGATCATGTACTTTGATGGAGCTTTCTCCTTACAAGGCGCCGGGGCTGGCGTACTGCTTGTCGCGCCCACCGGAGAGCACCTCAAGTACGTGATCCAGATGTGCTTCCCCAGGGAGGTGTCAACAAACAATACGGCGGAGTATGAAGGGCTGCTTGCCGGTCTTAGGATCGCGGCGGACCTCGGAATCAGGAAACTCATCGTCAGGGGAGACTCACAGCTTGTCGTCAAGCAAGTCAACAAGGATTACCAGAGCCCGTTGATGAAGGCCTACGTCGATGAAGTGAGAAAGCTGGAAGAGCGTTTCGACGGGATACAGGTTGAACACGTTCCCCGAGCGGAGAACGATATCGCCGACTACTGTCAAAACGCTGCTGCCCTCAAGCTACACGTGGAACCAGGTACCTTTGTGCTTCAGCTAACTCAGCCATCCGTTGATCCATCAACAGAGCAGAATAAGAGGAGGAAATCAGGGCCCGGCAAGTACTTTTCCGCCGAGCTCCCCGGAGCCACCGGCAAGGATGTTGCCAGGGATACTGAGCCCGCCACGGGACGGCTGGCTCCGGCGGAGCGTCAAGCTCTTGCCATCGAGGCAGCCACCCCTACTGCGGAGGAGATGCCTTTAGTCCTCGCCGTCGAGCCCCAGGCTCCGGCGTGGGCACAGCCTACCGTCCGATTCCTCCAAACAGGGGAACTTCCTGAGGAGCAGGAAGAAGCGGAAAAAGTAGCCCGTCGCTCCACCATGTACCAGTTCGTCGATGACGTTCTGTACAGAAAGAGGCCGAACGGTGTGAAATTGAAGTGTATCCCTCGGGAAGAAGGACCGGGGCTGTTGGCAGAGATACACGGAGGCGTATGTGGATCCCACATTGGGTCAAGGGCCCTTGCCGGCAAGGCGTTTCGGCAAGGCTTCTTTTGGCCCACCGCCCTCCAGGATGCGACGACACTAGTCACCAGGTGTGAAGCGTGTCAGTTCCATTCAAAGAAGCTTCATCAGCCAGCTCAAGCCCTCCAAACCATTCCTCTCTCCTGGCCCTTCTCGGTTTGGGGGCTCGACATACTGGGCCCTTTCCCCCGCGCTGCCGGGGGTTTTGAGTACTTGTATGTTGCCATCGACAAGTTCACAAAGTGGCCGGAGGTGGAGGCGGTGAGGAAGGTCACAGCTCAGTCAGCCGTCGAGTTCTTCAAGGGACTAGTGTGCCGTCTTGGCGTACCCAACAGAGTTATCACCGACAACGGCACACAGTTCATAAGCCGCACCTTCATGCAATATACCCAAGACCTCGGCAGCAGAGTTTGTTTCGCTTCCGTTGCTCACCCGCGAAGCAATGGTCAAGCTGAGAGGGCAAATGCTGAAGTACTGCGGGGATTAAGAACCAAGACCTTTGACAGGCTGCACAAGAGTGTAAGGCGCTGGATTGATGAGTTGTCGGCGGTTCTTTGGTCGGTCAGGACGACGCCAAATCGAGCCACCGGCCAGACACCTTTTGCCCTGGTGTACGGGGCAGAAGCAGTTCTCCCATCGAACTCATATCTGGGTCACCTCGAGTGCTCGCTTATGACGAGCTCGAGCAAGAGCAACTGCGGCAAGATGACGCAGTGCTCCTTGAGGAAGATCGTCTTCGGGTGGCTATGAGAGCAGCACGCTACCAGCAAGCCTTGCGTTGCTACCATAGCCGCAGGGTTCATGCCCGAAGCCTTGAGGAAGGCGACCTTGTCCTTCGGCGCGTTCAATCGGCCAGGAATTCCAACAAGTTGACGCCAAAGTGGGAAGGCCCTTATCGGGTAATACGAGTCACCAGGCCTGGCGCAGTCCGCCAGGAGACCGAAGATGCTGTTCCGGTGAGCAACTCCTGGAACATTGAGCATCTTCACAAGTTTTACCCGTAAGGCGCGGCTCGCCGGGCCCCCCGGCAAGCCACCTTTTGTGCAAGCATTGCCGATGATGCATGTAACCCTTTGTACAAAGCCAGGCGCAGACCCTGAGCATAAATAAATGAAGCGATGGCGCCCTAAGTTATAGCATGCATGCTAGGTCGAGTCTCGTCCTTGGTTAGGGTTGATAGTGCTCAGCAGCGACTAACCCCTAGATTAGAGGTCGAGTGTGCGTCTCTTTGCCGTCCTTTTGTCTTCTTTGGTTCGCAGGACTCACAGATATCCTTGCCGGATCACTTGAGGACGAAAGAGAAAAGAGGGACGGACTGGCATCTAGACCCCGGCAAGCCAGTATTATCGGGGGCTGCAAGTACAGAGATTCACCCACGGCAAACCAGAGTTGCCGGGGGCTACAACTTCAGATAAGTCTTTCATCCCTTGTCATGCATTTCCTTATGGACTGAGGTATGTGAAACCTCGTTTTTTCCCAAAGCTACCGTGCTCCCCTGAAACTCTAGGCCCTAGGGCCCGTTCCTGGGGCCAGGTTTGGTCGTAGTCGCGGCAGCAAAATGATGAAACGAGGAGCCTGAACCCACCTCATCCCTGCCTCCGCCAAAAGCGTGATAAAGGTCGAGCTAAGTGGGAAGACGGCGGGGCCTGTTGCCGGGCAAGGAAATGTTTATCTTATGGATATCAAGGATTACTCCTTGTCGTGGGTTCTACCCGCAAACAAATGACCCGGCAAGCATCCCTTTTTCATTAAAAACATTCCACTCAGGTACAGTCCATAGGGGATGAAAAACACGAATGATGGGATTACAAGTTTCAAATTCAGCTAAGGCCTGAAGGCTTACAAACTAAAAAGAGATAAGATGCCCGTAACCCCTCTCTTGCCCCTCTCTTCAGGAGGCAGGTCGAGGAGGCGAAAAGGGCAAAAGGGGCGCCTAGGCGAGCTATGAGTGGCAGAAGACACCAAGAGAACATCTCAATGGCCGTCCGAAGGCTGGATGGTGATGGCGGCGCCGGAAGCAGAGCTCGAAGACGAGGCGGCAGGACGTCAGCACGCGTCAAAGGCGTCGGTGCCCACGTGCTCCGATTCGGCGGCCTCGCCGCCCGCCCTCTTCCTCTTCCGCAGCCTCCCAACGCCAGCCGCCCAAGGAGACGACCCCAAGAAGTTCAGGAATCCGGCGACACGGATGATGGGATCGTCGGTGCCGCACGGAGCGGCGCCCGACACCTAGTCGGACCCGTCATCCTGTCCCGTGATCGTGGGGAGTGGACGCCTTGAAGACCACGCCCCGGCCCCATTCAGTAAATGGGCCGCGCCTACCTCCCTCCGTTTATGGGGAAGGCGCGAACCGCCCCCTTTTTTACTACGACGTGACGCATGCGCGCAGAGCTCAGCCCCACGCATGCCGCCCACGTCACGCACGCCTCCCCACGCCGAGCCACGCGCGGGAGGAATGGGAAGGACAGCGCGCGAAGAAACTTACCACGGTAAAAACTACCCCGCCTGCCCGCGCACCGTTTTTGGGCCTAGCCCAACGACGTGATTGCGCTTACGTGTGGCCCAGGCCCGGGGGCTCCTGTCGGTGTACAAAAATAGGGGTATGCTTTTTGTACCCCTATAACTGTGCACGGGCAGTCCGAGCCACGGATGCTGCCACACTGAGCGAGGCGAGGGAGGTGAGCCAAGGTAAGGCCAACGCTCAAGAGGAACAGAACAAACGCTAAGACCAAGACCACAAAGAGCAAAGGGGACGGAGCGGACTCCCCCGGCAAGATCCTTGCCGGGGGCAGTTCTAGCAAACCCGGCAAGACCCTTGCCGGGGAAGCTCGCCCCACACCTACGCAGCGAATCACCCTTGAGTCCATTACCCCATGGGGCAAGGATTCGGGAGACATCCCCGTGGTGGCATGCAGATCTTTGTGAAGACATTCACAGATCGATACATACTATCAAGGATGATGACCCTTGGCGGGATCCTCGCCAAGGAGGACCACGAGGCCCCGGCAAGAGCCTTGCCGGGATGACAGCGGTGCCGCAGCAAGACCCTTGCCGGGGCCCGGCAAAACCCTGCCGGGCTGCGACAAAGCCCCTGCCAAGGACACCCATAGGGCCACCATCGGGCCCGCACCAATCGAGCCTCCATCATGCAGTTGCCGACCCAACCAGTTGGGCAGGCACCTGCGTGGCGGCGAGCGAACCTTCATGGAGACCCACCACGGCACCACCTCAGCTGCCTGCCTGCCTACGTGGCACCACAGGCACCGCTGGCCAGGACGCGTGTCAACGCGAAAGGAAGCGGCAGCGGACGAGACTGGGCTCTCCCCCGTCCTCGGTAAAGCAAGGACACCTAAGCAAGACGCATTTATGGCGCCTTGTCATGTAATGCGAGGGATAAACTCGTATGACTGTACCCTGTCCACCTCATGTACGCCATTGTGGCAACCCCTTTCCCTATAAAAGGAGGCCCAAGGCGACCAGGAGGGGGATTCGGCTTTTTGGAGCTCTTCATGCCCCATAGCTAGCTGAAGAACACAAATAAGCTAACCACCAAAGCAGGAGTAGGGTTTTACGCACCCCGCGGCCCGAACCTGGGAAAAGAACCCGTGTGCTATCTGTTTGATCTGCTCTTCTCACGACCCCGCGCCCCGCAACCGTAGTAGGGATTCTTGTGATCCCATAGGTGTCGTCTCCGCACCGACACGCCTTAAGCAAGATGACATGATGTAGAGGGATAAATTCATGCAATATGATAGAAACCCCATCTTGTTATCCTCGATGGCAACAATACAATACGTGCCTTGCTGCCCCTACTGTCATTGGGAAAGGACACCGCAAGATTGAACCCAAAGCTAAGCACTTCTCCCATTGCAAGAAAGATCAATCTAGTAGGCCAAACCAAACTGATAATTCGAAGAGACTTGCAAAGATAACCAATCATACATAAAAGAATCCAGAGAAGATTCAAATATTGTTCATAGATAATCTTGATCATAAACCCACAATTCATCGGTCTCAGCAAACACACCGCAAAAAGAAGATTACATCAAATAGATCTCCACGAGAGAGGGGGAGAACATTGTATTGAGATCCAAAAAGAGAGAAGAAGCCATATAGCTACTAACTATGGACCCGAAGGTCTGAAGTAAACTACTCACACTTCATCGGAGAGGCTATGGTGTTGATGTAGAAGCCCTCCGTGATAGGTTCCTCCTCCGGCGGAGCTCCGGAACAGGCCCCAAGATGGGATCTCGTGGGTACAGAAGGTTGCGTCGGTGGAATTAGGTTTTGGCTCCCAGTCGATCGCTTGGGGTGCGAGGTATATATAGGAGGAAGGAGTACGTCAGTGGAGCAACAGGGGTCCCACGAGGGTGGAGGGCGTGCCCTGGGGGGTGGGCGCGCCCCCTACCTCATGCCTTCCTCCTTTCTTTCTTGACGTAGGGTCCAAGTCACCTTGATCATGTTCGGTGAGAAAATCACGTTCCCGAAGGTTTCATTCCGTTTGGACTCCCTTGGATATTCCTTTTCTTCCAAACTCTGAAATAGGCAAAAAACAGCAATTCTTGTGCTGGGCCTCCGGTTAATAGGTTAGTCCCAAAAATAATATAAAAGTGGATAATAAAGCCCATTAGTGTCCAAAACAGTAGATAATATAGCATGGAGCAATCAAAAATTATAGATACGTTGGAGACGTATGAGGCCTCACGACTAAGTCCTCACACTAGGACATCTGCTGTGACAATTCCACGACACTCGCCGTGGCGCCGCCGTCTCGCATTGTCAACATAGTCAACGAACAAGAGGAATCAGGAGATGACTTTAATTGGAGAGGATGACTGTGGATCCCACCAAGGCCATAGCCGCACGTAGGCAAGTGCCTCCTTATTATATACAACTCTAAATTTTTTGCTTCCTCCTGGTTTCCTGACATCATGGTCCCACACCATTGTTAACTTATATAGTCAATAAATGAAAGAATTGCACAAGGAGCGGCCGACAGCTGGGACCCAGCAGCTCGAGCAGTATTTGTGTTTTTGACGTGTGAGCAGAGTTTTTCTTCAGCGATATTTTTGTTGTTGTTCACAGGAGCAGGGTATGAACTGGGCGGGCTGTGGCCCGTCTGGCCCAGGCTATTATTTTATGTCGACCAAATATCCAGCCCAGATATTAATATTTAAATGTGAAAATGGCTAGCCCAGCTATTCTTTTTTTTTTTTGCAGATTACCCAACCCAGTTCAGCTTGTTATTCTCCGGGCTGCATTAGACTTGCCAAGAAAATGGGCTTTAATTAATGGGCTGTAATTAAAAAAATTGGTTGTAAATATAAAAAATGCACCGAACAGGTACAATTTTTAATTCTTCTAAAAAAAGTTACACTTTTTAATTTCATTACTTGTTGCGCTTGCAAAATTTCGTTGGATTTTTACCTAATAAAAATTATATTTAAATTATATTTAATCTGACTCTAAATTTCGGGTTAAAATATATTTCGGATCCCATCAAAATATTGGAAATTTTGTTGAATTTTTTTAGAAGTTTGCTGAAATTATTAACAAAGTCCTGGCTAGAAATGGGCTGTAATTTTAACAAACAGTAAATGGGCTGAGTAAATTCCACTAGAATTACAAAATGGGTTGTACATAACAAATCATGAATGGGCTATATGTTCTCTGCCACAGATGTGATGGTCACTTGTGGGCCTACTAAGTTGACGCGTACGCAAGGCTTTGTCAACTTATAGTCAACACTCGATTCTATTAGCAGTGGCCGTTGGATGTCCATCTAACGGCTGTGGTGCTTCTTCAATCTCGGGTATTCATGCTTCAGCCACCCAAACCACCGCCGGCGGTACCACCTGCTACCGCCTCCCGTGGCCAGCTATGCTGCCGCGTTGGCCTCACCGGCCCACCCTACTCCCATCACCGTCCAGGCCATTCCTCTACTCACCAACACCTCCTTTTATTCTCCGGCGACGACAACCTCACACCGCAGCCGAACCAGTGAACCCTCGTACTCCCCTCCGCGTGGGCATCCACTGTTGTGTCTTCGCCGGCTCCGGGTCGTTCCCTTCCTACGCCTCGCCATCGTCCACCGCATTGGTTCTCTCGGCGCGGTGTGGTCAACTTGGTCAACAAATGACAGCCATCGGAAGAGGCAAGAACGTGGAGTGGCTGACAGTAGGGACCCACATGCCCCATGGCCGCACGCGAGCAAGTCCCTCCTTATTATGCGAAAACAAATGATTTCTGCCCCTGACAGGTTTGAGCCACCAGCTACATCTTCGCATGCAGGGAAGTGTTTCCTTTATTACGTGGGAAAAAGTTACCTCTCCCTGATAGTTGGGACCCACCAGCTTTATTATGATCCATTTCGCAAAAGTATAGATTGTACCAAAGATTCTAAATTGTTTCCTTTTTATTCTAACTCAAAATCAAGAAATTAAAAACCCAGAAAACATCTTCGCACACAAGGAAGTGCCACCTTATTACGAGCAAAAAAATGATTTCCCCCTGCTATAGGTGGGACCCGCCAGATTTGGAGGCTGACTTGTGGGCCAACTAAGTTGACGTGTACGAGCTTTGTCAACTTAGTCAAAACGATTCTAGCTGCACTGACCGTTGGATGTTAAATCAACAGCCGTGATGCGTCTTCAACCTCTAGTCTTCTTGCTCCAGCCACCAGGCCCGTTGTACCGCCTGCTCCAGCCTCCCGTGGCCGGTTGTGCTGCCGCGCAAGCCTCACAGACCGACCATACTACGAGTGGCCAGACCTTCCCTCTACTCACCCACACCCCCTGTTATTCTCCGGCGACGGCGGACTTACGCCGCGGCCGAACCAGTGAACCCTCGTACTCCCCTCCGCGTGGGCATCCACCCGCCTCGTCTTCTCTGGCTCCTCGTCGTTCCCTTCCTAGGCCTCGCCATGGTCCACCGCCTTGATTCTCTCGGTGCCTCGTGGTCAACGAGGTCAACGGACGACAGCCATCGGAAGTGGACTTTAGGCCGTGAGGATGACAGCTGGACACAGCTACATCTTCGAAACCAAGGAAGTGCCTCCTTAGTACTCGCAAAATAAAAAGGATTCCTCCCCCTGATAGCCGGGACCCACCAACTATATCTTCGCATGCAAGGAAGTGCATCCTTATCCTCCCTGGCAGCTGGGACCCACCCGATCGAAGCGTATGTAGCGTTATCGCGAACGCGTACATACATATTGCTCGATCAGTCTCTCTGCAACGATGAACCGTGGCCGAGCAAGCAGCGGCACGTGTAGTGGTAGACGACATCGAGTTGGCGACAGAGGAAGACTCCGCATGACCCGAAGTAGCAGTTCAGGCAGTCCCTTCTAAACTGTGTACATGTACGTACAGCCAGATGCCAAAAAATACGACCACGTGCGTACATACGGGCGGGGTCTCGAACGCCTACTCGCGCATACATAAGGCCAGGGCTCGTGTACATGGAGAGGCAGCGGATGGCGGCAACAGCGTCGTGTTCATCGGGAGCCAACCGGCTTGGACGGAACTGCCCAAACGAGGTCTGGCGTACCGCAGAACCGAGGAAACGGGCCTTCTGTTCGACCGCATACGGTCAAAACGGGGTCCTGTTCATCGGGAAGGGTCTGGCGTACCGAAGAACGGAGGAAACGGACTTGTGTTCGACTGTGTACGGTCGATATTGGGTCCTGTTCATCGGGAAGGGTCTAGCGTACCACAAAATGGAGGAAACGGACTTCTGTTCTAGTGCCTACGGTCAAAACGGGACCTGTTGATCAGGAAGGGTGAGGTGTACCGCAAAACGGAGGAAACGGACTTGTGTTGGAGCGCCTACGGTGAAACGGGGTCATGTTCATCCACCGTCTACTACCTCGCTCCAGCCTCCACGGGCTACTGTTCATCCACCTTCGACCTCCTCCAGCCTCCACGGGCTACTGTTCATCCACGACTACTGTTCATTGATACATCTCCAACGTATCTATAATTTTTGATTGTTCCATGCTATTATATTATATATGTTGGATGTTTAATGGGATTTATTATGCACTTCTATATTATTTTTGGGACTAACCTACTAACCGGAGGCCCAGTGCAAATTGCTATTTTTTGCCTATTTCAGTGTTTCGCAGGAAAGGAATATCAAACGGAGTCCAAACGGAATGAAACCTTCGGGAGAATCGTTTTTGGAACAAACGCGATCCCGGAGACTTGGAGTGGACGTCAAGGAAGAAACGAGGCAGCCACAAGGTAGGAGGGCGCACCGGGGGGTAGGCGCGCCCCCACCCTCGTTGGCCACTCGTGGCTCCACCGACCTACTTCTTTCGCCTATATATACTCATATACCCTGAAAACATCCAGGAGCACCACGAAACCCTATTTCCACCGCCGCAACCTTCTGTACCCGTGAGATCCCATCTTGGGGCCTTTTCCGGCGCTCCGCCGGAGGGGGAATCGATCATGGAGGGCTTCTACATCAACATCATAGCCTCTCCGATGATGTGTGAGTAGTTTACCACAGACCTTCGGGTCCATAGTTATTAGCTAGATGTTTATGATCAAGATTATCTATGAACAATATTTGATTCTTCTCTGAATTCTTTTATGTATGATTTGATATCTTTGCAAGTCTCTTTGAATTATCAGTTTGGTTTGGCCTACTAGATTGATCTTTCTTGCAATGGGAGAAGTGCTTAGCTTTGGGTTCAATCTTATGTGTTCGATCCCGAAGAATG
The DNA here is from genome assembly GCA_021605205.1 of Aegilops longissima. Taxonomy (NCBI): domain Eukaryota; kingdom Viridiplantae; phylum Streptophyta; class Magnoliopsida; order Poales; family Poaceae; genus Aegilops; species Aegilops longissima. Next base: position 573,933,252 of record CM038680.1, on the reverse strand, counting down.
TAAAGGGAACCGACACGTATTTTATTCTTGCCATCGAGGATAAAAAGATGGGGTTTATATCATATTGCTTGATTTTATCCCTCTACACCATGTCATCTTGCTTAATGCATTACTCTGTTCTTATGAACTTAATACTCTAGATGCATGCTGGATAGCGGTCGATGTGTGGAGTAATAGTAGTAGATGCAGAATCATTTCGATCTACTTGTCACGGACGTGATGCCTATATACATGATCATGCCTAGATATTCTCATAACTATGCGCTTTTCTATCAATTGCTCGACAGTAATTTGTTCACCCACTGTAAGATATGCTATCTTGAGAGAAGCCACTAGTGAAACCTATGACCCCCGGGTCTATTTTCCATCATATTATATCTCTTTTATTTACATCGCATCTCGTTTACTATTTTGCAATCTTTACTTTTCAATCTATACAACCAAAATACCAAAAATATTTATCTTATCATCTCTATCAGATCTCACTTTTGCAAGTGGCCGTGAAGGGATTGCCAACCCCTTTATCACGTTGGTTGCAAGGTTCTTATTTGTTTGTGCAGGTACTAGGCGACTTGCGTGTAACCTCATACTGGATTGATACCTTGGTTCTCAAAAACTGAGGGAAATACTTGCGCTACTTTGCTGCATCACCCTTTCCTCTTCAAGGGAAAACCAACGCATGCTCGAGAGGTAGCAAGAAGGATTTCCGGCGTCATTGTCGGGCAGGCTTATGCCAAGTCAAGTCAAGATTTTATCTCCCGACAACTCGCCGATTTTTGCCGCCGTTGCCGGGGATTTCTACGCACAAGTCAAGACATAACAAGTACCCATCACAAACTCTTATCCCTTGCATTACATTATTTGCCATTTGCCTCTTGTTTTCCTCTCCCCCACTTCACCCTTGCCGTTTTATTCGCCCTTTTTCCGTTCGCCTCTTTTTGCTTGCTTCTTGTGTGCTTGCGTGTTGGATTGTTTGTCGCTATGGCTCAAGTCAACAATAAATTGTGTAACTTTTCCAATACCAACAACAATGATTTTTTAGCACTCCAATTGCTCCTATTACCGATGCTGAATCTTGTGAAATTAATGCTGCTTTGTTGAATCTTGTCATGAAAGATCAATTCTCTGGCCTTCCTAGTGAAGATGCCGCTACACATCTAAACAAACAAATTTGTTGATTTGTGCGATATACAAAAGAAGAGAGATGTGGATAATGATATTGTTAAATTGAAGTTATTTCCGTTTTCGCTTAGAGATCGTGCTAAAACTTGGTTCTCTTCTTTGCCTAAAAATAGTATTGATTCATGGAATAAGTGCAAAGATGCTTTTATCTCTAAGTATTTTCCTCCCGCTAAGATCATCTCTCTTAGAAACAATATTATGAATTTTAAGCAACTTGATCATGAGCATGTTGCACAAGCTTGGGAGAGGATGAAATTAATGATGCGTAATTGCCCTACACATGGTTTGAATTTATGCATGATTATACAAAAAAATTATGCCGGATTGAATTTTGCTTCTAAAAATCTTTTAGATTCGGCCGCGGGAGGCACTTTTATGGAAATCACTTTAGGAGAAGCTACTAAACTCCTAGATAATATTATGGTTAATTATTCTCAATGGCACGCTGAAAGATCTACTAGTAAAAAGGTTCATGCAATTGAAGAGATTAATGTTTTTGAGTGGAAAGATGGATGAACTTATGAAATTGTTTGCTAATAAGAGTGTTTCTTCTGATCCTAATGACATGCCCTTGTCCACTTTGATTGAGAATAATAATGAATCTATAGATGTGAATTTTGTTGGTAGGAACAATTTTGGTAACAACGCGCATAGAGGAAATTTTAATTCTAGGCCGTTTCCTAGTAATTCCTCTAATAATTATGGTAAATCCTACAAAAACTCTTATGGAAATTTTAATAAGATGCCCTCTAATTATGAGATTAGTTTTAAATAATTTATGATTTCGCAAAAGAATTTCAATGCTTTGCTTGAAAAAAATTGCCTAAGATTGACGAGTTGGCTAGGAACGTGGATAGAATTTCTCTTGAGGTTGATTATTTGAAACTTAGATCTATTCCACCTAAGCATGATATCAATGAGTCTCTCAAAGCCATGAGAATTTCCATTTATGAGTGCAAAGAAAGAACCGCTAGGATGCGTGCTAAAAAGGATTGCTTTATGAAAGCGTGTTCTTCTAGTTTTCATGATAATAAGGATGAAGATCTAAAAGTGATTGATGTGTCGCCTATTAAATCTTTGTTTTCCAATATGAATCTTGATAAAGATGGGACTGGAGATGAGTCAACTTTAGTTAAAAGGCATCCTAATGATTCGGAGTTTTTAGATCTTGATGCAAAAATTGGTAAAAGTGGGATTGAAGAGGTCAAAACTTTACATAGTAATGAACCCACTATTTTGGATTTCAAGGAATTTAATTATGATAATTGCTCTTTGATAGATTGTATTTCCTTGTTGCAATCCGTGTTAAATTCTCCTCATGCTTATAGTCAAATAAAGCTTTTACCAAACATATTGTTGATGCTTTAATGCAATCTTATGAAGAAAAACTTGAATTAGAAGTTTCTATCCCTAGAAAACTGTATCATGAGTGGGAACCTACTATTAAAATTAAGATTAAAGATCATGAATGCTATGCTTTGTGTGATTTGGGTGCTAGTGTTTCCACGATTCCTAAAACTTTATGTAATATGCCAGGTTTCCATGAGTTTGATGATTGTTCTTTAAATTTGCATCTTGCGGATTCTACCATTAAGAAACCTATAAGAAGGATTAATAATGTTCTTATCGTTGCAAATAGGAATTATGTGCCCGTAGATTTTATTGTTCTTGATATAGATTGCAATCCTACATGCCCTATTATTCTTGGTAGACCTTTCCTTAGAACGATTGGTGCAATTATTGATATGAAAGAAGGAAATATTACATTCCAATTTCCATTAAGGAAAGGCGTGGAAAACTTTCCTAGGAAGAAAATTAATTTACATTATGAATCAATTATGAGAGCCACCTATGCATTGCATACCAAAGATGATAGTACCTAGATCTATTCTTGTTTTTATGCCTAGCTAGGGGCGTTAAACGATAGCGCTTGTTGGGAGGCAACCCAATTTTATTTTTGTTCCTTGCTTTTTCTTCCTGTTTAGTAATAAATAATTCATCTAGCCTCTAATTATATGTGGTTTTGTGTTTTAATTAGTGTTTGTGCCAAGTAAAACCTTTAGGACAACCTACAGTGATAGTTAATTTGATCTTGCTGAAAAACAGAAACTTTTGCACGCACGAGATTAGTTTTCATAAATCACATAAACGTGCTTTTCAGTTGATTATTTTTGAAGAAGACTAATAAACAAATTACCCAGGAGTTCCTAATTTGGTAGAATTTTTGGGGTCCAGAAGTATTCGGAAGTTACAGATTTCTACAGACTGTTCTGTTTTTGACAGATTCTGTTTTTCGTGTGTTGTTTGCTTATTTTGATGAATCTATGGCTAGTATCGGGGGGTATGAACCATAGAGAAGTTGGAATACAGTAGGTTTTACACCAATATAAATAAAGAATGAGTTCATTACAGTACCTTAAAGTGGTGGGTTGTTTTCTTACACTAACGGAGCTCATGAGATTTTCTCTTGAGTTTTGTGTTGTGAAGTTTTCAAGTTTTGGGTAAAGATTTGATGGATTTTGCAACAAGGAGTGGCAAGAGCCTAAGCTTGGGGACGCCCAAGGCAACCCAAGGTAAAATTCAAGGACAACCAAAATCCTAAGCTTGGGGATGCCCCGGAAGGCATCCCCTCTTTCGTCTTCGTCTATCGGTAACTTTACTTGATGCTATATTTTTATTCACCACATGATATGTGTTTTGCTTGGAGCGTCTTGTATGATTTGAGTCTTTTATTTTTAGTTTACCACAATCATCCTTGATGTACACACCTTTTGGGAGATACACACATGAATAGGAATTTATTAGAATACTCTTTGTGCTTTACTTATATCTTTTGAGCTAGATAATTTTGCTCTAGTGCTTCACTTATATCTTTTAGAGCACGGCGGTGGTTTTATTTTATAGAAATTACTGATCTATCATGCTTCGCTTATATTATTTTGAGAGTCTTTTAGAACAACATGGTAATTTGCTTTGGTTAAAATTTTAGTCCTAAAGTGATGAGCATCCAAGATAGGTATAATAAAAACTATCATATAAAGTGCATTGAATACTATGAGAAGTTTGATTATTTATGATTGTTTTGAGATATGAAGATGGTGATATTAGAGTCATGCTAGTTGAGTAGTTGTGAATTTGAGAAATACTTGTGTTGAAGTTTGTGATTCCCGTAGCATGCACGTATGGTGAATCGTTATGTGATGAAGTCGGAGCATGATTTATTTATTGATTGTCTTCCTTATGTGTGGAGGTCGGGATCGCGCGATGGTTAACTCCTACCAACCCTTCCCCTAGGAGCATGTGTGTAGTACTTTGTTTTGATGACTTGTAGATTTTTGCAATAAGTATGTGAGTTTTTCATGACTAATGTTGAGTCCATGGATTATACGCACTCTCACCCTTCCACCATTGCTAGCCTCTATAATACCGCGCACCTTTCGCCGGTATCATACACCCACCATATACCTTCCTCAAAACAGCCACCATACCTACCTATTATGGCCTTTCCATAGCCATTCCGAGATATATTGACATGCAACTTTCCACCGTTCCGTTTATTATGACACGCTCCATCATTGTCATATTGCTTTGCATGATCATGTAGTTGACATCGTATTTGTGGCAAAGCCACCATTCATAATTCTTTCATACATGTCACTCTTGATTCGTTGCATATCCCGGTACACCGCCGGGAGGCATACACATAGAGTCATATTTTGTTCTAAGTATCGAGTTGTAATTCTTGAGTTGTAAGTAAATAGAAGTGTGATGATCATCATTTTTAGAGCATTGTCCCAAGTGAGGAAAGTATGATGGAGACCATGATTCCCCCACAAGTTGGGATGAGACTCCGAATGAAAAATGAAATAAAAAAAGAGAAAGAAAAGAGGCCATAAAAAAGAGAAAAGGCCGTAACAAAAAAATGAGAGAAAAAGAGAGAAGGGACAATGTTACTATCCTTTTACCACACTTGTGCTTCAAAGTAGCACCATGATCTTCATGATAGAGAGTCTCTTATGTTGTCAGTTTCATATACTATTGAGAATTGTTCATTATAGAACTTGGCTTGTATATTCCAATGATGGGCTTCATCAAATTGCCCTAGGTCTTCGTGAGCAAGCAAGTTGGATGCACACCCACTTAGTTTCTTTTGTTGAGCGTTCATACACTTATAGCTCTAGTGCATCCGTTGCATGGCAATCCCTACTCACTCACATTGATATCTATTGGTGGGCATCTCCATAGCCCGTTGATACGCCTAGTTGATGTGAGACTATCTTCTCCTTTTTTTTCTTCTCCACAACCACCATATTCTATTCCACCTATAGTGCTATGTCCATGGCTCACGCTCATGTATTGCGTGAAAGTTGAAAAAGTTTGAGAATACCAAAGTATGAAACAATTGTTTGGCTGAAACCGGGGTTGTGCATGATTTAAATATTTTGTGTGATGAAGATAGAGCATAGCCAGACTATATGATTTTGTAGGGATAACTTTCTTTGGCCATGTTATTTTGAGAAGACATGATTGCTTTGTTAGTATGCTTGAAGTATTATTATTTTTATGTCAATATTAAACTTTTATATTGAATCTTTCGGATCTGAACATTCATGCCACAATAAAGAAAATTACATTGAGAATTATGCTAGGTAGCTTTCCACATCAAAAATTTCTGTTTTTTATCATTTACCTACTCGAGGACGAGCAGGAATTAAGCTTGGGGATGCTTGATACGTCTCCAACGTATCTATAATTTTTTATTGTTCCATGCTATTATATTATCTGTTTTGGATGTTTAATGGGCTTTATTATGCACTTTTATATTATTTTTGAGACTAACCTACTAACCGGAGGCCCGATGCAAATTGTTGTTTTTTGCCTATTTCAGTGTTTTGTAGAAAAGGAATATCAAACGGAGTCCAAAGGGAATGAAACCTTGGGAAGAATCGTTTTTGGAACAAACGCAATCCAGGAGACTTGGAGTGGACGTCAAGGAAGAAACGAGGCGGTCACGAGGTAGGAGGGCGCACCCAGGGGGTAGGCGCGCCCCCACCCTCGTGGGCTCCTCGTGGCTCCACCGACCTACTTCTTTCGCCTATCATTCCCTAATAATAAAGCACGGATTGACTCCATGGGTTAACCGTCACAATACGCTTTCTTCTCATGTCATAATACGCTTTTACGGTTTGTATAGACAAAATCGTAATATAAACGAGGTGGTACTAATTCGTCCGCTATTAGTTTTGTCCGTCCAACGTTCGTATGTGACGTTTGTTTCGACCATCGTCCGTCAATATCATTCATCCCATCCTGTCCTAGCCAGACCAACCGAACCCAATCATGCGTTGCGGCCCAATAAATCTGGCACATATATCCCGATTGAAGCAAAAAAGTAATGCACGTGAGAGGACTCGAACCCAGCACATAACTACAAGGACAAAGTGGCACAGCCAATTGAGCAAACTTATGTTATTTGTAGAATCGAAGGTTGATTTCGTTCTTAAATAGTACCACATCGCCCCCTTACAATTAATCTACCCAATTTATATAGGTTTTCGAATTCCTTGGTTATCAGGAAGCCATGTCAGAGATCATACAAAAATAGGAAGGAAAGCGAGGCTAATGGTCGGCTCCTAAACGGGATAGGAAGGAAATCGAGGCTAATGGTGGGTGGGCTGCTGATGAGGAAAATAATAAGAAGGAAGAAAAAAGAGCTAAAATCGGAGCTAGCAAAAACACATATAGATGAGGAAAGTAATAAGAAGGAAAGGAGGGATTTCGGGGATTGAAAGCAAAAAAATAGGAAAGTGGGAAGTTGTCCCGTAACAAGAAGGAAAGGACGGGATTCGGGGATTGATAAAGAAAAATAGGAAATGGTTGATAAAGAAAAATAGGAAAGTGAGAAGGTATTAAGAAGACATTGTCCTAATAAGGAAGAAGGGAGAGAAAATAAAGAAGGAAAGGGAGGGATTCTGAAACGGAAGGGAGAGTTTATATTTCTTTTCTTTACGGAGGGAGTATCACTTTGAGAAAATGACCTCACAATAGGTTTTCAAAGAATTTTAGTACATTTCACATAAATGTATTTGTGTGCATTTTAGTAATTTCCATCGAAAGAATTTCTTTCATGCTTTAGAGTTCGCCCCTTAATTTTTTTTACATCCTCCGCCACTGGCTATAGTCCCATGAATGCGTAGTTTTACCCCATCCATAACTCAAGAGAAAATTATGTTAGGATTGTTTTTTTTTCCGGGGAATGTTAGGATTGTTTAAAACCCGCAAAAAAACACTATGTCTAAATCATAATAAAAATTTGTTTATTAATTGGTGTTCATGTACAACTTTTTTTAGAATTATAATGAAAAAGAGAGTACCGGTTAAAAATAGGTGATTGGTTGTTCTTTAAAAAAGACTGGTTGTATATGTCTACATGAACCAAACGATGGTATGGCATCGTGCATACCCAATGACTTGATTGCTGTTTTAAAACAAAGGATTTCTCAAATGTGCACCTTGAAACGAGATTGTACACTCGCATATAATGATTATAAGGGTCAACGACTCCGTTTAATAATATATATACACGTCAATTTTTTCGTGTTGCATACGGGTTCTTCAAGTCTGACAAAAGTTTGCTTCGTACTTGAATCAAGCCTTTTCTATATCTGCATGTCATAGGAGCCGTAGTTTTCAGATCATCTACAAACCTCACACAAGTAAACACTAAATTGCGAGAAGCAAGAAAACCTAACAACTTTCGCAAGTTTGACAAAGTTTTCCTGCAAAAAAACAAGAATCGAGATATTTGGGTTTTGAATTTTACTGAAACAACTTTGCTTTCACAATGTTTTCTGAAAAGGGGCGCTTTATTACTTAAAAGGTTTAAGCATTACACCCGCGCTCTGCATAACTAAGACGCACTCTCATCACTGGTAACATTGTCAAAGCAATAAGAGTCAGACTCAGAGTCCCCGCTATGTGAGCGGCGCGCTCTACAGGGGCATGAATGCGGGCAGCTGACACCGGGCGGAAAGCGTGCGCAGCAAGGAGATGGGATTTTGGGTGGGCCTGTGCGGCCAGACGCGGGCGTGGGAGCGGTTCGGACTCCCGCAAGTCCCTCATGTTTGTCTCCAATTTGCAGGAGAAAGTACGTCCGGACTAGTACATGACCGCGTTGGATGGTTTCTGCGATCCAGACGGATGCGGGAGGTTTGAGAGTCGGTGTTGAAGATATCCTTACACACTAGAGTGAATCTATGAAGAGAATTTACTTATGTTATTCAACCTTGACACTAGAAAAATATATCGAAAGTTTTTTCTGCAAAGAAAAGAATATATAAAGAGAGAAATGAGTATATTCATATCCACCATTATCATTTAGGTTTTGGCTTTGGGCACGTCTTCTCTGTTTACTTTGATGTGAGGTCCGGGTTTTTTCCAGCAATTTCTTGGAAGTTTCTTGCTTGCTTGCTCGGCTGCAAGACATCGCCTTGGAGGCTTGTACCATAGTTAGGGCATTTTCAAGGCGGACTCGCAAATCATTTGCATCCATCCGGACCGCATTGTTCAAACTGCAGAAGCCATCTAACACGAGTCTATATTGATTTGTGGGGTGGGTTGGACGTATTTTTTCCCGTAAATTGAAGACAAAGTGGGGAAGGTTTGTGGAAGTCCGGACACCCAAAATATAGGACTCCGACACCCCTGGCCCACCCAATCCCCCCTTCCTGTCTCATTTTCTTCCACTCCGCCTGTTCTCCTCCTTGCTTTGCATCCGCACCCTCCACCTTCCACCTCACCCGCCGCTGTTGTACGTCTCTGGCCGCCACTAAGGCATTATCGGACGTCCGCAACCAGCACCGACGTGCCCGCTCGAAGGAGTTGTCCACCCTGGAGCCGTTTGTACCCAGGTACACTCAGCCCTTGTTGATGACCTCCATGGCAGATACTACGCCCGACAGGTGTTCAGTCAAATGCCATTTAGCTTATTTTCAAATGTTATGTCGCTTTCTAGAGTACGAAGGATGGTGAGCTACTTGACCATGGAGGATGAGTTGTTGTGTGATGTGTGGCTGGCCGTATCCACGGAGTTTGTAGGCAAGAGCAGAGGGAAGCCCTTCTGGGAGCAAGTACATGAAAAGTTTCACGCACGAAAGCACATTGCGTCCTATGACATGTACATCATTCAACCACGCAACGTGAGGCCGTTGTCGTATCACTGGCATGCTATCCAGATCAGCGTCACCAAGTTTTGCGACATGGTTCGTTAGCTCGTGGCAAGGTGGCCGTTCCACGAGGTAGAGGACGAGATCGTAAGTTTTACTTCCTCTTGCTCAACTTGTTAATTAATTCATTCAATCAATGTTGGTCTACACATTATATGTAGCCCGCATGCGCTGCCATGGTGTACCACAGGACAGAGGGATGGCCATTTACGTGCACGCACTGTTAGATGAAGCTGAAGGGGGAGTATGTGTGAAACGACCTGAGCCGTTCATGAAAAACTTGTTGGACATCCGGGGTCTAGTTGAATTAGAAACATTGTTGTACTAGACTTAATTTGCATGGTATGTATGGATGATTTGTTCTATTTTCTATCCGAACTTTGATGAATATCGGCTAGTTTGCATGAATTTCGTCCGATTAATTAAAATGTGTTTGAAATGTATGCGGCTAGCGTTAGATGACGGCCTCCCGCATCCGTGTCCCTGGGCTGATACCTCCCTGTTCATGGATGGATGCGGGAGAAAAATTATGGATTACCTTAGGAGATGCCCTTAGCTAGCTCAACATAACATAACAACACATAGGTGGTGGAAAAATGACGCTTATTTACGGTGACACAAGTATTCCTCTCAACAGTACGCATCGTAGATGCACGGTCATGAATTAGCATCGAATTTTCAGTCGGGATTAACTAACACTGACACTCTGACAGATCCATGTCTGGTCTTCAAAGTCGATACGCTACATTTATTTATTTATTTAAGGGTAGTAAAACTTAGCCTCTTTCCAGCTCTCTCACGCACTCAACAATTCTGGCCATCGGATCGAGCGTGCTGCACGGTTTCGGCCGTTGGATGTGAATGGGCCGACTGTCCTTGAGGGTAGTTACTCCGGTGGAAAAATTGGGTTCATGTGGTTGATTGGGCCATATGCCTAGCAGACGGCCCGTCTAGCGTCCATCCGTAAAAAACACACGCACAAGCGCAACGAAGAGTTAAGTTGTTCCTCTCCCTGACCTATCGTTCTCTCTCTCTGGAGTCTGGACCAAGAAGATGCCGCTCCCCCTTCCCCGGGCCCGATTACAGTAGCCGCCGCCACGACACCGGCCTCCTGCTGATAGTGCATGACGATGTGGGCGTCGGCCTCGGTCACGATCCCATCGTTTAGACCCTCCGCTTCCTCTACCTCACGCACGGCGACGGCGACGAGACGGAGATATGATGCTGGGTGCGAGGGGATCCCCAGAAAACCAAGGAGGTGTTCCCCGCCCCCCTTCCTGTGGTAAATTAGGCGATGCACTCTAGGTGACGCGGTGAGGGAGTATAAACCGGCAGGAGTCCGACGATGGTGAGGGAAGCAGTGCCTGAGGACTGGGAAGGGAGAGATGGGGGCGATGGGTTCGCTGGAAATTGACGCGAACGCCTCCGGCGGTAGCTGTCGAGACGGCCGGCGCCAGCGCGGCCATCAACAAAGTCCGGCTGCTCTTTGGCGTCATGAGCACACCCCTTCTGCCCGTTCCGTCCCTGCATCTCAGCGTTAAGGGCAGGCACTCGCCGCACTCCTGCTCCAATGTCCAATTGTAAGTGCATCTCGATTTTATCAGCATGTGTTAGGCGAAATGCTAAGTCAAATTTTTCCTGGGTGTTTATCTGAGTACTCTTGATTTTTGAAACTCGTGGTCTGCAACTCTGCATACTGTATAGACTTATTAGTCATGATTACAGTGCTGCAAAAATTGGTCCTCCTTACAGGAAGAAAGAAGGAGCTCCTTGCAGAATGTTGGTGGTTTAGGATTATGTGTTATTTTGAACAAGAATGATCATCCCATTGAGTATAAATGTTATTTTGATAATCATTTGTAGGATTACCCCATGAACTATTGTCGCATAAAAATGATTTCTGTCTTGAAGCAGAACTGATTTTCCCTGATTGGTAACAGATTGGAGAAGAATGTGCACGTAAACAAAGTATGCAATGTGTCTCTGGCTTTTCAATCTGTCATGTTTTAGCTTCATATGAAACAAAATGCCATTCAAATGTTGCCTAAATGGGAATGAAGAAGGAGCTCCTAGTGGAGGCCCACGGTGAGACTGCAGTGCGGCCAGGCCAGTCTTTGGAGACATTATTAAAGCTATTGGTGCTTGCTGGTGAATTTCTCTTGCAGAGGTCACTCTCATGTTATATTGCAATTTGCCACCTCCAGTACTGGAGCAAATAAAACAGGTAACATTCCATATTTAAACTATTCTAAACATGCTTGATGATTATGATAGCTTATCAGAAATTTTGATTGTCGTGTATGTACTTGAATTAAGAATACAAGATTCTTCTGAACAAGAATTTGTTTAGAATCAAATAATGTGGTGCCCGCATCAAACTAAACATTTGTAGCTCATATGGAATATTATGTTGTTTTGTCTCTCGATGTCTGGCTTTCCTTCTGATTGTTCTTTTGAACCAGCCCTAACCATATCCGGTTATATTGAGAGCTTCAAAACATCAGGTCGTGTGGCTTTGCTTGTCCATTTTTTTACTCAGCTTATGTTCACGCTTTCTTCCACTGAGGCTTCCATAACCCTAATAATCTACGCATTTCGGTTGATGAGCTGAATCCTGCCATTACTTGGACAAGCTAAGATATTTTTACTTTCCATGTTTCAATGTTATATGTATCTTAAACACCCATGATGCTGGGTTGTGATGGTAAGCCAAAGCCATATTGGTGAGTGGCTGATAAGACAAAAGGCAGTAAATGCTTATTCAATTTCTTGCTTTTATGTAGGTGGGCAAATCTGAATATGTGATTAATCAGGTGCTAGAAGTGTGGCCTCATCACATTGTTTGTTTTATTTCACTTAAACAACCATGAAATAGTATATATGTGCATTATCAGCAACCAAGCACCTCATTCTTCAGGACCGGCAGAACGTATTTATGTATGGTTTGTTTATATTCTATTAGAAGCCAGTATGCCTATAACTTACACTCACAGATTAGATTGGCATCTATCATCATATTCGATCTTGGATCCCAGCAATAGATGAAATCAACTCAACACAAGACAAATTTGATTTTTGTATATTGTGAACACTGATATGCCATAACTAATTTCTACCATTTTCAATCTATTTTATAAGAAAAAGAAAAACTTTCAATCTATTTTATCAGTTTCCATAGTTTCCCTTCTTTTCATGTATTCACACTAATTTCTACCACACTATCATAACTAATTCAAATTTAATGGGCGCGGCAACGCGCGCCATGAGAGTTCTAGTATGACTGATGACAAGCAACGATCATGCCGAGCCGATCCAAGACATGCAGCAGCGTATCTCCGCCAATGACTATACGTTGGTGGGTCATGCATGCATACTCTAAAATGAGCTAAGGCATGAAGTAGCTCCTCCTGCCGAGGTGGACCGACCTGTGGTTGGATGGTTAGAGGGACTGTGGTATCCCCAGCTCACCAGGGTTCAAGTCCTGGTGCTCGCATTTATTCCTGGATTTATTTCAGAATTTCTGGTGATGCGCATTCAGTGGGAGGAGACGTTCCCGTCGACGATGAGGTGTCTACAGTGACTTCGTAAATTTCAAGATGATATGTCGGCTCAGTCTTTCGGAGGTGCTCATAGAAATAGGGTGTGCGTGTGTGCGTTCATAGGGATGAGTGTATGCGCGTGTATATGAGCGCTTGCGACTGTACTGTGTTAAACAAATTCCTCCTGCGGAGCAATCCTAGTCCTGATTAATCTGGCTAACCTGTATAGCTTGTGGCTAACACTAACACCGAAAAAAGGGACAATGTGGCGCACTCAACTCATTGGTTCTGAGCAAGTGTCCAAATCTATCTCTATATCCATATGCAGGAGATCTGGAATTCAAACCCATCTATCGGCTCTTCTCAAACCTTTGTTCTAAAAAAAACCATTTATCGGCTCTTCTTAAACCTTCGTTCTAAAAAAACCCATCTATCTATCTATGTCCACACATCTATAGCTAAGTAGCTAAGGGCACACGCGTAATTAAACTATTCAATAATTGATGGAGAACTACAACTTTTTTTTGAGACACTGAAGAAACTACTTCAACGTTGAAGTAGTTTGTATCCTTAAGATGTGAGCTCATGATCCATGGGCGGAACTAGGATTGGGTCGGGCCCTGGGAGCAAAATGATTCAAAGGACCTGAACCTAGGCGCTATATGCCCTGGGCCTAACTCCGCTAATGAGTTCACCGAAAGATCAAGATTCTTGCTAATGTGCGTACGTCCTTGCATTTTGTGTGCATCATGGCATCTATATTCCACGCAAAACCCTATTTGATGCTCTCTGTGTCAAAGGGTCGAGCAACCGCACAAGCGCGCGACCACTTGGACCGGCCCATCTCCCACTGTTCGCATCACTTAGCATTTCCGGTTTATTTCTAAAAAAACAGTTTCGGTTTTGCGAAACTCCTAGAAGGTTCCCAGCCAGTTTTTCCGGCTTCTGGAACCGTCTACAAGGTTCCTTATACGGTTTTTTCTTTTTTCCTTTTCTGTTTCTTTTTCTTTTTTTCTTTTTTAATTTTTGTTTCTTCTGTTCCTCTTTCTTTTTTCCTTTCTTTCTTCTTTGTTTTCGTTTTTTTATTTTGCTAAAAATGTTGGCATTTTAAAAAATTGTTTACAAATCCAAAAAGAATTCGGAAATTCAGAAAATGTTCGCACATTAAATCATTTTTTTCATAAAATTTAAAAATCTTACGGAATTTCAAAACATGTTCTCATTTCAAAATTTTGATCACATATCCAAAAACTGTTTCTGAATTTAAAAAAAAATCCCGTTTCCAAAATTTGTTCCAAATTTTAAATGTGTTCCAATTTTTCAAAGATTGTCCGTGTTAAAAAATGTTCTCATTTTTCAAAAATTATTCACAGATTCAAAATATTTTAGTGTATTAAAATGTTCTTGCATTTCCAAAAATGACATGTTTTTCAGATTTCAAAATTTTGTTTTGAATTTCAATAAATGTTCAGAATTTCAAATTTTGTTCATATTTTCAAAAGTTCAGAGTTTAAAATTTGTTAGGTGTTTTCCAAATTTGTTTGGAATTTTAATTTCTGTTCTCATATTGCAAAATTTGCTTAGAACTTAAAAATATGTTTTAATTTTTCAAAGATTTTAGAGTTTTCAATAAAAATGTCTCCTTTTTTGGAAATTGTTCATAGATCAAAATATGTTCACATATTCAAAAGATGTTCGCGTATTAAAAAGTTGTTCGTGGATTTCAAAATATGTTCATGTCTCTATTCTTTTTTGGAATTTCGAAAATTGTTTCTGTTTTAAGAAATGGTTCACAGATTAAAAATATCTTGATTTCAAAATTTGTTCAGGTTTTAAAAAAATATGAGGAGTAAAAACATGTTTTGAATTCCAAATATATTTTGTTTTCAGAACCATATTCGGCATTTAATTAATTTCCTAAATTTTCAAGAAACGTCAAAAAAATGTTAAGATTGTTTTAAATGTGCCGCTTCGGTGAGATTTAAAAAACAAATTGTGCTTCATTTATAGCAATAACAGTCGTCAGCTCCAATGGCTAGTGGCAGGCAGCGACTTGCTCGTTTATGTTATTTTTTATGTTTCTGTCTCCTTCGTTTCCTGTTGGTGGGCCGGCCTAGTCGTGGATCTCTCTGTGCGTCTGCGCGCTGTTGGACGCAAAGAACATCCAATAGGTGCTCCCATATTCCACCTCTCAAACTTCCTCTTGACGAAACATATGTTTCCTTCCATGTATATGTTCTTAGAAGTTTTGCCCTAATGGGCTTGTTCCCTTGACTAATATCAATTGTGAAGCCATGACTTGACCAAACAACGCTTTCATGTGCATGGAGCCTTCTATTGGAACTCTCTGTACCTTCTTCATATACACAATTCCTTAAAAGAATCCATGTACGTACTGCGCAGCATGGCGCCTTTTGTTGAAACTCACTTTAGCTTCAGCTTATACACATAGTTCCTAAAGAAAAGAGCTCTTGTAGGTAGCGTTCTAGTTGTGTAGTGTGTGTCGTTCTACTTAAAGTGGAGCCAAAAGAAAACTGGAACGGCAACTGATTCAAGCTCGGCCAACACAGGGACTCAAGGCATATTATGATTTTTCTTTTGAACTATATTTAGCTCCTCCTGACATTCTTTTGATATTTTCTTACCAGTGTCAGCCTAATTTCTTTCATTAAGACGCATTGACCTACGTGGAGCCAGAGCTTGATTAGCCGGCATGGCCGTAAGGGGCACGTCGCCTAAGAGCGCAAGTGATTAAAAAAACATCAAATTGGTTGCTGAAATCTTTCTAGTGTACGTTCGTGCTGCCATATGTGCGCATTATGGCATCTATATTCTACCTCTCTTACTCCATCGACGAAACGTATGTTTCCTACCATGTATTCGTTCATAGAAATTTTGGCCTAATCAGTTTTTTTCCCTTGTCTAAGATAAATTGTGAAGCCAAGGCTTTGACAAAACAGGGCTTTCATGTGCATGCGCCTTCTGTTGGAACTCTCCTTAGCTTCTTCCTATACACAATTCCCAAAAAGAACCCATGAACGTATTGTCAGGACCCCGATTCCAAGTCACATCGACCTAGCCGGTAACACCTCATATCACTTTGCGGCCTCACGCACGGTATTCCCACGGGTGTCGCCTTACCATGGCCCGGGACCGTTTGCGTCTTTTGGCTCACGTATATGATAGTGTCGCTAGCATCCACACGACAAAGAACCCGGGCCAACATGGCTAGTCGTGAACCCAAAGCGGCACTAACCCATGGGGACAGGCATACATGAATCACATCGAGCATGTCGGTCATCAACGTATGAATTCGGGCTGTAGCACTGGGCTAACAGGACTCCGGTATCCCGGCCTGTAGCAGGCTAGGCAGGACTTCGAGTATCACCGCGTGACATTTTCCCGAAGGGACAGACATAGGAACGAAGTGAAACACATGCCGGCCAGTCAAGTGTCCAAGCAGTAGTGCTGGGCTAGCAGGACTCCGGTGAACCGGGCTGTAGCGGACTACTATCGCTCAGAAGCACGAGACTACATTTCCCCATATGAGAGGCTGGCAAGGATAAACAACTAGTTTGTCGGATCCCACTCATACCAAGCATTTCAATCATACACGCAATATGCCCGATATGAGTACATACAACAAGGCATCACAACAAAACTCTACAACTCAAAGTACTTTATTTAAGAGGCTCCGAGGAGCCATACATAATATATCCATACAGGTAGGGGTCACATGACCCAACACTCAAGTCATACAAACATACAAGCACATGCGGAAGCAAACTAGTCTGGGTACAGACTCTAAAAAGAAAGAAAGCTTGTCGAAGCCCTTCTATCTACAGTGGCCCTTCACAAGCCTTGGATCACCACCTGGGTGGCTAGTTCACTCGTCGATGTCAAGGTCTACATAGAACCCATCGGAGGGGGCAGTGTTGTCGTCTGAAAAACATTAATTAAGCAAACATGAGTACGGAGGTACTCAGCAAGTCTTACCACAGAATCCTATCATACATGCACATTCTCAAGAAGGTGGTGGAGTTATTTGAAGCAAGCCAGCTTTGACTCTTGGCTAAGCTATCCTACGTGACACCACTTGAAAAGCATTTGTCGCACACGAGTCCACTAATCACCATCACAATACTCCACCGTGGATCCTCTCTCGTCAACCCACGAGAGGGCCATCCACGGCACTCACACTTATCTTGAGGCTTTTAGTAGTATCCATTTACTTGTCTATGAACTGTTATAGGTAACCCAGAAGTCCTTCTCCGTGGACACGGCTATTCGAATAGATCATATTAACCCTGCAGGGGTGTACTTCTTCACACACGCTCTCACCACTTACCGCCGTTTACACGGCATGTACTCGGCAACCTTCAAGCGGAAGCCCAACGTGGGTGTCGGCCACAGCCTACCTAAACACTCAAGTCCCTAGTCCAGGTTTATCGCCTATTCAGGTTCCATCCACAGGGAGTCCGGCCGAGGTTTCCCATACAGCCCCGAACGATGTGTGCAGGGTTCCCGAGATACCAAACGGGCACTTTCGGTACACCGGCCACGTGTATCTACCGCATCATAGCCCACCCCTAGGGTCAGCGCTACGCACGGCCTCCAACACATATCCTACAAACACCACAAACTAGTTGCAACTCCTGGATAGAGAACAAGGGTGGTTAAGAAGCCGAGAGGGTCCATTGGTTTCGGGCCCAATGCGTGGTAGTAACTGTTTCATGGATCACAAACACAGAACTCAGTTCTTAGGGACGGCTTCAATGAAACAACCCACCATGTACTCCTACATGGCCTCTCATCGATACCTTTACCAAAACGTGTTCAACACTTTCACTCTCGAACCCGACACAACCTTTCACTCCAGTTCATCATCCCGATGAGCCAGACCGACACAACTCTAAGCATAGCAAGCATAGCATGGTAGGAATCACAAACATGGCTCAATCAACTCCTACACATACTAGTGGGTTTCATCTAGTTCTTGTGGCAATGACAGTCATGCAAAGGAAGTGGGTTCAACTACCGCAGCACACAACAGTTTGAATCGCGTTGTCTTAATGCAGTAAACAAGAGCGAAGCGAGAACATGGGTTTGTATCGGAATGATCAATGGGTTGCTTGCTCGATGGAGTGGTGGTAGGATATCGCCTTTGACGGATACTGGATTATCCTCGGAGGCGTAACCTATCACGAAAGACATACCGGAAATAAACACACATGGCAATATGCAACAATATGATGCATGCTATGACACGGCAATATGAATGTGTGTTGGCCTAATGCAAGCTGAAACAAAAAGGGATGAACTCATTTGAATCAAAGATTCAAATGCTAGCTCATTTAAAATAGCCCTAAAGGTGTAATATCTTATTCTGCTTAAACAGCAAGGTTAACTTGTTTTATCATGCATGAAACCTGTACCAATGGATAGAATGGATTTTTCTGATCATTTTTCATATATAAATCTTTGCATTTGGAGTTACAGGTTAATTCCTATGAATTTTTGAAGTTTGAACTATATTCTGGAATTTCCTTAATAGAATAAATCCAGTAATTTAATTTACTGCGTCAGCAATGCGTCAGGGTGATGTCATAGTCAACGGAGACGTCCAGGTCAAACCTGACTAGTGGGTCCAGGGTGTCAGCATAATTAGTTTAGCTAAAAATTAATTAAAACTAATCCTAATTAGTTAACAGGGCTGGGCCCCACCTGTCATTGACTCAACAGAGTCAACCAGGGCCCACCCGTGGTCAAAGTCAGCGCTGACTACACCGGCGTTTAGCCCCCGGCGAGCCAGACGCGGCGGCGGAAGTGGTTTTGGTCATTCCGGCGACCAAATGGGTCGCGGAGGGCATCTAGGTGGAGCTGGGAACAAGCCGCAGCTTTTGGTGGAGTTAGTTGAGGTCGGGGTGGCCGGAATCGGCGCCGGCGACGACCTAGGCGGCCGCCGGAGTTCGGTTGAAGACGAACTCGAGCTACGGTGTGCGGTGATGTAACGCCCTCGATGCGGCTATATCTCCCACGTGTCGAAGCACGACTTAGAGGCATAACCGCATTGAAAGCAATGTCGCAAGTGAGGTAATCTTCACACAACCCATGTAATACATAAGGGAAAGAGATACATAGTTGGCTTACAATCGCCACTTCACACAGTACATGAGTAAAGCATTACATCATACAGATACAATCAAGGTCCGACTACGGAACCAAAATAAAAGAAGACTACCCCAAATGCTACACAGATCCCCGATCGTCCCAACTGGGCTCCACTACTGATCAACTGAAACGAAACAACACAAAGAACAAGATCTTCATCGAGCTCCTCCTAGAGCTCGGGTGCGTCAACTGCACGGTTTCATCGGCACCTGCAAACTGGTTTTGGAAGTATCTGTGAGTCACGGGGACTCAGCAATCTCACACCCGCGAGATCAAGACTATTTAAGCTTAAAGGTAGGACAGGGTAGTGAGGTGGAGCTGCAGCAAGCGACTAGCATATATGGTGGCTACATTCGCAAAAGAGAGCGAGAAGAGAAGGCAAAAGCACGGTCGAACAACTATGATCAAGAAGTGATCCTGAAACTACTTACGTCAAACATAACTCCAACACCGTGTTCACTTCCCGGACCCCGCCGAGAAGAGACCATCACGGTTACACACGCGGTTGGTGTATTTTAATTAAGATCAACTTCGGGTTTTCTACAACCGACATTAACAAATTCCCATCGCCACATAACCGCGGGCACGGCTTTCGAAAGTTCAAACCCTGCAGGGTGTCCCAACTTAGCCCATGATAAGCTCTCGCGATCAACGAAGGATATTCCTTCTCCCGGAAGACCCGATCAGTCTCGAATCCGGCTACAAGACATTTCACAGCAATAAAACAAGACCAGCAAAGCCGCCGGATGTGCCGACAAATCTGATAGGAGTCGACGTACCTCGGTCTCGGGGCACACCGGATAAGTCAGCCCACGAGTAAAACCAGCCCTCGAGTTGCCCGAGGTGGCCCTGCATCTGCTCGGTTCGGACCAACACTCGAAGGAGCACCGCCCGGGGCTAAACTAAAGATGACCCTCGGGCTCCGAAACCCAAGGGAAAAAGGGCATAGGTGAGGCAAATGGTAAAACCAATGTTGGGCCTTGCTGGAAAAGTCTTATTCAAAGCGAACTGTCAAGGGGGTCCCATAAATCACCCGACCGCGTTAGGGACGCAAAATCCGGGAACATAATACCGATATGACGAAAACTAGAGCGGCAAGAGTGGAACAAAACACCAGGCATAAGGCCGAGCCTTCCACCCTTTACCAAGTATATAGATGCATTAATTAAATAAGTTATATTGTGATATCCCAACAAGTACACATGTTCCAACAAGGAACAACATCTCCATGTTCCAACAAGGAACAAACTTCATCTTCACCTGCAACTAACAACGCTATAAGAGGGGCTGAGCAAAGCGGTAACATAGCCAATCAACGGTTTGCTAGGAAAGGATGGTTAGAGGCTTGACATAGCAACATGGGAGGCATGATAAGCAAGTGATAGGCATCGTAGCATAGGCATAGCAAAAGAGCGAGCAACTAGCAAGCAAAGATAGTAGTGATTTCGAGGGTATAGTCATCTTGCCTGAAATCCCGCAAGGAAGAAGAACGAATCCATGAAGAAGACAAACGGACGAAGTCGAATGAATCCTCACAACTCCGGAACAGAACCGAAGCTAACGAGAGAAGCAACCCGGAAAGAAGCAAACAACATAGTAAACAACCATCACATAACCATGGCATGATGCACAACCAAGTATGATGCATGTCCGGTTTAAATAGCATGGCATGGCAATATGCACAAACAACACTACAAGTTAAGTGGAGCTCAATATGCAACGAGTTGCATATTGACAAAACACCACATCAATTATTTAGTTCTCTCTTGTTTAGGCTACCCAACAATATTAAATGTTATTAAACATGGCAAGAGGTGAAGCATAATGAAACTACCTATCTAGGCAAGTTTAAATGAGGCCGGAAACAACAACAACAATTCCGGTAAAATCCTCATATGCATATTTCGAATTTGGTGCTGATCTGACCTAAAGCATATTTTAGAGTTGTTATACATGCAAAGTAAAGCTACCATGTTAATCTAGGCATTTTTCTACCCCATTTACATATATAATTTATTTAAATCCGAGCTACGGTTATTTAGTTATGAAATAAATCATTTTAGCATGGCATTTAAGCAAATTAATGCAAACAACAAATTATAAACATTTAAATGTTGTTATCATGATGCAGATGACATGAGCAAGTTTTATGCAATTTTTTATGAAAACGTTGACAAGAGCATTATGAAGCATTAGTCGTCGTGGCGGGAACGAAAAAGGGTGCCACGGCAACGACAACGGAAATGGTGCCACGGCAACATTCCGGTTCCGATAACTCGATTGAGATATCGGTGCAAAGGAAAGTGTGGACGTGAGCGAGTCATGCGAGGATGGTGGGGTGATCCCGATTACCGGGTTCCCACGGATGGTGGGGTCATCGCAAGGACAACCGGGCACGGCGATCGTCACGGGTTATACCTTCGGATCGATCAAACGGGACGGTTCGCGTTTCGTAGAGGGAAGTAGACGTTCTCGCGATGATTGCCGAGGGAAGTAGAGGAAGTAGTCGTCCTCGCGATTATCGCTGAGGGAAGTAGTGGTACACGTTTTCGTAGATGTTCGAGTCGTCGATAGCGGTACTTGAAGAATCCCGAAACGGACTTAGCGTCTTCATGCGTAGGGGTACTTGACGTTTCCGGAGACGACGGTAGAGGTACTTGGTGTATCGTCGGGGTACTTGTCGCATCATCGTGGAAGTAGTCATTCGGGCTTCCGTGCGGACTTGGTGGTGGTGTACTTGGCGAATCCACGTAGTCGGTACTTGGCGTTTCCGGTTCAGGTCTTGGAGAAATCCTCGGAGATGATAGTGGAAGACGAACTTGGCGATCCTTGTTGACCTGGTACTTGGCGTCTCATACTGGCTGATCCAAAACGAAGAAAGGCAAAAGGGCCTCTGGTGGAACAGCAGCAAGGCAACTCATGCCCGACAATGAAGCAACAAAATTCGGCCACGATGTGGTGGTGGATCAGAACACCAAGAGGCAGGGCGTCGGCGAGGGAGACGGGACGCGTTCAGCAGAGGCCAGTGGCGGCGCACGCCCATGGCACACACGAGGACAAGCAGGGCGTCGAGGAGGGCAGCAGAGGCGACGGGCGGAGCAGAGGGTCCAAGGCCATGGCGCTGGAGGAGGAGCAGGCCAGGAGCGGCAGGGCATGGTTGCGGAGCCGTGGGGCTCGGGCGCGAGTCCTCGGCGCGGGCGGCGTAAAACGGCGACGGGTCGCGAGGCGGACGGCGGCACGCGGGAGAAGGAAGGGCGAGGAGGAGGTCGGGCAGGCGCGCCTGGTGGAGCTCGTCGGCGACGAGGAGGCCACCGGGGTCCGCCTGGTCGCTGACGAGGGCGACGGGATCGGGTTCAAGGCCGGGCGAGAGGGTCGGGTGCAGGTGCTCGAGGAGCTCCTCTCCTCGAGCGCTCGGGCGACGAGGGTTTGGCGAGGAGGCGCGGGATCGAGAGGGAGAGAGTGAGATGGGGATCGGGATGAGCGAGGGAGATGGCGGCGCTGGAGGAAGGGATCGAGGGAGAGAAGTGGATCGGGAGAGAGCGGGCAGGCCTCTTGGGCCGACTAGGTCAGGCCGCAGCTGGGCCTTAAGCGGGCTTCGGCTATGCACTGCTCCCCTCTCTCTTGATATACTCCTTACAGAAAAAAAAATAGAGAGAGACCAAAAGAATCAAGAGAAGAGGCCATGGAGAAGAATACAATGGTGGGATATTTTTGTAAGGCTTTATGGAATGTTTCCAACCCAACAAGAGTGGTTCCAGCAAAATAGGCGAAGTTAAACCCAAAATTATTTAACTTGCGCCAAAGGAGTTTGAATGGAGTCTAGGATTTAGGAGTGTCCAAAAATGTTGAGAATTTAGGAGGAGCCTCGAAAAAAAGAGGTAAGAATTGATGGCAAAGTTTGGGGACCCAAACTTGAAGTAGAAAGGGCATTGGAATTTTGCAAGTGTGTTATGGTGATTCCAAAACAATGGAATAATTATTATAGCTCCCTAATATTGGGAGGATATGTTATAAAGAGAAGTCACCATGTGAATCCCTCGGTTTAAATGGATCAAAAAATCCATACAATTTATTTAGTTGAGTTTTTAAAATTAATGAGATGATGGCATGATGAGATGATGCAATGCAAGAGATGACATGAGCAATGCACAAACAAAACAAATCACATGGCAAAACTCGGAAACCCTGGAAGGCAACTGAAGCTCCGGTCTTGGGGCGTCACAACACTCCACCACTACGAGAGGATCTCGTCCCGAGATCTAGGATGGCGCCGGAGAAAAGCGGGAGAGGAAGAGGTAAAACAAAGTTGCTTCTCCGACAAACGAGTGAAACCAAAGAACCTTGAGAGGTTGAACAAAATGAAAGAAAGAAAACAATGAAGATGAAGAAAGTTGAAAACACTCTGTTAGAAAAGAGGAACAAGGGATACGACGAGAACCAAGAGGTTTAGAGATACCATAGATATTGACACCACTCCGGTTAAAACAAGATAGAGAAGAAATAAGAATGATATAATTTGGGCAGCACTCCGACTGAAAATGGAAGGAATTAGAATCATGAACTTGGCAAAAGGAAAGCACCTGGATGAGACTCCGGTTAAAAGAGGAACGATAGACACAACACTCCGGTTAAAAACGATAAGCAAGGAAAAGGACATGGTCTTTACAAAACGAGGTGATGGGTGAAGAGAGCAACATCACAATGCCTCCGGAAACAATGCATTATAGATAGAAAGTTGGAATGAATAGAACGAAGAATGAAACCAACATCTCCCACCATAAATGAATTTGAAAGAACATCCTTACGAAGTAGGATTGAACGGAGTTGTTTGAAAAAAACAACAACGATAAGGATAAGCTTGTAGTGGGCTTATGAAAACATCTCCAAATTATGAGGTGAGCTTCTGCCACCAACGGAAACAATTGATTGAATTTATATCAACAAGGGGACGAGAAACTTATTTCACCAGGAGGATAAATGAAGAACTTGGGTCATTTATAAGCACCATAAATAGCAAATTCCCTTAGGGAAAGCTTTAGGTGAAATATAGCCCAAGACAACTCCAATGAAGAGATTGATGGATTTAAAATACCTCATTCTTGACAACATGTGAATCATGAAACACGAACTCAAATTGTCGAGAATGACATAACACCACCTCAAATGATAAGGTAGAACGAATTGCACTTCGAAATGCAAGAAGAAGAATACTTGAACTCCTCAAAACAAAACATGTGTTGAGCACCATGTTTATATTAGAGTATAGCTTGACGGATCTTAACTCCGCGAGAAATCTTGAAGAACAATTGGAGAAATGAAAAGAATCCTTGACGAACCATCATGCAGAGCCTCCATGAAGAACTCCGGTAAACAAAAGGATGATAAAAGAAAGAGAAGTTGACAATACAAGGTGAAGCCTTGCAGTGATAAGATGAAGCTTTGAAATGATATAGCCGAGAAAACTTGGAACGCCGGAAAGAAAAATGAATAAATGAAATCAAGAATTTTGATGAACCTCCGAAATAAGGAATTGAATTTACTCGATGAAACAAGAATAAGAATTACATTATGCTCATCCTTCACCAATTGAATTGATGACAAGCAATGGATTAGGCATACTACTTATTCTCATTGAAAAAAAATGATTACAGATAGAGATGTAGCGCAAACTTGAGAAGGTATTGATGGAACCACCGGTGGGATTGAAACAACGAATAAATTGATATGATAATAAAGGAAGTGAAATCTTGAACAAACCACCATAAGAATTGAAAAAGAAAGTAGCAAAGGCACAATTCACCGGGAAGAATTGGAAAACGAAAGAAGATATTTGAAGGGATTTAGATACAAGTGAACGAATAGATGACGAGCTGATTGGAGAATACTTGAATGATGCACCGGTAAGATTTGGAAAACAAGAGTTGAACGCTTGAATGAATAATTCTGAGATGATGGGCTCCGGAGAATCAAACTGAAAAGACTCCTGAATTGCTCCAGATGGGTGAAAAGAATTCTCACAATCGAAAATAATTAAGAGAAGATGGCACGAAGCTAGAACCATGAATCTTCAAGAGAACGAACCAAGATTTAGGAGAAATCCTTCTTTGGTCTTCAAATGTTGAGAATGATGACGAGAAACACCACCATGAATTGTTGAGACACTCCGGAATGAAAATTAGAAAGGTTGAACCAACAACGAAAAGAATTTGAAAGATCTTGGAGAAAGACATTTGACTGATGATAATTCATTCTTACGTCAAACTTCGAAAAGAATTTGGGAATAGCTCCTGAAAATTAGAAAAGTCAGGTAAGATCCTGGGAAAAGACCTGTGGGTTAGGGCCCACTCAAAAGAACCACCGTTGAACAATTGTTTGAAATAGATAATGCACCGGTAGAATTAAATGGCTTGAATGAGATAACAATCTCGAAATAGCTTGAACGGATTAAGAATGGAAACACGAATCTTCTGAGATATCTTCAACACTCCAGAACAATTGAATAACAAGAAGTGAAAGACTATGAGGTGCACCGGTATGGGAAAACATTGTGAAAGGAGGAAAAGAATATGATCAACACTGAAAGCTTGAGTTAAATCCACCGGAAAAGAATACGAGAATGAAGAATGATGAACTTGAAACTGTTGAGCATCTTCATGGGAAATCACCGGATAAGAACATTGAAAGAAACGAATGAAGAGACTTTCCACAAATAAAGGATACACGATTAATAAATCTGAGTCCTTGAAGAAAAAGGGTGGGAGGGCGGGAAAACAAAGATGACTTGGGATGGATGAAACAAACACCGTTGAGAAAAAAACTTAGAATTGATCTTGCGAATGTTGGAATAATCGGATCCACTTGAAGAGAAGCACGCCGGTTGGAAAAGAATTAACATGACAAGCTCAGTGATCAAGAAGGATTAGTATTCACATAGCAATATGAGAACACCATTTAGAATGAGGTATGGAATCAACACTTGACTTCGAAGCAACTCGAATACCACAAAACAAAACAAAAACAAAGGATTGGCTTGCAGAATAAGCCGGAAACAAACATATGATAGATCCCATATCGTATCATGTGTGTGTTGGAAAGATATCCTACGAGATACTTGAATTCCCACCTATAAACTCCTGAAACTTTCTGGTTATGCAATCAGGTGTTGGGGATACAGGGGACACAAAATATATCACCCAAACTAACAATACCTAGATCCAGCTGTATCCATCCTTCAACACATAACCAAGAAATCCTCGGAAATCGTGTACCTCGACCTTGAAAAAACATCCGTTATACAAGTCATGGCAATACTCCACTTTTCGCCACGAGATCGGGCTATCGGGGTTATCTCACCAACAACTGCACAAAAGAGATTTCGATGTCGGTAAAACTCGGTATTCCAGAACTGCAACGATAAAATTGTGACGACAACACCTCGGAGCTCAACTCCCCGGGACACTGCCACAACCCCTAAATGACAGGAGGCACCAAGAACAATGTTCTCGTCACAAAACCATCGGAACGATTCCAAGATACCAGCGTGATCCTAAAAAAAATTTAGTGAAATTTGAGGAGAGAAAAGTCAAAACTCTCGTCGGGATACCTCACCAGGCGGCGAAGGGACCGAGGAGTAAAAGAATCCTACTCTCCGATATATATAATCCTAAGACTCAAAACATTTTCCGTTCTAGACTCAACAACGCCAAACAAACAATCAAGTAGGGGCTCCTAAGTCGGGAAGGCTCGATTACCAACTTGTAACGCCTCGATGCGGCTATATCTCCCACGTGTCGAAGCACGACTTAGAGGCATAACCGCATTGAAAGCAATGTCGCAAGTGAGGTAATCTTCACACAACCCATGTAATACATAAGGAAAGAGATACATAGTTGGCTTACAATCGCCACTTCACACAATACATGAGTAAAGCATTACATCATACAGATACAATCAAGGTCCGACTACGGAACCAAAATAAAAGAAGACTACCCCAAATGCTACAGATCCCCGATCGTCCCAACTGGGCTCCACTCTTGATCAACTGAAGCGAAACAACACAAAGAACAAGATCTTCATCGAGCTCCTCCTAGAGCTCGGGTTAAATCAACTGCACGGTTTCATCGGCACTGCAAACTGGTTTTGAAGTATCTGTGAGTCACGGGACTCAGCAATCTCACACCGAGATCAAGACTATTTAAGCTTAAAGGTAGGACAGGGTAGTGAGGTGGAGCTGCAGCAAGCGACTAGCATATATGGTGGCTACATTCGCAAAAGAGAGCGAGAAGAGAAGGCAAAAGCACGGTCGAACAACTATGATCAAGAAGTGATCCTGAAACTACTTACGTCAAACATAACTCCAACACGTGTTCACTTCCGGACCCGCCGAGAAGAGACCATCACGGTTACACACGCGGTTGGTGTATTTTAATTAAGATCAACTTCGGGTTTTCTACAACCGGACATTAACAAATTCCCATCTGCCACATAACCGCGGGCACGGCTTTCGAAAGTTCAAACCCTGCAGGGGTGTCCCAACTTAGCCCATGATAAGCTCTCGCGATCAACAAAGGATATTCCTTCTCCCCGGGAAGACCCGATCAGTCTCGGAATCCCGGCTACAAGACATTTCACAGCAATAAAACAAGACCAGCAAAGCCGCCCGAATGTGCCGACAAATCCTGATAGGAGTCGCACGTACCTCGGTCTCAGGGCACACCGGATAAGTCAGCCTACGAGTAAAACCAGCCCTCGAGTTGCCCCGAGGTGGCCCCGCAGTCTGCTCGGTTCGGACCAACACTCGAAGGAGCACTGGCCCGGGGGGGGCTAAAATAAAGATGACCCTCGGGCTCCGGAAACCCAAGGGAAAAAGGGCATAGGTGAGGCAAATGGTAAAACCAATGTTGGGCCTTGCTGGAAAAGTCTTATTCAAAGCGAACTGTCAAGGGGGTCCCATAAATCACCCGACCGCGTTAGGGACGCAAAATCCGGGAACATAATACCGATATGACGGAAACTAGGGCGGCAAGAGTGGAACAAAACACCAGGCATAAGGCCGAGCCTTCCACCCTTTACCAAGTATATAGATGCATTAATTAAATAAGATATATTGTGATATCCCAACAAGTACACATGTTCCAACAAGGAACAACATCTCCATGTTCAACAAGGAACAAACTTCATCTTCACCGCAACTAACAACGCTATAAGAGGGCTGAGCAAAGCGGTAACATAGCCAATCAACGGTTTGCTAGGAAAGGATGGTTAGAGGCTTGACATAGCAACATGGGAGGCATGATAAGCAAGTGATAGGCATCGTAGCATAGGCATAGCAAAAGAGCGAGCAACTAGCAAGCAAAGATAGTAGTGATTTCGAGGTATAGTCATCTTGCCCGAAATCCATAAGGAAGAAGAACGAATCCATGAAGAAGACAAACGGACGAAGTCGAATGAATCCTCACAAATCCGGAACAGAACCGAAGCTAACGAGAGAAGCAACCCGGAAAGAAGCAAACAACATAGTAAACAACCATCACATAACCATGGCATGATGCACAACCAAGTATGATGCATGTCCGGTTTAAATAGCATGGCATGGCAATATGCACAAACAACACTACAAGTTAAGTGGAGCTCAATATGCAACGAGTTGCATATTGACAAAACACCACATCAATTATTTAGTTCTCTCTTGTTTAGGCTACCCAACAATATTAAATGTTATTAAACATGGCAAGAGGTGAAGCATAATGAAACTACCTATCTAGGCAAGTTTAAATGAGGCCGGAAACAACAACAACAATTCCGGTAAAATCCTCATATGCATATTTCGAATTTGGTGCTGATCTGACCTAAAGCATATTTTAGAG
Organism: Aegilops longissima; assembly: GCA_021605205.1. Lineage (NCBI taxonomy): Eukaryota > Viridiplantae > Streptophyta > Magnoliopsida > Poales > Poaceae > Aegilops > Aegilops longissima. Next base: position 573,904,269 of record CM038680.1, on the reverse strand, counting down.
TTGTTAAACATGCAAAGTAAAGCTACCATGTTAATCTAGGCATTTTTCTACCCCATTTACATATATAATTTATTTAAATCCGAGCTACGGTTATTTAGTTATGAAATAAATCATTTTAGCATGGCATTTAAGCAAATTAATGCAAACAACAAATTATAAACATTTAAATGTTGTTATCATGATGCGGATGACATGAGCAAGTTTTATGCAATTTTTTATGAAAACGTTGACAAGAGCATTATGAAGCATTAGTCGTCGTGGCGGGAACGAAAAAGGGTGCCACGGCAACGACAACGGAAATGGTGCCACGGCAACATTCCGGTTCCGATAACTCGATTGAGATATCGGTGCAAAGGAAAGTGTGGACGTGAGCGAGTCATGCGAGGATGGTGGGGTGATCCCGATTACCGGGTTCCCACGGATGGTGGGGTCATCGCAAGGACAACCGGGCACGGCGATCGTCACGGGTTATACCTTCGGATCGATCAAGCGGGGACGGTTCGCGCTTTCGAGAGGGAAGTAGACGTTCTCGCGATGATCGCCGAGGGAAGTAGAGGAAGTAGTCGTCCTCGCGATGATCGCTGAGGAAGTAGTGGTACGTTTTCGTAGATGTTCGAGTCGTCGATAGCGGTACTTGAAGAATCCCGAAACGGACTTAGCGTCTTCATGCGTAGGGGTACTTGACGTTCCCGGAGACGACGGTATAGGTACTTGGTGTATCGTCGGGGTACTTGTCGCATCATCGTGGAAGTAGTCATTCGGGCTTCCGTGCGGACTTGGTGGTGGTGTACTTGGCGAATCCACGTAGTCGGTACTTGGCGTTTCCGGTTCAGGTCTTGGAGAAATCCTCGGAGATGATAGTGGAAGACGAACTTGGCGATCCTCGTTGACCTGGTACTTGGCGTCTCATACTGGCTGATCCAAAATGAAGAAAGGCAAAAGGGCCTCTGGTGGAACAGCAGCAAGGCAACTCATGCCCGACAATGAAGCAACAAAATTCGGCCACGATGTGGTGGTGGATCGAACACCAAGAGGCAGGCGTCGGCGATGGAGGCGGACGCGCGTTCAGCGAGAGGCGATGGCGGCACGCCCATGGCACACACGAGGACAAGCAGGGCGTCGAGGAGGGCAGCAGAGGCGACGGGCGGAGCAGAGGGTCCAAGGCCATGGCGCGCGGAGGAGGAGCAGGGCCAGGAGCGACGGGGCATGGTTGCGGAGCCGTGGGGCTCGGCGCGAGTCCTCGGGGCGCCGGCGGCAGAAAACGGCGACGGGGTCGCGAGGCGGACGGCGGCACGCGGGAGAAGGAAGGGCGAGGAGGAGGTCGGGCGCGGCGCTCCTGGTGGAGCTCGTCGGCGACGAGGAGGCCACCGGGGGGTCCGGCCTGGTCGTTGACGAGGGCGACGGGGATCGGGTTCGGCGTCGGCGAGAGGGTCGGGTGCAGGTGCTCGAGGAGCTCCTCTCCTCGAGCGCTCGGGCGACGAGGGTTTGGCGAGGAGGCGCGGGATCGAGAGGGAGAGAGTGAGATGGGGATCGGGATGAGCGAGGGAGATGGCGGCGCTGGAGGAAGGGATCGAGGGAGAGAAGTGGATCGGGAGAGAGCGGGCAGGCCTCTTGGGCCGACTAGGTCAGGCCGCAGCTGGGCCTTAAGCGGGCTTCGGCTATGCACTGCTCCCCTCTCTCTTGATATACTCCTTACAGAAAAAAAAATAGAGAGAGACCAAAAGAATCAAGAGAAGAGGCCATGGAGAAGAATACAATGGTGGGATATTTTTGTAAGGCTTTATGGAATGTTTCCAACCCAACAAGAGTGGTTCCAGCAAAATAGGCGAAGTTAAACCCAAAATTATTTAACTTGGAGTTTGAATGGAGTCTAGGATTTAGGAGTGTCCAAAAATGTTGAGAATTTAGGAGGAGCCTCGAAAAAAGAGGTAAGAATTGATGGCAAAGTTTGGGGACCCAAACTTGAAGTAGAAAGGGCATTGGAATTTTGCAAGTGTGTTATGGTGATTCCAAAACAATGGAATAATTATTATAGCTCCCTAATATTGGGAGGATATGTTATAAAGAGAAGTCACCATGTGAATCCCTCGGTTTAAATGGATCAAAAAATCCATACAATTTATTTAGTTGAGTTTTTAAAATTAATGAGATGATGGCATGATGAGATGATGCAATGCAAGAGATGACATGAGCAATGCACAAACAAAACAAATCACATGGCAAAACTCGGAAACCCTGGAAGGCAACTGAAGCTCCGGTCTTGGGGCGTCACAGGTGAGGTGCGGGGAGTAGTGGGTTAGGCCCTACGTGACGTGGTGAGTGCGTTAGACACCGAGGGATGGCCGGTGGATGGCCGGGAGCACGTCGGCGACGAGCTCCGCGGCGGTGAGTGCGGTTGAGCTCCGTGCGGTCACTACACAGCTCGGGAGCGAGAGAGGAAAGGAGGGGGAGATAGTTAAGCTCACAGGGAACTCGAAGAAACACTCGGTGCGGTCGGGGACGGGCTGGTGCGACGGCGGCGTTGAAGGGGATCTCCGGCGACGGCGGGGTCGGGCGAGGTTGGTGTAGTGGCCTCGGGCTATGCGAGCACTCGGGGCTCGGCTAGCTCGGCGAAGAGAAGGGCGGCGGAGCTCCTAGACACGGCGAGACGGAGCACGGACGACGGGGAGCGCGACTACGGCGACGGCGTGGCTGCGGTGGCGTCGGCCATGGCTGGGGAGCGCGAGGGAGAGGAGCCGGGGAGGAAGAGAGGTGTCTGAGGGCTCGGGGGGAGAGAATGGGTGTGTTCCGCGTCGGCAGCTCGATGAGGGGAGCGGCGAGGCGGCGGCCAGGCGAGTGGCATGCATGCGGTGCTCGCCGCCGAGCACCTGCCTGCCTGCCTGGCCAAGCCAAGCAGCTCGCTGGCGCGGCGGCTGGGCTGGGCCGGCAGGTGGGCCGGTTGGGAGGCGCCAGATAAGATTTGTATTCTGTTTTTCTTTTTCTAATTTTCTGTAACTTTGTGGAGTTTTTAAAAATACTTAAACAGCTCCAAAATTCACCAAACTGCTCCAGGTCCATAGTTGGAATATTTCCAACATGAAACATTTTAGTTTGGGAATATTTGGGCATTTGAAATGTTTTATATAATTTAAATGTCCAAACTCAAATACTTTATGATTTAATTCAACAACCTTAGGATGACCTAGAAAATTGTGCACCACTTTTGGCAGAGGCTCTGAACCAAGGCAAAGGTGATGAGCATTTTAGAAGGGCATTTCAGGTTCATTGAAAAAAATTTAGTAAACCCTAGTTGGATTAAAAGGGGTTCTGGGGTTTCTGTCTTCCCCATTTCAGATTTCAGATGTAAGTTAAACATGATGCACACACTAATGCATGGACTAGCTAGGATGTGACACGTATCGTGTAGTATGGCACCTTTTGTGAAACTCTCTTTAGCTTCTTATGAGTAAATAGCATAAAACTACTACTTTGCAGGCTAGGGTTCCAAAAAAATACCGGTTTTTAATTTTTCGCTGATAACTATCAACTCGGGGGTCGGCTGTTTCAAAAAACCCCAAATGCCCGTTGCTTAAAAATTAAACCTGTTTATGACATGTCGGGCCCGCACCTAAACATTCCGTCTATTTGACCGTGTGTTAACCGTTAACTGACATCTGGGGCCACATATCAGTTTCGTCTTCTCTTCTCTTTCCCTCTTCTCTTTCTTCTTCCTCCCTCCCCTCCCCAGCCTCCCCATGGTCGTGGGAGGTGCTCGCCGGAGCTCATGGTGGTGGAGTTTGCGACGAGGAGGCATTCCAGAGGCGGGCCTCATCCTTGGCGGCGGGAAGTGCGCGTTGTTGGCAGGGCAGCGGCCGGCACGGGCGAGGCAGAGTGTGGCCGCCGGCGCAGGCGAGACAGGGTGTGGTGGTCGGCGCACACAAGCGAGGGGCGGCCACAGGCGAGGGCCAGCGTGACGGCGGCCACCACAGGCGAGGGGCGGCGTGGTGGTCGGTGCAAGCGAGGGGCGTGGCGGCGGCCTGAGCGAGGCGGCGTGGCGGCGGCCACCACAAAGTAGGGCGGCGTGGATCCGGCCACGGCGGGCGTGGCTCGCCGGCTGCAGGTGGTGCACGGCGTCGGCCGGAGGAGGTGGCATCGCGGTTCCAGGCAGAGGGCTCGAGATCGAGCTCCTGCCATGGCAGGTGCGCCTCCTCTAGATCTAGGGACTTGATTGCTTTTTCTGAAAACTTCCAGGGACCCGATTGCTATTTCAGAAAATTTTCAGGGACCCGATTGCTTTTTCAGACACTGACATGTGGGCCCTATATGCCAGTTAACAGTCAACACACACGGTCAAATAGACGGAATGTTTAGGTGCGGGCCAGACCTGTCATAAACAGGTTTAATTTTTAAGCAACGGTCATTTGGAGTTTTTTGAAACAGCCGACCCCCCGAGTTGGTAGTTATCAGAGAAAAATTAAAAATCGATAGTTTTTTGAAACCCTTGCCTGTAAAGTAATAGTTTTATGCTATTTACTCGCTTCTTATACGCATGGTTCCTAAAAGAAAAGAGCCCTTGTAGGTAGTGTTCTAGTTGTGTGGTCTGTGTCGTTCTACTAAAAGTGGAGCCGAAAGAAAACCGAAACCACAACTAATTCATGCTCAGCCTAACAAGGACTTCAGATATATTATGATTTATTGTTAGAAATTTATTTAGCTCATCCTTACGTTCTTTCGATAGTTTCTTACCAGTCCCGGCCTAATTTCTATCAATAAGACCCATTGACATACATGAAGCAGAACTTAATTGGCCTGGCATGGCCATAATGGGCACATCACGTAAGCGAGCAAGTGACTAAAGAAACACCGAACTGGTTGTTGATTGGGCCTAATTGGTTTTTTCCCCGTGTCTAAGATAAATTGTGAAGCCAGGGCTTTCATGTGCATGGCGCCTTCTTTTGGAACTCTGTTTAGCTTCTCCTTATACACAGTTCCTAAAAGGAACCCATGTTCGTACTGCGTAGCATGGCACCTTTTGTTGGAACTCCTTTTAGCTTATTATTATACACATGATTCAGAAAAGAATGACCCCTTCTAGGTAGCGTTCTAGTTGCGTGGTGTGTGTCGTTCTACTAAAAGTGGAGCAAAAAAGAAAAACGGAAACACAACTGACTCAGGCTTGGCCAAACAGGGCCACAAGGTATACTACAATTTTTCTTGTTTGAACTGTATTTAGCTCCTCCCAATATCTTTTTGATAGTTTTCTACGAGTCTCGGCCTAATTCCTTTCAGTAAGACCCATTGACCTACGCGCATCCAGAGCTTAATTGGCCTAGCATGACCATTATGGGCACATCGTGTAAGCGAGCAAGCGATTGAAAAGAACACCGAATTGGTTGCTGAAAATGTTTCTAGTGTGTGTACGTGTTGGCATTTTGCGTGCATCATGGTATCTGTATTCCACCCCTCTTACTTCAATGAAACATATATTTCCTTCCATGTATATGTTCTTAGAAATTTTGGCCTAGTCAGTTTGTTCCCTTGTCTAAGATTACTTGTGAAGCCAAGGCTTTGACTAAAGAGGGCTTTCATGTGCATGGCGCCTTCTGTTGGAACTCTCTTTAACTTCTTCCTATAAACAGTTCCTATTAAGCACCCATGTACGTATTGCATAGCATGGTGTCTTTTGGTAGAACTCCTTTTAGCTTCTTATTGTACACATGGTTCCTAAAGGAAAATACCCCTTGTAGAGTTGTAGGTAGCGTTCTAGTCGTGTGGTGTGCTTTGTTCTATAAAAAAGTGGAGACGAAAGAAAACTGGAGCCATAACTGATTCAAGCTTGGCCAAACAGGGCCTCAATGTCTATTATGATTTTTTTTTTGTTTGAACTATATTTAGCTCCTCCTAACGTTCTTTCGATAGTTTCTTACCAGTCTCGGCCTAATTTCTTTCAATAAGGCACATTGACCTATGTGGAGCCAGAGCTTAATTGACCTGGTGTGGCCATAATGTGCACATGGCATAAGCGAGCAAGCAATTGAAAAAGAAACACTAGATTGGTTGCTCAAAATCTATCTAGTGTAAGTACGAGCTGACATTTTGTGTGCATCATGGCATCTATATTCCACCTCTCTTACTTTCACTCGACGAAATGTTTGTTTCCTTACATGTATATGTTCTTAAAAGTTTTGGCATAACTGGTTTTTTCTCTTGTCTAAGATAAATTGTGAATCCAAGGCTTTCATGTGCATGGCGCCTTATGTTGGAACTCTCTTTAGCTTCTTCAACAGAACTCCTAAAAAGAACCCATGTACATGCCGCATAAGATACACTAGTAGAAAACAGGGCTTTCGTCCAGGCCAGTTCAGCCCATTAGTCCCGGTTCAATCCAGAACCGGGACCAATGAAACTATTGCCCGATTCGTGAGCCCGGGGGCGGCAGGGCCACGTGGGCCATTGGTCCCGGTTCGTCCGGACCTTTTGGTCCCGGTTGGTGGGGACGGACCGGGACCAATGGTCTGGCTCTGGCCCACCACCATTGGTCCCGGTTGGTGGCTTGAACGGGACCAAAGGCTCCCTTTAGTCGGTTCATGCCACCAACGGGGCTAATGGTGCTGCCTATATATAGCCCCTCGCGCAAGAAGCGAGCACACTGCTCTGCTTTTTTCGGCCGAGGGGAGAGGGCTTAGTGGTGCTCTAGCTCACCTCCTATGCACACAAGGTGTTTGATGGAATGCCGAGCCACACTACTTAAGGTTTCTCCTCTCCAAGCTCGACCGCCAAGCTCCATTTTCCTCAATATTTATCTAGGTTTAGCGGTCCGTCACGCCCGTCCCGTCTTCATCGCCGTCGATCACCGCGCCGATCTCATCGCCCGGCACCACCGTGGTGAGCCTCTTGTTCTTATCTTCTTTCGAAAGGAAAAATATTATTACTTGTTTGTTTAGATAGATACTTGTATTATTTTCTTACTTTTATTATTGCATCTTATATAGTGTGATGGTTTTGGTATCCGCCCCGTCGGCCCTCGTCACATCTATGATTCGGATGTGGTATATATTATCTTTTCATAACTATTGGTTCATTTATTGTTTATGAAAATTATGCCGATAACGTGACATAGATTTTATTTATCTAGGAGGTTGTTGAACCAGAAATTCCAACCGACCCTATTGTCGAGAGGTTAAATTTAGTTGAAGAAGAAAACAATTTCTTGAAGGAAAAAATAAAAAAACTTGAGGAGGAGAAGATGATATTGGAGTTGCATGTTGCGGATGTCTCGATGATCACAAGATCAAGATGGATGCAATGCGCTTGAAGATGAGAAAGATTAGAAAATATGCCATTCATACCGAGGCTTGGTATCATTATGTCGTTGGATCAGTTGTTACCTTGGTTGCGATTATGATCGTATTTGTTTTCGCATTGAAATGTTTTACATAGTTTCAATGTATGGTTTAATTAATTTAGATGCTCTGCAGAGCTTTATGTTGTTAGATGAGAACTATGTATGTACTTTGGTTTTTATGTGATGATGAACTTCTATTAATTTGGTCACTTAATTATCTATTCATGATGTTACGTAATGATTTTGACACATAATTATATATAATGCACGCAGATGAACCGGCAATGGATGTGCGGTGCAGACACACCTCCGAGTACATTAAGGCGTGCATGATTTTCTCGAAGTGGCTGAGGCAAACAAGCAGAATGGTTTTATGTGTTGTCCATGCCCTATATGTGGGAATCTGAAGTCTTACTCGACGGAAAATCCTTCACACCCACCTGCTTTACAAGGGTTTCATGCCACACTATAATGTTTGGGCGAGGCACGGAGAAATAGGGGTTATGATGGAAGGCGGCGAGGAAGAAGAATACGATGACAACTATGTGCCCCTGAATACGGTGATGCTCTTGAACATCAAGATGCACCAGACGATGTGCATGATGGTGCTGGAGCAGCGAAGCTGCTGAAGATCAAGAGGAACCAGACGATGTGCCCGATGATGATGATCTCCGCCGGGTCATTGTCGATGCAAGGACACAATCACGAAAGTCAAAGGAGAAGCTGAAGTTCGATCGCATGTTAGAGGATCACAAAATGGGTTGTACCCCAATTGCGAAGATGGCAACACAAAGCTCGGTGCCGTACTCGAATTGCTGCGATGGAAGGCGAGAGAATGCTGTGCACGATAAAGGATTTGAGAAGCTACTGAAAATAATGAAGAAGAAGCTTCCAAGGATAACGAATTGCCCGACAGTACATACGCAGCAAAGAAGGTCGTATGCCCTCTAGGATTGGAGGTGGAGAAGATACATGCATGCCCTAATGACTGCATCCTCTACCGTGGTGCCTACAAGGATCTGAGCGCATGCCGGTATCACGGTGCATTCTGATATAAGATCGACGAGATGACCACTGGTGATGTTGTGGCGAGCCTCCCGGAAGAGGGTTCTGCGAAGGTGATGTGGTATGCTCCTATAATACCACGGTTGAAGCGTCTGTTGAAGCGGAGAGCATGCCAAGTTGATGCGATGGCACAGTGAGGACCGTAAGAAAGGCGGGAAGTTGAGAGCACCCGCTGACGGGTCGCATGATGGAGAAAAATCGAGAGAAAGTATTGGGATGAGTTTGCAAAGGACCCAAGGGCGTATGGTTTGCTTTAAGCGCGGATGGCATTAATCCTTTCGGGAGCGAGCAGCAATCACAGCACTGGCCCGTGACTCTATGTATGTATAACCTTCCTCCTTGGATGTGCATGAAGCGGAAGTTCATTATGATGCAGTTCTCATCCAAGGCCCTAAGCAACCCGGCAGCGACATTGATGTGTACCTAAGGCCATTAGTTGAAGAACTTTTACAGCTGTGGAATGGAAGCGGTGTACGTCGTGGGATGAGCACAAAAGGAGAATTTGACCTAAAGGCGTTGCTGTTCGTGACCATCAACGATTGGCCCGCTCTCGGTAACCTTCGGGACAGACAAACAAGGGATACCACGCATGCACGCACTGTTTACTTGACACCGATAGTATATACAGGAAGCTGCGGGAAGAATGTGTACAGGCCATCGTCGATTTCTTCCGACCAACCATCAATGTCGAAAGAAAGGCAAGCATTTCAAAGCGAGGCAGATCACGGAAGAAGCCGCCATGCGTACCGGTGATCACGTACTTGCTATGGTCAATGATTTACGTAATCTTTGGAAAGGGTCGGCGGACTAGCTGTTCGAATAGCGGCGAGAATCACGCACCCATGTGGAAGAAGAAATCTATATTTTGGGACCTACCCTCTGGAAAGACCTAGAGGTCCGCTCTTGATCGGCGTGATGCGTGGCGAAGAACCTTTGCGTGAACCTGCTAGGCTTCTTGGGCGTGTATGGGAAGACAAAAGATACACACGAGGCACGAGAGGACCTGCAGCGCTTACACGAAAAATAGGGCATGCCTCGAAGCGGTATGAAGGTCCTGCCAGCTACGCTCTTCTGAAAGAAGAGAAAGAAATATTCTTTCAATGCCTGCTCGATATGAAGGTCGGCGGCTTCTCGTCGAATATAAAGGAAATAATAAATATGCGGAGAAAAGTTCCGAACCTAAAGTCTCATGACTGCCACGTGATTATGGCATAGCTGCTTCCGGTTGCATTGAGGGGCTTCTACGGAAAGCGTCCGATTAGCCATTGTGAAGCTATGTGCATTCCTCAATGCAATATCTCGAAGGTGATCGATCCAGAAATCGTACCAGCGCTAAGGAGTGATGTGGCGCAATGTCTTGTCGTTTCGAGCTGGTGTTCCCACCATCCTTCTTCAATATCATGGCCTTGCGTCCTAGTTCATCTAGTCGGCGAGATTGTCATTCGGGGCCCGTATTTCTACACAATATGTACCCCTTTGAGAGGTTCATGGGAGTCCTAAAGAAATATGTTAAGTAACGCGCTAGGCGAGAAGGAAGCATCTCCATGGGCCATCAAGCGAGAGGATGTCATCGGGTTTTGTGTTGACTTCATTCCTGGCCTTAAGAAGATAGGTCTCCCTAAATCGCGGTATGAGGGGAGACTATTTGGAAAAACACGCTTGGAAGAGACTCAATAATATGCAGGGGCGGATATTCTTGGTCTCAAGCACACTACAGTTCTCTGAGAACTCTACCTTGGTGACCCGTATGTCGATGAACACAAGAACGATCTGCGCTCCAAACACCGGAGCGGTCGACGGCTGGATTACATGTGAACACATCGGGACTTTCAGCAGTTGGTTGGAAACACGTCTCGGAGGTGACAGCACTGTTTGTGATGAGCTGTACTTGTTGTCGAGGGACCATCTTGACTGTAATGATTTGGAAAGGATCTGAGATAAATGGGAATACATTTTACGATTGACCAAGATGAAAAGAGCACCAACCAAAACAGCGGTGTCCGCTTTGATGCAGCAACCGACAAGGAAATGACACATATTATGGTTACATAGTAGACATATGGGAACTTGACTACGGAGTAGATTTTAAGGTCCCTTTGTTTAAGTGCAAGTGGGTCAATCTGTCGGGGAGGCGAGTGCAGGTAGACCCACGATGCGGAATGACAACAGTGGATCTGAAAAATCTTGGGTACAGCTGACGAACCGTTCGTCCTAGCCAATGATGTGGCACAGGTTATCTATGTGAAGGACATGTCTACCAGACCGAGGAAAAGAAAAGATAAGGAAGCGAATACATCATACAATGAGCCAAAGCGCCACATAGTTCTTTCGGGAAAAGGGACATCCACAGGAGTGGAGGGCAAGCAGACATGTCGAAGAGTATGAAAAGTTTCATGAAATTCCCCCTTCAAAGTCAAGGCTGACCCAAGCATCCGATAAGCGATGAAGATTATCCATGGTTACGGCGCAATAAGCAAAGCGACACAAGCGAAGAAAAAGTGAAGACTTTCTCCGCAACTATTATGATGATACCATGCCAACTTTGTAACAGACGCAGTATGATACCATTGTCCGTTTTGTACATGCACATGCTATGCCAACTTTTTAGAGTTCATTTGAAAACTATGAATTTGAAAACCTCGCCAACCGAAGGGCGCTCACACGGTTTATAAGCCCGTCCCTCTACACACCGATTTGTTGTAGCGAAACAAAATAAAATAAATAAAGCAACAAAGAAAACAAAAAAGTGTTTTCAAATTTGAAAACTAATGGCACTAACAGAAAGTTTATAATTTTTCTAAAACTAAAAGCAAAAAGAATTAAAAAATAAAAAAAAACAACAAAAAATAAATAATGCAGAAAACAGAACAAAAACTGAAAAAAATAAAAATAGCAACAATAAGTATTTTGTTGTAAGTAGAAACAAAATAAAATAAATAAAGCAACAAAGAAAACAAAAAAAGAGTTTCCAAATTTGAAAACTAATGGCACTAACAGAAAGTTTATAATTTTCTAAAACTAAAAGCAAAAAGAATTAAAAATAAAGCAAAAAACAACAAAAACTAAATAATGCAGAAAACAGAACAAAAACTAGAAAAAAATAAAAATAGCAATAATAAGTATTTTGTTGTAAGTAGAAACAAAATAAAATAAATAAAGCAACAAAGAAAACAAAAAAGAGTTTTCAAATTTGAAAACTAATGGCACTAACAGAAAGTTTATAATTTTCTAAAACTAAAAGCAAAAAGAATTAAAAAATAAAGCAAAAGACCAAATGAAAAATAAACCAAAACCAAAATAAACTAAATAAAGCAACAAATAAAACAAAAAAAAAAAAAAGTGCCACCCTCTTGGGCACCCACGGCTGAATCGACTAGAAACCCTACCATGGGCAGGATTCAGGCCCGGGAGGCCAGTGAGGCCCACAGCACATATTGCACGTTTAGGCCAGCCTGCTCTAGAGAGGAGCTCGAGAGGAAGGCGCACCGCACCTTATAAGCTGGTGCGGCTCCTCTCAACTAGCGAGGTGGGACTAAACATTTGGCGCGAGGCAGCACAAGGCCTTTGGACCCGGTTGGTGGCACCAACCGGGACTAAAGGGGTTTAGTCGGTTGGTGGCACGACCGGGACTAATGCCCCCTTTAGTCTCGGTTGGTGCCACCAACGGAGACAAACCGCCGCTTCCGCCCATTGGGCTGCTGAAAATTGGCCTTTGGTCGGTTGGTGGCACCAACCGGGACTAAAAGGCATTAGTCGGTTGGTGCCACGAACGGGACCAATGCTCGTGTATATAAACAACACTTGTGAAAATTTTCAGTTTCATCGCGCATTTGCCCCGGCGACGCCGCGGACCTCCTCGGCGCCGCCAGGCTGCCCGCCCGCCGTCGCCGTCGCCCGTGCCCCGAGCCACGCCGTCGCCCGGCGCGCCCTCGAGCCCAGACGTCATCGCCATCGCAGCGCCCAGCCGTCGCCGCCACCCAGCGCCGCCCCGCGCCGTTCCGCGCCGTCGCCCGCCCGCCTCGTCCTGCCTCGCCTCTGCCTCGCCCCGCGCCGCTTTGGTCAGGGCCGGCACCGCCCCCCTCTTCCCCCTTTTTTTTGCAAATATAGCTTTTTTTCCTGATTATGTGTGTATATGTATGAGTATATGTATATGTGTATATCTGTTTATATGTCTTTTTTTAGATTTTTTTGTTTTTTGCATTTTTATAAAAATGTATATATGTTCTCTGTGTATATATATGTTTTCTGTTCATAGATTTTTATTTGAACATTATTTTAAAAAAACAAGCAATACTACTTCATGTATTTTTAAGAAGGAAGAAGAAGAAAAAGAATGAGAGGAAAAAGGAAAAAAGAAGAGGAAGAAAGGAGAAGAAGAGGGGAGGAAGAAGAGGAGAAATAAATAAGAAGAGGAAAAAAGAAGAAAAAGAAGAGGAGAAGAAGAAAGGAATAGAGGAGAAGAAGAAAAAATAGAAATTCCTTTCTTCTTCTCCTCTTTTTTTTCTTCTTTTTTTCTTCGATCTTCTCCTCTGTCATCGTCGATATACCCCTCCCGATAACTTCAACATGAGGGGGGGGGTCCATATACCCCCTCCCGATAACTTCAATACGTGGGGGGGTCGATATACCCCTCCCGATAACATTAATTTCTCCGTGTATGTATCTCGTCGTTGTCGATATTACCCCTTGAGCGTTGTCGATATTATCCCGGTCGAGGGTTCTAGGGTCGAGGATCGAGGTTCGAGGATCGTCTAGGGTCGAGGTTCGAGGTCGTCGAGGTTCAAGGGTCGAGGATCGCCGAGGGTCGAGAGGTTCCTAGTGTCAAAGTATTGAAGAAATCCATGGCTTCATCATTAGCGGAGTAACCATGGCATGATGGTGCGAAGTCCTCAAAGTTATTACGGAATGGAGTCCGGATAGGATAATTTGCCTTTTATGCAATTTCAGCAAAGGCCTTCCAAATAACGATATTGGAAGGTTCTTGCTGAACTTTGTACCAAAAAGCGAATTATCCTATCTGGGACTCCGTTCAAAATAACTTTGGAGAGCTTGCACCATCATGCACCTATTACTTGCCTAATGATGAAGACATGGTTTTGTTGAATCCTTTGACACTAGGCAACCTCCCGACCCCTCGGCGATCCTCGACCCCTTGACCCTCGACCGCTCGGCGATCCACGACCCTCTACCCTACCGCGGGCGTCGATGCCCACGTCACTTGTGGGACATAGATGTAGTGTTCAACACCGACCCCTCCCGATAGCTTCAACACGTGGGGGGGGGGTCGATATTACCCCCTCCTAGCTTGAAGCGTTCTCGAGGCCACCCCCTAACCCTTGAAGCGTTGTTGAGGCCACCCCAAACCCTAGAGAAGCAGCGTCGAGGCCACTAATATGATTCCTTATTGTGATTAGCTAGCTAGTTCTCGTTTGCCACTAATATATCCATATCTGTCATGTTTGAATAATAATTGCCATGTTGTAAATATTTGTAGAAACTATGGACACCCCGAGACGAAGCACAAGAAGCGTTGTTGAGGGACATAATCGCACAAGGAAGTGATGCCGTCGCTCGTTGATGTTTCTCAACGACAACGATGGTCTGGAAGGAGAGGGTGAAGAAGCAGCTGGCTATGATTTACATGGCTCCGATGACCCAATGCGGTGCAAGAAGGAGAGGGTGAAGAAGTAGACCGTGAGGGCGGCTCGGTGATCACCAAACCGAGTCCGGCCAGGTATATATATTAGTTAAGCCTGTCTTGACTAGCTCTCGTCTTTGTTTTGGTATGTACACATATTAATTAACTCTCGTCTTTGTTCTTTTTCTAGCCCTCGGATCGAGCACAACCGGTAAAGAGGCGAGGCCGAAGAAAAAGTTGAGCTCGGATGAAAAGTTTGAGATCATACAAATCGCGTCTGACGGCCAACCGATTGAACCCTACCGGACAAAGAAGGCATTTGTTGCTCAATGCGGGGTTACGGTTAGGGACAAGATCGATCAGCATCCACCAATGGTATAAGCCTAAGAACGAAGACCACGAGGTGTCTTGTGTCAATGATATGCAGAAAAATGATCTTTTGACTGAGCTGAAGTCAAATTTTACCCTACCGCTAGAGGATGATCCGGAGAAGCCGATAATAGAGCCATTAATCAAGTCTTTTGCTCTTAAGAAGATGGCAGAACTATTCAGGAATTGGAAGAAAGAACTCAATCGTATGTCGAAAAAATGAGACACCAGAATTCAAGGGCAAATATGAGAAGATCGAGAGATGGTGGCCCGCATTTGTGGCCTACAAGACATCGAGAAAAGAGTAAAAAGATGTCGGCGACAAACAAGAGAAATGCTGCGAAGAAGAAGCTTCACCATCGCATGCGGGGTCGGTGGCTACCTCGTAGCCCGGCCTAAGTGGGCCAAAGCTGAGAATGATCTGCTTGATAAAGGGATCGAACCGAGACAATGAACTGGCAGACCGTTGCGGACTTGGTTCTTGGGGCGGCGGATCCTTGGACCCTCTAACAGGAAGTGCATTTGGGACGGACGAACAATTGGACATACCAGTCAAGAGGCTTCAACAATATATCGAAGCAGCGCAGCAAGGGAAGTTCGTTCGAGACGGGGAGAAGGGCGAGCTCACAATGGCCCTCGGGAATCTGAGCACCCTGGGCGGACACGAGGCACGCCGAGCTCCGTTTCGTGGAAGGCTGGATTTCGGACGCGGGGTTACAAAACCCATGAGAGGAGGAAGAAAGCTGGAGCAGAGCCTAATGCAGGCGCTGCGAAAAGGTAATGGGGCTAGAACAAGAAGAGGAACGAAGCAGCAGATCACAACAAGCGACCTGCGAAGCTTCCCGAAGCTACCCGCCATCTCAGCGGAGAAGCAGCGTGGCTTCCACCGAGCTGCTTCAGCCGAGCAACATGCCTTGGCGGCTCCTGCCAGCTATCCGTGGATGCTATCACGGATGCTGAAAATTGCCACCTTATGGCGCAATGGAGCAATTTGAAGGTCAAAGCGGCTGTTGGCTCTGTTTATCCTACTAAACCCGACTCAACTTTTCACTGCCGGCCGATTCGAAGGATATGCTAAGGTGATGGTCGATGAAATAACGGAGGATTTGAGGACCTCGGCTTGACCACCCTACGGTGAAGGGAGTATCGGCTGGGTTACGCTCTGAAGACTCCATGCCTATGGCGGAAGGATCTCATCAACCTTCGAACTGGGCGCCTCCGCCTCCTCCTCCTCCTCCTCCGCGAGTCGGGGCACTCCGCCTCCTCCACCGCCTCCTCCTCCCGCGAGTGGCGATCAGGGCACTCGGCCGGCTCCTTCTCCGGCGTGGCGGCACTCCGCCTCCTTCTCCGCTGCACCGGCGCGCCCGAGCAGCCAGCCTCCTCCTTCTCCGCCTCGTCGGCAAGGCGGAAGAGATCCGCCGCCGCTCCGGCTGCTCCGGCGTCGTAGTCCTTCTCCTCCGCCTCGTAAGCAAGGAAAGAAGACATCTGCTCCGTCTGCTCTGCGGCGTCTAGCAGTACAGCCAAAGGCGGGAGGAGATCTGATTCGGTCCTTCTCTGAAGACTCGGAGAAGTTACCGTCTGAGAGGAGCGAGGAGGAAAGCGAAGATCGCGCAGACCGAAGTGGATGACTGGTTTCAAGGGTTGAAAGCAAAGAGACATCCACCTCCGGAGGAGAAGGTAGATCCGGTCAAAGCGAAGCGCACTCGCTGCTACGACAAAACCACCCAAGTCTCCGCGAAAGGCAACTATGAGCGCATTATTTGAAAGGCATTTGCGAAGCGGAGAGATCGGGAAATCTGTCGGTGATCAAAGGATGAAAGAGCGACGAGCTGGGAAACAAATTGCCCAGCTCGGCGAACAAGCAAAGCAATCGTGCCCCCGCTCAAGGTGCTGCTAGCGACATCGTCGATCCGAGGATGGTGCCGGTTATGGCAATCCTGCAGATTACCTGCCCGACGATGTACATTATGATTTCTTGGAGGTGCAGATACAAAGATCTGATGCGGAAGCCTCTCGTCAAAGATGAAAGCTCTCTATCAACGATGATCACGAAGATTGCATGATTGGTACATGAAAACCTGCAAAAGTGCGAGGGAGGAGTACTTTGTATGTGAGAGTTAAAAGGAGCATGACCTCCTTGGAATTGAACTGTTGCCTATTCCATTTGAGGAGTTCTATCAGTTTTTCAATCAATTGGCCCTCGATAAAGCAACGGTCACCTGCTACTGTGCGTAAGTAGTACTACTTCTACATCATTAAGTATCTCTATATAACTCAGCTCTTTCATTGCATGTATTTATAAATATCCTCACTATATTATGCAGATTGAAGATCGCCGAAATGAAGAAAAGACAAGTGGGTGATATTGGGTTCATTAACACATATCTCATAGATGCAAATGAGGTTAAATATCGTGCCGACGAAACCGAGGCCAACTTGCTACGATCGTTGGAAATAAATGAACACAAAAATATAATACTCTTTCCTTACAACTACGCGTGAGTGTTACTGTCTTGTGGCATATTCGGTTTCCCTTATTAGTCCAGGTTATAGTAATGTAATATTGATGAGTTATGCATGCGTGCGCAGGTACCACTATATTCTCCTAGAGATTAAGCTTGAGCAGGGAGTAGTAACTGTCTTAGACTCGAGACGAAAAGATCCCAAGGAGTATGCGGACATGACTGAAATGCTCGAGAAGTAAGTTAAATCGATCATTATCCACCATATCAGCAACTTTGTTCATTTCTGATATCAAGTAATTGTTTTCTTTGTATGGCAGGGCTTGGGGAAAATTCACCAAAAAAGCTCCGGGACTACCGAAGAAGCTGCAATTTAGACACCCGAAAGTAAGTACTATATAGTAGCATATTCCACGCGCATCTCCTAGTGATTCAAGCGCTAGTTTCATCAATACCATTTAGCATGCTTGCTAATTATCAGTTTGATTGACCTCTGTTTCTTGTAAAGTGGTTGTGGCAGGAACAAGGGAATGATTTCTGTGGATACTACGTTTGCGAGTCCATCCGCCACACGACCTGTGAGAGGGGCTACTCCGACAAACAATATGAAGTGCGTAAATAAAAATATTCACAATTTTATTTTATTACCATCATTTGTGTTGAGTTTCATTCATTCATATATATATATATATATATATATATATATATATATATATATATATATATATATATATATATATATATATATGACCCCTTTCTTAAAATTAGATGTTTGAGCGGGATGAACTCCTAGCACCAGATCGCATGCGAGCAATTCAAGAGGAATTGGCGGCATTCTTTCTTGACCACGTGATCGCTGAAGGCGGAGAATACTATGTGGACCACGTGTCCGTATTGTAAAAGATAATTATTGTATATATGTAGCGGTAGTGTCGGATAGATATACGAGAACTTGTTGTTCGACCAATCTCTCGGAGAAGGAGAGGTGGTCGATATCACTTATCTCTGTATGCATATATGTTCATGACGATCTTCTGTTTGCTTAATTACTAGCTAGCTAGCGTGTCTAGCTAGTCCTCTCTATCGTATGTATAGTGCGTAGCGTCGACCAAGCACGGACAAAAGAAAGGACACTTTTCTCTATTAATTAGCTAGCTATAGCACAATATATGAAACACCTAAATTAACCCCCAAAACCCCCAAACCCCCCTTCAAAAAAAAACAAAACCAGAGCCATAGAAATCTTGTGGCGTGGATGCCTATTGGTCCCGGTTGGTGCCACCAACGGGACCAAAGGCCCTCTACTGGGCTCAGCGGACAGGCCACGTGGAGGCCCATCAGTCCAGTTTGGATAGAACCGGGACTAAAGGGCCAGGGTATTAGTACCGACCCTTTAGTCCCGGTTCATGAACCGGGACTAAAGGCCCTCACCAACCGGGTCAATAGGCCCCTTTTCTACTAGTGATGGTCTTTGTTGGATCCTCTCTTTAGCTTCTCCTATACATATGGTTCCTAAAAAAAGACTCCTTGTAGGTAGCATTCTAGTTTTGTGGTGTGTGTCTATCTACAGAAACAGAGATGAAAGAAAATCAGAACCACAACTTACTCAAGCTTGGCTAAACAGGGCCTCAAGGTCTATTACGTTTTTTTTTCTTCTGTTTGAACTATATTTAGCTTGATGTTGAGGTTCTTTCAATGGTTTCTTTTGAGTGTCGGGCAAAAATATTACGTAGTGTGTAGCATGGCGCCCTATGTTGTAACTCTTTTTAGCTTCTTCTTGGATGCATGCTTCCTAAGGAAAGAGCTCGTGTACCTACGGCCTAGCATGGCGCCTTTTCTTAGAACTCTCTTTAGCTTCTTCTACAGAACTCCTAAAAGAACCCATGTACGTGCCGCGTAAGATGGTCTTTGTTGGATCTCTCTTTAGCTTCTCCTATACATATGGTTCTAAAAAAAACCTTGTAGGTAGCATTCTAATTTTGTGGTGTGTGTCTATCTACAAAAACGGAGCTGAAAGAAAATCAGAACCACAACTTATTCAAGCTGCTTGGCCAAACAGGGCCTCAAGGTCTATTACATTTTTTCTATTTGAACTATATTTAGCTCGATGTTGAGGTTCTTTTAATGGTGTTTTATAGTGTCGGCCAAGGAATATTACGTACTGCGTAGCATGGCGCCCTGTGTTGTAACTCTCTTTAGCTTCTTCTTGGACGCATGGTTTCTAAGGAAAAAACTCATGTACCTACGGCCTAGCATGGCATCTTTTGTTGGAACTCTCTTTAGCTTCTTCTACAGAACTCCTAAAAAGAACCCGCGTGCCGCGTAAGATGGTCTTTGTTGGATCTCTCTTTAGCTTATCCTATACATCTGGTTCCTAAAAAGAGACCCCTTGTAGGTAGCATTAATTCTAGTTTTGTTGTGTGTGTCTATCTACAAAAATGGAGCTGAAAGAAAGTCGGAACCACAACTTATTCAAGCTGCTTGGCCAAACAGGGCCTCAAGGTCTATTATGTTTTTTCTGTTTGAACTATATTTAGCTCGATGTTGAGGTTCTTTCAATGGTTTCTTTCGAGTGTCGGCCAAGGAATATTAAGTAGTGCATAGCATGGCGCCCTGTGTTGTAACTCTCTTTAGCTTCTTCTTGGACGCATGGTTTCTAAGGAAAGAACTCGTGTACCTACGGCCTAGCATGGTGTCTTTTGTTGGAATTCTCTTTAGCTTCTTCTACAGAACTCGTAAAAAGAACCCATGTACATGCCGCGTAAGATGATCTTTGTTGGATCTCTCTTTAGCTTCTCCTATACATATGTTCCTAAAAAAAGACCCCCTGTAGGTAGCATTAATTCTAGTTTTGTTGTGTGTGTCTATCTACAAAAATGGAGCTGAAAGAAAGTCGGAACCACAACTTATTCAAGCTGCTTGGCCAAACACGGCCTCAAGGTCTATTACGGTTTTTTTCTGTTTGAACTATATTTAACTCGATGTTGAGGTTCTTTCAATGGTTTCTTTCGAGTGTGGCCAAGGAATATTACGTAGTGCGTAGCATGGCGCCCTGTGTTGTAACTCTCTTTAGCTCTTCTTGGAGCATGGTTTCTAAGAAAAGAACTCGTGTACCTACGGCCTAGCATGGCGCCTTTTGTTGGAACTCTCTTCAGCTTCTTCGATCAGTTCATGGCGCATTTTGTCGGAACTCTCTTTAGCTTCTTCTTTCGCACAAAGTTTCTAAAAAAAAGACCCCTTGCATGTAGCGTGCTAGTTGTGTGGTATTTGTTCTACTAAAAACCAGAGACTACATAAAACAGGAACAACAGTCGGTCTTGAGAAACATTAGGAGCCTTGTGTTTGAACCATCTTTAGCTCCCTCTCGACGGAAAAGGGGTCCGTTCCATAGTCTGTTAGCATTCCCGGCCTAATTCCTTTCAGTAAGACCCATAAAGCTACGTGGCTATAATGTGCACATTGACATTGACATGCACCCCCGGCCGGTTTGAAATCGTGTCTCGAGCTTATCAGGGTCTGTTTGGATCATATGGATTGAAAAGACATGAATGGAGAAGGGCATAGTATAGCAGCTAGTCATGCGTGAATACAAACACGGAACATGTTAATATCGCAAAAGAAAAAGAAGTCCTTTATTATGTGAAAAACAGAAATGTAGTGCCGCCACAGAGTGCTTTTTTTTAAGAAAGAAAAAAAAACGTTGAAGCAATGGCCACCCAGCTAAACGGGCAAGCGCTGGTTCATCCAGTGGGCGCACTGCTCTTTATATACCGTCGCGCTGGCTCACACTTCACACCGCCCCGTACGTGCCTCCTTCTCCTTCTTCCTCCACACTTTCCCGCGCGCACACACCACCTTCAAAGCGTCGACCATGGAGGGTGAGGGTGAGACGCCTTCCCAGCTGTTGTCGAACCGTATCAGCCTCGACCTCCGCCTCTATGCGATGACGCACCACCGCGGCACCCGGCGCCCGGCGTCCCCTGCTCCCGCGGACTACCAACAACAGCACCATCGTAAGGAAGCCTTTTCGTGCAACTACTGCCAGCGAAAGTTCTTTAGCACGCAGGCGCTCGGCGGCCACCAGAACGCCCACAAGCACGAGCGCCCTGTCGCCGAGCGCACCCTCGCCAAGCGCAGACGCGACGCCTCTGCAGGCATAAACGCCGCCGCCGCCGCCACGCCTTCCTCGCCGGCCGTCATCCACAGCTGGCTCCACGGCGGCGGTGATCTTTGGGCCTACGCTACTTCACCCGCGGCGAGCATGAGCATGGGCATGGGCATGGGTGGCTTGGCTGGCACTCGCCGCACCATGACGGCTGCCAGGGAGGACACGGCGGAGATGGACTTGTCGCTCACAGCTGGCTCCACGACCGTCGCCCATAGCTGGATCAACGGCGGCGGTGATCTTTGGGCCTACGCTACTTCACCCCCCACGAGCTTGAGCATGGGCATGGGCATGGGCGGCTGGAATGGCACTCGCCGCACCACGACGGCCGGTGGGGAGACCACGGCGGAGATGGACTTGTCGCTCAAGCTCTGCCTCTGAGAACCACGACGGCCAGCGAGCAGACCACGACGGAGTACATTTGAGCGGCAGTATGTTCATGCGCCTAGCGTGTCAACCATACATACTGCCATGTATATTCGCGGATCACGACAATTTCTTCTTGCATGACACGCGCGGTCTCCGTGATTATCTTCCGTATATGAACGTGATTGTTTCCTTCTAATTTGTTTACCGATTTGGTTGAAAGAAGAAAGGAAATTGATGACCTTCATTGAGTTTATTGCGTTACCAAAGAAGATATTCATTACCATACATGTACGTACTGATCGTGTTTGTAACTTTGTATTACCAAACAAAATATTGGTTACCATACATGAATTATTTGGTTGCCAAAAATATAGTGGGTCTGTCCAGCCTGATGTGAATAAAACCAGCAAACAGGGAACCATCAGCAAGAAAACCGGTGGAGGGAGAAAAGAAAATCGATGGTGGGGTGGGGGTCGTACGAGAGAAGGATGGACGAAGGGTGGGAGGCGTAAGAGGAGAGAACATTACGTTCTTTTAGGTAGTAGATATATATATATATATATATATATATATATATATATATATATATATATATATATATATATATATATATATATATATATATACTTAAAAAGAACGCAAGGTTCCCATTTCACCTTCTTTCCACCACCCCTTCGTCCAACCTTCCATATATATGATCATCTTACCTTCTGAGCGAATTCCACTTTAATTTACTTACCAAATTTCTAATCAAAATATAGGATAATTCACGGGCAGAGTTTGATGAACATTTATTTACACAATCGCATTATTATTGACACGTAAATCACAAGCTAACGTACTAGAATATTTATATCCCGTCGCAACGCATGGGCATTGTTCTATCATTGTAAGTATATTCATACATTATATATAAGATATTTGAAAGTGAGTTACATGAAACAATTGCAAGTTGACCCATAATTTTTATTATACTTGTGAAACAGGTACATATTTGTACGTAAAAAGGACCATATCCAAAATACAATACATACTACTAAAAAATAGTATATATATACTTCCTAAACATTCTTATATACTACATACTGCGTGCACATACTCTGATCGATTTGATAGATTCTACATACAACATACAAAACGCAAGTGGTGGTAACTACCACTGGGTGATAGGAAAAATGCATGTGTACTCCTGGGAGTATGTACTCCTGCTCTTTATATACCACATAGATGATACCACTATACCTCATTATTATTTTTAATATACCTTATTAGTTATTACTAGATACCTCAAAGTGAGCTTTGTAAAAAAAATCCATTTGGATGCTTGTATTTTATTTTGTACGCACATAAACTGTTATTTTGTACGTACAAATGGTATATTACATAAACTATGGGCCTTGATGATATTTTTCATAAAATTTATATTGAGGTATCGTAGAATAATTAATAAGGTATTTGAGAATAAAAAGAGGTATAAAATATTTGATTTTGAGGTATATACGTGGGAGTGCATACTCCCAAGAGTACAGAAAATTAGTCCTATATATATACTACTTTATCATTCTAAGTATGTTCATATACAATATTTAAGATATTTCAAAGAAAACTATATGAAAAAATTGTATATGAGTCCATAGTTTTTATATATTTCAAAATACCTTCATATGTATACAACAACATACAAAAAATAGTATATACTACATACAAATTGGTTTATATACTATTCAAATATTCTTATATACTACATACTACACGTACATATTCTAATATATGTGTGTGTGGACTCGAGTGTCCAACAAAGACATACAGTATATGTGTACATATATAAAAGTAACTTCCTTAGCACTGCACCATATTTCTTTTTAATTGGGCACGTCTGCTAGATCCCCTTACTTTGACATGCTGTCCGGTTCTTCTCCATCGACCGGGTCTCATTTCTTGGGAGTTGTTTGCTTAGCTGAACGACGGCCATTTTCTCACCAGTTAACCCCTAACGGCAAAAACATCGCTTTGCCGTCGTGTCACCCTGCTTACTGCAACACCTAGCCTAGCTGCTACACCAGATCAGATGTCCACCATGATCTTAACTTGATGTTTACCCATACCCAACTCACCAGAAACATTTGGGGGCAGATGTGTGATCCTCACACATGCTTAGACATTGATTGATACCACGCCCCCCTTTTAAAAATATTTCACTTTAGCCTCGAGTACCTGAAGGACTTTTTCGGTTTGGCCATTTTTGATCATGCGGCGACTAAGAAATAACCATTTCTAAATCACCACCAATGACACCACGGTTTGATCCGCACATTGGTTGAAATTAGTTTGCCGCATGCAAAGGGGACGAGAAGCTTGAACATTGTGTTGTTTTTTTAAAGCAGACAACGTAGTTCCAGGCAGGATCAAGTCGATAGAAAAAACCAACATGCTGACCTTTTTTGGAAGCAGAAACCCTAGCAAATCAGAATCGGGTAGCCACAATTCGGCATCATCCAACCTGCTCCGATCTATGCGATATCCCTTCAAATCAAAATCATAATAAGGTGTAAAAGCCATCAAAATCGCCCAAGAAAGTTACACTGCTGCGATTGCACCTAAACATAATAACTCTGCTGCAATTGCGCCCAAACATAACATTCATTGCAACTTGTTTTGAATCACTTCAGATAGATACATCCTTGCAAACCTGCATTTCTTTGGGTAAATTTGAAGAGCGCCTTCAAAGCTATCCAACAGGGTGGACAACACTACGGCATGGCTCAGCACAGAGCCAAAGAAGCTGGCAATGGCAGCAGCAGCAGCTATGCTGATGCGCAGCTGCATTGGCCTGGGAGACCATGTAACTCAACAAGAATAAATAGCACCAAACAAAAGGCTCAAAAATTACTTGTGGGATAGCTCAAACTTCTCTTTCCACTCCCCGTTGTCATTACAAGCCAAGGCTCTGCACCTCATCTAATTGTTATACAAAATGACTAAGAAAAAAGATACAACAATCTCTCCAAACAAAACTGCAATCACAAACTGCAGCACGAGAGGAAATCCTTCCTGCCTCTGGTCTGCAACTCTTGGCGAAACGGCACAATATAATCATCATGAAAAGCTACCCGTCGAAATTGCCACCTAAAACGTATGCTCCTTGGAAGCATAGTCATCAGTCGCAATAAAGCCTAATCATCGAGTCGGCACCGGCGGTGAACAACCACGGTTGTCTTGGGTGGAATTTGCAATCCAAAACTCCTGCAAAGCAACAAAACCAAAACATAGTTACAGATATTTGCCTTGCAATATTTGCATAACCTTGTGTGGTTAACTGGTTATGCAAAAAATATCATAGATAATTGTTATAAACAAAAATATATAGCTTTCAGCAACGCAAAATATAACATAAATACATATTTCCTTCTACGCGTACAAAGTTGATCCTGCCCAAATCTTGAATTTGCCTATGCATCCTTGCAAGCCGATATATACCTAGAGTGCTTGGTTCAATGGACTGAAACTAAGTTTCTTCCGTACGAATAATTTCGATTTAGCAAGAAACGTGCTACAACATTACAGGCTCAATATTACGCTAGTCTGTCCCTGGTTCTCAAAAAAAAAAAAAAATCCAAGCACCAACAAAGCAGGAAAAGCTGTAAGCAATTTACTGTAATTTGTAAGTGATCAAATAGGAGAACATGGCATATCAGCACAATCACGTGTATGCTTCAGTTCGAACTCGCGTCATATGGATTGCAGAATGCAAGGTTCAATGCAAAGTATATGACTTGCATTCTTCCAGTGAAGAACATCAAGTAAACAGAGTTTAACCACTGCCATATATCCGCTTTGATCGAAATGTCTACGCAAATAAGAATCAACAAAAAATGTACAATAATGCAAATTATAGAAACCACATGATGTATGACAATATACCTCTTCTATCTGAACTTAAATGGCCACGAAGAATCTCCAATGGCACAATAAGTGGGTTCTGGTTGAGATCAGCATAAACCATCCCATGGAACACATGGGCTGTACAATCCTCCGACGACGAGGCAAAAAGAGGGTATCTCCGGTGGAAAGTAACACTGGTTATATCCTTCGAGTGGTTCCTGAAATAAAGAAAATAAAATAAAAAATTTCCGAAATATATAAACTCATACAGAACAGTAGTATAACTAGTGGGTACTATCCATAAAAGAATTGGATCTGATAGGATTTTTTAAAACAGAACAGTAACTGAAACCGGAAAAAACATAAGAATTTCTTACAGTACAAAATTAAAAAAAAACTAGACTGAACAGTGTAAATCATCGACATTTAATAGGGAACACTTTTGCGCATAGTGGTGATGTCGAGAAAGAATAGGTCGGCATGACTTTGAAGGCTGGCGTAATGGAGTCATCTGTGGCTGCATCAGATAGCAAGGCATGTGGCATGTACTGTTGCTTGATTAAAATAGGTGCCCACATCAGATAGAAAAGCATGTTGCCCGTATTGTACATTGTTATTAGAGCATTTAGTAATTAGTACATAAAAACACTTTGTAATAAGCTCCATAAAAAACATTAAGTTATCTGAAGTAAATTGAACAAAGAAAAGCTAAAATAATAAACAACCAACTGCCTAAACTGGCAACATTGGCAACGCATCTATAGTTCTATACGAAAACTGAAACCAAAAATACAAGAAAGAAACTAAATGTAAGAGAAGTAGTACTTTAACATCTTGTATGGCCTTGTAGACAGATCAGTGTCAAACCAGCACAATTTACCATCTTTACTCCCCACAATAACATTATCGCCTGCATGAGAGAATTGCAATGCCAATAATAAGGCGATGTAACAAACAGTGTTGCACTACCATTAATTAACCAATGTTTTACAGCTTAGAATAGCAAAGGTAATATGAACCAACTCAAGATTTCTCAACTGGTAAATTAGTAATCAGCTGGTTTTATACGTACCACCAGGATGGATGGAGATAGAGGAGATCTCACGGAGACCTGACTCCAGCTTCTTGACTACCTCTGCCTTTTGGAGATCATAAACCTGAACAAACTTCTTAGTGGCAACAAAGAACATCTTTTGAGTTGGATGGAATACTGCTGCAACAGGGAGTCCCGGCAATTTACGGAAAGGATGGTGAGAATGCTTCTTGGAGAGCTGATGCAACAATACAGCCCTTGATTCACGTACAAAGGAATTAAGGTAGACAAACGGAAGAATAGATATTCAAAATGTAAAGAATCTGTCTACACACTATGTTGGTGGGGATGCATATCTACAGTACCTATGAATGGAAAGAGACCCAATAAAGAAAGAAAGCCCTTTTTGCTGGGGCACACACTATAGAACCGTCACAAATAATTATCTTGATATAGTTAGAATGTTGCATGGCAGCTCCAAGATTGAAACTAGAGAAAAATATTTAGAACATATTTGTTATTATGCTCATGCATCACTTATAAATTAAACAAAGCAAACAGGATATCAGTTGGCACGACTGTCGTGAAATAGTCTCCCTTTGAATGCCAGTCCACAGTTGATGCAGCCTGAACAATAAAACAGATGTAAGCATGCGAACAAAAAGCCTACGCATTTAGGAGAATGATAAGTAACCCTCAAGTATTATACCCTATGATGAATCAATGTGATTCCGTCAAATTTGTCATTCTTCACCCACCTCACAGCTGGTTTCTTATCACCTGCAACATAATTAAATATTTAAGAACACACTGAATAAGATAGGTGGAAGAATTGTTTGGGTGCAACTACTATTACCATCATCTTCAGGGGTCGGTTCCTCGACATGGAGGAGCTGCTTTGTCTTCACTTGTGTTTCCTCATCCCCCACCTCAGCGTTAAGAATCAGAAGATCACGGCCACTGCACAACATAAGATGAATGGTGAGAATGTGTAATGCCAGAAAAGTGAAGTATACTAGTGAATGGTGAAGGCATACACAATAGCAGCCAGAATGGGCCTCTCAGGTGAAGGATTCCACGAAATATGATGGACATCAGCACCAACATTGAAAACCTTAAGACAGCGACCAGTTTCAACCTCCCAAACACGAATTGTTCCATCAGATGAACCTTCAGCAAAGAAGAAGTGTAATATAAGACAATGCCATGCTCAAGTTGATGAGATCATTCCATGCAGCAAAGGGGCCTTTTCACCGAATTATCTTGTCCAAATCCTCATCCTTTTACAAATATAAGACCCTCCATTTTTTGGAATCTTGAGATTAAGTCAATAATATTTGCCATTACAGTTAAGTTTTACAGCACTGTCATTTACTACTTTTGTATATGACGCATACTCATTAAGTTGGTCAGATTAAAAATGCTAAGGGCCTTCTATGAAATGGTCTGACCAAACATCAGAGTTCAAAGCAAATTAACTAATAACATTGAGTTCATTACTATTTGAACCATCAGAACATTATCATAGAAAATAAATATCCAGTCTATACCTGATGCTATCCACTGCCCTGTTGCTTCAACTGACAGCGACGTCACTGGACCACCATGGCCCTTGAACTCAAGGTAACAAGTTCGTGGATATGGCCTTAGATCCTTTTTACTGGGTAACTTTGGCTTGAGTGACTCAGGATCAATGTTTATCTGTGGGATTGTCAAATAATCATCATGCATTGAAAAGAACATCACGATAATAAATGGTAAACTGGAATCCAGGCAACAAAGGCCCATATATAGTCATGAAAAGAAGATAGATCCTCCACTTACACGCTTCTTGCGAGTTCTAGGACATAGATAAAGATCTAGGCACCGATCAAATCCTTCCCTAAGTGCCTTCTCGTAGGCAGGTACACTTCTAAGAGATTCAAATCTGCATAATCAACGGCACAAAATAAAGGGGTCATGTAACTAAATTTCCTCAGACGGATCAGACCATGCATAAGAAAAATCATAATGACAACGCAAAAGAAATTATACCGTCGTGGGATGAATTTTGGCCTGTCCTCCTCATACATAAGCTGGTAGTTATCTATCTCCTCTTGTGTGGGAATATATTCAACAGAAGGATTATATGACTCTTCATGACCTGAATAGAAGAAATTAATGGCATCATACACAATATAGAACATCAACTAAGGAACAGAAATGCCCAGTGCAAAACTGTTTCACATCATTTCAACAGAATTGCCAAGAAGCTTTTCAAGTAAGCATGACAGGGCTTGCAAAATGATGGCATGGTACCTGGCAAATTTGGTTTAGGTGCAGGAATGTAGCTCAAGCCTTGCCGCTTATTGTCTGCTGTATCAGTGTCATCTCCCCACAAGAGATAATAGTTTGGCTCATCCTTTGGCTTGTCAAACTTGATCCATCCTTTACGAATGGCTCTAACAAGTTTAACAACCTGCCATAAAGAACAATTGAGGTAAAAGATATAGTAAATAACAATGCAAACTAATTATTAGTTATAAATGGCAGGCAAGAAACGTGATAGCACAAATGCAATCCCAAAGCAGTTTCAGAAAGAAAAAAAAAGGGGCAGCCTGGTGCATGTAGCTCCCGCTTGCGCAGGGTCCGGGGAAGGGTCCGACCACTTTCGGTCTATTGTACGCAGCCTTTCCCTACATTTCTATAGGCTGTTTCCAGGACTTGAACCCGTGACCTCAATTGCAAAGCAGTTTCAGAAAGAAACTAACAAATAAGTCCTCTGGAATTAAGGCTATTTGACCAGTACTAAGTACTAACAGCATATAATCTCTATATTCTTGCCCAGCGAGAAAGCATATACAATAAGAATCCAAAGCAGTCAGAGAGTACCTACAAAATTAGTCATATGGCTACTGAGTCTGTTTATGGAGTACTAATATCACATGATCTAATTCAATGGTTGCCCACGAAAATCTAGGCAACTGAACAACAGTGAAATTTGAACTAACATTAGTAATCCCTTGCTGCAACATGCGAGAAATTAGTAGAGCACGATATGAAATCTAAACAGTAAACACTCCAAGGCAGGCAGCAAAATATGAAAACTAGAAACACCTCACAATCATTAACTGAATTATTAAAGCAGGCACCCGTGACCTGCCAACAATCATCATTTCACTGTTTCACAAATTTCTTAAAACATTCTGTATAAAACACATTTCAATAGGGTATTTCTTTTCTTAAGCAAGATACTTCAGATCTCGAACAGACAGATTAACAAGACATCCATGCAGTTAGTTATATCTTATTAGAAATTAAAGAGCATGTAGATTTTATCAAAAGCTCTAACATAACATAGAAGATAAGGAAACTGATGATATACCTTCTTTTGCTCCCATTTTGAGGGCACAAATCGCCTCTTTGGCTCAGGAGCGTTAGAAAGTGGATGGCCTTTATCAGCATATTCAAACCAGTCAACATAATCCTACAAGAAAAGTTTACTCAGCCCATGTTGAGCATAATAGTTATATGTATAGAAAGTGGAAGGAAACCATAAATTGCAAAAGAATTAACTTCAATGATCACCATATTCAAACCAGTCAACATAATGCTAAGAGAAGTTTACTCGGTCTGTGTTGAACATTATAGAGAAAATGAAAGGAAACCATGAACTGTAAAAGGATATCTTCAATTTGCATGCATGTACATAATCTCTACTGACATGTCAATTACAGCTTAAATTATTACTTGTACAGGTAAGTACAGATAGCATCCGTGCAGAATCAGTATTATGCATGACACTTAGTAAATGCCAGCATGGAATTCACTTCTAAATATTCATCATATACACAAGCATAGTGACGGTAGCAAATAATAACCACTAAGCAGACCAACTGGGTCGTTTTTTATAGAGTAGTTACAAAATGAGCGCTTCAAAATAAATGTATGATGATTTTGGCGGTTACACTTACTGGATATGGATCAACATTGGCGTGTGGAGTTTTCCCCTTCATCAGTCTACTAATTATCTTAGCTTCTTCCTTGGTAATCTTCACCTCCTCGCCATTATATTCATCCCAAAGCTTTCTCCTATACTTGGCAACAGCAGGAAGTGAGCATGGGGCATTTAATCAGTAAGGTAACATCAGGCAATATATGAATGAATGTATGGGATGAAAAACAATTTGACTC
Source organism: Aegilops longissima (assembly GCA_021605205.1). Lineage (NCBI taxonomy): Eukaryota > Viridiplantae > Streptophyta > Magnoliopsida > Poales > Poaceae > Aegilops > Aegilops longissima. The sequence goes on along the minus strand of CM038680.1, from coordinate 573,873,789 downwards.
CATATCGTGCAAGACTGCAGGGATACTAGGCAAGCCTTTCTCATATCAGTTGAGTATGCAAACTCTAAAATCAAAAGCTGGGCATAGGATAGCTAGTTTTGGAGTATGACAAATGGAGTGAGATGATAAAAGGCACTTATACTGAAGCTACTTCACGAAAGATGACCGTTTGTTCAGCCCCTGTTTTCTTAGCTGCAAGTTGCATCATAAGGATAACTAATCCCATCCTGATGTTCTCATTGAGCGCGTAGACAGTTGGGCAAGCAACGCTATACAGCAGCCAATCAAGTTGGAGCCTCGTACCAGTCATCATCGTTATCTTTGCTGCTGAGGAACTTTTCGATTCTGCCCTCCCTGTCCCGCTTCTTGATCTTCCTCCCAGAGATATCGTACCCGATGTGCTCCTCGTCCTTGTACCACTCGAGCGGCACGTCCCCGACGGTGTTCCGCGGCGCAACCTGCAACGCCAATTGATAATAATAACCATGAAGTCCGTCTGTCCCCCGGTAGTAACGCAACTAAAATGGCCGCGGGGCAGCTAAATCACCTCGTCCTCGGAGGAGTCGCTCTCTTCCGCCGCGGCATCATCCTCCTCCTCCAGGCCGTCGGAGTCGGCGTCGGAGCCAGAGCCCTCGCCGCTGTCCTCGAACGACAGCGAGGCCTGCGGCGGCAGCATGGACAACCAATCAGCGCTAAGTAGAAAATCGATGGGGTGAGTGGGGGAGCGGAGGCGGACCTCGTCGTCGTCGTCCTCGGACCAGGCGCTGTCGCTCCACGGCGAGTCGTCGGGGGAGAGGTCGGCGTTGTCCTCCCCGCCGGGGGAGAGGACGGCCTTGTCTTCTTCGTCGGCGCGCCCCATTCCGGACGGCGAGAGGCGCGGTGGAGGAGGGAGGGAGGAGGCCGCCGCCTGGGCTGCTAGGGTTTTAGGAGGGGACGGACGGACGGAGGGGAAAGAGTGTTCCTTCGCTTGTGTCGGATGGATGCAAGAAGAAAGCCCCATGCCAAGGGCCGGGCCAGCCCAGCTTCCATCATCGTGGTCTCGCACCGGCCCAACGGGCCAACCTAAAAGGTTTTCCTAGGAAATGTGGCGTGCAGTTTCTCAACAACAACAACAAAAAAAAGGAAATGTGGCGTGCAAATTCAATAGTGGCCAAACTCAGAAGATTAACATTTTATATGGACTAGCTGAATGGTCCTGCGTTGCCACGGAATACAAAAAAGTGAGTAAAACCACACGCCATCATATGAGAAAAAAGAGAGTAGATGAAGGTTTAAATTCAAACCGTGTGTCAAATATGATGGCGTGTGGTTTTCTAATGACAAAAGTAATTCTATTTCCACTCCTTTCTCCTCGTTCATCACTATCTCGCCTTAATCACCCCCTCCTTGCAAAAGAAAAACTTCACCGCCCTCTTGATGAAACAATAAATTGAACTGGTGGAGGAAACTTTACATATTTACAAAATTTCAGAGGATGGAACATGTCAAAGAAAGCTAGCTTGATCCTTTTGCCTATTCATCAAGCCTTCCTTAGCGAAATTCTATTCCGACAAAAAAAAAGAAGTTTGTCCATTAAACAGAGTAATTGTTGAAATACTTAGTTAGATTACGAAAATTTAGAGGTTAATCTCTACTACATAAAATATATGTTTGGTTCCATCTCCAGTCTTACGTCACCTGATCCCTTCGTCTATCCCTCCCACCCTTCCATTGATTTTCATATCCTCCCGGTTTTCTGTTTAAAACGGTTTTCATCTAGCGAGATAAGCCTAGTCAATATTTTGTAATACAATCAATTCATGTATGGCAATCAATCTCTTATTTGGTAACAGTAGCGCAATTAATTCACTTCAATCACTGACATAATCTCTTCTACTTCCTCCGTTCCTAAATATAAGGCTAGTCATAGTGGGAGTAACTTAGCAAGTAACATAGCGCACTTCGAGAAATTTTTGCTTATGTGGCAATGTAGTTAATGAGAAGTGGTAACATAATATGTTACTGTAACATAGCGCTTTCCAAGACAAGATGAGTCTACAAGCTAATTAATGAAGTCCTCTATGACACTACTACTATGTTACTTTGCACTATGGAGGTAGTAACTTACACTAGTGTCATATGCATGACACTAGTCTAAGTTACTCCCCAACACTAGTGTCATATGCATGACACTAGTCTAAGTTACTCCCCACTATGACCAGCCTTAGTAACATAGTAGTAGTATCATATATTGCTTCATTTATTATCTCATAGACTCATTTTGCCTTGGAAAGCGCTATGTTACAGTAACATATTAGGCTGCTGCCAATGCATGGGTGCTTAGATGAGGTGCTAAGCATATTAAATAGCTTAGCAACTATACTTTCCAATGCATAGGTGCTTAGCTTATGGTTGCTAAGCTTTCTTCATTTAATGATTTAGCAAATAAAGCTTTTCATGTATTGGTAGGCTTCCTTCCTTTAAATGTTTTGCCTAGGTTCACGCGCTTAGCATTGGTTCTTCCTGGGGTCACCACACTCATCTCTCTCCTCTTAAATAACCTGCCACATCAGATTTTTTGCCTACGTGGAAGGCTTAGCACCTGTACAAGGTGGAGCATCGGGAGGGGCCTTATGTTACCACAAGCACCTCTTTCCTCATTAAATACCTGCCACATAAGCAAAATTGTCTTGGGATGTGTTAAGTTACTACCTAAGTTACTACCACTATGGCTAGCCTAAGTCTTTGGAGAGATTCCATTATGGACCACATACGGAGCAAAATGAGTGAATCTACGCTCTAAAATGCATCTATATACATCCGTATGTGGTCCATAGTGAAATCTCTACAAAGACTTATATTTATGAATGGAGGGAGTATTATTTTTCTATATAAAATAAATGAACGAAAAATCACCCTTGTCAACTCCGGCTCGAAGGTTCCTTCCTCTGACCATTCCCTATGCCTCGCCTCGCTCGTTCCCATCTCCTCAGGCCTCTCCTTTATTCGCTCCTCCCAACCGCCAACGGTCTAACCCTCTCTCTCGCCTCGCTTGACTAAATCTGGCGCCGCCTTGTTGACCAGGTACAGACGGTGAAGCACTACAAGATCCTCATCTGCCCGAGCGACCTCTCCACTGTATCAGTGCGAACTCCGTCTTGAGAAGGTTGTAAATGGCGCGAGTCTCCGGCGTGAGCTGCTCCATAACTTTCTTTTTGCCGTCGGTCGCTGAACCTCGTCCCGTGGCGATGCGCCGAGAGGTCCACAATTGGAGTTGAAACTGATACCAAATTACCAATTGTGAGGAACACACTAGTGGATGTAGAAATCAACCAGGGGAAGGGAAGGAATTCATGGAGATCTGAAATTCAAAGAAAGAACAGTGGTTAGAGTCGCCCTATTCCACCCATCCACCCTCACGACGAGTCATTGATACATTATGTTCCTAGCCTATCTTATTCCTTCCGCTCCAAGCTGCGACAATCAAGAAAGAGAACTACTTATAGTTACAAGGTTCAGCGAACCCAACTCTTGTAAGCCAACTGGTCTCTTTTCGTTCTCTCCTTGGTCGGGCCTTGTCTTGGTTGATAGCATCTCCTGGGCTGGGTGTAGAGATGCTGACACGACGGTGACACGTAGCTTTGGTTGTGCCGTGAGTTGTCCCTCTAACGACGACAGGCATGGAGTCCCACGGGTAAGAGAGTTTCCGACGAACATCCAAAACAATAAAGTACGCATCAAGGGAGGCTCCTCATGCTAGCCACCGCATCTTTTTTACTGTGCTAGCGAGAAAGAAAAAAAAAGTAAGGGGTAAAAAGGAGCGGGCGCTACCGAGGGGAAACGCAATTGAGAAAGACCTAGCCTGGGGTTTCCGCACACTCTTTAACGCCGCCGCCACCTCTCCTCTCTTGATTCTCCTCGCGCCGCCGCGCCTGCTCTGAGCCCCTCCTCTTCTGCGTGCCATCGGCCTCCCTCCTCTGCGTCTCTCCTCGTCGGTCGTCGCTCCGAGTCACAGATCTCGTCGCAGTGGCCGGACAAGACGAAGATAAGCAGCAGCGTCGGGTCCGTGCAGCGGCCTCCTCCTTGCAAGGGTCGGAAGAGGAAGATGTGCTCTTCCATGGCGTCGAGAGGAGGAGGAGGCGCTTCTCCTGCCAGATGCGTGGCCACCACGTCGCCATCAACGTCGGAGAAGCACCATCCTCGACTAGATCCTGCACCGGCCCACGCAGCGGCGGCTGGGGAGTGGAGGAAGCTGCGATCCGACGGCTTCGCCGTCCTCTATGACAAGTCCAGGTATGCCCTGCTACCACCTCCCTCCGTCCGTGCTTGTTGTGCGCGTGCGTAGTTTCCTCCACTCGTGCGCTCATGGATGGTTGGCTGGCTCTCTGGCTTGAGGATTGATTCGTTTCCACTCTTTGCCCCCCTTTTCCTAGGATACTGGTTTATTACTGTATCACAATAACATGAATGGATCAAATCACTTTCAAGAGTATATGACGCTTCTGTTGCATCTTGTGAAAATAGCAACCTCCCAGCTCTATGTTCTTCCCCATTCGAGATATCTTCACATCGCCATCGACGTCCACCCTCCTCGACAGATCGATCGAGCGAATGTGTGTCGACCACAAGTTGCCCCCTTCCATGTGTTCTCTCCGTCTTTATTTCTCTGAACTTCTCTGACTATTTATATTAGGAGCCAAAATAAATTTGCTTCAGACTGAAATTTGTTTATTTATTCTCTGTATTTCGTGTAATATAGTGTGCCCCTTTTAAATTATCCAACAGGTAGTCACCGTCATGATCATGGTGTTAAGCAAGCTAGAATTGGCCTAAGAAGGCTTCTCGAGGAGGCTCCTCGTCAGCAGAATCAGGTGATGATATGGGGGACTTAGAAGACATGTTTCAGCTATGAGCCATGTAACTAAATGTCTCTTGTATGTGTTCAAAAATGAAAGATCTTGAATTATCTCTTTCTGAAATCTTCTGCTCATCTTTCCTCTGCTATTTAATGATTTGTCCCACTACTTCAGGGATGAGCATGGACTGTTGTTATGCACTGGATCTTTGTCTAATTCTGGACAGAGCTTCAGGTGATTGCCTATGATTTGGGGAACCACCAATGGTTTACTATCCTGTATTTGCCAAAAGCGGACAAAGTGAGTATGTTTTCTGGAAAGCATTTGCCAAAGAAATTGAAAGACAGCACTCTTATCAGCTGTCATTTATCTTTTCTTCCGATAAATCCCTGCTTAGTTATTTCTCACAGGAAAGAAGATATATAGGTTGCTCTTGGTTCGCCTACTTTGTACTTATGAGTTATGAGATGTTTCTTTGTTTAGATTGTGGAGTAGTCGTGTGATCTGTAAAATGTACTGCATACATACCAAAGAGGGTATTTGGATATGCGAACCGTGTAACAAAAACTGGGATGTGGGCTTTCTAGAACAGGTTGAGGTTCAAATCCTGAAAGTTAGTGATGTAGCCATGAAAATCAGGGAAGCTTCTCTTTTTTTTCTTTTATCACATGAAATGAGTGCTATTATCACTTCATTCTTATTTTATTATTCTTTCTACAATGACTGAGTATTCTTTCGAAGTGAGCTTCATTTCTCTATAGTCAGGTCTCTAGCTGGTATTTTCTTAATATTTTCAGTGCCATGAAATGATCAAATTTGATAATTCACATGTATGAAACAACACAACTCAGCTGCTGTGTTCTTGTTTTTTCTATATACTTGCTCCGCACTCCGACAGATCTAAATCCATAAATGCAACAATATTGGGTTGCTCTGTTTGATCTACTATAATTTTCACGCCTATTTTTTAAAATTCTTATTGCTTCATTCACTTGCTGAAGCTCCTACAAACCTATAGAGCCATTGTTCTCCTACCTGGGAGTGGATAGGAAGGATTTGGGTGCCCGCAACGTGGGGCTGAGAAGAAAGGAGGATGTGCGAGGACAACTAGGGGGCGTGCTACAACTGCAGCTGATTCGTGTGTGTTGTTTGTTCGATCCAACCCTTCTGTCTGCAGGGCCTGGCGAAGGAATGAAGATGCACACCCTCGGCCACGACTTTGTCCTCTAGGTACAAAAGCGGGATAGACTATAATCAATTTTATTTCTTTAAGTCGGATGGATAACGTGATCCATACAACTGTTCAACTGGCTAAAAAAGAAAATGGTTTTGTTACAAGTCTGTTTGGGATATTTGGTATTTCTTTTTGGGAGATTGGTTCATGATAATCTTAGTATCTTAGTTTTTGCCTTTCCTTTGGAAAAAAGTTAGGCATGTTCATGATAATCGTAGTTCTTATCTTTCATTGTTTATCTTTAGGTATGCAAAGAAGTTAGCTTTGATACAAGTCTTTTTGGGAGATTGGTAACACTGAAATTCGATAAACATTTGCTGAATATACAGTATCGCATGAATCCTTGTATTAGCCTCTTTCCAAATGCTTAGTTTTATGAGAGGAAGATTTTAGATGGTTCAAATGTCCTATCTCCTAGCTATAACAAGGATTATACATGCCTCCTATTTGGCAGCTACACTCTTATAAAATGTCATGGATGGAGGGAAGACAAGGAGGGCACAGGAAACAGTCGACGAAACATGGTTGAAGTTCTTGTTGTTCTGCACCTCATCCAGACCATCTTTTGATGTATGTCTAAACTAAGCCCTCTCTTTTCTTGCAACCTTAGTATATCCTGCCTCGATGTCCTTGGTATTTATTGATTTGTTTCTATATTAAGCGACTTCGCTGATATAACATGGCATCTTTAGAAGCTTATAGGGTCTTCCTTTCTTGTATCTTAATGTTGCATAACTTTCATTGATAGAAAGGTGATCGCACAATAGTTTATGTTCAACAATCCAGTTTGTTACCTGTGTATACCTTGTGTTTTTTAACTCCATCAATCTGGGTTTATGAATTCAGTTCTGTACGTATATTTCTCAGCAAGTCCACTGTCACCTACTTCCTTTTTCAATAGATAATGTTACATTTTTATTTGCAAAACTGAGAACATTAAGTAGATGACATGAAAGATGAAACATAGCTCTATGAGAGTTGTTGGCCACTACATGTACTCACTTTTTCATAGTGTTTGTTTTCACCTTCAGAGCTGAAAAGTAATGTTCTGTCAATTGTAAGCTGATAAAAAATCAACTTCAGTTTGCTAAAGAAAGTTCTCTTGCTGGCCTTGTGGAAAATCGACCCCAAAAGATCAGTATAGACTTAGTAGTTTAAATTTTTCTGCAGGATGGAAAAGTACAGGCAAAGCGCTCAGCGTCGGTGTGGTCTCTTCGTATAGTCTCAAGTTGATGCTATTAAAGATAGACTTGACAAAAAATACGACACATGTGATGGCTTTCATGTGCGCCTCAAGTCTATTGATGGTTTTCAAGGAGAAGAGGATGATATATTAATACTATCAACGGTACTATCCAATGGCAGTGGAGTTGTTGGGTTTCTTGCTGATAACCAAAGAACAAACATTGCTCTTTCCAGGGCAAGGTGAGCATTTTTTTCACGACTTCGTTTATTTTTTACTGTTTAAAGTATGTCAGATTGATAATACTCCCTCCGTTCCTAAATATAAGTCTTTTTAGACATTTCAAATGGAATACAACATAAGGATGTATGTAGACATATTTTAGAATGTAGATTCACTCATTTTGCTCCGTATGTAGTCATTTGTTGGAATTTCTAGAAAGACTTATATTTGGGAACGGATGGAGTATAATTTATCTAATGGATGCTTTGTTTGATGCAGGCACTGCCTTTGGATTGTTGATAATGTTCATACACTGTACTAAAGTGGAACTGTCTGGACATACCTTGTTTCTGATGCTCAAAGATGTAAATGTGTTTTCAATTCCACTAAGGCTCGGCCTTATGTAAGTTGGTTCTGCAAGTAAAGAAATACCTTGATGAACATGAGGATGTTCTTCTTAATGCTGATCCGGCTGTTTTCATCAGTACCAGATGTAAGGTAAGTAACATAGTGATGTTCAATCAGTTTGACTTTGACCATACTTTCATCTGCTCCCTCTACGTGTGCTTTTCTTTTCCTCCTTATCTTTTTGTTAGTAGTTTAGGTTGTAGCTTTTTCCTCTGTTTGTTGGCTTGGCTTCACCTTGGGTGGCTGCCAATTTCATGCATGAGCTGCTAGGTTGTAGATTTAGAAGATTTTCAGGGACATGTGCTATTTTCAGGGACATGTCCTTTTACTTATGTTTTCAATTTGTTTATAAACTATTTGCAGTTCCATCTGCTTCTCATAGTTTCTACAGTCTTCAAATTCAACTTATGTTAGAGGTCTCAGTTCTTATAACATATGGTACTCGATTGATCATCATGTGTATTGTATAAACATAGAATGATCCACTGAGTGCACTATGCTCTTGCATATTGTTGATGCTAATGTTGAATTATGATCAAGAATACTTGGCATGAGATGTTCCTGCATCTGAACTAACGGGAAAACCAACGAAAGCCTACCTTTTTGTTCTTTGCAGTGTGACATGGTGATCCACAACAATGTTATCCAACTACAATTGTAGGCAAGCACTGCTGCACATTTGCTTAATGCTTCTGAAAGTTTGTAATATTCAGAGACCTCATCCCCTCCCCTGCATACAGAGATGGAATTTCTTGGCTGAGCAAGTTAAGGCCGTGACCAAAGACTACCCCAGACTGAAGCTCACTCAAGGGAGGAAGGTGAGTTATTTATTTAGCTAACCCATGTCCTGCTGCTAATGAACTCAGCCATTTACCATAGCATTAGTTGACCTTTCCCTCGCGAAGATCGAAACCTTCATTTGTTTATATAGGTCTTTGAGCTCTGGACGAGCATTACATGGGACAAGGGTAAGGCTCTGGATTTCCTGCATGAATTGCTAGGTTGCTAGGTATGCACACAATGCCCATACATATATATACATATATCTTGTTCATGTCAGTGTCATGAAAATCGTTTTCGACCAGTCCCAATTTCTTTGTATTCACTTGTGTTTCACACCACTGTCGTAAAAAATTATGGCGCTGACACTCTGCCCGTTGTGCCTCTCCAGGATTAGCCAACTGAAGCGATGTCCTGCCGGTGTATATCGGCGACGACCACACCAACAGGATTCTGGTGGCCATGTGCCCCAAGGAGAGCAGCACGTCTTACTCACTCCAGGACCCAGCAGAGTTTTTTCATCGCCTTTAGACATTTGAAACGAAGGGAGTATGATCCTCCTATATTTGCGTGCTTGTAGCTCTAATCTATTTTGTGAATGTGTGCTGCTCCTGTGTCTTATTTCTCCAACCAGTATATTGATCATGTCACTGCTATATTGGTCAGCATTGCCTAAGCAATTTCAGTTATAATTCAATGAGCAATGCTTGCATTCACATGTGCGCCCAAGGCATAAAAAAGATCTGAGAAGTGCAGTGACCTACCTGGCACCGCAAAGCTTCCACTCAGGAGGCGCTGCGAGGGGCGCCCCAACCACTAGTGGTTGTTTCAAAGGTCGACAAGCGTGTCCATGGCCGAATATGGTGAGTAACAAGGGGGCAGCGAGTTGGGCCCCCAACAAATCTGTTTTTTTAAGGCGGGGATGGTGCGCGTCGAGTGAGGGAATTGGGCTTGGAGTGTAGGAGCATGTCGGCAGCGTTTTTGGCGAGCAATCGGGGCGGATCACACCGGGAGGGCGGATGCTGGAGTAATGGGTGTTCGACTGGTGAAGAACATTTGCTACAGAAAGAGCATGATTTTTTCAAAGAAAGCTCTGGTGGACCTCCTATCTATAGTTCTCGCAAAAAATTCCCTTCCCTCAAGATCTCAACCATAGCATGCTACCCCAACCCGACCTCCTATCTATAGTTCTCGCAACAGATTCCCTTCCCTCAAGATCTCAACCATGGCATGCTACCCCAACCCGATTTGTAGAACATGCATGTGAATAATAATCTATGCATGCTTATTGTAGCAGCAATAATTTTGCCCCACCTATTTGTCTCCCCATGCTTTCTCTCTCTCTATCCTCTCCCTCTCCCTCTCCCTCTCTCTGCTACATGTTATATCCTCTTCCTTCACTCTTTTGTCTCTAGACTTCTGCTATCTCCCTCCTCCCCATTTTTGCTCTCTCTCACACACACACACACACTACTAGGGAAAAACCTAGTAGTAGCGCGGGCGCCCGCGCTACTACTACGTCTGTTAGTAGTAGCGTTGGTGCCACCCGCGCTACTACTTTTAATTTCAAAAACAAAAAAATTCCTGATGTCATGTGTGCTGTCAATGGCAGCAATGGTTCGATCCAGCGACGACAGGGGTCGTCGGAGCTGCGGAAGGGCAACGGCAAACCAGATCCAGCGTCTACTGCTACAGATGGCCCAGATCCATGGCCGAGCAAGGCGGCGGTGTTGGGGATATAACTATTAGGTATGACCCGCCCAGGAGGGGCCGGGTCATACCACTGATGACTTGTAAAATGAAGATGGCGAATCATGGCAAGCCTATTGACGGCTCAAGACCCAGAGGCGACTTGAGGCCCAAGAAGATGAACCGCCATATGTATAACTTGTATTGTAAGGCAAGCTTAGTTAGTCACCGAGCTGGACACATTGTGTGTGAGCCGGCCGGGACTCTATAAGCCACCGTGCGTCAACCTGTGTATATAAAGGGGTGACCCGGCGGTGGGTTAACTCAAGAAACAACAAGTCGAGAACTAGGTCAGGCGGATTCGCCCCCTAGTAATCGAAACCCTAGCAATAAAATCCCAAACTGGAGTAAGCCTTTACCTCATCACGAGGGGCCGAACCAGTATAAACTCTCAGTCTCCTTTGTCCCGATTAACCCCTTTAAGCTAACCTAGTTGCAATGGCTCCTCACCTAAGTCCTTTTGCTAGGACATCTGCCGTGTTAAGTCTACGACAGTTGGCGCCCACCATGGGGCCAGCGCACGGTGGTTTTGAGTTCTTGAAGGGAAGCTTCGCAGGGATCAAGGGATACGCTGTGGGCCGGATGACCAAGAGTCGTCGCGGCAAGCTCTACATCGACGATGCTGGCTGGGGCCCCGAGGCCGGCTCAATCGAGTATGAGTATCAGGCCACCTTTGGCGGAATCCACGTCTTCATCGGCAAGATCGACGAGTCAGGACCTGAGCCGGACATCTGCACCGACCTCGTCGAGACGGATCAGCATGCGCAACCCGCCAAGGTTCAAGCCATTATGAAGCGTGCCTTTGTTGGTTTCATCCATGGGGCGGAACTTGAGGAAGGATCTGTGTCTGGTGGTGAGACGGCCATCTACTCTGATGGTGAGTCGTCAACCGGCGAGACCGATTCAATGTATCAACTGCAGGACGGCCGGCTTGGGGGCTGTTCCGATGGTGACAGCGTTCTGGACCTCTATGAGCCGCCGAATAGGGTGGCAATCTTCATGGCCGGTACAAAACCAGTGCTCGTTTCGAACCGCCGCAGCTATGACCTCCAGCTCAACGGCTGCGGCGACGGCTGTGGCTAGCGGTTCTGCTCGCTCGTTGGCTCAGGTTCTGACCGAATTACTGGATGCATTGGCAGTTTTGATGGGGGTGGAGGTGACCCCAGACACTCAAGAACAACATAAAGTGGATGTTGCGAAGCTACGATATGAGATAGCTCAGGCCAAGGAGGAGCTGGCGGCTAAGAACGCTAGGATGGCCACGGAGCGAGCTGCTTTGGACGCTCAGGCACAACGGATTCATGCAGACTCTTTCCGTCTTACTTTGGATCAAAACGCTTCAAATGCCATCATGAGAAGGAGGCACCGGAGTCGCTTACCTCCGGTTTACGATGCTAGAAACCTCTTCAACACACCTGGGGCAGGGACCAGTGACCCGCCTGTGGTGAACCGGGTGGTTGAGGCAACCGTGACCGGAGCGCCGGTTCAGCCGCGTACTGTGGATCCACCTCGTTTGGATATGACTCCGCCTCAGCATGTTCCGACACTGTTGGGTCATTATTCTAGCCCTCTGGATAATATGATTGTTGCGGCGACACGAATGGCGGCTCTCCTAGTTGAAGGCGAGTCTCCGGCGGCAATAGAGACGCAGAGGGCTAGAGAGCTTCTTCAGACAATAGCGGCTCAACAGGCGGCTTACTCGTATAGCCGCGAACAGATTCACTCAACCCCTCGTCCAAGCCGGAGTTATAGCAGGCATATTGACTCGCCAACAGTTTCGAGCAGTGAACAGCGCCGTAATCAGCCTCGTGGGCATGACGCGCCACGCGCTGGCAATGATGTGCAGGCTTTGGTGGACCAGGGCAGGGCGCAGCGTGAGGCTGAGCTGGCGGCTCAATTAACGGCTCAACAGCAATCTCCGGCTTATCCGCCAATGTCTGTGGGGGGCAGGAGTGACCTCTAGAACGTTGGGTGTGCCATGTTTAGTGCCAGCTCTGTGCAACGAGCGCTTGCCTAAGGATTTCAAGGGCCCTCGTAAGGTTCCTAACTACAAAGGCGATCAGCCCCCCAGAGGCTTGGGTTGAGAGTTATGAGATGGCTATGGAGATGTTGGATGTTAGTGATGCTGCATGTGCTAAGTATTTCACCATGATGTTGGATGGGCCGGCTTGTAACTGGTTGAAAGGGTTGCCTGCTAACTCCATTGGTTCATGGGATGAATTGAAGTCTCGTTTCATTCAGAATTTCAAGGATACATGCAAGCAACCCCTGTCGATTCTTGATTTAGACACTTGTGTCCAGGGCGAAGGAGAGTCAACGACCCATTGGGTGTGCCGGATCTCAACCATTATTCACTCTTCGGACAGTATTAACGTCGGCTCAGCTGTCCTCATGTTAGAGAAAAACTGTCGTTTCCTTCCCCTCAAACAGAAGCTGGGACGGCTTAAGCGCCACTGTAATAATATGGGGGAGCTCATGGCGGCTGTCGTCAAATACGCCGACTCAGATAGTACCAAGGATCCAGAATCTGATGAGGAGAAGGCTGGAAAGGCGAAGAAAAACGGCAAGGGGCAGCAACAAAATACGACGGGTCAAGGTAACAATGGTAAGCGCAAGCATATGGACGGCGGCTCAGATTTTGTGGCTAACACTAATGTGCAGAACAATGATCACCGCTGCAAGGGAAGGTTCCCTCCCCAATCTGCAGGGTCAAGGTCTAGTCTAGAGGAGATGTTGAACGAACCCTGTCCAAAGCATAGCCGGCCTGATAAACCGGCAACGCACGTGTTGAAGGATTGTAGCATCATGAGGGAGTACAGGAATTACAACCTCAACCAGAACCACAATAATGGTAATGGCCCGCACGGCGGGGCAGGCTCCGGTTCTCACGGGCCTGGCTTTGGAGGCGGCGGTTCAAATTCTGGCTTTCAAGGACAAGGTAGTCAGGGGGCTTTAACCAGCAGTCCAACCAGGGTAATCAGCAGCAGCAGTCAGGATATCAGAGCAACCCGAAACAGTTGAATAGTGGACAACATCATGTGTTTACCACAAGTCTATGCAAACGAGACCAGAAGATTAATAAAAGGGTGGTGAACGCAGTTGAGCCGGCGATTCCTCGTTACTTGCGATGGTCGGAACATCCTATTCTTTGGAGCCGTGAGGATCACCCGCCCCGGGTTGACAATTCGGGTTAGTTGGCGGTGGTTGCACCATAGATTGGGGGTACAAGTTTATTAAAGTACTCATGGATGGAGGCAGCAGCATCAATATCCTTTACTATGATACTTTTTGTCGTATGAGTTTGACTGATAAGGATCTTAAGCCGTTTAATACTGTCTTTCATGGTGTGGTGCCTAGTAAGTCGGCATCTCCAGTGGGCAAGATAGCTTTGGAAGTGGATTTCGATGATGATCATGATTCCAGAGCTGAGACATTGACCTTTGAGGTGGTTAAGATCAAGAGCCCTTATCATGCCTTGTTTGGGCGGCCGGCTTATGCCAAGTTTATGGCAAGGCCTTGTTATGTTTATCTGCAGCTTAAGATGCCGGGTCATAAGGGTACCATCACCGTACACGGCAACAGGAAGATAGCCTTGGAATGTGAAGAAGGCGATGCTGCTTATGCTGAATCTGTTTATGCGACAGAAGAGTTCAAGTTTTACAAAGATAATGTTGACCCGGCAGATATGACGCCTTTGAAGAAGCCAACCACGGAGCATGACCCGCTGTTGAAGTTTAAGTCAGCAGATGATACTAAGCTGGTTGACTTTGTTCCTGGCGACTCATCCAAGCAATTCAGTATTAGTGCTAATATGGATCTGAAATAGGAAAGCATGCTCATCGAGTTCATCCATGAGAACCGGGACATCTTTGCATGGAAACCTTCTGACATGCCAGGTGTACCGAGGGAACTCGCTGAGCACACTCTCAATATCGATCCAAAGTTTAAACCGGTCAAGCAATTCCTTCATCGTTTCAATGAAGAGAGGCGCAAAGCCATTGGTGAAGAAGTAGCTCGGCTCTTAGCGGCTGGGTTTATTGTGGAAGTTTTTCATCCCGAGTGGTTGGCTAACCCGATGCTGGTACTCAAGAAGAACGGTACTTGGCAGATGTGTGTGGAATACACAGACCTTAACAAGGCATGTCCTGCTAATCCTTTTGCTCTCCCTCGTATTGATCAGATTATTGATGCTACGGCGGGTTGTGAGCATTTGAGTTTTCTGGATGCTTACTCTGGATATCATCATATCAAGATGGAAGTTAAGGACCAGGAGAAGACAGCTTTCATTACTCCCTTTGTGAGCCTTCTGTTATGTGTCTATGCCTTTTTGGCTCAAGAGTGCCGAGGCGACTTATCGGCGATGTGTTCAGAATTGCCTCCATGACCAGATTGGGCACAATGTTCACGCTTATGTGGATGATATTGTTGTGAAATCCAAGAAGGAGACCTTGATAGATGATTTGAAAGAGACCTTTGACAATCTCCGGGTATACAAGATGATGCTTAACCTGGCCAAATGTGTCTTTGGTGTGCCAGCAGGCAAGCTCTTAGGCTTTTTGGTTTCCGAAAAGGGCATTGAAGCCAACCCGGAGAAAATCAAGGCTATCACTTCCTTGGCTAAGCCGGCTTGTATCAATGATGTCCAGCGTTTGGCGGGTCGTATTGTGGCCTTAAGCCGGTTCATAAGTCGGTTGGGCGAAAAAGGTATCCCTCTGCACCACATGATGAAGAAAACAGATCACTTTGTCTGGAGTGATGCCGCTGATTAGGCGTTCGAGGCCTTGAAGAAACAATTAGCTGAGCTGCCAATCCTTGCTGCTCCTATTGATAAAGAGCCTTTGTTGTTATATGTGGCTGCTAATAGTCGAGCCGTCAGTGTGGCAATTGTCCTGGGAAGGAAGGAATCAGGTAAGAATTATCCAGTTCAACGGCCGGTTTATTATATCAGTGAGGTCCTCATTGAATCCAAGCAGAGGTATCCACATTGGCAGAAACTGGTGTATGGAGTGTTCATGGCTAGTCATAAGCTGAAGCAATATTTCTTTGGTCATCCCATCACTGTGGTCAGTTATGCTCCCTTGGGGGAGATTATTCAAAACAGAGAAGCCACTGGTCGGGTAGCCAAGTGGGCCATTGAGCTTGGGCCCATGGTTTGAAGTATATGCCTCGGACAACTATCGAGTCTCAAGCACTTGTGGATTTTATTAATGACTGGACTGAGCTGCAGATGCCTGGGGAGAAGCCGGATAACACATATTGGACTATTCACTTTGATGGATCCAGGCAGTTGGAAGGCTCGGGGGCTGGAGTTATTTGGACTTCCCCACGAGGTGATACATTTTGTTATGTTTTAAGGTTGATGTTCCCTTGTACTAACAATGCAGCGTAATACGTATGAGGCATTGCTCCATGGTCTTCCGATAGCTAAAGAGATGAATCTAAGCCGGGTGAGGTGTTTTGGCGACTTAGATTTGGTAGCTCGGCAAGTTTTAGGCACTTGGGATTCTAAAGATTCACTCATGGTGGCTTACCGCCGAGAGGTTGATGCTATTGCTGGTCATTTCAAAGGTTATCAAGTGGAACATGTTGATCGCAGAAAAATGAGGCGGTTGATGCTTTGAGCCAGCTGGGGTCTCAGCATAAGTCGGTACCACCTAATGTTTTCCTTGATATTCTCCGTAACCCTTCAGTCAAATTGCCTTCGGAGGAAGATCTTGATGTTCCTGACCCGGAGGCGCAGTTGGTGGCGGCTCTTCATGCTATTCCTGATTGGACAGTTCCATATTTGGCTTATATGACTCGGGGCGAGTTACCTGAAGATGAAACTTTGGCCAGGCAGATAACCTGGTGGTCTAAGTCAATGACTATTGTCAATGGAGAGTTGCACCAATGCAGTGTCACAGGGGTGTTTCAACGTTGTATTTCTCCTGAGGAAGGCCATGAGATTCTACGAGAGATTCATGAAGGAGAATGTGGTCATCATGCCGGCTCTAAGTCTCTCGTGGCCAAGGCTTTTCGTCATGGATTTTATTGGCTGACGGCTCATGATGATGCAGAAGATTTGGTCAGTAAATGTGACGGTTGTCAGAAATTTTCAAGACGAGCTCATGTGCCGGCTCAAGAGTTGAGGATGATTCCAATTACTTGTCCGTTTGCGGTCTGGGGGCTGGATATGGTTGCACCTTTAAAAGAACCAAGGATAAAAAGACCCATCTTCTGGTGGCGGTTGATAAATTCACAAAGTAGGTTGAGGCAGAGCCGGTCAATAAGTGTGACGTGGCGACGGCGGTTCAATTCATCAAAAAAGTGATTTTCTGTTTTGGCTACCTCACAACATTATAACTAATAATGGCACTAATCTGTCTAAAGGTGCTATGAAAGAGTTTTATCAACAAGAGCATATTCGTCTTGATGTGTCATCAGTGGCTCACCCCGAGTCCAATGGCCAAGCTGAAAGAGCCAATCAAGAAATCATGAGAGGCATAAAACCCCGGCTTATGGTCCCCTTGCAGAGGACGCCGGGTTGTTGGGTTGAGGAGTTACCTTCAGTACTTTGGAGTATCAATACCACCCCCAACAGATCCACGAGTTACACGCTGTTCTTCATGGTTTACGGAGCAGAGGCGGTTCTCCCAAGTGACATCCGTCACGATTCACCCTGTGTGGCGGCTTATATTGAAGCTGATAATGAAAAAGCACGTCAGGATGCTCTTGACCTTCTGGATGACGAGCGTGACCTTGCGGCGGCTCGTTCGGCGATTTACCAGCAAGACATGCGTCGTTATCATAGCCGCCGGGTTAAAACCAGGACCTTTCAAGAAGGAGATTTGGTGCTCCGGCTCATCCAGGATCAAACTAATATGCACAAGCTATCCCTTCCTTGGGAAGGGCCCTTTGTGGTCAGCAAAAATCTGAACAACAGGTCATACTACCTTATCGATGTTCGAGACCACAAGGACTCACGCACATCGGAGGAGGAGACCCGCCGGCCATGGAATATTGCTCAACCTTATTACACCTGAGCCACCGGCTCTTGTGATGTACATATTTAGACCAATGTATATATTATGAATCAGTTTAATAAAGTCGGCACCCCTGAGAAATTCGGGGCCTCTGTCGTTTCAGTTTCCAGCAAAATTGAGTCTTTGTTCTCTGATTCATTGGTCTCATGGGGGCTTCCTGCTCATCGAGCACAGCTGTTCACACCCATGAGATCTGGTTCTCAAGCCGATTTATTGGACATTTGGGGGCTTCCTGTTCATTGAACATAGCTCACTCACCCATCTTGATCCAGCCTCCGGCCACCTTATTGGACATTTGGGGGCTTCCTGTTCATTGAACATAGCTCGCTTACCCATCTTGATTCGGCCTCCGGCCACCTTATTGGACATTTGGGGGCTTCCTGATCAATGAACATAGCTCGCTCACCCATCTTGATCCAGCCTCCGGCCACCTTATTGGTCACATGGGGGCTTCCTGCTCCCCAAGCATAGCTGTTCACACCCATGTGATCCGGGTTCCAAGCCGAACATTGAGTTAAACCTGCCTGTTTGCTTGATGCTACTCTGCCAGGTGGCCCGCCGTACTCTTTACAGTTACTCTTTTAATAAGACCCTGAACTTGTCAACGTTAAAACGGCAACCTTTGTCACGTGGGAGCCGGCTTACAGAGAGCTACGATAAACTCACCCGTTGTTGCAGTCTCTCCGCTACGTGGCCCGTTGTACTCTTGACCAGTTACTCCTTTCAATAAGACCCTGAACTGGTTAACGTTAAAACAACAAATTTATGTCACGTGAGAGCCGGCTTATGGGATAAAAACGAATTTTTTTCAAAAACAGAATCGAGCTGCACTCTTCTGGATTTATGTCAAGCTTCCGGCTTGCAAATTTACATATTTATAGCAATATCACTACTACAGGATGCTGCTAACGCGACACTATGATAAGAGACCCTTCGACGAAATTGTGTGCGATGCAATAATCGCAAACGGTGGTGTAAAAAACCGTCAAAAAGGTGCAAAACGTTTGTGATGACGGATGCATCAAACACGGTTCGGATTTTAGTTGCGTGTGTGATGCAGGGCATACGGTTCAGTTCAATTAACTGTTTGTGATGAGGAGGAACAAAAGAAACGGGCAACCAGATGAAGGTGTGTGTGATATACAGCATACGGTTCACTCGGATGAACTGTTTGTGATTAGGCAACACAAAAGAAACGGGCAGCCAGATGAAGGTGTGTGCAATGTACAGCATACAGTTCACTCGGATGATCTTTTTGTGATTAGGCAACACAAAAGAAACGGTCAGCCAGATCAAGGTGTGTGCGATATACGGCATGCGGTTCACTCGGCCTTGTCGTCAGTGTGTGACCTCTGTGGCAACCGTTCGCTCCCCACTAGCCTCTTCTTGTACCGTGGCAACCGTCCACCGCCTCTTCGCTTTCCCTCTCGATTTGGAACTGCTGTCGCACGCTCTTCCTCCCTCAATTTGCCTTCACCCTTCCTTCTGCCATTGTTTGATCATCTTCTCCATGGAGGGAACAGGCCGGAAACGACCCCGTTATTCTTGCCCCTGATACGTCTCCAACGTTTCTATAATTTTTGATTGTTCCATGCTATTATATTATTTGTTTTGGATGTTTAATGGGCCTTATTATGCACTTTTATATTATTTTTGGGACTAACCTACTAACCGGAGGCCCAGTGCAAATTGTTGTTTTTTTGCCTATTTCAGTGTTTCGCAGAAAAGGAATATCAAACGGAATCCAAACGGAATGAAACCTTCGCGAGGATCGTTTTTGGAACAAACGCAATCCATGAGACTTGGAGTCGACGTCAAGGAAGTAACAAGGCGGCCACGAGGCAGGAGGGCGCGCCCCAGGGGGTGGGCGCGCCCCCCACCCTTATGGGACCCTCGCAGCTCCACCGACCTACTTCTTTCGCTTATATATACTCATATACCTTGAAAACATCCAGGAGCACCACAAAACCCTATTTCCACCGCCGCAACCTTTTGTACCCATGAGATCCCATCTTGGGGCCTTTACCGGCGCTCTGCCAGAGGGGAAATCGATCACGGAGGGCTTCTACATCTACACCATAGCCTCTCCGAAGATGTGTGAGTAGTTTACCACAGACCTTCGGGTCCATAGTTATTAGCTAGATGGCTTCTTCTCTCTCTTTGGATCTCAATACAAAGTTCTCCTCGATCTTCTTGGAAATCTATTCAATGTAATACTTTTTGCGGTGTGTTTATCGAGATCCGATGAATTGTGGGTTTATGATCAAGATTATCTATGAACTATATTTGGTTCTTCTCTGAATTCTTATATGCATGATTTGATATCTTTGCAAGTCTCTTCGAATTATCAGTTTGGTTTGGCCTACTAGATTGATCTTTCTTGCAATGGCGAAGTGCTTAGCTTTGGGTTCAATCTTGCGGTGTCCTTTCCCAAAGGATGTTAGGGCAGCAAGGCACGATTGTATTGTTGCCATCGAGGATAAAAAGATGGGGTTTATACCATATTGCTTGAGTTTATCCCTCTACATCATGTCATCTTGCTTAATGCGGTACTCTGTTCTTATGAACTTAATACTCTAGATGCGTGCTGGATAGCGGTCGATGTGTGGATTCATAGTAGTAGATGCAGAATCGTTTCGGTTTACTTGTCGCGGACGTGATGCCTATATACATGATCATGCCTAGATATTCTCATAACTATGCGCTTTTCTATCAATTGCTCGGCAGTAATTTGTTCACCCACCGTAAAATATGCTATCTTGAGAGAAGCCACTAGTGAAACCTATTGCGCCCGGGTCTATTTTCCATTATATTAATCTCCCGCCAACGTGCGATTTCTGGCGCCGTTCTTTTATTTTGCAATTTTTACTTTCCAATCTATACAGCAAAAATACCAAAAATATTTATCTTATTATCTCTATCAGATCTCACTTTTGCAAGTGGTCGTGAAGGGATTGACAACCCCTTTATCGCGTTAGTTGCAAGGTTCTTGATTGTTTGTGCAGGTACTAGGGATTTGCGTGTAGTCTCCTACTGGATTGATACCTTGGTTCTCAAAAACTGAGGGAAATACTTACACTACTTTGCTGCATCACCCTTTCCTCTTCAAGGGAAAACCAACGCATGCTCAAGAGGTAGCAGCCCCGATCTGAAAGATGACATGGTGGAGGAACTCATTGATCGGTGCGACGTCATCACCTCGTCTAGCATGGCAGGTTCGTTCAAGACCATTCTCGACTCAACTAATAACATCATTACAAGGAACCCAAGGGTCGAGGAGCGGTTTGATCTCCCCTATCTTCTTCGCCGTGACCCTGCTGACTGGCACGAGGACGACGAAAGCCTCTCCTTGTGCAAGTTGATGCCGCTTGATAATGATACGTGTGATGTTAAGATGCCATCGCTTGAGGGCAAGGTTTGGGCAGGCGCAAATGAAGATTGGGTTTTTATATTGGGTACAACTGCGAGTGGGAACTTGTGAATGTGTACACTTGTCACCGGGTTCTACTTCAAAAGTCTCAGACTGCCCAGAGGTTGAGCACACAGATGATCTACGTGAGTTCACATACGATCATGGTGACTGTCGTCTACGAAAGATAGCAATTTGTCGAGTTTCCAACCGCTCTAGGGATTACATGAACTATGAAGTTGTTGCTATCTTCGACAAGCTTGTTGCCTTCCTTACTTCCATGCCTCGATGGATATTGCTCAAAAATCAATTTCTGTACACGGATGAGTACTGTGATGCAATTCAATACGAGGGTCTTGTGTTTGCTACCACCACTCATGGCACTGTTTTTGCATGGAATCATCATGCTTTCGGTACGCTTGTCTTCCACCGTAATTATAATAGTTTCATCCACAAGCATGCGGGTTAGCTAGTTTCCCTTTACTAATTAACCTTCTTGTGTTTCCAAGGTCCTGTGAACATTCCATCACCTATACTTGAAAAATTTTATAACCAAGGGGGAGATGACGATGCTGATGATCATGAGCATGAGGACGAGGAGGACCCATATACTCAGTGGCGTGTGGAAACTTATTCCGATGGATCACCTCTTCTTGTCTGTATACATGGCACTACTGATGATACTAAGGAAGCAGGTGTTGTCTCGCATGGTCGCACTCTCCAGATCTATTCCAACATCCGTTGCAGGGTATTCGGGATGGATACTAGTGTACTAGCGCCAACACCTTCTCACTGGTTCAGTATTGAAAGTCTTGGAGGAAACTCGCTCTTCCTTGGACAAAACTATCCAATGATGGTGAAAGGCGATCCAGCTGCTGTTGACACAACGTTACTACCATTTATGAGAAGCAACTGTATCTATACCTTGGTCATTGCTATGCTTCCCTACCATCACAATATGGGTCCTGACATAGCCCGCTTCAGCTCAGCCTGGATGACCAGTCATGCGTTGGTTTCGAGATTGACAGTAGCTGGCCCTTCCGAGAGAATCACTTCTGGTTCAAAGCAAGCGTTTCCAACACCGACGAGTGGTTGAGCTGAAGTTCATTTCATCGCTTTGTTATTTGTTGTGTGAGAAAAACTTTACTTTACTAGAACGTTTTGTTGTAAATGATCTATAGTCCAACGTGTATCCTCGTTGCCGTTGTGGGTTGATGACTTGTTGTATGTAATCAATGGTACATTTGCATATGCGTCCATCAACTCATGCCTGCTAGTGGTGTCCATATGAACAGTGCTAGTGATTTTAGTTGCAAAAAAAAGAGAGATAGTGCTAGTGATTTTTAGCTGCATATTTTGACAAATCGCAGTGTTACAAGGTTGACAAATGGCAATGTTACTAGATAAACAAATGTCAATCTTTCCAGTTTGACAAACGGCAACATACCCAAAATGACAGATGCAAATCTTACCTATTTGTTTCTACGTGGTTGCACACGGGTCATGCAAAACAACCGTTTGCGTTGAAGGGATGCACAAATCCTGCACTGCGAGGGAAGACCATAGCTCTCACTTTGCATACCGGTGTTCTCTCTAAAACGTTTGCGATCAAGAGCTGCAGAAATCCTGCTCGGCACATTTTCCCTTGTCTTCCTAGGGAAGTTGTCGGTTTGCATACGGGTGTTCTAACTAAAACGTTTGTGATGAGTATTTTATATTTAAATACCATTGACGTTTTTTTCAAAAGAAAATCGTTTGATAAGTCTGTACATTAAGAGAGAAAAACGCAAGTTCGTTCAAACCATATCTTTCATTCAGTTACACTGCGAATTTACATTTATATGATCGAGAATTCGAGATACAGTATTAAACACCAAAAGAACTATTTCCGGCAGCGGCGGAGGCGGCGTGCCGCGCCGTCGTTGTCGTTGTCATCCTCCGGGACGCCGTTGTTGAAGTCTTCAAGGCAGCACAAATGTTCTTCACTTGTAAATCAAACATCATGTTGTTGCACATCGACGGGCGGGGCGCGGGAGGACGGAAACTGGCACCGCTGAGAGGTAGCGGTCGACGGCAGCGTCCAACGCTGCTGAGGGGGGCGCGCGCACGGGCACGGGCGTGGCGGCTGCAGCCAAACACACGGGGACCGGCGCCGCGGTGGGTGGAGGGGCGTTCACGGGCAGGGGCACGGGCGCGGTAGGTGCAACCAAACGCACGGGGGCCGGTGCCACGGTGGGTGGAGGGGCGCGCACGGGCATGGGCACGGCGCTGGCGCTGGCATGTACACGAGCTCGCGCGGGTTCGCGGAGACCTCGCTGACGCCCTCGGCTTCCAGCTCTACGATAGTGCTCGGCGACCAGCCCGTCAATGCTACGGGGATGGTCGCTGGCGCGGGCGCGGGGATGGGAGCTAGGACGGGAGCGGGGGCAGCAACCGCCGCGGCCAGCTCGTTCTGGGCCATGTCCATGAGGCCCCATTCCTCCTTATTTTCTATATCCTTTGGCGGGAATGGGAGGCGAACAATATGGTCGCCCGTATTAAATAGCGGCTCGGGCGCCATTAATGGAGCGGAAGGCAGGCGGCCATGGAAGTCAAAGGGCTCGCTTCCCAGTGAGCCTGCGCAACATACAGCTCGCACGCTTCCCGATGAGCCTGCACATTCGAGGACAGCTTGCACGCCTCTCCGTCAGCCTGCGCACCAGACTGCGCTCGCACGCCTCCCGTTCAGCCAAGGTCAAGCAGCTGTCCGCACGGCACCACCTACAACCATTAAAACCAAGACATGTGGCGTCATGTGAATGGTTAACAGAACGGACACGGTTTGAATTATACAAACGTTTGAGATATTAAAGTGCAGCTATTTTTTCAAAATGCCTTTGTTGGCTGTCATTATTCGAGTGCGCCTTCTCTCAAAATGGACACAAAAAATACCACAGCATGTCGGGTGCCATTCCATGATAGCATGCCAAGTTTCATGAATTTCAGACGAGTTTTGTATTTACTAGAATTTAAAAACCAGGTATCTCAAACGGTGCCCTGGTGTTTGAAATTCATTCACATTTCTTGCATGGGACCTAAGCATGTACCCAAGGACACAGATTTGATTTTTCAACCAATTTATATGCATTAGAGCATGTGCATGTAGTTCAAATTTGAATTATGCACATAAATGCATTGAAAACTCAATTAATGCATAAAAATGTCCAAATGAACCCCGAAAAATCCTGAAAATTCACACAGCACACCTGCTGTTGTATGTTGACACGAGAATTTTTTTGAAAGCAATAAGAGGCAATGGATATCGTTTCGTCCCCAAAGGTGGGACGTTCCCTACCGAAACCATCAGGCTTGTTGTGAGAAGCTCTGGTTTGTGAGAAGCATGTCCCCAAACCTGCCCCAAATGGGACAAAATATTTACCACGGCATGTTGATGCCGCTCCATGATAGCATGCCAAGTTTCATGAATTTCAGACGAGCTTTGGATTTACTAGAATTTAAAAACTAGGTATCTCAATGTTTGCGACCAAGTAACCGTGGCAGGGTGTTTGACATTCATTCCCATTCTTGCATGGGACCTAAGCATGCAACCAAGGACACGGATTTGAATTTTCAAACAATTTATATGCATTAGAGCATGTGCATGTAGTTCAAATTTGAATTATGCACATAAATGCATTGAAAACTCAGTTAATGCATAAAAATGTCCAAACGAACCCCGAAAAATCCAAAAAATTGACACAACACTCCTGTTGTTCTATGTTGACACGAGAAAAAATTTGAATGCAATAAGAGGTAATGGATATTGTTTCGTCCCCAAAGGTGGGGCGTTCCCTACCGAAACCATCAGGCTTGTTGTGAGAAGCTTTGGTTTGTGAGAAGCATATCCCCAAACCTGCCCCAAATGGGAAAAAAAATTACCGCGTCATGTTGATGCCGCCCATGATAGCATGCCAAGTTTCATGAATTTCAGACGAGCTTTGGATTTTCTAGAATTTAAAAACCAGGTATCTGAATGTTTGGGGCCGAGTAACCGTGGCAGGGTGTTTGACATTCATTACCATTTCTTGCATGGGACCTATGCATGCAACAAAGGACACATATTTGAATTTTCAACCAATTTATATGCATTAGAGCATGTGCATGTAGTTCAAATTTGAATTATGCACATGAATGCATAGAAAACTCAGTTAATTCCAATTCTTTTACGACACACATATAGTTGCATGTTCACTGCAGATAAAAGGTATATCAACTCAAACACCGTCCATTGCCGCTATGACCCCATTATGTAATTCAAATCAAGATGAAAAATCAAGTAGATCGCACACAGTTTATTATCACCAACCGTGTGAGATGCAGCATAAAATATCCTGGAGCACCGTCGGTGTATAGTACGCCTATGGCTTACGCGAGAAGGTGCGTCGGCTACAACCCACAGCCGGCGTCTCAAGCACACTAGCTCGCTCCCCAAATATCATTTCACTGTTCAATCGTCGCCGGTGAAAGATGGGCACGTGGACCCGTGTCGTGAGGGCAACTTCGGTGGCCCACTCCGGCGAGAGCGCGGCCGCAGCCGCTATGCGCTTACTAACAAGGTGCATGAGCGCGGCCGCAATCTGCGACCGGGCGGCCATGGCAGCCCAAACGGCCGCTGTTGCTTCTCATGTGGCGGCAGCAACATCTGGCTCAGGGATAACAACTGGCGAGAGCGGCACAACAGCTGTCCGTTCCGCAGCGGCGGCCTTAGCCCTGATGGAGGCCGCCCACGACCATGTCGAGGCCGCCCATGCCCAGCTCCTGGCGGTCACGACACAAATCAAACGAAGCTTCTCCGATAATGATAGGCAACCCACGGCCGAAGAGCTGGCAATCACCGAAAGCGTTCGAGCAACCGTCCATTCCTCCGCTGCATACCTTGCGACGACGGAGCCCGTCCAAGCCCAGATCACGGCCGCCCACGCCCAGCTCGTGGCGGCCTTTTCCAAAGAGATGGCGGATGCGGATGGCGAGATGGTTGCCGAGTATGGTGCGATGGATGCAATGGAGCTCCTTCCCCAAGAGACCGTCGGGCGCGAGCTGGACATGGAGGCGGCGGTGGAGATCGATGAGCACCAGCCATAGTAGTACTCTTTGTTTTGTTTAATTAAGAGCGCTGGTCTTTAATTTGTTAGAGTAATGTTTAGGTCAGCTAGCTATGTTTAATTACTGAACTTGCTCGATTAAGAAGTGTGGGTGTGCTATAGTCTCCTTTGTGTACCCAAATTATGCAATGACGTGGATGACCACTATAACCAGGGAAATTTGAACCAAAATTTTTGACGTTCAAACTCATCACACATGGGTTAAGCTATCTGAATCGTTTGTGATGTTCACATATCGTACACAGTTCTGAATAATGGACCGTGTCTGATGACACTTTGCACGCCAGTTTTTTCGCTGAAGTGATTCCAAATTTTCGGCTTCCCGGAAATATCTACCTCCCCTCCCCCTCCCCCTTACCAAAAGCGACATTTCCCCTGTTTCTTCCTTCCTTTTCAAGTTGAAACCTTCACTCCTTGCTTGCAGCGCTGCCTCCTCGTCGGCGACCCTCCTTCACGTTGCTCGGCCTCGTCTATCCTGGTAGGTAATCCACACCCGACCCGCATCCTCCTCCTCCTTCCACATCCCACATGCCCCGACCGCCAGCGCGAGTGCGACACCTTCCACCCAAATCACCAACCCCTCCACCAAATAAGCGCCGCCCTAAGCCATGGTGCATGCAGTATAGCCAAGATCTCAAGGAGCATTTGGCAGCGGAGAAGCAAATCGCGGCCGCACGCGCGGATGAGGTCGCGATGGCTGCCATTCGTGCCGACTCCTAGGTCTTGGAGGAGCACCTTGCCATTTGCTAGCTATGTCGGTTAAGCATGCTCGGTTTACCCGTTGCGTGTGCTGCTCCTGCCTTTCCTTCACACATTCTAGTGAATTGTGCTATCTAATTTTACCATGCAATCTGTTGCTCTAGTGTATATGTTCTATATGTCATGCAGTGTGGTGCTCACTTATTAACTGTTTTGTTAATTAGTTGTCGTCTTCAGTTAACTGTTTGGTTCAATTCTGCAAATGTGATGTTCAATTCTTCAGGCTGAAATTTTGTATTGTCTTCCATGTGAGAAATAAATCGAATTTATCTTTACAAAATACATGAGAAACGAATACAATTGCTATATTTCCAAGTTGTCAAGCATGCTTGGTTTGGTTATACATTGTGCAATGTGGTGCTCAGTTAACGTTTGGTTCATTTGTGTTGTGGTGTTTAGTTAACTGTTTGGTTCAATTCTGCAATGCGATGTCCAATTGTTGTGGCTGCATTCTGTTATTGTATACGATGTGAGAAATAAATCGAACCTGGTTGTACTAAATACATGAGAAACAAATACAATTGCTATATTACCAAGTTGTTAAGCATGCTTGGTTTGGTTAACTGTCTGATCTTCTATTAGGAGTATGTTATATTGTGCAATGTGGTGCTCAGCTAATAATTGGTTCATTTGTTGTGGTGTTTACTTAACTGGATGGTTCACTTCTGCAATGCGATGTCCAATTGTTGTGGCTGCATTCTGTTATTGCATACCATGTGAGAAATAAATCGAATTTGGCTGCACTTAATACATGAGAAACACTAGCAAAAAGGCCCGTGCGTTGCGACGGGATAAAAAAAAACCTCTGAGTATTTGTAGCTACGGCCCAAACAAAAATGATCTTAACCTATAAAAGCGCAGTTTAAGATTCAACAGGTGTTCTATTTCAACACTGCTTGCATGTAGATTTAGTCCGTACAAAAAAACGGGCAATTGATCATGCATTTATTCATGTCATGTTCGGAATCGAGTGTTGTTACGGGCGAGTAAAGAAAAACGACAAAAATAACGATGACACATTAGCACACTACAGAGACATGTGTGCATCAATGACAGTTTTCAGTTTAAGAATCACCAACTTAGGGTAACGCTTGAACACTTTTTTTCACACATTTTTCTTAAATACATGAAGAGTTGTTAAAAAGGTTGTTAAAAAGATGCATGATTTTTAATCATAAAAAGAGATGTTTTTTTTTCTGTAAAAGAACATTTTTGTATGGTCTCATGTGGACGCAGGTACTTGCGCCCCTATTTCATCACTATTTCTTGCCATACATGTCATAGGTATTGGTCCCTGTTTTATCACTATTTATATCTTATCAAACTTGTCTTTTAATTTTGTTGTTGTCATGCATGCCTCCTTTTTACTTTTTTTTCATGCATGTCCTCTTTCTTCTTCTTCTTCTTATGAATAGGAGAATAGCGCAACATCTCATCTTTATTGGATTTCCTCTGCATTTTCTTTTATAGCGGACATCCCATCTTTATTGGTTCCTTATTTTATTTCTTCTCATGCATGTCCTTATTTATTGGGTGTATCTAGCAAATTTATCTTCAATTTCGTATTCAATCCTGATTTTGCTGAGGTGTTCATCTCCAATCTGAATTAGCATCAGTATGAAAAAAAGACGGATAATGCATTGTTGATTAACATTGCAGCCTAGATAGTATTTTTCAAAAAATTTAACAGGTAAAATAAGATCATATTCAGATTCTTTATATTTTTCTAATCAGATTTCATATATAACATGTTAAATTTGGAGTTACGGTTTAGAAGACATGAGTATTTAAAAAAACATTTGATATGTACTGCGGGTTTAATGTTAGAAACATTTGGGGGTATTTTATGAAAGAGTAAAACGGACTAAGAATACCTATTTCTTTTACTAGTAGGTATAGATATACAAGTGCTATATTTCCTAGTTCTTAATCATGCTTGATTTGGATAAATGGGTTTTCCATGTGGCTTGAATTAATCTGATGAATCTGCAATGTGCTTATTTTTCATCAACATATTTTACTGATAGCATGCGAACCCTTACTTAACCTGATGACTAACTACCTTATATGTATTGTAGGGAAACAATGGGAAGCACTGAGGTTTACAATCGAGGTTAGCACGTGCATGGTCTGTTGTCTGATAGCACATTATTGTGCAATTGCAGGAACCATTCTAATATTTAGGTTTTTAACAATTTGGTCTTGCACATGTAGGTCCCGCTGTCAAAGGTTTTGACCCACTGTTCGACCCTTTTTGCATATAGGGAAATGGGTTGTCCATGAATATCAGTCAAGTCTAGAAATTCCGAAAGATTGTTAGGATAAAGAAATTAGCGACAAAAAACAACAAGATCTTTGTCTGCACAATGAAGAAGATATCAGTTCACTACAAGATGGTATTAACTATTATACCTTGCCTTTTTTTTATTCCTTTGCCCCATTTCCAATATAGAGAAGATATTTATGCACATCCTTGTTTTTAGGCCTTTCCAAAGCAGTTCACTGATGATTACCTCTCAAACCACCTATATGGTCAGGAGGCGAGGAAGGTTTTCATACAACACCCACGGTTCAATATTGAAGTGTTTCTGAAGAGGACGAAGGACGGACGGTCAATCATCCATAGGCACTGGCCTAAAGTTGCAAAGACCTTCAACATGAACGAGGGATCAATATTCGCCTTCCGTTTCAGCAGTTTTGCAGATGAGATGCATCGGTCTATATACCGTCTATGATGCTAATTTTGAAAGGTTCTACATGTTGCATGTGAAACTTGGTGCTGGTGCAGTTTTGTAATGGGGTTGCTGAGTGCTGAAGCTATATCATGTTGTACTCTGATGTATTTTAATTATGAAATTCTGCTTCCTTAATATGGAAATGAAATATATTATGTGCTTAATATGAATGTCAATTAGATCAATCAATCAATTATTAATAATAGGGCAATTAGCCTGCTAATTGGGTTTTGCTATTGCAAACGGTTATTGAAAAAATACCGTGGGCGATGACCTCAGGCAACGCACACAGTTTCTAGGAATAAGCCGTGTTGGATCAATGAACAATCGCACACGACTTTCTCTTGAAAAGTGTTTGCGTTAGGCCACCTTGCGCAAACATTTACCACATAGAAACTGTGTGTGATGGACAACCTTTGCCACACAGTTTCTTCTACGGACCGTGTGTGATGCATTCAATAACGCAAACGATAAAATTGTTAATATCATCTGCAATGGCAATGCTATCACAAACGATTTAATGGAAAAAATTGTGTGTGATGTACCTGCGAACTGAAACGTTTTCCTTGGAGCGACTGTGTGAGATGTACATGCGAACGGAAAAGTTTAGCGGGGACTGACTGTATGGGATGTACTTGCGACCAGAAACAATTTCGCCTGTATAATTGAATTTTTTGGCTCTACTATACTTATATTCGTATTTGAGCACTCGCCGATCGCACACGACCTCATTTTGCCGAGCGTGTGTGCCAGGAGGGCATATCCCAGATGGTTTCTGGGTCGTGTGGGAAGGATCCCCCTATCGCCCACACTCACTAGGCAACAGTTCCAAATGCCATCGCGGAAAGGGGTTTAAAACCGTTTGTATAGCACCGAGTACCAATGTATGTTATTGGTCTACATGTATGATATCATATTTGAGTAAGTATTTGGTTTTTTCAAACCACCCTGGTTCTAGACTTTAAGTCGCCAGGACATATCATGTGGGATGTTATGACCCGCCCTGACGAAAACCGCCAGGGCATTTTTTCTTCCATGTGTGCAGGTGCATTATGAGATAACATGATCTACTTTCCATAATTTTTCATGGCAAAATAACAAGTACCATCAGTTTTCCAGAGGATAAAAACGCGCACGATGGCACGACAGACCATTGTTTTACTACTCTATTACATGGCTCCCCGAGCCCAAATGATTAAGTGTTTTCAGGCAACGTCTGATGACGTAGATTATGAGCCGTCCAGCGGATCAATCTTCCCGCTCTTGGAGGGTTGAGCCTTCTGGGTCATCCCGCGCCGCTTCTTCTTCTTCTTCCTCCGTTGTTTGGAAGTTAGGTGATGCCCAATTGATGCCAGTTAAGGCTTGAAACTCAGCTTCCTCATCAATAAGCTCAGATGGATCAATTTCAGGAGCGAAAGTATGCTTACGGATTGGAGGGATAAGATCCACAATTTTATAAGCCGGGGTTGGCATTTTCTGATTGTCCACTGCGTAAGCCGGTTGATATCTTGGCATATCTGTTTCTTCGGCAAGTTTGCTCGCCAATGGACGTATCTCTTTCACACAAGCAACGAAGTCCTTCTTATCAAAGGGAGACCCGTCCTCTTTGAAGCTAGGGCAGCCAGTGGCTAGCTCGGCCGGGTCTAATTCTGCTTGCCATGCCTTAGCCCAGCTTAAAGCCGTAATGGCACCGGCTCTTGCAGTCGACCGCTTCATTTCTTCAATTCTTGCGGGCAAGATAGAAACTTTGCTTAGAACATCACTAAGAAGGGATGGTGCTTGATTGGTTGGTGAGATGGTGGCTATTGTGCGCTGAGCACCAGTATACAATTGTGCCACCAGCGTGTAAACCGCCTTGAGCTTTATCAGCATCTCTTGACCACGATGACTGCTCCTGGGGCCTGTATAATGCAATGTGGTTAAGTCATTAGGCGGCTTACAAAGTGGAGTGTGGAAATTCATTACAATATTTAAGTCTTACTTACCAAAAATGGCAGAGGTCATCTGTGTGATATGACGCTTTAAGCCGTAAGTTCTATGGTGACCACTTGCAAAGAGGCTTCAGCTTTTTCAGCTCTTTGTATTAGGGCAGTTTTTTCTTCAGCCTAGGCGGCTTTCTCAGTGTTAAACCCGGTTTTAAGCTTCTCTGCTTCATCCAAGCTAAACTTGAACTTGGAGTCAGCCTTCCGGATCTCAGCTTCTTGCAGTTCAAGTCGATTTTTTACATCAGCCAATTGATATTGAAATTGAGCTGAGGCTTCCCGTAAATGAAAAGGTTTGAATAATTATCAACAGTTATGTCACAATATAAATTCAGAAAAAGTCCCAAGCCCTTTGCAAGCAATAGCATTTGACACTTGGGGGCTAATGGGTGCAGAAAGTTTCTTTATGAAGCAGTGACAGACAAATGCGGTTCATCCTTTCCCAAGATAACCCGGCCTGTGAGGGTGGCAAGGTGAGATTTTTATTCAGTGACAGTGATAAGTCCCGGCTTATTCATGTTGATTAAACCGGCCCTTGGGGGCTACAGGTGCAAAGTTGATCATTACTATCTAAAGCCCCGGCTTAACTTGATAAGTTTAAGCCGGCCCTTGGGGGCTACTAGTTTTGATTTTGATATATATATCTAAGGCTATCTAAAAGTCTACATCATATTCAATTCTACCATATTCGGTAGACTTGGGGGCTGGAGGAATATATCTTACAGACAAGGCGGAAGTTGATACCTCATATTTCTGGTGCATGTGTTTGACCATGTCAATCTCCAAATCACGGCTACTGTACACTTGGCTGAGATAGCCGGAGAGTACTTCACTGATGCTCAGATGATAATAATTGGCCATGTCAAATTTGACTTCGCATTTCTCAATCAATTCTTCTTTGGCAGAGTGTTTTGCCATGGCAGTGGGATTCCCCGGTTCTTGAAAACCAGTGCCGTTGATCAGAACTTCTTCAGTATTTGGTTCTAAAGGCTTCACTGGGCTTGGCGGTTCAGCACAAAGGGTCAATAATTGTGTGATCAGTGGAGGCGCCAGGATTCTCTGGTGGCGGTTCATCAGCAAGCTCCTCCGGGTGTTGTACAGAAGCCTCAGATACCGACGTTTTCTTCTCCGGTTTATGAACTTTTGGGCCTTCGACCGGTTTATTAATTTTTTCCTTCTTGCTAGGCTTTGCTATCCCACTTCAAAAAAGAGACAAGGTTAGTATATGTGCAGAGATGTGAAAAAACAAAGAGTCTTTACCCAGGGGCAGTCTTGAAAGCCGGAAGCTGGGTCTGAGATGAATCGCCAGAAGAAGAGTGAGAAGTCCCCTGATAATTTGAATCAGAAGGTTTAAGTGGTTGGCGAATAAGACTCGCCTTGGGATAAAAATAGTTGGAATTCTGAAGCACCTCGTTTTGGCGTTTGCGTGGGACTGGTGTGTTGGGTAACCCGAAGGAAAGCTCTCCGCCTTCGCTGGTCCAAGTTCTGCGCCGGTTCTCATGCCATTGTTGCTTCAAAATAAAGTTGGGATCCAAGTAAGCTAAGGGGTGAGAAAACCTTAATTTCCGGGTTACTTGTCGAGTTTTCTGTCTTGGCAAAGGCTCTGGGTCGGAGGAAATAATATTTACCTCTTCATCATCCGCCTGGCTGGTCTCCGCATCATCCTGATGGCAATGACTACCTCCGATTCGTCATCTTCACTCAAGTTCAGCATATCAGAGGTGGTTGATTTCTGCTTATTCTTCTTCATGAGCCTTAGCCCTGGCTTTCTTTGGTGTTTTCCCATCATACTTCTTGTTCCAAAAGGCGGATCCAGCCTGGACAAATTATAGGAAAGTTGGAGATTTTCAGAGCATATGAACAATAAAGTGAAATAAATGGACTGGAGAGACTTACATCTGGTGGCAGGTTAAGTGTGCAGAAGGGATTCAACCCCACTTTGGTGCAGCTCCCCAAGCTTTCAGTGAGAAGGGTTTTGGTCATCTCATTGATTGCGTTGTCAGTTAAACGCGTTTGGCAGTAGCGCAGCGGATCCTTGGTATCGCCCGTGTAGGTACACATTAGGCCGGGTCGGCGGCTCAAATGTATAATCCTCCAGGCTAACCAGTAGTGGACCAAGTCAACACGGGTCAACCTGTTTCCTAGCAGTGCTCCAACCTTTGAAAAGGTAGGCATAAGTTTGGCTCGTTCAGTAGTGGTAAGCCGTTCAGGGAGATGGTGCCTCGGGCTGAGCCGGTGATCACGATAACCCGGCAAGGGGTTCTCGTCAGTAGGAGAAGTGTCTTGACAGTAGAACCAGGTCTGATTCCAATCCTTGGGATGACTTGGAAGCCGGGCATAAGGAAAAATGGCATCTCTCCGCCGTTGAATTGAGACTCTGCCAAGCTCTAAGCTGGGTCCATCGGTGAACTCGTTCTGGCGGTTCAGAAAAAAAATTTCTCTAAAGAGTTCAGCGCTGGGCTCCTCTTGAAGATATACTTTGTAGAAGACTTGGAAATTGCAGATATTTGAGATAGAATTGGTTCTGATGTCTTGAGGACGAAGTTGAAAGAAATGCAGAATGTCAAGGATGAATTTTGACCCGGGCGGTGAGAAACCCCGGTTCAGGTGATCAGTAAAAACAATAATCTCGCTATCCTGTGGCTGAGGTCTGACTTCATTTGGTTTTGGAACACGCCAGTGAATGACATTTTTTGCTGGTAAGAAGCCGATTTTGACATATTCTTGAAGCATTTCTTCTGTGACAATAGACGGGACCCAATTGCATGATGTAACTGTCTTAGTCATGATTGGGGTGCACGGCCTAAGCAAGACGATTTAAGACATTATTAAACCGGCAGGCACCTGGCGGGTTACAAATTATTGTTTAAACCGCCGTGAAGGGCTAATGGCTCTGGATCTATAGCAGTTCAAAAAATGAAGTAAATTCTAAACCGGAGAACTGAATTATGAGGATGAATAAGCAAGCATGGTTAAGCCGGAGAATATTGCCAGGTTATATAAGTTATAAAGCACATGCTGGCGGCTCAATGGGGCCTAATGGTATATGGTGAGTCACGGTTTATGGTATAAGCCTCCATGACAATTATGATACTTCTAGTCTATCAATAAATATTTGGCTAAGGGCTGGACAAACAAGATTCTTCAGATTGATTCTATAATTCTGGATCTGCCATAGTTTGGAAAAGGAAAATAAATTCTAAACCTAAAGGTTGTGACAGCGGAGGAACTAGTTCGCTTGAGAATTCTCTATATAAAAAAGATGGTTCCTATGATTGAGAGGGGGTATCAAACAACTTCCGCGTGTTTTCACCACCATTTTCAGATTAAAGTGAGCACGCTACGGTGGAATGGTGAAGAACGGAGAAGAACACTGATGAACTAAACAAACCCTAGTGCAGATCTGAGGCATGGGAAGATGAGCACTTACGGATCCTGATGGACAGCGGTGGCGTGCTGGTGCAGATCTGAGGCATGGGAAGATGAGTCAGGTTGATGCAGCGGACGGAGGTCGGCAGCGACGGGGATTGGTCTACAGAGGAGTTGCGAGAGGAAGAGGAAGACAAGGAGCCAAGGGGGAAAAATGAAAAGGACCCCCGTCCCTATTTATAAGAGGATGGATACAAGGCATGTGCGGAAATCGAGGAGGACAAAATCATCATGTGGTTATGTAGATGCCTCGATTTTCGGGATGTTCATTAAAAGATAAGGATCTGTTAAGATATTCTGGGCCTCGTGTGAAATTAATGTGAAATGACGTCATGGCGGGTTAAGGTGGTTCTATGAGCCGACGTCATGGCGGGTTACAACGAGTTTATAAAACAGACAATGAAGATTTTGACAAATCAAGTACTGAAGATTGATGTGAACAAGCTCAAATCAACCCGGGGCCTAATGTTGGGGATATAACTATTAGGTATAACACACCCAGGATGGGTCGGGTCATACCACTGACGACTTGTAAAATGAAGATGGCGGATCTTGGCAAGCCTATTGACGGCCCAAGACCCAGAGGCGACTTGAGGCACAAGAAGATGAACCACCATATATATAACTTGTATTGTAAGGCAAACTTAGTTAGTCATCGAGCCGGACACGTTGTGTATGAGCCGGCCGGGACTCTGTAAGCCGCTGGGCGTCAACCTGTGTATATAAAGGGGTGACCCGGTGGCGAGTTAACTCAAGAAACAACAAGTCGAGAACTAGGTCAAGCGGATTCGCTTCCTAGTAATCGAAACCCTAGCAATACAATCCCAAACTGGAGTAAGCCTTTACCTCATCACGAGGGGCCGAACCAGTATAAACTCTCTGTGTCCTTTGTCTCGATTAACCCCTTTAAGCTAACCTAGTTGCGATGGCTCCACACCTAAGTCCTTTTGCTAGGACATCTGCCATGTTAAGTCCATGACAGGCGGCGTGGGGTTCCTCTTCGCAGCCAAGGCAGCAAGCTCTTGGTCGTCCATGGCGACGACCTGCACGGGCAAGGACATGGGAGGGTTAGTCAAACCAAAGGGAGAGAGAAAAAAACAAAAGCGAGGGAGAGAGGAAGGAAATGGAGGTAGCAACGGGGTTGGTCGCCGGTGGTGAGGTGCTCCGGTGTGGTGGCATGGAAATGCGGGGAAGACTGGCGAGCTCGTGGACGCCAGCGGTGTGAGGCGGCCTGCCTCTTTTGGTGCCATGGAGGACGAGGCGCGCATGCGTAGGAGGTCCATGTGAGAGCCTATGGACAGAGAGGGGGGAGAGTGACGAGGGAGAGGAAGGATTTGGGGGAGGAGATGGGGATTTCTGGGCTCTTCAAACACCATGTAGTTAGTAGCAGCGTGGGTTTATAGCCCTCGCTACTAGTATCAACTTAGTAGTAGCGTGGGTTTATACCCCTCGCTACTACTATGGCATGTCCCGGGGGGCACGATAGAGACCACTTAGTAGTAGCGAGGGGTAAAAACCCGCGCTACTACTATCAACTTAGTAGTAGCGAGGGGTAAAAACCCACGCTACTAGTAAGTAGCAGTAGCGAGGGGTATAAACCCGCACTACTAGTAAGCATCTACCTATAAGCTTTTCGCTAGTTTCTCTCTCTCTGTCTCTCTCTCTCTCTCTCTCTCTCTCTCTCTCCAATGCTCACACGCCATGAAGCACGAATCCTAGATGGAGCCTCTACTTGTGTCGTGTGGGGCAGCTCTTCACATATGAGGAATGGGAACCGACCACTGACCGCCATCAAGCCTAAGCCATGAGGTGAATAGTGCCAAAGATGGGGCTGGTCAACGTATGGTAATGACGTTTGAAGGAAATATGCCCTAGAGGCAATAATAAAGTTATTATTTATTTCCTTATATCATGATAAATGTTTATTATTCATGCTAGAATTGTATTAACCGGAAACATAATACATGTGTGAATACATAGACAAACAGATAGTCACTAGTATGCCTCTACTGGACTAGCTCATTAATCGAAGATGGTTATGTTTCCTAACCATAGACATGTGTTGTCATTTGATTAATGGGATCACATCATTAGGAGAATGATGTGATTGACATGACCCATTTCATTAGCTTAGCACTTGATCGCTTAGTATGTTGCTTATGCTATCTTCATGACTTATACAAAGTTCTCGCAACTATGAGATTATGCAACTCCTGTTTACTGAGGAACACTTTGTGTGCTACCAAACGCCACAACGAATCGGGTGATTATAAAGGTACTCTACAAGTGTCTCCGAAAGTATATGTTGAGTTGGCATGAATCAAGATTAGATTTGTCACTCCGATTGTCGGAGAGGTATCTCTAGGCCTTCTTGGTAATACACATCACATAAGCCTTGCAAGCATTACAACTAATGAGTTAGTTGTGAGATGATGTATTACGGAACGAGTAAAGAGACTTTCCGTAACGAGATTAAACTAGGTATTGGATACCGACGATCGAATCTCGGGTAAGTAACATACCGATGACAAAGGGAACAACGATGTTGTTATGCGGTTTGACCGATAAAGATCTTCAGAGAATATGTAGGAACCAATATGGGCATCCAGGTTCCGCTATTGGTTATTGACCGAGAATGGTTCTAGGTCATGTCTACATAGTTCTCGAACTGTAGGGTCCGCACGCTTAAGGTTTCAATGACGGTTATATTATGAGTTTATGTATTTTGATGTACCAAGGAGTTCGGAGTCCCGGATGTGATCACGGACATGACGAGGAGTCTCAAATGGTCGAGACATAAAGATTGATATATTGGATGGTTATATTCGACACCGGAAAGGTTCCGGAAGTTTCGGAGAAAACCGGAGTGCGGAGGGGTTACGGAACCCCGGGAAGTTATGGGCCTTATTGGGCCAAGAGGGAGAGAGAGGGCTGCACCAGGAGGTGGCGCGCCTCCATGGGGAGTCCGACTGACTAGGAGGGGGCGCAGCCCCCTCCCTCTCCTCTCCCTCTCTTCCTTCCCCTTCCTCTTCCTAGTAGGATTAGGAAAGGGAGTCCTACTCTACTAGGAGGAGGACTCCCTCCCTTGGTGCGCCCCAAGGGCTGGCCGCCCTCCCCTTGCTCCTTTATATACGGGGCAGGGGGCACCCTAGAACACACAAGTTGATCTTCGTGATCGCTCCTTAGCTGCAGGCGGTGCCCCTCCACCATATTCCACCTCGGTCATATTGTTGCGGTGCTTAGCGAAGCCCGCGACGGTAGAACATCAAGATCGCCACCATGCCGTCGTCGACGGAACTCCTCCCGACGCTTTGCTGGATCGGAGCCCGGGATCGCCATCGAGCTGAGCGTGTGCTAAGAACTCGGAGGTGCCGGAGTAACGGTGCTTGGATCGGTCGGATCGTGAAGACGACGACTACATCAACTGCGTTGATATAACGCTTCGCCCGGTTCACGAGGGTGCGTGGGACGGACACTCTCCCCTCGTTGCTATGCCATCACCATGGTCTTGCGTGATCGTAGGAAATTTTTGAAATTACTACGTTACCCAACAAAGGGCATCCGAGCCTGGTTTTATGCGTTGATGTCATATGCACGAGTAGAACACAAGTGAGTTGTGGGCGATACAAGTCATACTACCTACCAGCATGTCATACTTTGGTTCAGCGGTATTGTGAGATGAAGCGCCCGGACCGACATTACAGACGCTTACGCGAGACTGGTTTCACCGCTGTGAGCACTCGTTGCTTAAAGGTGACCGGCGGTGTCTCTCTCTCACTTTAGTTGAACTGAGTGTGGCTACGCCGGTCCTTGAGAAGGTTAAACGGAGTCTATTTGACGAAGTATCGTTGTGGTTTTGATGCGAGGTAAGAACGGTTCTTGCTCAGCCCGTAGCAGCCACGTAAAACTTGCAACAACAAAGTAGAGGACGCCTAACTTGTTTTTGCAGGGCATGATGTGATGTGATATGGTCAAGACGTGATGCTATATTTTATTGTATGAGATGATCATGTTTTGTAACCGAAGTTATCGGCAATCGGCAGGAGCCATATGGTTGTCGCTTATTGTATGAAATGCAACGCCATGTAATTGCTTTACTTTATCACTAAGCGGTAGCGATAGTCGAGAAGCAATAGTTGGCGAGACGACAACGATGCTACGATGGAGATCAAGGTGTCGCGCCGGTGACGATGGTGATCATGACGGTAAGCTTCGAGATGGAGATCACAAGCACAAGATGATGATGGCCATATCATATCACTTATATTGATTGCATGTGATGTTTATCCTTTATGCATCTTATCTTGCTTTGATTGACGGTAGCATTATAAGATGATCTCTCACTAAAAATATCAAGTAGTGTTCTCCCCGAGTATGCACCGCTGCCAAAATTAAATCGTGCCGAGACACCACGTGATGATCGGGTGTGATAAGCTTCACGTCCATCTACAACGGGTGTAAGCCAGTTTTGCACACGCAGAATACTCAGGTTATACTTGACGAGCCTAGCATATGCAGATATGGCCTCGAACACGGAGACCGAAAGGTCGAGCGTGAATCATATAGTAGATATGATCAACATAAGATGTTCACCATTGAAAACTACTCCATCTCACGTGATGATCGGTTATGGTTTAGTTGATTTGGATCACGTGATCACTTAGATGACTAGAGAGATGTCTGTCTAAGTGGGAGTTCTTAAGTAATATGATTAATTGAACTTAAATTTATCATGAACTTAGTACCGATAGTATTTTGCTTGTCTATGTTTACTGTAGATAGATGGCTCGTCTTTGTTGTTCCGTTGAATTTTAATGCGTTCCTTGAGAAAGCAAAGTTGAAAGATGATGGTAGCAATTACACGGATCGGGTCCCGAATCGAGGATTATCCTCATTGCTGCATGTAAGAGTTACGCCCCGGATGCACCGCTAGGTGCCGTGCCTCGCCTTGATGTAACCGACGACGTTAAGAACGTCTCGCGAGCAAAGCTGATGACTACTCTATAGTTCAGTGTGCCATGCTTTACGGCTTAGAACTGGTCTTCAACGACGTTTTGAACGCCATGGAGCATATGAGATGTTCCAGAGTTGAAGTTGATATTTCAACAGTAATGCCCGGATTGAGAGATATGAAGTCTCCAATAAGTTCTATAGCTGCAAGATGGAGGAGAATAGTTCTGCGGTGAGCACATACTCAAAATGTCCGGGTATTACAATCACTTGAATCAACTGGGAGTTAATCTTCCGGATGATTGTGTCATTGATGAATTCTTCAATCACCGCCACCAAGCTACAAAGGCTTCGTGATGAACTATAATATGCAAGGGTTAGTAAAGACTATGCCTGAGCTCTTCGCAATGCTAAAAGCTGCGGAGGTAGAAATCAAGAAGGAGCATCAAGTGTTGATGGTCAATAAGACCACTAGTTTCAAGAAGAAAGGCAAAGGGAAGAAGAAGGAACTTCAAAAGAACAGCAAACAAGTTGTCGATCAGAGAAGAAACCCAAGTCTGGACCTAAACCTGAAATCGAGTGCTTCTACCGCAAGCAGACTGGTCACTGGAAGCGGAACTGCCCCAAGTATTTGGCGGATAAGAAGGATGGCAAGGTGAACAAAGGTATATGTGATATACATGTTATTGATGTGTACCTTACTAGAGCTCGCAGTAGTACCTGGGTATTTGATACTGGTTCATTGCTAATATTTGCAACTCAAACAGGACTACGGATTGCTTAACACCGCAAAGGACGAGGTGACGATGCGCGTGGGAAATGGTTCCAAAGTCGATGTGATCGCATCGCACGCTACCTCTACATCTACCTTCGGGATTAGTTTTAGACCTAAATAATTGTTATTTGGTGCCAGCGTTGAGCATGAACATTATATCTGGATCTTGTTTGATGCGAGACGGTTATTCATTTAAATCAGAGAATAATGGTTGTTCTATTTATATGAATAATATCTTTTATGGTAATGCACCCTTGAAGAGTGGTCTATTTTTAATGAATCTCGATAGTAGTGACACACATATTCATAATGTTGAAACCAAAAGATGCAGAGTTGATAATGATAGTGCAACTTATTTGTGGCACTGCCGTTTAGGTCATATCGGTATAAAGCGCATGAAGAAACTCCATACTGATGGACTTTTCGAGTCACTTGATTATGAATCACTTGGCACTTGCGAACCGTGCCTCATGGGCAAGATGACTAAAACCCCGTTCTCCGGTACTATGGAGAGAGCAACAGATTTGTTGGAAATCATACATACTGAGATGTATGTGGTCCGATGAATGTTGAAGCTCGTGGCGGATATCGTTATTTTCTCACCTTCACAGATGATTTAAGCAGATATGGGTATATCTACTTAATGAAACATAAGTCTGAAACATTTGAAAAGTTCAAAGAATTTCAGAGTGAAGTTGAAAATCATCGTAATAAGAAAATAAAGTTTCTACGATCTGATCGTGGAGGCGAATATTTGAGTTACGAGTTTGGTCTACATTTGAAACAATGCGAATAGTTTAGCAACTCACGCCACCCGAACACCACAGCGCAATGGTGTGTCCGAACGTCAGAATCGCACTTTATCTGGATATGGTGCGATCTATGATGTCTCTTACAAATTTACCGCTATCATTTTGGGGATATGCTCTTGAGACGGCGCGATTCACGTTAAATAGGACACCGTCAAAATCCGCTGAGACGACGCCTTATGAACTATGGTTTAGCAAGAAACCAAAGTTGTCGCTTCGAAAGTTTGGGGTTTTGATGCTTATGTGAAGAAACTTCAACCCGATAAGCTTGAACCCAAATCGAAAAATGTGTCTTCATAGGATACCCAAAGGAGACAATTGGGTACACCTTCTATCACAGATCCAAGGCAAGACATTCGTTGTTAAAATGGATCCTTTCTAGAGAAGGAGTTTCTCTCAAAGAAGTGAGTGGGAGGAAAGTGGAACTTGATGAGGTAATAGTACCAGCTCCCTTATTGAAAGTAGTTCGTCACGTAAATCAGTTTCGTAACACCTACACCAGTTAGTGAGGAAGATAATGATGAAGATCATGAAACTTCAGATCAAGTTGTCCTTGAACTTCAGAGATCAACCAGAACAAAATCCGCACTGAGTGGTACGGTAATCCTATTCTCGAAATCATGCTACTAGATCATGGTGAACCTACGAACTATGAAGAAGCGATGGTGAGCCCAGATTCGCAAAATGGCTTGAAGCCATGAAATCTGAGATGGGATCCATGTATGAGAACAAAGTATGGACTTTGGTAGACTTGCCCGATGATCGGCAAGCTATTGAGAATAAATGGATCTTTAAGAAGAAGATCGACGCTGATGGTAATGTAACTGTCTATAAAGCACGACTTGTTGCAAAAGGTTTTCGACAAGTTCAAGGGGTTGACTACGATGAGACTTTCTCACCAGAGCGATGCTTAAGTCCGTCCGAATCATGTTAGCAATTGCCGATTTTATGATTATGAAATTTGGCAAATGGATGTAAAACTGCATTCTTGAATGGATTTCTAGAAGAAGAGTTGTATATGATGCAACCAGAAGGTTTTGTTGATCCAAAGGGTGCTAACAAAGTGTGCAAGCTCCAACGATCAATTTATGGTCAGTGCAAGCCTCTCGGAGTTGAATAAACGCTTTGATAGTGTGATCAAAGCATATGGTTTTATATGCACTTTTGGAGAAAGCCTGTATTTACAAGAAAGTGAGTGGGAGCTCAGAGCATTTCGATATTATATGTGGACGACATATTGTTGGTTGGAAATGATATAGAATTTCTGGATAGCATAAAAGGATACTTGAATAAAAGTTTTTCAATGAAAGACCTCGTGAAGCTGCTTACATATTGGGCATCAAGATCTATAGAGATAGATCAAGACGCTTAATAGGACTTTCACAAAGCACATACCTTGATAAAGTTTTGAAGAAGTTCAAAATGGATCAGCAAAGAAAGGTTTTTACCTGTAGTACAAGGTGTAAGATTGAGTCGACTCAATGCCCGACCACAGCAGAAGATAGAGAGAAAATGAAAATGTTCCTATGCTTCAGCCATAGGCTCTATCATGTATGCAATGCTGTGTACCAGACTGACGATGCTTAGCTGTAAGCTTGGCAGGAAGGTACCAAAGTAATCCAGAGTGGATCATCGGACAGCGGTCAAGAACATCCCTGAA
Organism: Aegilops longissima; assembly: GCA_021605205.1. Lineage (NCBI taxonomy): Eukaryota > Viridiplantae > Streptophyta > Magnoliopsida > Poales > Poaceae > Aegilops > Aegilops longissima. Next base: position 573,830,707 of record CM038680.1, on the reverse strand, counting down.
ATACCGAAAAGGACTAAGGATATGTTTCTCGATGTGGAGGTGACAAAGAGCTAGTCGTAAATGGTTACGCCGATGCAAGCTTTGACATCGATCCGGACGATTCTAAATCGCAAACCGGATACGATTTTTATTAAACGGTGGAGCTGTCGGTTGGTGCAGTTCTAAACAAAGCGCCGTGGCGGGATCTACATGTGAAGCGGAGTACATAGCTGCTTCGGAAGCAGCAAATGAAGGAGTCGGATGAAAGAGTTCATTTCGATCTAGGTGTCATACCTAGTGCATCGGGACCAATGAAGATCTTCTCGTGACAATATCGTGCAATTGCCTTGGCAAAGGAATCCAGATTTCACAAGAGGACCAAGCATATCAAAAGACGCTTCAATTCCATTCGGGACCAAGTCCAAGTGGGAGACATAGAGATTTGCAAAATACATACGGATCTGAATGTTGCAGACCCGCTGACTAAGCCTCTTCCACGAGCAAAACATGATCAGCACCAAGACTCCATGGGTGTTAGAATCATTTTGTGTAATCTAGATTATTGACTCTAGTGCAAGTGGGAGATCAAGGAAATATGCCCTAGAGGCAATAATAAAGTTATTATTTATTTCCTTATATCATGATAAATGTTTATTATTCATGCTAGAATTGTATTAACCGGAAACATAATACATGTGTGAATACATAGACAAACAGATAGTCACTAGTATGCCTCTACTGGACTAGCTCATTAATCAAGATGGTTATGTTTCCTAACCATAGACATGTGTTGTCATTTGATTAATGGGATCACATCATTAGGAGAATGATGTGATTGACATGACCCATTTCATTAGCTTAGCACTTGATCGCTTAGTATGTTGCTTATGCTATCTTCATGACTTATACAAAGTTCCTGCAACTATGAGATTATGCAACTCCGTTTACGTGAGGAACACTTTGTGTGCTACCAAACGTCACAACGAATCGGGTGATTATAAAGGTACTCTACAAGTGTCTCCGAAAGTATATGTTGAGTTGGCATGAATCAAGATTAGGATTTGTCACTCCGATTGTCGGAGAGGTATCTCTAGGCCTTCTCGGTAATACACATCACATAAGCCTTGCAAGCATTACAACTAATGAGTTAGTTGTGATATGATGTATTACGGAACGAGTAAAGAGACTTTCCGTAACGAGATTAAACTAGGTATTGGATACCGACGATCGAATCTCGGTAAGTAACATACCGATGACAAAGGGAACAACGATGTTGTTATGCGGTTTGACCGATAAAGATCTTCAGAGAATATGTAGGAACCAATATGGGCGCCCAGGTTCCGCTATTGGTTATTGACCGAGAATGGTTCTAGGTCATGTCTACATAGTTCTCGAACCGTAGGGTCCGCACGCTTAAGGTTTCAATGACGGTTATATTATGAGTTTATGTATTTTGATGTACCAAGGAGTTCGGAGTCCGGATGTGATCACGGACATGACGAGGAGTCTCAAATGGTCGAGACATAAAGATTGATATATTGATGGTTATATTCGACACCGAAAGGTTCGGAAGTTTCGGAGAAAATGGAGTGCCGGAGGGGTTACGGAACCCCCGGGAAGTTATGGGCCTTATTGGGCCAAGAGGGAGAGAGAGGGCTGCACCAGGAGGTGGCGCGCCTCCATGGGGAGTCCGACTGGACTAGGAGGGGGGGCGCAGCCCCTTCCCTCTCCTCTCCCTCTCTTCCTTCCCCTTCCCTCTTCCTAGTAGGACTAGGAAAGGGAGTCCTACTCCTACTAGGAGGAGGACTCCCTCCCTTGGTGCGCCCCAAGGGCTGGCCGCCCTCCCCTTGCTCCTTTATATACGGGGCAGGGGGCACCCTAGAACACACAAGTTGATCTTCGTGATCGTTCCTTAGCCGTGGCGGTGCCCCCTCCACCATATTCCACCTCGGTCATATTGTTGCGGTGCTTAGGCGAAGCCTGCGACGGTAGAACATCAAGATCGCCACCACGCCGTCATCTTCGACGGAACTCCTCCCGACGCTTTGCTGGATCGGAGCCCGGGATCGCCATCGAGCTGAACGTGTGCTAAGAACTCGGAGGTGCCGGAGTAACGGTGCTTGGATCGGTCGGATCGTGAAGACGTACGACTACATCAACTGCGTTGATATAACGCTTCCGCTTTCGGTCTACGAGGGTACGTGGACGGACACTCTCCCCTCTCGTTGCTATGCCATCACCATGGTCTTGCGTGATCGTAGGAAATTTTTTGAAATTACTACGTTACCCAACAACGTTGGAGTAGTTAGATGTGGGCTCGTGGTGCTCCAAGTTGCGATAGCAGGTACAACTGAGCTCAGCCTACAGTACAACTTTCCACATACATCAATATATGGTAAAGCGAAACGATGGGATGCTTTGAGATTCGGTTTGCCAGATGTCATGCAGGGAAGGGTGTCTCGAGTTTGGGTCCATACAACTCGGTTGTAAGGTGTTTATGGTCCTGACCCGGTATAGCCGCTAAGCTCATTTTCAGTCAAATGGGCCAAAGCAATCCAAGGCATAATGCCCGTTTAAAATAACTAATCTTAGGATTATTTTCCATACATTTTGTATCAAACAATTTTCTGTACTTCTTGATTGCACAAACCGGCCGGTGAGAAGTGGAGAAGTACCGAATTATGGCTAAAGTGTTGTTGTTTCATGATGTAATACCACAATTTACATGGTCCGATAGCCTCCTCGACGACTCTCTATAATTAACATGTCTTCTCTATCAATGCAACGAATATTAGTTTCTATGCATAGTTCCTTCATCATCCCCTTTGCCTCTTATATCAGATAGTTTTAGAAATGATGTCTATAGTTCTCTTCATGAAACATCTACCTCACATTAGAGATGGGCTCTTTCAAGGCACATCTCTAGACCAACAATTGTGTTCTGTAATAAGGTAATGTCAAATTTGTGTATTCTGAGCTGTTCAGACTAAAGTTTGACAAATTGTCTTCAGCAAAGAGCATTTTCCCCTTTCAAGATTTCAAGTACTTATGTATCCTATAGTCCGATTCAGTAATTATTCGTTATCTACTTTCCTTTAACATTTTCCAAATACTTGAGTTGGAGAAATCCTTTACTTCTCGAAGATACCAACTCAAGATTCATCTGTACAAGCCCAATCCATAATATTCTGAATAATCTCGCAGCTAGTTTCCAGTCTTCCATTATAAGGAGGAATGAAGAAATTGATGTTTGTGAAGGAAATATGCCCTAGAGGCAATAATAAAGTTGTTATTTTTTATTTCCTTATATCATGATAAATTTTTATTATTCATGCTAGAATTGTATTAATCGGAAACTTGATACATGCGTGGATACATAGACAAAACACTGTGTCCCTAGTAAGCCTCTACTAGACTAGCTCGTTAATCAAATATGGTTAAGTTTCCTAACCATAGACATGTGTTGTCATTTGATGAACGGGGTCACATCATTAGGAGAATGATGTGATGAACATGACCCGTCCGTTAGCTTAGCATATTGATCGTTCAGTTTTATTGCTATTGCTTTCTTCATGTCAAATACATATTCCTTTGACTATGAGATTATGCAACTTCCGGATACCGGAGGAATACTTTGTGTGCTATCAAACATCACAACGTAACTGAGTGATTATAAATATGCTCTACAGGTATCTCCGAAGGTGCTTGTTGGATTGGCATAGATAGAGATTAGGATTTTTCACTCTGAGTATCGGAGAGGTATCTCTGGGCCCTCTCGGTAATACACATCATAAGAAGCCTTGCAAGCAAAGTGACTAATGAGTTAGTTGCGGGATGAAGTATTACGGAACGAGTAAAGAGACTTGCCGGTAACGAGATTGAACTAGGTATGAAGATACCAACGATCGAATCTCGGGCAAGTAACATACCGATGACAAAGGGAATAACGTATGTTGTCATAACGATTCGACCGATAAAGATCTTCGTAGAATATGTAGGAACCAATATGAGCATCTAGGTTCCGCTATTGGTTATTGGCCAGAGAAGTGTCTCGGTCATGTCTACATAGTTCTCGAACCCGTAGGGTCCGCACGCTTAACGATCGATGACGATTTAGTATTATATGAGTTATGTGATTTGGTGACCGAATGTTGTTTGGAGTCCCGGATGAGAGCACGGACATGACGAGGAGTCTCGAAATGGTTGAGAGTTAAAGATTGATATATAGGACGATAGTATTCGGACACCGGAAGTGTTCCGGAGGGTACCGGGTACATATTGGGTCACCGAAAGGGGTTTCGGGCACCGCCGGCAAAAGATATGGGCCATATGGGCCAAGAGGGGAAACGCACCCGCCACAAGGGGTTGGTGCATCCCCCATATGGGCCGGCCTAAGTGGAGAAGGAAAATGGGAGGAGGAAAGGAAAGAGAGGGAATAGGATTCCCCCTTCCTTCCCCTCTCCCTCTTTCCTCCCCTTCCGTATACAAGGAAAGAGGGGGGGGGGGGGCGTCGGGCAAGGTAGAGCCCCTAGGGGGCGGCGGCCAAGCCCTAGGGCGCCCTGGCTGCCTCCCCTTCCCTCCCACCTATATATATGTGGGGAGGGGGCGCCTCACAAGCACACAACAACATCTGTTAGCCGTGTGCGGTGCCCCCCTCCACAGATTACACCCTCGGTCATATTCTCACGGTGCTTAGGCAAAGCCATGCGCGGATCACTTCACCATCACTGTCACCACGCCGTCATGCTGACGGAACTCATCTACTTCCTCGCCACTGCTACCTCTTGAGCACAGCGTTGGCTTTCCCTTGAAGAGGAAAGGGTGATGCAGCAAAGTAGCGTAAGTATTTCCCTTAGTTTTTGAGAACCAAGGTATCAATCCAGTAGGAGGCCACACGCAAGTCCCTCGTACCTACACAAACAAATAAGAACCTTGCAACCAACGCGATAAAGGGGTTGTCAAGCCCTTCATTGCCCCTTGCAAAAGTGAGACCTGATAGAGATGATAAGATAATATTTTTGGTATTTTTATGATAAAGACTAAAAGTAAAGAAAGCAAAATAAACGGCGACAGAAATAGCTAGTTGACGGGAGATTTAATATGATGGAAAATAGACCTGGGGGCCATAGGTTTCACTAGTGGCTTCTCTCAAGATAGCATAAGTATTACGGTGGGTGAACAGATTACTGTCGAGCAATTGACAGAATTAAGCTTAGTTATGAAAATATCTAGGCATGATCATGTATATAGGCATCACGTCCGTGACAAGTAGACCGAAACGATTCTGCATCTACTAATATTACTCCACACATCGACCGCTATCCATCATGCATCTAGAGTATTAAGTTCATAAGAACGGAGTAACGCACTAAGAAAGATGACATGATGTAGAGGGATAAACTCAAGCAATATGATATAAACCCCATCTTTTTATCCTCAATGGCAACAATACAATACCTGTCGTTTCCCCTACTATCACTGGGATCGAGCACCGCAAGATTGAACCCAAGGTTAAGCACTTCTCCCATTGCAAGAAAGATCAATCTAGATGGCCAAACCAAACTAATAATTTGAAGAGACTTGCAAAGATAACCAATAATACATAAAAGAATTCAGAGCAGATTCAAATATTGTTCATAGATAATCTTGATCATAAACCCACAATTCATCGGATCTCGACAAACACACCGCAAAATAAGATTACATCGAATAGATCTCCAAGAGAAACGAGGAGAACTTTGTATTGAGATCCAAAGAGAGAGAAGAAGACATCTAGCTAATAACTATGGACCCGAAGGTCTGAGGTAAACTACTCACACATCATCGGAGAGGCCATGGAGTTGATGTAGAGGCCCTCCGTGATCAATGCCCCCTCCGGCGGAGCACCGGAAAAGGCCCCAAGATGGGATCTCACGGGTACAGAAGGTTGCGGCGGTGGAAATAGGGTTTCGTGGTGCTCCTGGATGTTTTCGGGGGTACGTAGGTATATATAGGAGGAAGAAGTAGGTCAGTGGAGCTACGAGGGGCCCACGAGGGTGGGGGGCGCGCCCAGGGGGCAGGCGTGCCTCCCTGCCTCGGGGCCTCCTCCTCGATTGCTTGACGTCCACTCCAAGTACTCTGGATCACGTTTGTTCCAAAAATCATGTTCCCGAAGGTTTCATTCCGTTTGGACTCCGCTTGATATTCCTTTTCTGCGAAACACTGAAATAGGCAAAAAAAAAACAGCAATCTGGGCTGGGCCTCCGGTTAATAGGTTAGTCCCAAAAATAATATAGAAGTGTATAATAAAGCCCATTAAACATCCAAAACAGATAATATAATAGCATGGAACAATCAGAAATTATAGATACGTTGGAGACGTATCAAGCATCCCCAAGCTTAATTCCTGCTCGTCCTCGAGTAGGTAAATGATAAAAACAGAATTTTTGATGTGGAATGCTACCTAGCATATTTCTTTAGAGCATGTCTAGTAGAACCCTCAAACCCTCAAACCCTCACTAGCATTTTAAGGGTCCAAAAATGGTCTTTTGTGCACTTATACGAGTTGAAAAATAGGGGCAAAGATTAGAACCCTCAAACCCAACCCTTATGTAATATTCCCCATGAACGATGTTTTCGTTGCGGGCATACCGCCGAGCACCTCGTGCACGATGGGCGGAGGGCGGCGCGGGGCGGAGGGCGGAGGGCGGGCGGGCGCGGTGGAGGGCAGTGGCCGGGGTGGGAGGTGGAGGCGGAGGCGCGGGCGGGAGGCGGAGGGCGGAGCGGGCACAGGCCGGAGGGCGGTGGCGGCGGGTCGAGGCGGAGGGCGCGGAGGAGGAGAAGCCGGGGACGGGAGGAGGAGGCGGAGGGCGGGCGCATGGGAGTAGAAGGCGGGCGGCAAAGGGCGGGACGGATGGCGACGGTTGGGGCGGGCGAGGCGGCCACAGCCAGGAGGAGGTGGAGGAGAGGCCGGCGGCTGGGCGGGCAGGCGCGGGCGCGGGAGGTCGGCGGGCGGCCAGCGGCGACGGGCGACTAGCAGCGGCGGACGCGGGCGTGGGCGCGGGAGTTGGGAGGATTTTTCCCTCCCACGCGAGGATAACCGCCAAATGAGGGTTGGGGTAGGTTTTTCTCCCCAACCCTTACTTTTCAGGGTTGGGAGAGGGTTTGAGGGTTGGACCCTTAATTTTTTTTGAGGGTTTGAGGGTTAAGGGGTTCTAGTCTACGCGATTTTTTGCTCGCAAACTGTAAAAAAGCAGTTATTTATAAGGGTTTGGGGGTTTGAGGGCTCTGCTAGAGATGCTCTTATTGTGGCATGAATGATCAGATCTGAAATATTCAAGATAAAATTTTAATATTGACATAAAAATAATAATACTTCAAGCATACTAATAAAGCAATCATGTCTTCTCAAAATAACATGGCTAAAGAAAGTTATCCCTACAAAATCATATAGTCTGGCTATGCTCTATCTTCATCACACAAAATATTTAAATCATGCACAACCCCTGTTTCGGCCAAGCAATTGTTTCATACTTTAGAATTTTCAAACTTTTTCAACTTTCACGCAATACATGAGCGTGAGCCATGGACATAACACTATATGTGGAATAGAATGGTGGTTGTGGAGAAGACAAAAAGGAAGAAGATAGTCTCACATCAACTAGGCGTATCAACGGGCTATGGAGATGCCCATCAATACATATCAATGTGAGTGAGTAGGGATTGCCATGACCCGGATGCACTAGAGCTATAAGTGTATGAAAGCTCAACAAAAGAAACTAAGTGGGTGTGCATCCAACTTGCTTGCTCACGAAGACCTAGGGCAATTTGAGAAAGCCCATCATTGGAATATACAAGCCAAGTTCTATAATGAAAAATTCCCACTAGTATATGAAAATGATAACATAGGAGACTCTTTATCATGAGGATCATGGTGCTACTTTGAAGCACAAGTGTGGTAAAAGGATAGTAACATTGTCCCTTCTCTCTTTTTCTCTCATTTTTTCTTGGGCCTTTTTTTTCTTTGGCTTCTTTTTTTATTTTAGTCCAGAATCTCATCCCGACTTGTGGGGGAATCATAGTCTCCATCATCCTTTCCTCACATGGGACAATGCTCTAATAATGAAGATCATCACACTTTATTTCTTACAACTCAATAATTACAACTCGATACTTTGAACAAAATATGACTCTATGTGAATGCCTCCGGCGGTGTACTGGGATATGCAATGAGCCATGAGTGACATGTATGAAAAATTTATGAATGGTGGCTTTGCCACAAATACAATGTCAACTACATTATCATGCCAAACAATATGACAATGATGGAGCATGCCATAATAAACGAAATGGTGGAAAGTTGCATGGCAATATATCTCGGAATGGCTATGGAAATGCCATGATAGGTAGGTATGGTGGCTGTTTTGAGGAAGGTATATGGTGGGTGTATGATACCGGCGAGAGTTGTGCGGCACAAGAGAGGCTAGCAATGGTGGAAGGGTGAGAGTGCGTATAATCCATGGACTCAACATTAGTCATAAAGAACTCACATACTTATTGCAAAAATCTATAAGTCATCAAAACAAAGTACTACACGCATTCTCCTAGGGGAAGAGTTGGTAGGAGTTAACCATCGCGCGATCCCTACCTCCACACATAAGGAAGACAATCAATAAATAAATCATGCTCCAACTTCATCACATAATGGTTCACCATACGTGCATGCTACGGGAATCACAAACTTCAACACAAGTATTTCTCAAATTCATAATTACTCAACTAGCATGACTCTAATATCACCATCCTCATATCTCAAAATAATCATCAAGTATCAAACTTCTCATAGTATTCAATGCACTTTATATGATAGTTTTTATTATACCAATCTTGGATGCCTATTACTTTAGGACTAATTTCACATTTTAAGCAAATTACCGTGCTGTTTAAGACTCTCAAAATAATATAAGTGAAGCATGAGATATCAATAATTTCTATAAAATAAAACCACCATCGTGCTCTAAAAGATATAAGCGAAGCGCTAGCGCAAAAACTATATAGCTCAAAAGATATAAGTGAAGCACATAGAGTATTCTAATAAATTCCGAATCATGTGTGTCTCTCTCAAAAGGTGTGTACAACAAGGATGATTGTGGTAAACTAAAAAGCAAGGACTCAAATCATACAAGACGCTCCAAGCGAAACACATATCATGTGGTGAATAAAAATATAGCTCCAAGTAAAGTTACCGATAAATGAAGACGAAAGAGGGGATGCCTTCCGGGGCATCCCCAAGCTTAGGCTTTTGGTTGTCCTTGAATTTTACCTTGGGGTGCCATGGGAATCCCCAAGCTTAGGCTCTTGCCACTCTTTGTTCCATAATCCATCAAATCTTTACCCAAAACTTGAAAACTTCACAACACAAAACTCAACAAAAAATCTCATAAGCTCCGTTAGCGAAATAAAACAAACCACCACTTTAAGGTACTGTAATGAAATTATTATTTATTTATATTGGTGTTAAACCTACTGTATTCCAACTTCTCTATGGTTTATAAGCTCTTTTACTAGCCATAGATTCATCAAAATAAGCAAACAACACACGAAAAACAGAATCTGTCAAAAACAGAACAGTCTGTACCAATCTGTATCAAACGCAAACTTATGGAACCTAAAAAATTCTACCAAATTAGGAAGTCCTAGATAATTTGTTTATTGATCTACTGCAAAAAGAATCAACTGAAGAGCACGTTCGTATGATTTATGAAAACTAATCTCGTGCACACAAAGTTTCTGTTTTTTTACAGCAAAATCAAATAACTATCACCGTAGGTTATCCTAACGGTTTTACTTGGCACAAACACTAATTAAAACATAAAAAATCTAACCAGAGGCTAGACAAATTATTTATTACTAAACAGAACCAAAAAGCAAAAATCTAAAATAAAATTGGGTTGCCTCCCAACAAGCGCTATCGTTTAACGCCCCTAGCTAGGCATAAAAGTCAGGATAGATCTAAGTATCATCGTCTTTGGTATGCAATTCTTCAATAAGACACTTAAAGTCTTTATGGGTTTCCTTAATATTATTAGTAATCAAACTCCGAAGCAAGAAATCAAGATATTTGTTTGTAGCAAAAGGTTCCTTAATGATAGCGAAAGAATTGGGGTGAACACTTATTGATTTGAGATCCGCATTTTCCTTAGAAGATTCACCCTTATTTTTAGGAACATACATAAATTTGGCAATTTTCGCAGTGGGAGAATTTGGAGTATTTCTTACGGAAGAAAAAGCGGACCCTAGATTGGTAATAATCCCCTCAAGTTTATCTATTCTAGAGGAACCTTGATCTATCCTTTCTTTAACCATGGGTTCTTTTTCTTTAAAAAATTTCAAAGTAACTCCTACCTTAGATCCATATTGGGTAATTTCATTGTGAATCTTTTTAAACAAATTCTCAATTAATTCTGTAGTAGCAACTTTATTTTCAATAATTTCAAGCCTTTGCATCACATGTTCCAAAGTTAACATAGTTCCATTAACCAAAAGAGGTGGTGAGCCAAATAAATCTACCATAGCATTGTAAGAATCAAAAGTATGGCTACCCAAGAAATTCCCTCCGGTAATGGTATCAAGAATATATCTATGCCAAGGAGTAACACCGACATAAAAGTTGCGAAGAAGAACGGAAGTAGACAGCTTCCTGGTAGATCTATTTTGAGCGTTGCAAATTCTATACCAAGTATCTTTTAGATTTTCTCCCCCCCTTTGTTTAAAATTAAGGACTTCATTCTCGGGAGACAAAGGACTAGATAAAGGACTAGCCATAACGACGACGCAAAAAAAGAGGCGAACGGAAGAGAGGGCGAATAAAACGGCAAGGGTGAAGTGGGGGAGAGGAAAACGAGAGGCAAATGGCAAATAATGTAATGCGAGGGATAAGAGTTTGTGATGAGTACTTGGTATGCCTTGACTTGTGTGTAGAGTGCCCGACAACGGCGTCAGAAATCACACATTGGTGGGAGTCTAATCTTTACTTGACTTGGTGCGAGCTTCCCCGGCAACGGCGCCAGAAATCCTTCTTGCTACCTCTTGAGAACAGCGTTGGTTTTCCCTTGAAGAGGAAAGGGTGATGCAGCAAAGTAGCGTAAGTATTTCCCTCAGTTTTTGAGAACCAAGGTATCAATCCAGTAGGAGGCCACATGCAAGTCCCTCGTACCTACACAAACAAATAAGAACCTTTCAGCCAATGCGATAAAGGGGTTATCAAGCCCTTCACGGCCACTTGCAAAAGTGAGATCTGATAGAGATGATAAGATAATATTTTTGGTATTTTTATGATAAAGACTAAAAGTAAAGAAAGCAAAATAAATGGCGACAGAAATAGCTAGTTGACGGGAGACTTAATATGATGGAAAATAGACCCGGGGGCCATAGGTTTCACTAGTGGCTTCTCTCAAGATAACGTAAGTATTACGGTGGGTGAACAAATTACTGTCGAGCAGTTTATAGATTTGAGCATAGTTATGAGAATATATAGGCATGATCATGTATATAGGCATCACGTCTGTGACAAATAGACCGAAACGATTCTGCATCTACTAATATTACTCCACACATCGACCACTATCCAGCATGCATCTAGAGTATTAAGTTCATAAGAACGGAGTAACGCATTAAGAAAGATGACATGATGTAGAGGGATAAACTCAAGCAATATGATATAAACCCCATCTTTTTATCCTCGATGGCAACAATACAATACGTGTCGTTTCCCCTACTGTCACTGGGATCGAGCACCGCAAGATTGAACCCAAAGCTAAGCACTTCTCCCATTGCAAGAAAGACCAATCTAGATGGCCAAACCAAACTGATAATTTGAAGAGACTTGCAAAGAAAACCAATCATACATAAAAGAATTCGGAGGATATTCAAATATTGTTCATAGATAATCTTGATCATAAACCCACAATTCATCGGATCTCGACAAACACACCACAAAAGAAGATTACATCGAATAGATCTCCAAGAGAAATGAGGAGAACTTTGTTATGAGATCCAAAGAGAGAGAAGAAGCCATCTAGCTAATAACTATGGACCCGAAGGTCTGAGGTAAACTACTCACACATCATCGGAGAGGCCATGGAGTTGATGTAGAGGCCCTCCATGATCAATGCCCCCTCCGGAGGAGCGCCGGAAAAGGCCCCAAGATGGGATCTCACGAGTACAGAAGGTTGCGGCGGTGGAAATAGGGTTTCATGGTGCTCCTGGATGTTTTCGGGGTACGTAGGTATATATAGGAGGAAGAAGTAGGTCGGTGGAGCTATGAGGGGCCCACGAGGGTGGGGGCACGCCCAGGGGGGCAGGCGCGCCTCCCTGCCTCGTGGCCTCCTCGTCGATTGCTTGACGTCCACTCCAAAGGGATCACGTTTGTTCCAAAAATCACGTTCCCGAAGGTTTCATTCCATTTGGACTCCGCTTGATATTCCTTTTCTGCGAAACACTGAAATAGGCAAAAAAACAGCAATCTGGGCTGGGCCCCGGTTAATAGATTAGTACCAAAAATAATACAAAAGTGTATAATAAAGCCCATTAAACATCCAAAACAGATAATATAATAGCATGGAACAATCAAAAATTATAGATACGTTGGAGATGTAACAGACACTTTGCTGGATCAAGAGTTCGAGGGACGTCATCCAGCTGAACGTGTGCTGAACTCGGATGTGCCGTACGTTCGGTACTTGATCGGTCGGAACAAGAAGAAGTCTGACTACATCAACCACGTTGTCAAACGCTTCCGCTTTCAGTCTTCGAGGGTATGTAGACACACTGTCCCCCTCTCGTTGCTATGCATCTCCTAGATAGATCTTGCATGAGCGTAGGATTTTTTTGAAATTGCATGTACGTTTCCCAATAGTGGTATCAGAGCCAGGTTTATGCATAGATGATTTGCACGAGTAGAACACAAAGAGTTGTGGGCGGTGATAATCATATGGTTACCACCAACGTCTTATTTTGATTCGGTGGTATTGTTGGATGAAGCGGTCCGGACCAACCTTACATGACCACGTTCATGAGACCGGTTCCACCGACAGACATGCAACTAGTTTTGCATAAAGGTGGCTGGCGGGTGTCTATTTCTCCTACTTTTGTTGAATCAAATTTGACTGCGGCTGGTCCTTGTTGAAGGTTAAAACAGCAAACTTAATGAACCATCGTTGTGGTTTTGATGCGTAGTTAAGAACGGTTCTTGCTAGAAGCCCGTAGCAGCCACGTAAAACTTGCAACCACAAAGTAGAGGACGTCTAACTTGTGTTTGCAGGGCATGGTGATGTGATATGGTCAAGACATAATGTGATATACGTTATTGTATGAGATGATCATGTTTTGTAAAAGTTATCTGCAACCGGCAGGAGCCTTATGGTTGTCTCTTTATTGTATGAAATGCAATTGCCATGTAATTGCTTTACTTTATCACTATGCGTTAGGGATAGTTGTAGAAGCAATAGTTGGCGAGACGACCACGACGCAACGATGGAGATCAAGGTGTCGAGCTGGTGACGATGGAGATCATGACGATGCTTTGGAGATGGAGATCAAAAGCACAAGATGATGATGGCCATATCATGTCACATATTTTGATTGCATGTGATGTTTATCTTTTATGCATCTTATTTTTCTTAATACGGCGGTAGCATTATAAGATGACCCCTTAACTAAATTTCAAGGTATAAGTGTTCTCCCCGAGTATGCACCGTTGCGATAGTTCGTCGTGTTGAGACACCACGTGATGATTGGATGTGATAGACTCTACGTTCACATACAATGGGTGCAAGACAGTTTTGCACATGCGGAATACTCGGGTTAAACTTGATGAGCCTGACATGTACAGACATGGCCTCGGAATAGTGGAGACCGAAAGGTCGAACATGAATCATATAGTAAATATGATCAACATAGAGATGTTCACTATTGAAGACTACTCTATCTCACGTGATGATCGGACATGGTTAAGTTGATTTGGATCATGTATCATTTAGATGACTTGAGGGATGTGTATCTAAGTTGGAGTTTCAGGACTTTTGGAGTTGCGCAGAATAGGTCTCTAATATTTGCTCCTTTTCCAGCCCAGAATTCCAGCTGCCGGCATTCTCCCTTCTTATGTAAACCTTGTAAAATAAGAGAGAATAGGCATAAGTATTGTGATATAACATGTAATAACAGCCCATAATGCAATAAATATCGATAAAGAAGCATGATGCAAAATGGACGTATCATCCAGCGCCCGAGCGTTCATCTTCTCTGCCCCCCAAAGGTCCTCCGAAGATGTCCGGATCCGGAGCAGGAGGCAAATGGGTGGCCGCTACCGTTCGAGAGGAGGATATCAAAAAGCTTCGGAAGGCCGGGTACCTGGCCAAGAAAATCAGCCACCGTCTCCCGACGGCGGGACAGATCGTCCCTACTCCGGAACCCCACGAGAGGGTTGTATTCCTCCCTCACTTTATCCGCGGGCTAGGGTTTCCCCTCCACCCGTTCGTTCGCGGGATCATGTATTATTATGGGATCGATCTTCACGATCTGTCCCCTAATTCCTTCCTCAACATCTCGACATTCATTGTCGTGTGCGAGGCTTTTCTCCGTATTTCACCGCACTTCGGTTTATGGCTGAAGATTTTTAACGTGAAGCCCAAAGTGGTGGGCTGCGAGCACGCCGAGTGCAGAGGCACCATGGTGAGCAAGATGCCCCACGTCACATGGCCAACGGGAACCTTTAATGATTCTGTCAAGGAGTGGCAACAACAGTGGTTTTATATCACCGAGCCGCGCGGCACAGAGTGGGCTGCCTCTCCTGAGTTTTGATCCGGCGCCCCCCTGCGGCTTACATCCTGGGTCAAGAAAGGCCTGGACTGGTCCTCGCCCGACGAACTGTCGGCGCTCCAGACGCGCGTTGAAGATATGGGAGACAAGAACATTGAACTTGTCAATGTGGTCCAGGTGATGTTAGTTCGCCGGATCTTGCTTTGTCAGCACCGGACTTGCAATTTATGGGAATTTGATCTGGCCAGGCACCAAACCTTGCGAGAGCTTTTCGGCTCCTCGCACAAGGACATTTGGAAGGTGCTTTTCAAGTCCAGCAAATCGTGGCCGGACCCCGCCGAGGACCACGGGTACCAACTGTCCCGCCCGGCAAGTTCGGCGAGTTATCAAACTTTTCTAGCCACGTAACCCAAAGGAAGCGTTTAACGTGTTTTATACAACTCTCCCAAGGCTGGATGAAGAAGGCGGAGCGGATCCGTTGTCCGGCCCTGCTGCCCGAAGAACCGGCCATCCCACTTCTGACGAAGATGTTGGTCCCGGCGCCTTACAAGGTGCCAAAGAAGACGGCCGAGGAGGAGGCCAAAAAGACCCGGGGCGGCCTTTGTTGCCACGGCACTTCGGACACCATACCCGAAGGCTCCAATGCCCATTCCACCTCCGAAGAGGACGACGAGGAGGAGGAAGATAAATCCCCTGCGGGGGGAAGAAGGAAGAGGACGGCCTCCGTACACTTGGAGGCCGAGCTGCCCAAAAGGGGAAAGGCTCCTCTTCCGGAGGAGTCCACCGCCGCCACCGACAGCGGCCCGGCATGGGATTCCAGGAACCAGCCCCTGGTGAACTCGTAAGTGTATAAAATCCGAGTATGTTTTAGGTGTCCAGACTCATCGTGGCTTGGTATTTTAACCTAAGCCATATTTTTGTAGTCCGGCGAGGCCCCGTACCAAACAATCCTCATCGGAGGACTTGCTAAGCTCAAATTCTATGGAAAGGCGGATGCCCACAAAGGCCCCTTCCTCCAAACAGGTGCATAACACTGAGGCTTCGTCCCAGAAGGACCCCGGCCAAGGAGGAAAGGAAAAAACTGTGAAGGCAGCGCCTGGATGTCAAACCTCAGGGGCCAAACACGTGGGGGAAAAGATTCCCATGGGGCCTGACGGCGGGGGCGATCCTGAGTTCGGCTCCCAGCCGGATGCGATTCCAGAGACCTATACGGCTCCAGAATCAAGAAGGCGGCCTCCTTCGACTAGAGGGGGCGTGCCTGTTCCATCGGCGACCTCTGTCTATCCAGAAGTGTCGGATGCTTTGTTGGTGGCGTTGAAAGACGCCTCCATCGTTCATGAACATCGTGGCTTTATGGGTGCAGTGATTGAGAAGATTCAGTCAACTGAGAGTGGACTGAACAAAGCCCGTATCAGCCTTATAAAAGGCTTTGAGGTATGTTTTATGAGTTGTCGAAGAGTGTCATAGTATAGATAGTAGCCCCTGATACTCTGTTCGGTGAAAGAAAGAGCCCGACAGAGGATCGAATATTATGATCGCAGGAAGAATCATTGAATGACATCTATTTCTCCTCTGTTATAAGCAGGTGTCAGTAACGGCTGCTTCTTCTCATACTGCGGAGATCTCCGGGCGGAATCAAAGTCTGGAGCGGGCCACAGAAGAACTTGGCCAATTGAAAATCAGTTGAGGGATAAACAAGGTATGCACAAGTCTTGTTCGCGTTTATTGCGAATTGATTTTCAGTATAAACTGAGCTTTATGACTTGCGCTAGGGATTGTGACCGAAGTCGAAGCCCTTAAAAAGGCTGTGGCCGAGGCCGAGAAAAAGGCAGCCATTGAGCAGGCTCTTCGTGAGAAGCACGAGGCCAGGGTTATTAAAGCTGAGTAGGAGCTACAAGAGGCCGTGAGGAAATGCGAGACCTTGGAGCAGAGTTTAACGGAGAAGGAAGCCGAACTCACCAAGGCGCATCAAGCCATGAGCAATGCCCGGGAGGAAATCCAAAGCACCCTGCAGGAGATCCAAGAGGCGAGAAAGATCGCTGCTGGTAAGGCTTTTTCCCTGTAAAGTAAGTATTTGGGGAGAAAATTTATGTTTCTAATTTTTAAGCTGGATTTCTCAGGGGTATTTGCTGGGCTACCTCGCAGCATATCATATGCCGCTCAATTCTACCGAGCCGAAGAAAAGAAAACTGCAGATAAGCTCTTCTGGTCGCAGTATTTGGCACTGAATTATCCGGTGCCTTTTACCGATCAGCTGAAACAGCTGGTCGAACTGCATAAGGCGGCGGAACTAGCCATGAAAGATTTGGTTATCCAGCTATGGCCTGCCGAGCCGATTCCAAGCAGCTACTTCGGGCTCGTGAAGCGACTCGTAAGCGCTTGCCCTCGACTTGACGTCATCAAGTGGTCGGTCTGCATAGAAGGTGCGCGAATGGCCTTTGCCCGCGCAAAGGTGCACTGGAGGAAGATGGATGCCGAAAAGCTGATGACCGAAGGACCGCCAGAGGGTAAGGAGCACCGCAAGCCCGAATTATATTATGAGAGTGTCCTGAAAGGATCTTACCTTGCAGCGGGGCTATGCACCAAGGACATTATATTTCCATGAGTGCCAATCATGTTATCCTTTGTAGTGTTTGAACTAGGTCATTTATTTGTCGCCTATTATATAAAAGTTTACCCTCCTGTGCGGCCGTTTTATATGTTAAACCTGAGAGTTGGCCAGTCATCGGCTTCTGCCCCCACGTAAGAAGTATGGGGGTGCTCGGGATAAACCTGAGCACTCTTTATCCCAGCTTTGGGTCCTTTGAAGGAGGTTCTCAGCACGACGAACCAGGCAATTGGACTATAGAGCTTTATCACTCTCACTTAGCCATAGGAGCTTTAGTATGGTGGGCGCAGCCCCTAGTGTTCGGAAGACCGTACTAGGGGCTCTATAAGCACCTGATCGGAGAAAGAACCGATCCATCGCACGCTGCATTGGTTATGGCATTATGCGGGAGAAATCCTTAAAGATTTTGTGACCTCTCGAACAGCTGACCAGCTCTCGCCGTATCATGACAGTCCGTTTTCGGCTTTCTCTACTGAGGTGCTCGTCCGGAAGAACAGGGACACAATCGCAGTAGTTCTCCCAGTGCTACCTTAGCCGATATAGCGGAACGTAAGGTACCAAAACATGGGAGCCGGGCAAACCCAACTATTGACCCAAGACATGATTGGAGCTGATGCATATAATGCTATAGGTTCGGGGTGCCGAACTTCCGTGAAGGTGTTCGGACTTTAATGCCGTGTTATGGGTAAAACGAAGCCCCTGGCATATTTTAAGGCATATCTCTATGCACGGATGCCACTTGAAAAAATGATTTCAGTGAGAAATAACAGCAGGTAAACGTCATATAAATCCGCATGTTGTATTTGAATAGAACGTCTATGCGCATGGGTACCAGTAATGTGATAAAAAAAGGAATACGATTGCGGAACCTGCTGAGACCAGGGGAAAGAGGCTGAGTGCGGATCTGTGATATAACCAGACGGTCACTGTGGGGATTGTCTAAGGATTCCCTTACGCGTTCAAGCTGTCTCCGTGTAGCCCGTCCTGGTCGGCGCAAAGGTGAATCTGCGAAGGAAATGTAAGAAATATTTAAGTGCCGGAGGGCGGTTGAGCCGCTGAGTTTGGCCTGTCCTGGCCTTCGCCGGAGTGTTTAGTTGAGCTCTGGACGAGCCGAGCTATCCTTCCGTGAAGTAGTTCGGAGTCCCTTGACGGTGTCCGGGAGCCTGTTCGTCGACTCGAGGTTCGGCTGCGAGGTGCTGCTCATTGTTTCTGCTGCTAAGGCAGTGGTGTATTTGTTGGTGCCGAGGGAAGGTTCGGCCTTGCCATTAACCGTGATGACGCCGCGTGGACCGGGCATCTTGAGCTTACGGTAGGCATAATGTGGCACCGCGTTGAATCGAGCGAACGCGGTTCGTCCGAGCAGTGCTTGATAATCACTGCGGAAAGGGACGATTTCGAAGATTAACTCTTTGATACGGTAATTTTCTGGTGATCCGAAGACTACCTCAAGGGCAATGGAGCCTGTACAGCTAACCTCCACACCTGGTATAATGCCTCTGAAAGTGGCGTTTGTGGGTTTGATCACCGAATGGTCGATGCCCATCTTGCGCACTGTGTCTTGGTAAAGTTGATTTAGACTACTACCGCCGTCCATAAGGACTAGATTGAGGTGGAACCCGTATATTATTGGGTCGAGGACTAGTGCGGCTGGATTGCCCTGATTGGTGTTCACCGGACGGTCCGTGCGGTTGAAGGTGAGCGGCCCCAGTTTATATTGTGGGGCGACTAGTTTAGTTGAGACGCCATCCCTAAGGATACATATCCGGTCCGAGTTGGTAATTTGGGTGGTATTTACCACATTCACCGATTGAATACGCGGGGGAAACTTCTTTTGCCCTCCTGTGTTCGGTGGTCTGGGCTCTTCGCCACTATCGTCGCTTTGAGACCCCCCCCCCTTCTTTGGCGCCTGCCCTGCCAGCTTGTTTGAAGACCCAACATTCTCTGTTGGTATGGGTGTGAGGGAGTCCTGGATTAAGGGGTGTCCGGATAGCCGAACTATCACCATCGGCCGGACTCCACGACTATGAAGATACAAGATTGAAGACTTCATCCCGTGTCCGGATGGACTTTCCTTGGCGTGGAAGGCAAGCTTGGCGATACGGATATGTAGATCTCCTACCATTGTAACCGACTCTGTGTACCCTAACCTATCCAAAGGTCTATATAAACCGGAGGGTTTTAGTCCGTGGGACGAACAACAATCATACCATAGGCTAGCTTCTAGGGTTTAGCCTCTACGATCTCGTGGTAGATCTACTCTTGTACTACCCATATCATCAATATTAATCAAGCAGGAGTAGGGTATTACCTCCATCGAGAGGGCCCGAACCTGGGTAAAAACATCGTGTCCCTTGTCTCCTGTTACCATCCGCCTAGACGCACTGTTCGGGACCCCCTACCCGAGATCCGCCGGTTTTGACACCGACATTGGTGCTTTCATTGAGAGTTCCTCTGTGCCGTCGCCATCAGGAAGGATGCCTCGTCCCATCTTTAAAGACAATACTATCGCCAAAGGAGCCTTGGCCACTGGCCAGACTCTCCGGCTAGGTGGTTTTCTTATGACCGCCAGTTCGGCCGTCGCGCCGACGGTGACTTCTCGAGTCATCGAAACCAATCTTCACGTCAATTCGGAACTTGCCGAACAGTTAGATCCGATCGAGCTCTCCTCCGTAAACGAGCTCTTGGATCGCATCGCCGCCCTGGGAGTCGCCACAAACTATGACCAGATCGGGCCTAAAACCGATCTGAGAGAGATCAACTCTCCCCAAGCTACCCATCATGTTGGTGTGATAGAGGAACAATGCGGAGATTCTTCTTTTATCTTAAGGACTAGCTACGTCCGGATTCCCGATCTCTCCATGCCGGATTCCCGCATAGGGACGGATGTCGATCAAGCCCTGAACTTAAAGTCAGGCGGCGGGTTGGACTCATTGGATAGTATTCAAAAATCCAAGCTTCCGAGTTCGGAAACTTCTCGGCCCCTGAGTCTTAAATTGGACAGGGTTCCGGATCTAGTTCCACCCACCCACCCAAACATTAGGGATCTATCCCGAATTCGGCAAGAGCCAACTGAAACAGTACATCATTACTGGGCCAGATTCCTCCTGGTTATGGACAGGATAAAGGACTACTGAGAGGAGGACGCAATCTCACTTTTTTGCAATAATTGCATGGACAAAGGAATCCTAAACGCCATAAGTCGGCTGGCCGAGCACAGCCTAAATATCCTAAAAGGATTCAAGCCAGTCAAACAGGCTCTTCGGCGCTTTTCCAAACCCAAGAGACAGGCCATGGGAGAGGAGCTAGCCAAACTTCTGGAAGCCGGATTCATCAGAGATATAAAAAACCCGGACTGGTTAGCAAATCTGGTGATGGTACCAAAGAAGGACAAATCCTGGCGCCTATGTGTTGATTTCAAATACCTTAATAAGGCTTGCCCAAAGGATCCCTTCCCCCTCCCTCGAATTGATCAAATTATCGACGCTACAGCAGGACACGACTCATTGTGCTTCTTCGACGCGTACTCCGGCTACCACCAAATCAAAATGGCGGAGCCAGACCAAGCTGCAACAGCATTCATCACTCCAAACGGCCCATTCTGCTTCAACACAATGCCCTTTGGGCTCAAAAACGGCGCAACATATCAGCGCATGATTGAGATATGTCCGCTAACCGGATCGGCAAAACGGTGGAAGCATATGTAGATGGCGTGGTCGTCAAATCCAAGCATGTCGAAACTATAATAGGCGATTTGAGGCTCACATTCGACAATCTTGAAAATATGACATCAAGCTCAATCCGGAAAAATCGTCTTGGCGTTCCCGGAAAGCTCTGGGCTTCATTGTGTCCGTAGAGGAATCAAGCAAACCCAGCCAAGATCCGAGCTCTGTCACAATTGGATATTCCAAAATACCTCAAACAAATACAAAATTGATGGATGCGTGGCGGCTCTAAGCCGCTTTATTTCCCGTTGGGAGAAAAGGCATTACCCCTTTACCGCCTCCTCCGCCGCACCGAACACTTCGAGTGGACGGATGCCGCAACGGCCGGACTCGAAGAGATAAAAGCCATATTGGCAACAAATCCGATCCTGGCCGCGCCCAACATGGGCGAACCAATGCTATTATACATCACCGCAACACATCAAGTCGTCAGCGCGGTGCTCGTCGTCGAACGAGAAACGGACGGACACCGGTTCCCTCTTCAAAGACCGGTACCCACATTATCAAAAGATAGCATACGCGGTGTTCATGGCATCCCGGAAGCTGCGACACTACTTTCAAGAGTGTTCGATAACGGTAGCCTCCGAAGTACCTCTTAACGACATTATAAACAACCGTGACGCGACGGGCCGGATTGCTAAATGGGCCATAGAGCTCGTTCCATTCGACATAACCTATAAGCCACGACGAGCTATCAAGTCGCAGGTTTTGGCCGACTTCATGGCCGAATGGGCCGAAGCCGAACTCCCTAAAGAGTACGGCGCATACTCCAATTGGACCATGCACTTTGACGGCTCCAAAATGTTGGCCGGCCTAGGGGCTGGCGTCGTCTTGACATCCCCAACCGGGGACACAGTCGAATACGTCCTTCAGATAATGTATACGGACTCCAACAACGCAGCCGAATACGAGGCCCTTCTGCACGGCCTCCGGATGGCAGTCTCCATGGGCATTAAACGCCTAGAGGTGCGCGATTGAACCTCGCGATATCTCAAATAAACGGAGACTTTGATGCCAAAGATCCGAAAATGGCAGCATACCGCAATGCGGTCCTAAAAATGTCAGCACGGTTCGAAGGGCTCGAATTTCATCATATAGCCCGGGATAACAACCAGGCGGCGGACATATTGGCACACATCGGTGCAAAACGCGATGCCGTCCCGCCCAACATCTTTCTGGAACGGCTGTTCAAGCCATCCGTACTATGGGAAGGGGACTCTGGCAATAACAATCCGGACCCAACCGCACTGCCTAACGCCGAACACTCTGACACAATCGGAGGCTCTGCCACCGAGATAACACCCTCCGCCCACGAAATAATGGCGGTCATCGCCCTGTGGACGGAACCATTCCTAGCCTACCTAACTAGGCAGGAACTCCCCGAAGACCAAAACGAGGCCCGCTGCATAGTACGGCGATCTAAAGCCTATAAAGTCCATGAGGGAGAGCTTTATAAGAAAAGCACTACCGGAGTCCTTCAAAGGTGTATCTCCGAAGAGGAAGGGCGAAACCTCCTGGCTGAAATTCATGTCGGACTGGGTGGGCACCACGCCGCAGCCCGGGCCCTTGTAGGCAAGGCCTTCCGACAGGATTTTATTGGCCGATGGCTTCGGGCAGATCTTGCAGGACTTAGTCCAACGATCGTCGGTTGCCAGCTTTTTGCTAACCAAAGCCACATGCCACCCATCGCCCTCAAAACTATACCCATCACCTGGCCGTCATGGTGCAGGGGCTTGACATGGTTGGACCCCTTAAGGGAGGAACCCACAAGCAAAAATACCTATTGGTCATGGTGGATAAATTCACCAAATGGATAGAGGCCAAGCCTGTTAAAACGGCCGAATCCGGACCGGTGATAGACTTCATATCAGGGGTAGTGCACCGTTACGGTGTCCCCCATAGTATCATCACTGATAACGGCACCAACTTCACGGCCGATGAGGTCAAATTATGGTGCAAAAACATGGGCATCAAACTTGATTACGCCTCAGTCTATCACCCTCAAACCAACGGTCAAGTCGAACGAGCAAACGGTCTAATCATGAGCGGCATTAAACCCAGACTAGCGCGGTCCCTCAAGGAATCTAACACGCACTGGGTTGAGGAGCTCGACTCCGTACTCTGGGGGCTGCGGACCACGCCAAATCGTACTACCGGAT
Source organism: Aegilops longissima (assembly GCA_021605205.1). Lineage (NCBI taxonomy): Eukaryota > Viridiplantae > Streptophyta > Magnoliopsida > Poales > Poaceae > Aegilops > Aegilops longissima. Next base: position 573,807,443 of record CM038680.1, on the reverse strand, counting down.
TCACACCATTTTTTATGGTGTACAGCGCAGAGGCAGTCTTGCCCTGCGACATAATACATGACTCACCTCGCGTACGCATGTATGAAGAAAGTGAAGCCGAGCTCGATTGGCAGGACAGTTTGGACGCATTGGAGGAGGAGCGCGACGTGGCAAAAGCTCGTTCCGCATTCTATCAACAGCAGGCTCGAAGATATCAAAGCAGGGAAGTACGGGCCAAAGCTTATAACGTTGGCGAACTAGTTCTACGCCCGCCGGACAAGAAAAAGGACAAACTCAAGCCCAAATGGGAAGGTCCCTTCATCATCGACCAGGTCCTGACCGGCGGAGCATACCGTGTGCGAAGTGCATCGGACAACCGACTCGAGCCGAACCCATGGAACGCAGCCCGTCTACGAAGATTCTACGCCTAAGCGCCGGACTCCAAGTTCGTCTCCTTCCTCCATCCACATTTTTTATTTTTGCTGTCTTTTATTTCTCTCCTTCCTCCTCCTTCTTCTTGAAGCCTTTAGAGGCTCGTTTGCGCTTTATTCACAAGATATTTGACGCGCTTATGCGCTCATTATACTGGGGCTTCTTTAATGAAGCTTATTTATCTGGGCTTCATGCCCAACACATGTGTCAAACTTCCGCATGTACCTTTTATTCACCATTATATGCATCGATATGACTTAAGTTTTGGCCAAGCTGGGTTGCCTGGCTCCTGTGCTTACCCCTACGTTCCCGATTGTTCGGCTAGGTGGTAAAGGGAGCACCTCTGCGATTGTTACTGCCGGGTCAGCCGGATGTGTACCTCAGAGTGGGTGAAGCCGAAAGCTAGCGTTCTTAAGGGAATATTCGGTCGGTGAACTGAAAGATGATTTTAAACTATTTATCCATCTGCCCCCAGATGATTTTCTGCTTTTTTAGCAGCTTTGACATGCACTTTAGGGCATGCATCCCAGCGAAAGGAACCCTTAACGGAACTATTCTCCCTGGAAGATGTTTCTCACTATCCATGTAATATAACATAACTAGTTGGGCACTTGTCTGATACAGCAATAATGACCCCTACGCCTTGTCTCCATGCATACCCCGGTTCTTATATAACCACAAAGGTATTCGGACACACTCCAGACTATTGGGTCCTGAGGTCGAAGCGAAAAGGTCCGCTATGACAAACGATCTACAATCCGGCTAGAAGACATTTTTCTTGTCATATTTAATTACATAGTCAACTCGACTCATTGTATTCCTCCTCAATGCCGTCTAATAGGCTATCTAATTTACAATCTTGCTGGGAATACTTGGCGGCCAATTCTACTTGGCCGTACACTAAGCTTACAGGGATCTCCTTCCCATCAGGCCCCACAGGTCCGACCTCGCCATGTGGTTTGGGTCAGCAACCGTACCGCTGCGTCTTTACCATGGCCCAGCCTCCCGGCGCCTTTGACGGCAGGTCGATATCTTCCACAGTCGGAAGCGCCGCCGTGCTCCTTGAAGCCGCTCGCCAGCTCCCCAATGCCTTCGGGCAGGGAGATAGATGGCCACAAGGCCTGGCCGACGCCTTTCATCACCTGCCGAACTCGTTCGTGCAGCTGACGCAGTTCGGGAAGAAGATCACCCGAAGAACTGGACATCTCCTCTTCAGGACGACCTGTGAGCAAACCTATATACATGTTTATGTTAGTCGCCTTCCTCGCCGAACTCTTTCAAAGTTCGCTCAAGCACTTCTTGAAAATGCCGCGCAAGCCGCCGATTCTCCTTACTGAGTCGGACAACTGAGCACGAACATCTTTTAGTTCTCACCCAGTTGGTGTTGGCATCTTGGAGGTTATTTTTCTCCGCCGCACCCTCGTAAGCACGCTTGACCTTTAGCTGGCGCAAGAGCTGTTGCTTGTCCGGATCTAGTCCGCGCCATCTGCAATATTTTGTCGATTTACACACCCGCCGCACTTCATAAACTATTTATCTTTTGAAGCATATATTACCAGAGGGGGTCTCTGTGGCTCCCCCTGTAGCGGCTAATGTGGCCTCAAGTTGGGCCTTGCATTCTTAAAGCTCCTCGGACAATCGGGTATTCTTTTTTGTAAGATCCTGCATAACAAATGATCCTTAAATGAGTTATTCTAACTATTTTAAGTCTCGGGGGCTACTGGCATATATAACTGTCAAATTTTCACACCCGTATGTCCTTTACATACTGCTCCGTGGCTCTGGCTAGACCATCTTGAGCGGCACGGAGGTGCGCATCTCCCGAATTGAAGGCATTCAAGGCCTCTTGGGAGAAACACGCGTCACGAAGAACTGTCCGGCGGCGCCTGTGATTCATGGCGCTCTCCACCTCGGAGTTGGTGGCGGATAATTTGTCGGCATCCTCTGTCGGAGGAGCATCCGACGCACGTCTTGTGCTCGCCTCCGCTTCCGGACCCGGCTTTGAAGCCTGGCCGGCGGAGGTTCGATTGGCAACCTCTCCGGACTCAGTCCGGCGAGCGCTCTTTTTCCTGAAAAAAGCACCACCATTAGTACACCTTCCAGGAATCAATCCTGGGAATATGGTGATACGCCATACCGTTGCGGCGGAGTTTCGATCCGGACCGCACTTATTTTTAGCCTGCGGGGCCGTACTGCCCCTTGTTGGCCAGCCGCCGCGGGCTCGGCTTCTTGCCTCAAAGGTACCCCCTGCAAAACACCATTGGTATACGGTGATCAAGAAATTAGCACGGAGGGGTCGTTATCAGAGTATTGGGACCTTGGTCTCAGTTACCTGTGAGGCTGGAAGTATTCCGGGGTAATCGGCCGTAATGGCAACCAAAGCATTGTCGATGCTAAGTTGGTAGAACACCCCGTCGATCAACTCCACCTTTATATTCGGATCCTCTTCGGAAGCCGGATCGAGGGACCGTTCTGGATCCTCGGGTTGTGGGGGAGGGCTGTGTATCTTCTCCACAGTCCGGCGCAGTTCCTGCGCAGAAACCAAGAAATGAGATATTTAATCATGGGAACATGGATCGGACAGGCCACAAAGATGTTTCCTTACCCAACTTCGAGGATTGTTCGAAGAAAACTCGCTCAGTGGGTTGACGCGGAGAAAATCCTCCTCCTCCACTTTATACATGGCAGACAAGATCTTCACCAGTTCGGTGACCGATCCCGGCCCTTTGCGGCCGTGGCGGGTGGCATCGTCCTCCCCGCTGAAATCACACATGGGGTGGCCCCTATATTGGAGCGGCTGCACTCCCCTCATAATGCAGATTGCCATGAATCCAATCATGGTCAATCCGGCATGAGCCAGTAACCTTATTCGGCTCATCAAGTAAAGGACATCCTGGTCATTTTCCCTCTGGGGGCTCCGCAGGCGCCAGCTTAGGCGCTTCTTTAGAGGAGCGTTGCTATACTCCAGAAGGCCGATCCGAATAGGATCCGGCAGCGGGACGTCCTCCATGTAAAACCATTCCGAAGGCCAGTCTTCGGACGCCTTCTTCGGGGTTCCGGATAGATATCCGGTCCCGGCGATGCGCCATAGTTCGGCTCCACCCACTTGATATATTGACCCCTCATGAGAACGGGGTTCTAGGCAGAATAATCTCTTCCACAACGCGAAATGAGCCTCGACGCCCAAGAACAGCTCACAAAGGGCCACGAAGCCCACGATGTGCAAAATGGAGGCAGGCGTAAGATGGTGCAACTGGAGGCCGTAGAACTCCAAGAGCCCCCGGAGAAACGGATGGATTGGAAATCCGAGTCCTCTTACTAGATAAGAGATGAAGCATACCCGCTCTCCTTTAGAGGGATCGGGGACACTCTCCGCTTGCTTTCCGCCCTTGTAGGTGGCGAGCCTGGCTCGAATCGGAACCATGAAGGCCGGGGGAAGAAATCCCTTGGTTTGGAGTATAACTAGCTCGCTATGCGGGACTGAGCATCTCTCCCAATTTCCAGACTGAGGGCTGGGAGCGCGAGAGGAGGAGCCGCGTCGATTGTCCATAATGGAATGGGCTTTGGTCAGAAGCGCTCCGATGAAAGCTCGCGAAGGGGGGATGGTGTGACTCGGATCTAGATCCTCGCCCCTTTTATAGGCAGCTCATTTGCGCAGCTAGGGGGTAAGTGTAAAAATACCACGGCTTTTCGCATTCGTTCAAACACGTGGAAGATGGCCATTATTGGGCGAGAAGCCAAGGGCGCAGCATTTATCGAAGCGGACACTATTCGACAAGTATATGAAATTTGGAGAAGAACCCGCCGCAATGCGAAGACAATCAACGCTACGGACTCATCATCATTGAAGCCTGGTTCGGGGGCTACTGAGGGAGTCCCGGATTAGGGGGTGTCCGGATAGCCGAACTATCACCATCGATCGGACTCCGCGACTATGAAGATACAAGATTGAAGACTTCGTCCCGTGTCCGGATGGACTTTCCTTGGCGTGGAAGGCAAGCTTGGCGATACAGATATGTAGATCTCCTACCATTGTAACCGACTCTGTGTAACCCTAACCTATCCAGTGTCTATATAAACCGGAGGGTTTTAGTCCGTAGGACGAACAACAATCATACCATAGGCTAGCTTATAGGGTTTAGCCTCTACGATCTCGTGGTAGATCTACTCTTGTACTACCCATATCATCAATATTAATCAAGCAGGAGTAGGGTATTACCTCCATCGAGAGGGCCCGAACCTGGGTAAAAACATCGTGTCCCTTGTCTCCTGTTACCATCCGCCTAGACGCACAGTTCGGGACCCCCTACCCGAGATCCGCCAGTTTTGACATCGACAGGGTGGCTGGCGTTTATGGGGTGCCATGAATTTGGCATTGGCGATCGAGTATGCGGTCCAGACTAGATGGACCCGGATTTTTATTTTTGTGTGTCCCATTCCGCTGACAGGACTTTGAGCCCCTGAAACCGGCATTAACTACCGTATTTTAGGTGTTTTCACCATGTTTGCGGCGCTTGTGTTTGTTGCGTCTTGGTTTTCCATTGCTATCCTTGGCTTCTGAGATGCCAGGTTTGCTTGCTGTGTTGGTACTACGAGCCAACCAGCTATCTTCGCCCGCACAAAAGCGGGTCATAAGTGTTGTGAGGGCTGCCATGGATTTTGGCTTCTCTTGGCAGAGGTGCCGGGCGAGCCATTCGTCACGGATATTATGCTTAAATGCCGCTAAGGCCTCTGCATCCAGACAGTCGACAATTTGGTTTTTCTTAGTTAGGAACCGTGTCCAGAATCGCCTGGCCGATTCCCCTGGATGCTGAGTTATATGGCTCAAGTCATCAGCATTCGGTGATCGCACATAAGTGCCCTGGAAGTTGTCAAGGAATGCATCTTCCAAATCCTCCCAACTACCGACGGAGTCTGCTGGCAAGCTATTCAGCCAATGCCGAGCTGGTCCTTTGAGTTTTAGTGGGAGGTACTTGATGGCATGTAGATCATCACCCCGAGCCATGTGGATGTGGAGGAGGAAATCCTCAATCCATACCGCGGGATCTGTTGTACCATCATACGATTCAATACTTACGGGTTTAAAACCCTCTGGGAATTCGTGATCCATTACTTCATCAGTGAAGCACAGGGGGTGTGCGGCGCCTCTGTGCTGGGCTATATCACGACGCAGTTCATAAGAGTCTTGTCTGCTGTGTTCGGCCTGACCGAATTTGCTTTTAGTGTATCTGGCATGACGATCATCGTCACGCGTTGCGGCACGACCCCGTGATCCGTAGATCGATCTTGCATGTTTTGCTTTGTTTTCCAATACGTCTCGCAGGTCCCGCGTGTTGCCCCGGGCCTTGGTATTTTTGTTTGAGTGGTGGCGGGGTGCGGGCTGGACTTCGGGCTGAAACGCCTCTCTGTCTCGGCCACGAGGTGGCCGGGCAGCCGCGTCATACGCCGGGGATGTAGGTTTCAATGCTTCCTCCTCTAGTCGGGGTAACAACCTGCGCTTTGGATAACTCTTGGTTGGGCGTCCGAGTTCGTATTCCTCGGCCGCAAGGACTTCGGTCCATCTGTCTGCTAGCAAATCTTGATCAGCTCGAAGCTGTTGTTGCTTTTTCTTCTGGCTATTTGCTGTGGCTATAAGCTGGTGCTTGAAGCGCTCCTGTTCGATGGGATCCTCAGGCACGATAAGTTCTTCGTCGCCGAGGCTCACCTTGTCGTCGGAGAGAGGCATGTAATTGTCATCCTCCGTTTCTCCATCTGCTGCCTGTTCTGGAGGGCTAGCTCGTTCATCCTCCCGCTCTAAATCATGCTGGACGGGATTGTTGTCGTCTTCGGCACTATCCGGAGTGCTATTGTCTCTTGTGCCGGTATCACTATTTTTGCTGTGGCGGGACTTAGAGCGGCGCTGCTGACGTCGGTGCTTGGGTTGCTTCTTGGAGGGGTCATCCTTCGCTGTCTTGTCGCCATTGCCTTCTTTGGGGTATCCACTATATATATATATATATATATATATATATATATATATATATATATATATATATATATATATATATATATATATATATATATATATATATATATATATATATATATATATCATATGATGAGGTGGCGGTCCGCCACGTGGGCGGTGGTTCCTGTTCGTCTCCTGCATCGTCGTCCATACCGTCGATGTTTTCGGAGTCGAAGTCGAGCATTTCGGTTAAATCGTCGATAGTGGCTATTAAGTAGGTGGTGGGTGGGCAGCGAATTTCTTCGTCGTATGCATCCCATTCTAGCCGGACATAGTTCGGCCAAGGTTCTCCTGACAAGGAGAGGGACCTTAATGAATCTAGCACATCGCCGAAAGGCGAGTGCTGAAAAATATCTGCGGAGGTAAACTCCATGATCGGCGCCCAATTGGATTCGATAGGCACGGGCGCAGGCGGCTCGGAGTCCGTGGCCGGGGACGAATCCAGTAGTTCGGCGACACGGCTCTCGTAAGGGGTGAAGTCAGTATCCGGCTCTATCGCCACTAAGAGTGCGGCCTCCACGGCGGGGTCTATCCACCCATCCTCGGATGGCATGATTTGCTCCGGATTGAGGGCCGGAGTAGTTGCAGGTGTGATCTCCCGAACACTGTCCGACGGCAGAGCTAAATCATGCTCGTCGTGACCATGCGACGCACCTGGCATGGGTTCGAATCCGTCGAAGATCAAGTCTCCGCGGACGTCGGCAGTGTAGTTCAAGTTTCCAAACCTGACCTGGTGGCCAGGGGCGTAGCTCTTGCTCTGCTCCAGATGGCCAAGCGAGTTGGCTCGCAATGTGAAGCCGCCGAATATGAAGATCTGTCCGGGGAGGAAAACCTCACCCTGGACCGCATCGTTATCGATGATCGAAGGAGCCATCGAGCCTTACGGTGACGGCACAGTGGAACTCTCAATGAAAGCATCAATGTCGGTGCCAAAACCGGCGGGGTAGGGGGTCCCGAACTGTGCGTCTAAGGCGGATGGTAACAGGAGGCGGGGAACACGATGTTTACCCAGGTTCGGGCCCTCTCGATGGAGGTAATACCCTACTTCCTGCTTGATTGATCTTGATGAATATGAGTATTACAAGAGTTGATCTACCACGAGATCGTAGAGGCTAAACCCTAGAAGCTAGCCTATGGTATGATTGTTGTTGTCCTACGGACTAAACCCACCGGTTTATATAGACACCGGAGGGGGCTAGGGTTACACAGAGTCGGTTACAAGGGAGGAAATCTACATACCCGTATTGCCAAGCTTGCCTTCCATGCCAAGGAGAGTCCCATCCGGACATGGGACGAAGTCTCCAATCTTGTATCTTCATAGTCCAACAGTCCAGCCAAAGGATATAGTCCGGCTGTCCGGAGACCCCCTAATCCAGGACTCCCTCACCCACCTATATATATGTGGGGAGGGGGAGCCTCACAAGCACACAACAACATCTGTTAGCTGTGTGCGGTGCGCGGATCACTTCACCATCACCGTCACCACGCCGTCGTGCTGACGGAACTCATCTACTTCATCGACAGTTTGCTGGATCAAGAGTTCGAGGGACGTCATCGAGATGAACGTGTGCACAAGTCGGAGGTGTCGTACGTTCGGTGCTTGATCGGTCGGAACGAGAAGAAGTTCGACTACATCAACCACGTTGTCAAACGCTTCCGCTTTCGGTCTACGAGGGTATGTAGACACACTCTCTCCCCTCTCATTGCTATGCATCTCCTAGATAGATCTTGCGTGAGCGTAGGAATTTTTTTGAAATTGCATGCTACGTTTCCCAACATTTTGGAGCCGAAAGAGGCAGAAGAATGATGTCTACCCTACATGTTTGTTGAACTTATGTTGCTCTTTATCTAGCTACTAGCTACATTTTGAGCCTTCAAAGACTATTGTGGAATTTAAGGTGATTCGATGCATACATATGTTGTTGAGTTATGCTTTTCCTTTGTTCTAGTAAAGATTTAATTTTACTAGCTTGCTTGTATATGGACATGACACACACTTAGTTTTTGTTTATGGACATGCACACTTGCTGGTTTTGGCCTTTGAGAAAAAAAGTGTTGATGTCATCTATGTTTTCCATTTTCAGCCGAATTTACTCCCGCATAGCTTAATTTTCATGTTTCCTTATATTCTCACCGTTCAGGATTGGCAAAGTATCTTGTTTATCTTCGAAAAGACTATCACAAACTACTGGAAGAAGCATGTACCACAATCATCAAAAGGTTAGAGACTAAGATCTTCATTTGCCTTATAATGTCTTAAAACTGAATAATTTTGGAGAAGACATTCTTGGTATGGATGGATTTTTATCTGTTACCCTTTTCCACTGGCGGGTAGAACTATTAATGATACATCTGTTGCCTAAAGTGATGGTTAGTGACATGGTGAACATATTATACTTCTTTTTGTTCTCATTTTTTTTGTTCTTTGTTACGACCTTTCTTCACATGTTGTGTCTGCGGTGAAGTTGAATAAGGGCTTCATAAAGCATCAGAAAGTACAGAATAAGAAAATTTGTGCTGATTTACAGCAGCACACTCCGCACAAAAATTCGGTCAGAGAAAGCAATGTTGGTACAGGTGCAGCAACAACCCCTAAAGAATTTGACTCCTTTTCTTTCAATATTAAGCCATCCCGATGGCATGTTTGCTATTCCGATTGAATCAACCATGCATCTGAACACTCTACAACATTGCTAGGAATGATCTTACACATTTTTCTGAAAGGGTTAGTTATCTATTTTTGTGTGAATAAAGAACTTCCATTACTTAACCAGAGACACTATTACAGTCCCGTTGACATAAAATGCCAACCTCATCAGGGGCACTACGGAGCTAGACAGCAGTTTTAGGTAACAACCGACCCATTTGGGCGAGAGCATGGCTAACTTTGTTCTGTTCTCGCTTAATTAACATGATTTTATGCGGACGGCTAGCTAGGAGCTGCCTAATATCCCCAACCATGGCTGCAACTGGGGACCTATTGGCTTCAGTATCCATGATCATGCGCATCGCTACTGAGCAGTCCGTCTCAACGATTAGCCCATCCGGACTCCGCTCGAGGGCCAGGTCCACTCCCTCCATGAGAGTTGCCATCTCAGCCTCGAGGGCGCTTGTGCACCGCTGGATGAAGCGACAAGAAGAAAAAAATATGGAACCTGTGTAGTCTCAAGGACCATGCCGCACCTCTGTGCCCTCCTCCTCTTTCCAAGACCCGCCCACATTCAACTTGACCCAACCAGGTGGAGGCTTGCTCCAACGCATAAAGTGGCAACATGCAAGTGTTTGATATCATATCAGAGGTTACTATTCCTCACGTCCTCCATAGGCAATGACTTTCTTCCTTTTGCAACATCATCGAGTGGTGCTGCTGAATGTACAACAATGTGTTGATGTAGCCGGATAAAAATCTGGTCGAGGCTTCAATTGCGGGGCTGGTTTGTGATGATACACCTCATTCCAAGACGCACTCAGATTACGCCAAAGCGTCATGATCACAGAAGCCTCTCCTCATCCGTACAACGGTCCAGCAGGTGGAGGATCCACTCTGGTCCGGTGTTGACGATGGTCTCTACCTTGGGCATGCTCCAGATTCGTGCCTTCACCGTCCAAAGACGCCTGGCCAGTGGGCATCTGCAGAGGGCATGGTATGTATCCTCGCATTCCAAGCCACATAAAGCACATGTGTTATAAATCTCAAGTGTCCATTTGCAATTATTTTCAAGTGTGGCCAAAGAATTTGTCGCAACCCTCCATGCAAAAACTCATACCTTAGGGGGAGCAGGGCACCCCCACACTACCTTATCAATGGTAGGAGGATGGCTCCTTCGAGCTAGAAGACTGTGGTCTTTCAGGTGCTAACCCAATAGTTTGGAAAAGGGGCGAATGGAAGGTATATTCCATGGGCATGCATATTCTAGTGAAGTTTGAAATTTTGAAGATGTGCAAACTGAAGGCCTTTCAGCTGATTATGGGTCTAGAAATTGACCTTGGTTTAGGGGTTGTAAATAGACCCAATAGAATTACATGTGATTTTATGCATAATGAAATCAATATAAAGGACGAAATGATCGTAGCTTAGATGGTTAGTTTACTTGTGGTGGAACCAGCCCACCAGGTTTCAAGTCCTACACTTGACAATAGCACTCGCATTTTTCTAGACTTATTACATGCTTATTGACAATGTTCATTCAATTGTCAATCTCAAGATGATGTACCGGCTCAGTAATCTTAGAGGGCTCGTAGGGGTAGGATGTGCATGCTTCCTTTTATAGGAGTGTGTGTACGTACGTGTATGTGAGCATATGCAGTTGTATTATGTAAAAAAACAATTTTTTTGCTGGTCTAACAAAAAAACAATGTGAAGGCAAACATGTCATGTCATGGATTATACACTGAATTTGATAGATTAGATGATGATTGCCTACTCAATGAAGTCACAGAGGCAATAAATAGGTGATATTTCTTGCCCTGAGATGCCACACTTCAGCGATGGATTCCACCATGAAGGTTCTACCACCTCAACTATCTTGGAAAGAGAGGTATATTTACGCTCAGAACAAGAAAGGAAAGAGAGATAGACACCCAGGCCGAGTAGGACTCGGTAGTGAATCTCCCATATAAATGGTCTATATATCAGGACGCACTACCGGAATCGCCCCCTATGCCGACGGCCCCCGTCGGCATAGGGCCGTCGACAACATATACGTCGGCATATCCAGGGAGGCCGTCGGCATAGAAAATTCGTCGGCATAGTTGCTTTCCCGACGGGGCCGTACATCTATGCCGACGGCCCTGGCCGTCGGCAACGTTCACGCCTAACAGCGGCCGCCGTCAAGTTTGCCCAACGACTGGTCGCCACGTGGAACACCTATGTCGACGGCCCAGCCGCCGCCTAGTTAAAACCACGCCAACGGCCAGGCCGTCGGCATGGGTGTGCCACGTGGCACCAAGAGTCGCTCAGAGACCAGGGCTATGCCGACGGCCTGGTCGTCGGCTTAGTTTCAAACTATGCCGAAACCCGGCCGCCACAGATTCCTTCATCCAGTGCTCCCAATAGCTGACACGTGGCAGCTATGCCGACAACTTTGGCCGTCGGCACAGTTTTTAAACTAAGCCGACGGCCAGGCCGCCGTCATAGCTGCCACGTGTCAGCTACTCGGAGCTCAGGCCAGCCCTATGCCGACGGCCTAGCCGTCGGCATAGTTTGCATTTGATTTTTTTCTTTTTTCTGTTTGTTTTCAAATCAATTCAATTCAAATAACAGCACATATCAGCAGATATATATGATGGAATAGACATACAGAACACAACGGGATATCATCCGACACCATCACAACAAATCAAATGCAAACTATAAGCATAAGCATCATCACAATGAACATAAACATAAGCATAAGCATATAGAGAAGCACATGAGTCATCTAAATGATCATCACCACACACAAGTCATCTCAAGCATCATCACCACACACAAGGATCATCACCACAAACACAAGGCTTGAGTGCCAGGACGTCGAGCACCGCGGAGGTCGTCACCGCCAAGACCGCCGAAGCCTAGGTCGTCACTGCTAGCGGCAGCGCTACCGCCAAGACCGCCTCCACCTCCGCCTCCGCCTCCGTGGATCGGAGTGGTCGGGCTCCGTGTCTCCGGAGTGCTGCGAAGACCACCGCCAACGGTAGATCCACCTGTTCCCTAGATGTTGAAAAGACATATTAACGGGATATATGACTGTGTTGAAAGGCATGACATGCTTTGGGTGAATAGATTGGGGATGAACTAACCGGCGAGGGGCCAACATTCTCGTGCCACAAACTCCTCAAGGTCAGCAAGCCTTGGTTGTGCTTTGGAGGGCATTATCTTGGCTGCAATCGAGGACACACCGCGGCCGCCATTTCTCGAAAAGCCTGCTCGGTGGCGATCCTCCGCACTTGGTGTTCATAAAGCCTCGATGCCACGCCATGGTCTCTGGCGTGTGTACTCTGTAGGCCTACGGTATGACATGATGGAACTCATAAAACTACTAGACGCGGAAAATAAAGTGAGCAATGAAGATAAGAGGGAAAATACTTACAGATTGTTGCTCCTGAAAGAGGGACTGTGCACGGGTCACTGGCTGGCTCGTGCGCTGGCTCAGCTCGGTTCGATCCGACGAGCTGTGTGTAGGATATAGTAGGAGTGATCACAGCATCGAGAACCGCCTCCGACCGTGCTCCTTGGGCCCCATGCTCACCACCGCCTCTCGTCCAGATCCGTCGCAATGGGGTCGGTGTGTCGGGATGTAACTTCAGACACTGTTGTGGAGTAGGCCTCCTTCCTACCCATGGTCTTCTTGCCGTAGTACTTTGGCTCGCCAGCTTGGAGTCCTTCCGCTTGGGCGATCTCCACGCTGCATGTCCGAGCGGCCGCCAGTTTCTCCTCCTGCACCACCAAACAGAGGTTAGTCATACATAAGAAAGTGATGGTAAATAGAAGAAGAAGAATGTTTAATGGGGTTAGTCATACATTAACTGCCTTGTGGAGATAGTGGTTTCAGTTTCCCTGAGCATGTACTCCCTCCGTCCCTCGGTTAGCCTTATTTTTGATTCTCATAGCCGCCCAGGCTCCAGCCTCATCACACCAAAGATACACCAATGCCGCCCAGGACTCGTCTTTTCCATAACACCAATTTGGACACAGCTACATAATAAAAGCATAATGGCATGTCAACATGAAACGGTGAAATGTACCACATGGTAATGAAAGCATAATATATGAAAGCATAATGAAAAATCTTTTATACTTACCGCCACGAACTCGGGCCTCTCCAAGGTAATGCCCATCCTCCGCGCTTCTTTCTTGGTCATCTTCACACCAAGAACGTCGTGGTAGTATGTCGAGATGGCCACATAGCGCACCTCATATTGCATCTGGCGGGCCTTCTTCTTGCATTGGTGCAGCATGATCTGGTCCGCTCTAGCCCTGTGCTCCGGAAGAACTCGATAGAATTTCTACAATCATGCATGAAACAAGAATGGAAGAAGCCATGAGTTAAATCATTCATGAAACTAGAATGGACTTGTGCTTATGAAGAGAACTCACCCAGAAAGTAGTGATCACGGCCTTGGCATGGGTCTCATGGTCAGCGTGGAGGGCCGCTTCGATGGTCCCAGCTCGTGCATTAAAACCCGACGGTCCGGCTGCCCGACCTGTCTCCGGACAAGACAACCCGACCAGTATAACTTCAGAAGACGGTGATGAGGCCGTTGGGAATATGGGCCCTTTAGAATATATCCGATTGCTGCAAAAGAATGAACTATTAGCATGTGACAAGCAAAATAAATAACAACCGGAATAAGCATGTGACAAGCAAAATAATGAAATTATTACAAAGTGGCACTTACTCTTTTCCGTGGGCTCAATGAGGCACTTCGCTCCTCAAGAGCAGAAACTGCTTTGGTAGCTTTTATGCTACCACGCAGCCACCCCTTGTTGTCAACCCCTTCCCGCCACCACCATCATGTTGGGGAACGTAGTAATTTCAAAAAATTTCCTACGATCACGCAAGACCATGGTGATGGCATAGCAACGAGAGGGGAGAGTGTCCGTCCACGTACCCTCGTAGACCGAAAGCGGAAGCGTTATAACAACGCGGTTGATGTAGTCGTACGTCTTCACGATCCGACCGATCCAAGCACCGAACGACGGCACCTCCGAGTTACGCACACGCTCAGCTCGATGGCGATCCCGGACTCCGATCCAGCAAAGTGTCGGGATGAGTTCCGTCAAGACGGCGTGGCAGGACGATGTTGATGCTCCACCGACGCAGGGCTTCGCCTAAGCTCCGCGACGATATGACTTCTCCGGCGCAGGCTTCGCCTAAGCTCCATGACGATATGACGAAGTGGAATATGGTGGAAGGGGCACCGCACACGGCTAAGGAAAGATCCGTAGATCAACTTGTGTGTCATGGGGTGCCCCCTGCCCCTCAGATATAAAGGAGACAAGGGGAGGTGGCGGCCCAAGGGGAGGCGCAAGGAGGAGTCCTACTCCCAGGGAGTAGGACTCCCCTCTCCTAGTTGGAGTAGGATTGGGGGGGGAAGAGAGGGAGGCGCGCCCCTCTCCTTGTCCTATTCGGACTAGAAGGGGAGGCGCGCAGCCCACCTTGGCCGCCCTTCTCCTTCTCCCTTGAGGCCCATGAAGGCCCATATACCCCGGGGTTCCGTAACCCCGGTGTTCCAGAACATCCTGCTTTCACTCGGAACCATTCAAGTCCAAACATAGGCTTCCAATATATCAATCTTTATGTCTCGACCATTTGAGACTCCTCGTCATGTCCGTGATCACATCCGGGACTCGAACAAACTTCGTGCATCAATACTTATAAACTCATAATGAACTGTCATCGAAGCGTTAAGCGTGCGGACCCTACGGGTTCGAGAACTATGTAGACATGACCTAGAACCATTCTCGGTCAATAACCAATAGCGGAACCTGGATGCCCATATTGGTTCCTACATATTCTACGAAGATCTTTATCGGTCAAACCGCATAACGACATCGTTGTTCCTTTGTCATCGGTATGTTACTTACCCGAGATTCGATCGTCGGTATCCAATACCTAGTTCAATCTCGTTACGGTAAGTCTCTTTACTCGTTCCGTAATACATCATCTCACAACTAACTCATTAGTTGTAATGCTTGCAAGGCTTAAGTGATGTGCATTACCGAGAAGGCCTGGAGATACCTCTCCGACAATCGGAGTGACAAAACCTAATCTCAAATCGCCAACCCAACAAGTACCTTTGGAGACACCTGTAGTACTCCTTTATAATCACCCGATTACGTTGTGACGTTTGGTAGTACCAAAGTGTTCCTCCGTAAGCGGAGTTGCATAATCTCATAGTTATAGGAACATGTATGGGTCATGAAGAAAGCATTAACATACTAAGCGATCAAGTGTTAAGCTAACGGAATGGGTCATGTCAATCAGATCATTCAACTAATGATGTGACCTTGTTAATCAAATAACAACTCCTTGTTCATGGTTAGGAAACATAACCATCTTTGATTAACAAGCTAGTCAAGTAGAGGCATACTAGTGACATCTTGTTTGTCTATATATTCACACATGTATTATGTTTCCGGTTAATACAATTCTAGCATGAATAATAAACATTTATCATGATATAAGGAAATAAATAATAACTTTTATTATTGCCTCTAGGGCATATTTCCTTGATCTCCCACTTGCACTAGAGTCAATAATCTAGATTACAAAGTAATGATCCTAACACCCATGGAGTCTTGGTGCTGATCATGTTTTGCTCGTGGAAGAGGCTTAGTCAACGGTCTCGCAACATTCAGATCCGTATGTATTTTGCAAATCTCTATGTCTCCCACTTGGACTTGGTCCCGAATGGAATTGAAGAGTCTCTTGATGTGCTTGGTCTTCTTGTGAAATCTGGATTCCTTTGCCAAGGCAATTGCACGATATTGTCCGAGAAGATCTTCATCGGTCCCGATGCACTAGGTATGACACCTAGATCGGAAATGAACTCTTTCATCCAGACTCCTTCATTTGCTGCTTCAAGCAGCTATGTACTCCGCTTCACATGTAGATCCCGCCACGACGCTTTGTTTAGAACTGCACCAACCGACAGCTCCACCGTTTAATAAAAACACGTATCCGGTTTGCGATTTAGAATCGTCCGGATCAGTGTCAAAGCTTACATCGGCGTAACCATTTACGACTAGCTCTTTGTCACCTCCATATCGAGAAACATATCCTTAGTCCTTTTCGTATTTCGGGATGTTCTTGACCGCTGTCCAAATGATCCACTCTGGATTACTTTGGTACCTTCCTGCCAAGCTTACAGCTAAGCATCGTCAGTCTGGTACACAGCATTGCATACATGATAGAGCCTATGGCTGAAGCATAGGGAACATCTTTCATTTCTCTCTATCTTCTGCTGTGGTCGGGCATTGAGTCGACTCAATCTTACACCTTGCAACACAGGTAAAAACCTTTCTTTGCTCGATCCATTTTGAACTTTTCAAAACTTTATCAAGGTATGTGCTTTGTGAAAGTCAATTAAGCGTCTTGATCTATCTCTATAGATCTTGATGCCCAATATGTAAGCAGCTTCACCGAGGTCTTTCATTGAAAAACTTTTATTCAAGTATCCTTTTATGCTATCCAGAAATTCTATATCATTTCCAATTAATAATATGTCGTCCACATATAATATAGAAATGCTCTGAGCTCCCACTCACTTTCTTGTAAATACAGGCTTCTCCAAAAGTGCATACAAACCCATATGCTTTGATCACACTATCAAAGCGTTTATTCCAACTCGAGAGGCTTGCACCGGACCATAAATTGATCGTTGGAGCTTGCACACTTTGTTAGCACCCTTTGGATCGACAAAACCTTCTGGTTGCATCATATACAACTCTTCTTCTAGAAATCCATTCAAGAATGCGGTTTTACATCCATTTGCCAAATTTCATAATCATAAAATGCGGCAATTGCTAACATGATTCGACAGACTTAAGCATCGCCACGGGTGAGAAAGTCTCATCGTAGTCAACCCTTGAACTTGTCGAAAACCTTTTGCAACAAGTCGAGCTTTGTAGACGATTACATTACCATCGGCGTCAGTCTTCTTCTTAAAGATCCATTTATTTTCAATGGCTTGCCGATCATCGGGCAAGTCAACCAAAGTCCATACTTTGTTCTCATACATGGATCCCATCTCAGATTTCATGGCTTCCAGCCATTTTATGGAATCTGGGCTCACCATCGCTTCTTCATAGTTTGTAGGTTCGCCATGGTCAAGTAACATGACTTCCGAATAGGATTACCGTACCACTCTGGTGCGTATTTTACTCTGGTTGACCACGAGGTTCATTAGTAACTTGATCTGAAGCTTCATGATCATCATCATTAGTTTCCTCACTAATTGGTGTAGTTGTCACAGAACCATTTCTTGTGATGAACTACTTTCCAATAAGGGAGTAGATCTGATTATCTCATCAAGTTCTACTTTCCTCCCACTCACTTCTTTCGAGAGAAACTCCTTCTCTAGAAAGGATCCGAATTTAGCAACGAAAATCTTGCCTTCAGATCTGTGATAGAAGGTGTACCCAACAGTCTCCTTTGGGTATCCTATGAAGACACATTTTCCGATTTGGGTTCGAGCTTATCGGTTGAAGTTTCTTTACATAAGCATCGCAGCCCCAAACTTTAAGAAACGACAACTTTGGTTTCTTGCCAAACCAAAGTTCATAAGGCGTCGTCTCAACGGATTTTGACGGTGTCCTATTCAACGTGAATGCGGCCGTCTCTAAAGCATAACCCCAAAATGATAGCGGTAAATCGAAATAGACATCATAGATCGCACCATATCTAGTAAAGTACGATTCGACGTTCGGACACACCATTTCTCCGTGGTGTTCCGGTGGCGTGAGTTGCTAAACTATTCCACATTGTTTCAAATGTAAACCAAACTCGTAACTCAAATATTCTCCTCCACGATCAGATCGTAGAAACTTTATTTTCTTGTTACGATGATTTTCCACTTCACTCTGAAATTCTTTGAACTTTTCAAATGTTTCAGATTTGTGTTTCATTAAGTAGATATACCCATATCTGCTCAAATCATCTGTGAAGGTGAGAAAATAACGATACCCGCCGCGTGCCTCAACATTCATTGGACCACAAACATCGGTATGTATGATTTCCAACAAATCAGTTGCTCGCTCCATAGTTCCGGAGAACGGCGTTTTGGTCATCTTGCCCATGAGGCACGGTTCATAAGTACCAAGTGATTCATAATCAAGTGATTCCGAAGCCCATCAAGATGGAGTTTCTTCATGCGTTTTACACCGATATGACCTAAACGGCAAGTGCCACAAATAAGTTGCACTATCATTATCAACTCTGCATCTTTTGGTTTCAACATTATGAATATGTGTATCACTCTGTCGAGATTCAACAAGAATAGACCATTCTTCAAGGGTGCATGACCATAAAAGATATTACTCATATAAATAGAACAACCATTATTCTCTGATTTAAATGAATAACCGTCTCGCAATAAACAAGATCCAGATATAATGTTCATGCTCAACGCCGCACCAAATAACAATTATTTAGGTCTAAAACTAATCCGAAGGTAGATGTAGAGGTAGCGTGCCGATTGCGATCACATCGACTTTGGAACCATTTCCAACGCGCGATCGTCACCTCGTCCTTAGCCAATCTTCGCTAATCCGTAGTTCCTGCTTTGAGTTGCAAATATTAGCAATGTAACCAGTATCAAATACCCGTGTACTATCTGCGAGTATTAGTAAGGTACACATCAATAACATGTATATCACATATACCTTTGATCACCTTGCCATCCTTCTTATCCGCCAAATACTTGGGGCAGTTCCGCTTCCGGTGTCCATCTGCTTGCAAGAAAACACTCAGTTTCAGTGCTTAGGTCCAGACTTGGGTTTCTTCTCTTGATCAGCAACTTTCTTGCTGTTCTTTTGAAGTTTCCTTCTTCTTCCCTTTGCCCTTTTCTTGAAACTAGTGGTCTTGTTGACCATCAACACTTGATGCTCTTTCTTGATTTCTACCTCCATGCTTTTAGCATCGCGAAGAGCTCAGAATTGTCTTAGTCATCCCTTGCATATTATAGTTCATCACGAAGCTCTTTTAGCTTGGTGGCGTGATTGGAGAATTCATCAATGACACTATCATCCGGAAGATTAACTCCCAGCTGAATTAAGTGATTGTTATACCTGACATTTTGAGTATGTGCTCACCGATGAACTATTCTCCTCCATCTTGCAGCTATAGAACTTATTGGAGACTTCATATCTCTCAATCCGGGCATTTGCTTGAAATATTAACTTCAACTCCTGGAACATCTCATATGCTCCATGACGCTCAAAACGTCGTTGAAGACCCGGTTCTAAGCCGTAAAGCATGGCACACTGAACTATAGAGTAGTCATCAGCTCGCTTTGCGGACGTTCACAACTTCGCTCAAGATCTGCAGCAACTGTCACCCAGCGGTGCTTCCGGGCGTAATTTTTACGTGCAGCAATGAGGATAATCCTCAAGTTACGGACCCGATCCGTAATTGCTACCATCATCTTTCAACTTTGCTTTCTCAAGGAACGCATTAAAATTCAACGGAACAACAGACGAGCCATCTATCTACAGTAAACATAGACAAGCAAAATACTATCGGTACTAAGTTCATGATAAATTTAAGTTTAATTAATCATATTAAAAACTCCCACTTAGACAGACATCTCTCTAGTCATCTAAGTGATTACGTGATCCAAATCAACCAAACCATGTCCGATCATCACGTGAGATGGAGTAGTTTCAATGGTGAACATCACTATGTTGATCATATCTACTATATGATTCACGCTCGACCTTTCGGTCTCCGTGTTCGAGGCCATATCTGTTATATGCTAGGCTCGTCAAGTTTAACCTGAGTATTCGCGTGTGCAACTGTTTTGCACCCGTTGTATTTGAGCGTAGAGCCTATCACACCCGATCATCACGTGGTGTCTCAAAGACGAAGAACTTTCGCAACGGTGCATACTCGTGGAGAACACTTCTTGATAATTTTAGTGAGAGATCATCTTATAATGCTACCGTCAATCAAAGCAAGATAAGATGCATAAAGGATAAACATCACATGCAATCAATATAAGTGATATGATATGGTCATCATCATCTTGTGCTTGTGATCTCCATCGCCGAAGCACCGTCATGATCACCATCATCACCGGCGCGACACCTTGATCTCCATCGTAGCATCGTTGTCGTCTCGCCAACTATTGCTTCTACGACTATCGCTACTCCTTAGTGATAAAGTAAAGCAATTACATGGCGTTTGCATTTCATACAATAAAGCGACAACCATATGGCTCTCTGCCATTGCCGATAACTCGGTTACAAAACATGATCATCTCATACAATAAAATATAGCATCACGTCTTGACCATATCACATCACAACATGCCCTGCAAAAACAAGTTAGGCGTCCTCTACTTTGTTGTTGCAAGTTTTACGTGGCTGCTACGGGCTGAGCAAGAACCGTTCTTACCTACGCATCAAAACCACAACGATACTTCGTCAAATAGACTCCGTTTTAACCTTCTCAAGGACCGGGCGTAGCCACACTCGATTCAACTAAAGTGAGAGAGACAACACCCCGGTCACCTTTAAGCAACGAGTGCTCGGAGCGGTGAAACCAGTCTCGCGAAGCGTCACGTGTAATGTCGGTCCGGCCGCTTCATCTCACAATACCGCTGAACCAAAGTATGACATGCTGGTAGGCAGTATGACTTGTATCGTCCACAACTCACTTGTGTTCTACTCGTGCACATGACATCAACGCATAAAACCAGGCTCGATACCTTTGTTGGGGAGCGTAGTAATTTCAAAAATTTTCCTACGATCACGCAAGACCATGGTGATGGCATAGCAACGAGAGGGGAGAGTGTCCGTCCACGTACCCTCGTAGACCGAAAGCGGAAGCGTTATAACAACGCGGTTGATGTAGTCGTACGTCTTCACGATCCGACCGATCCAAGCACCGAGCGTCACGGCACCTCCGAGTTACGCACACGTTCAGCTCGATGGCGATCCCGGACTCGATCCAGCAAAGTGTCGGGATGAGTTCCGTCAAGACGACGGCGTGGGACGATGTTGATGCTCCACCGACGCAGGGCTTCGCCTAAGCTCCATGACGATATGACTTCTCGGCGCAGGGCTTCGCCTAAGCTCATGACGATATGACCAAGTGGAATATGGTGGAAGGGGCACCGCGACACGGCTAAGGAAAGATCCGTAGATCAACTTGTGTGTCATGGGTGCCCCTGCCCCGTATATAAAGGAGACAAGGGGAGGTGGCCGGCCCAAGGGGAGGCGCGCAGGAGGAGTCCTACTCCCACGGGAGTAGGACTCCCCCTCTCCTAGTTGGAGTAGGATTGGGGAGGGAAGAGGAAGGGCGCCGCCTCTCCTTGTCCTATTCGGACTGGAAGGGGGGGGCGCGCAGCCCACCTTGGCCGCCCTTCTCCTTCTCCTTGAGGCCCATGAAGGCCCATATACCCCGGGGGTTCAGTAACCCCGGTGTTAAATAATATCCTGTTTTCACTCGGAACCATTCCAAGTCAAACATAGGCTTCCAATATATCAATCTTTATGTCTCGACCATTTGAGACTCCTCGTCATGTCCGTGATCACATCAGGGACTCGAACAAACTTTGGTGCATCAATACTTATAAACTCATAATGAGCTGTCATCGAAGCGTTAAGCGTGCGGACCCTACGGGTTCGAGAACTATGTAGACATGACCTAGAACCATTCTCGGTCAATAACCAATAGCGGAACCTGGATGCCCATATTGGTTCCTACATATTCTACGAAGATCTTTATCGGTCAAACCGCATAACGACATACGTTGTTCCTTTGTCATCGGTATGTTACTTACCCGAGATTCGATCGTCGGTATCCAATACCTAGTTCAATCTCGTTACGGTAAGTCTCTTTACTCGTTCCGTAATACATCATCTCACAACTAACTCATTAGTTGTAATGCTTGCAAGGCTTAAGTGATGTGCATTACCGAGAAGGCCTGGAGATACCTCTCGACAATCGGAGTGACAAAACCTAATCTCAAAATCGCCAACCCAACAAGTACCTTTGGAGACACCTGTAGTACTCCTTTATAATCACCCGATACGTTGTGACGTTTGGTAGTACCAAAGTGTTCCTCCGTAAGCAGGAGTTGCATAATCTCATAGTTATAGGAACATGTATGGGTCATGAAGAAAGCATTAACATACTAAGCGATCAAGTGTTAAGCTAACGGAATGGGTCATGTCAATCAGATCATTCAACTAATGATGTGACCTTGTTAATCAAATAACAACTCCTTGTTCATGGTTAGGAAACATAACCATCTTTGATTAACAAGCTAGTCAAGTAGAGGCATACTAGTGACATACTGTTTGTCTATATATTCACACATGTATTATGTTTCCGGTTAATACAATTCTAGCATGAATAATAAACATTTATCATGATATAAGGAAATAAATAATAACTTTTATTATTGCCTCTAGGGCATATTTCCTTCACATCATCCCCGCCACCACCCTCCTCCTCGCCTGCCTCCCCTCCCCAACCTCCTCCTCCTCCTCCTCCTCCTCCTCCTCCTCGCCTGCCTCCTCCTCCATCTCCTCCTCCTCCTCCTCCTCCTCCCCAGAGTGTACCTCACTAGAGGAGGGTACCTCACTAGAGGAGGGCCTCGAAGACAACACCCCTAAGTCAGTGAGGGTGCTCTCTTTCTGGCCACGACCCCCTGTAGTGGCTCTCCCCCCACCACCTCGCCCTCTAGAGGCTCTCCCCCCGCCCCCTCCTCCTCTAGGGGCACCTCTCCCTCGACCTCCCTGTGAGGAGTCATCGTCAAGTAGCCGGGGGGGGGGGGGATTACGTGCTCGACCACTCCGACTAGGCAGGCCGACGACCTTGCGTAGGAAACCCACGCCGTCGGCCTTCCCCTTGCCCAGGTTCCACGAACCTGCATTGAAAAGAGAATAATCAATTAGTAAATTAATGAAATGAAGGAAAATGCATGATAATAAACACATTAATAAAAATGCATAAAAAGGCATATTCCTAAACTATAGAAAAAAAAGACTTGAAACGTACTATGCTAGAACCCATATGAATCATCACTGTTGTAACCTCTTTCTCGGTCCGTCTCATCATCACTATAAATCATATCATCTTCGTTGTCCGATGGAGGTGGAGGCTCTTCCTCGTCGTCATCGTCTTCGTTTAACTTTTCTAGCATAAGTATGTCATTTTCATTGACAATGGTCTCACCATCATTCCGTGCATCGTCGATGTTTGGATCCACATCATCATCACCCAATGGTCTAGCGTCATCGTTTCTAACCACACCATCATCATCATCAGGTTGCTCTTGATAGAACACTCCCTCGTATGTCATGGGGTTAATGTTGTAGTAATCGTCTTCATTCGGGTCTGGTAGCTTACCATGTGGCGACACCTTGAACACAACTTCCCAACCCTTTAGATACACTCTCTGGCATGGGTAAGGCAGATAATATACTTGTGTAGCTTGGGTAGCCGCAATGAAGAGATCGGCTCCGGCATAGACGGTTAATGGTTTAACTTTGACCAAACCAATGGAAGGCGTATGTTTTACCCCCTCCCGCGGATCGAACCATCGGCATTTGAACACAGGCAGACTTAGGGTCTCACGCCCCTGGCGGAATTTAACCTCGTATATATTTTGTACCCTTCCGTAGTAGTCTACTGAATTTTGACCGGGGGTGTACACTCCGGTATTTATAGTTTTGGGATCGGGTCGGCTGTTTTGGTGCTCCTTTGTATGGAAGCGATACCCATTCACATCATACTTTTTACATGTCATGACGGCAGGGTCAAAACCCATGTAAACCCATCTCAATTCATCATCCATAGATATGTTCGGATCTTTTCCCTACCAGTATAATGGAAATTGTTGCGTGTATTAGTTCGGTTAACTAATAAATGTTGAACTAGGTATTTAATAGGGGAGTGTGGA
This sequence comes from Aegilops longissima, assembly GCA_021605205.1. NCBI lineage: Eukaryota > Viridiplantae > Streptophyta > Magnoliopsida > Poales > Poaceae > Aegilops > Aegilops longissima. The sequence goes on along the minus strand of CM038680.1, from coordinate 573,783,409 downwards.
AAATTACTTTCTCCATGAACCAAGCAACAAAATTTTTATGTCCAGGGTTTCCATGACGGAGAATAGTAGGTGCCTCCGCCTCAGTTGGAGGATTCACTCCCGTCCATTCTTGTCGTGGTGTTAGACCGGGACTAAGTGAACATGGAACATGATGATGTGGAAGACATAAAGGAATGGTGTAGTGGTATTACCTCATCCACACTTCCTCAACTTCCTTGATGTTGTGCAAGATATAGAACATGAGGTCCTCCCACTCTTGTCGTGGCATGTTATAAGATTTGAGGCCCGGCCCTCCCACCTTATGCGTTGAATAGATCGAGCACAGGTTGATACTTGGGCTCTTCTATATTGTATCGAGGCATCTTGTTATGCAGATGGGGAGCGTGGTGCTCGGATAGTATGATGTCCTGAGGTCTGACACCTCCTCCAGGATAACTGCCTCAGCAAATGGAAGCTTCAATCTTAGCTTTGTTTCCACATTTCCATCGGAGATGCTTGTTCTGCCTCTCAGGGCCGTACTGCCAGCGATTCTGCACAGGCCCCCCCAACAATACCTCGTTCGCGAGGTGCAGAATGAGATGTGTCATCGGAGTAAAGAAGCCTGGCGGAAAGATCTTCTCTAGCTTGACTGTCAACTCCGGTGCCTTCTTATGCAATTTTTCAATCACCTCTTTACTTACTTCTTTAGCATAGAGCCTTCGGAAGAAATGGTAAGCTCGGCAAGCACTCGCCAGACATGCTCGGGGACATAGCCTCGAACCATCACCGGCATTATCCGCTCAATCCATACATGGTAGTCATGACTCTTCAGGCCGGTCACTTTGCCCATTGAAAGATTGACTCCCTTACTTATATTCGATGCATAACCATCAGTGAACTTAAAATTTTGTTTCAGCCAGATAAGTACTTCTTTTTTCTAGCGGTTTAAGGACAAAGTCAGCATCTGGCTTGAACCAGTTTTTTCGACCGCCTGTGGGAGGCTTCATGTTCAGGCGTGGTCTATCACAAATTCTCTGTTGATCGGCTCTAGCTTTAACGTTATCCTTCGTCTTATCAGGAATGTTCAGGATCGTGTGGAAAAGGGACTCTGCCACATTCTTTTCGGTGTGCATCACATCAATATTGTAAGGAAGTTTGAGGTCCTTGAAATAGGGAAGCTGCGAGAAGGGGGTAATGTGAGTCCAGTTGTGCGTCTCACCATATCCCTCGAAGCCTTTGGCTTTGCCTTTGCCTTTGACTTTAGGCTTGAGAGTTTTTAGCTGAGCAAGAACATCTGCCCTCGAAAATGTTGGAATCTCGATTACTTCATGAACAACCCGGCCTTTCGTGAAGTTCTTCTTGTCTTCCCTGTCTGGATGGTGCGGAGGAGGAAGCTGTCGATGCAGGTCAAAGGCTACATACTTGCCACCCTTACTCAGCCAAATCATTCGCAGAGCCTGCATGCACTTTGGGCATGGCATCTTCCCACTTGTACACCATCCGAGAATAGAGCATAGCCGGAAAGTCATGCATGCAATAGTGCAACCAAACTTGCATCAAGAAATTTCTCTGCAGATCCCGGTCGTATGTCAACCTCGGAAAGTACCAAGAATGGTGCAAAGCATCCACCAGCGGCTGCATAAACACACCCAATTGCTTCCCCAGGTATTCAGGCCCCGGAATGATGAGCGACAAGAACATGGTCTTCCGTTGGATTAGGGCACCGGGAGGAAGATTGAGCGGAATTACAAACACATGCCAACAGCTGTATGGATTGGACGACATACCATATGGATTCAACCCATCACCTGATATGGCTATTCTGACATTCCCAGCCTCGGCTGCTTCCTTGGGGTATTCTTCATCGAACGACTTCCATGCTTCCCCTCCCGATGGATGTACGATTTTTTTGGATTGTACCTTATACCTTCCTTGTGCCACTTCATCATTTTGGCAGACTCCTTCGTGATGAAAAGGCGCTGCAGTCTTTTTATAAAATCAAGATACCGAAGAACCTTAACGGGGATGGTTAGCTGCTTTTTCTCACCATCCTCACTGACCACCTCAATGTACCGAGACGAACCGCACTTCCTACAGTACTTGTCATCTGCATACTTGTGCCTAAACAAAAGGCAATTCTTCGGGCAAACATCTATTTTCTCATAATCCATAGAGAGTGCCTTCATGATTTTCTTTGTATCATACATGCTTTTCGGCAGTTCATGACCCTCAGGGAGGCTGTTAGCCCATACTCCCAGGAATGCTTCGAAGCATTTGTGGCTACAGCCGTACTCAGCCTTGACTGCAATCAGTTGCGAGATGGCATCCAGCTGAGATATTTTCGCACCCGCATAAAGAGGTTTCTTTGATGAGGCCAAGACCTCCAAGAAGGCCTTTGCGGTTGCCTCCGGCTCCGCCGTTTCATTCTCTGAAGGTGTCGCATTTGCCGTTTCTGCAACAATGACATCATCTAGCATGTCCCTGACCCCGTCGTCCTCATATCCATCGATGCATTGTCGCATCACCTCCTCTCTACCACGGTCCTGCTCGGCTATGTTTATCGGCGGCATGTCAAAGTTTGGCATATATCCGTGCGCGTGAAGGTGCTCACTCATGTCCATCTCATTTCTATGGTGACGTCTGGCACATATCGCATAGGGGCATGGTGGGATAATTCTCATTGGACGACGGAATATCTCCTTCAAATACACATCGGTTTTCGCGATCCACTCTGATGTTACTCGATTCCGATGGATAAAACCACTGTACATCCACTGATTATCTGCCATCCTCTGCTTTTTTGCAAGCCACACAACATAATTAAGGATTCACTTAAATTAATCACATCAAATTTTCAGTTTCTACCGCGTTGAATCCACCTACATCTCTAATAGGTAAAGATGGGTCCTAATCCCATTCGAGGATGTGTAGATTGAGCACGTTCTCCATTCTACCCGTTCGAGACAAAATTTGGCTGCACCTCCCGCTATTCTCCAGATACGTCTCGGCAAATAGCCGAGAGAATGTGCTCCGGAGAACAATGGGGAGGCGCCACAAATCTGTCTCGAACGGGTAGAACATGGAGAACATACCCAATCTACACATCCTCGGGCTGTCTGTGGAAAATGCTAGACAATCCGAAAGAGCTGCGGTGATAAATATGCAATTGAATGCATATTTATCGATGCAACCCTTTCGGATGGGAGACTCCTAGGTTACACCAGTTGACTTGAGAATGAAATCTAGTGACATCAAAAAATGGAGGAGATGGACTTGTAGCTCACCCTGCCTGTAGGGGAAGGAGTCGAACAACAAAGGGATGCTCAGGGACCAACGCGTCAGACGACGGTCACTTTGATGAAATGCAACACCACAAAGCCTGCAAATTCCACCGTGACAAAAAAATTCGAACATCACAACTCATAGAACATCATAGTATCATCATCATCGTCTAACAATCATCGAATCATAAAAAAACATCATCATCATCTAAAAATTATCGAAGCATAAAAAAACATCATCATCTACCAATCATCTATCATCCATCATCATCATCATCTCAAAATCATCAAAGCATAAATAATCATCATTATCACTTCTCATCTAACAATCATCATCATCTCAAAAAAAATCCGTATGAACAAGTTATCTATCTAACTACCATCTATATGTCTAACTATCACATTTAGCCCTCTTATCCTCTGCAAAATCATGAAAAAACACAAAAAATGTTCTTGGGAGGGAAGGGGGCCAGACCTAACGGAGAGGAGGTCGAGGCGGGACGAGGTCGGGCGGGAGGCGTCGGCCGGGCGTGGGCGAGGTCGAGGCGGCGGCTGCTCGGGGAGGCCTTGGCTCGGGTAGGAGGCCCTCCCTCACCCCTTGGGCGGCGTTGGGTGGGGATGAGGTCGAGTCGAGGCGGGGTGGCGGCATTGGGCGTGGGACGAGGTCGGGTGGGCGGTGGCTGTGGCGGGACGAGGTCGAGCCAGGCGGCGGCGGCTGACGAGTTCGAGGCGGGAGGCGTCGGCCGGGCGTGGACGAGGTCGGGCCGGGCGGGCGGGACGAGGTCGGGGCGGGGTGGTGGCCGGGGCGGGGCGGCGGCGTTGGGCGGTGTTGGTGGTGGCGGCTATCGGGGTCGAGAGAGAGGTTGGGGTCGGGGTGAGACAGAGAGGGAACAGGTGGAGGAGGACGAATAGCGAGTGGATAAGGTGACCCCTATGCCGATGGCCCGGCCGTCGGCATAGGCCGGGTCCACAAGTCAGTGGAGCGGGAGGAGTGGATAAGGTGGCCCTATGCCGACAGCCAGGCCGTCGGCATAGAGAGGAGGCCTATGTCGAAGGCCAGGCCGTAGGCATAGATGGCAACCACATTTTTTTGAAGAAATAGTCCCACCTCGCCCAGGGACAAGAAATTATTACATTTTTAATATATTCAGTTATTACATTTTTAGATTTTTAGTTTACGTGTGTATGGGACCCGGTTGCGGCGCTTAGTGACACGGGCGGCAACAGCGCCCATGAGGGGGCACACCGGAGCCGCGTGCCACTGGGGTAGTAATGCCACCGAGCATCGGGACCTCATACATACATGTGACGGTGTGGTGGCATGTCCGAAGAGGCGGCACACGTCTCGGGTGTGCCCCTCTCACGGACGCGCGCGCCGCCGCACTGGAGAAGGGAAACGGCGTCACAGTCTACGGAGGGATCTTGCCGTGGGTCTGGCCTGGATGTTGCTCCAAAGTGTTCCTATGGGCTGACCTAACACAACCGGGTGGATAGGTCCACTGCTCAAAGCCCGTCCGTGCAAAGTCAAAGGGCTAGATCACGTGGTCAAACGCTACAGGGTTAGGCCGGACGGGGGCCCTGGGGGGGTAGCAATGCCACCCGACCGTCGCACCGGGCCCTCATACATGCGGGGTGGTGTGGTTGCATGTCCGAAGAGGCGGCACGCGTCTCCGAGGTGTGCCCCCCCTCACGGTCGGCGCCGCATGCCGCACTGGAAGGGGCAAGCAGACGCGTCGGGTCTACGGAGGGATCTTGCCGTGGGTCCGCCCGGATCTTGCTCCAAAGTGTTCCTATGGGCTGACCCGACACAACTGGTGGATAGGTCCTTTGCTCAAAGCCCGTCCTTGCAAAGTCAAAGGGCTAGATCCCGTGGTCAAACGCTCTGAGGTTAGGCGAGGCGGGGCCACGGGGTAGCAATGCCACCCGAAGGCCGCACCGGGCCCTCATACATGCGGGGTGGTGTGGTGGCATGTCAGAAGAGGCGGCACGCGTCTCGGTGTGCCCCCCCCCCTCACGCAGACGGCGCGCCGCCGCCGACACTGGAGGGGGCAAGCGGACGTCGGGTCTACACGGAGGGATCTTGCCGTGGGTCAGCCCGGATGTTGCTCCAAAGTGTTCCTATGGACTGACCTAACACAACCTGGGTGGATAGGTCCTTTGCTCAAAGCCCGTCGTGCAAAGTCAAAGGGCTAGATACTATGGTCAAACGCTACAGGGTTAGGCGGGACGGGGGCCCTGGGGGTAGCAATGCCACCCGCGTCGCGCCGGGCCCTCATACATGCTTGGGTGGTGTGATGGCATGTCCGAAGAGCGGCACGCGTCTCGGTGTGCCCCTCACGGACGGCGCCCGCCGCCGGCACTGGAGAAGAAACGGACGTCGGGTCTACGGAGGGATCTTGCCGTGGGTCTGCCCGGATGTTGCTCCAAAGTGTTCCTATGGGCTGACCTAACACAACCGGGTGGATAGGTCCACTGCTCAAAGCCCGTCCGTGCAAAGTCAAAGGGCTAGATCCCGTGGTCAAACGCTACATGGTTAGGCGGGACGGGGGCCCTGGGGGGGTAGCAATGCCATCCGAGCGTCGCACCGGGCCCTCGTACATGCGGGGTGGTGTGGTGGCATGTCCGAAGAGGCGGCACGCGTTTCCGGGGTGTGGCCCCCCACACGGACGGCAATGACACGGTAGTAGACGTTCCGCGGTAACGATGCGGCGTGAATATTATTAAATACTCGGAGCGCGATAAAATCATGAGTTTTTTACACGACGTGGGTGTTGGAGATATGCCCTAGAGGCAATCATGTATGATGATATTTCCTATGTGTTTATGAATAAAGATAGTCCTTGGACATTATCAATGATGTGTATCAGCAAGTACGTGACTTGTTTGTGGGACTATGCATTGTATGATGACTGTCCTAAAAGGTCCCTAGTCGAAAGGGCTGTGTGGACGCGCAACCGACTAGACTAGCATATGACACGGTCGATGGCTCGGTCTCACTAGCCATGGAGCATTGGATGCTAACTGGATAATATGGACTTGGAAAGGTCTGGTCGGATTCGACATAGTCGGATCCAAGTCGAGATAAGGTCCGAGTCGGACAGACCCAACTATGAGACGCAGCGATATGTCATCTGTGAGTCTCTAGTACAACATACGTTCTATGTCGTAAGACCTGGAGCCGCATGTACTCGGGATGGTGACAGACTTGCTTTGGGCCGACCAAACGCTACTCCGTGATCGGGTAGATACAAAGGTAGGTTTGGGTTTGTCCGGTCCCATGCTGCGAGACATGGTCGAGCAAGATGGGATTGCCCCTCCGATCGGAGAGATATACTCTGGGCCCTCGTGTGATCGACCAGGAGCGGCATGGCCATGCGACAAGGATTATGAGATAATCCGGACGGTGGTCGATATCCTTTGGAGCGAAAGAGGTCGAGCTAGCACAAGGATGACAGTCTTGCCTTGAGCCCGACAACATATATCGTGCGGCAAAGGGAATGAAGTGTGACACGTTATGCTGGTTCGCCTAACCAGCTTCATAGTGCGCTTGGTGGTCGGCACGCCTTGCTAGAGGCTGCTACCAACCGTGCATGTCGGAGGTGATCCGAATCGTGACCAAGCCGACTTGAACCTAAGGGGTCGCGCTTAAGGAAGGAACCTCACGAGGTCGGTTCAGAGGACACCGGTCGGATGTGATCCGAATGGACTAGGAACGTGACCGAATAGACTTTAGGCTTTAGGGTCCGTGGCGAGGCCCAAGTGTTGAGCCCGCGACGGACGCCTATATAAAGTGGAGGTGCGGCACACTCAAAGCGGTTGATCGCTTCGGCGTTGCGGCTAGGGTTTGCATGTGTTGCGAATAGCCACCTCCACTCGCCGATGTGTGATCGGACCTAGCAGTCCGCCGACGACGTTCCTCCCCGCGCGCGGATACCATTAGAGGCGGTGCACTTGCGCGCGCCCGCGAACTCGTGACGTGGGATCGGACGACCGACCGCTCGAGGAGATCGGACGAGGAGAAAACGATACACTCGGACGCGCTGCCCCAACTCTTCTTCCGCTGCACGCATCGCGTCTAGTGGTTCTGAATCGTGATCCATCTCCCGTAGCATGCTCCTGGATGTTCTGCGCGTAGGAATTTTTAATTTGCAGTCGACGCACCCTACCGTAGAACCCAACAGTGGGCACATGTGTCGTAGGACTGATGGTAATTTTTCATAATTGTTCGTAATGGAGTAGTATCTGAACAATTCCCTCTTACGCGGATTGCTCTTTGCGTGTCTACGACTGTGGCTGGCGGCCTCCGGGGGCTAGCATGCCGCCAAATATTGCGTAGGCGGCCTCTCACAAGTCTGGAAGTGTTGCGGCGGTGCAAACGCCCGGCACGCGTCTCTGGGGTGTGCCCCCCTGACGGACGGCGCCGTCGCCGGCACCTGGAGGGGGGAAACGGACGCGTCGGGTCTACACGGGGGGATCTTGCCATTGGTCTGGCCCGGATGTTGCTCCAAAGTGTTCTTATGGACTGACCTAACACAATCGGGTGGATAGGTCCACTGCTCAAAGCCCGTCCGTGCAAAGTCAAAGGGCTAGATCCCGTGGTCAAACGCTACAGGGTTAGGCGGGACGGGGGACCTGGGGGTAGCAATGCCACCCGAGCGTCGCACCGGCCCTCATACATGCGGGGTGGTGTGGTGGCATGTCCGAAGAGGCGGCACGCGTCTCGGGGTGTGCCCCTCACGGACGGCGCCACCGCCGCACCGGAGGGGGGAAGCAGGCGCGTCGGGTCTACGGAGGGATCTTGCCATGGGTCTAGCTTTGGATGTTGCTCCAAAGTGTTCCTATGGGTGACCTAACACAACCGGGTGGATAGGTCCTTTGCTCAAAGCCCGTCAGTGCAAAGTCAAAGGGCTAGATCCCGTGGTCAAACCTTCTGAGGTTAGGCAGGGGCCGGGGCCACAGGGGTAGCAATGCCACCCGAGCGTCGCACCGGGCCCTCATACATGCGGGGTGGTGTGGTGGCATGTCCGAAGAGGCGGCACGCGTCTCCGGCGTGTGCCCCCCTCACGGGATCGCGCCGCCGCCGCACTTTGGGAAGCAGGATCGTCGGGTCTACGGAGGGGTCTTGCCGTGGGTCCGGCCGGATGTTGCTCCAAGTGTTCCTATGGGTGACCTAACACAACCGGGTGGATAGGTCCATTGCTCAAAGCCAGGGACGGGGCCACAGGGGTAGCAATGCCACCCAAGCCGCACCGGGCCCTCATACATCTTGAGGTGGTGTGGTGGCATGTCAGAAGAGGCGGCACGCGTCTCCGGGGTGTGCCCCCCCCCTCACAGACGGTGTGCCGCCCGACACCTTGAGGGGGGGAAATGGGCGTGTCGGATCTACGGAGGGATCTTGCCGTGGGCTGGCGGATGTTGCTCAAAGTGTTCCTATGGACCGACCTAACACAACCGGGTGGATAGGTCCAAAGTGCTCAAAGCCCGTCCGTGCAAAGTCAAAGGGCTAGGTCCCGTGGTCAAACGCTTCTGAGGTTAGGCGGGATGGGCCTGGGGTAGCTATGCCACCCGAAAGGCCGCACCGGGCCCTCATACATCTTGAGGTGGTGTGGTGGCATGTCCAAGAGAGGCGGACGCGTCTCGGTGGTGCCCCCCCTCCAAGTGACGGCGGCACTGCCTTGCGTGCATGGGGGCACACCGCGGAGCCCCAAGACGGGCGTCTACGCATGCCTGAACACTTTCACATATGCATCGGGACCCGTGCGATGTTTCGGTGACATAGCTACACCCTGTATCCCCCCACCAACCAGAATTTCCTCCGTGTCGACCGTTTCCCCCCTTCGTGACACGGCGATAGCAACGTTCGTAACGGGGGGCAATCGATATACAATAACGGTATGTTTTTTTATATAAGCCACAATTATCTTATGCAAAAACAAAAACTAAAATAAAGTAAAAATAAAAAAATAGTATACCGACGGCAAGGCCGTTGGCATATCTGTGCACACACGGAGGTGCAGTCCCACGGATCGATGACGTGGCATGGCACACAGATCGATGACGTGGCAGAGGGGCCTATGCCGACGGCTATACCGTAGGCATATCTTTGCCATAGGTAGTATAAAGCAAAATAAAAATAAAACTAAATAAATGTATGCCGACGGCTAGGCCGTCGGCATATCTGTGCACAAACGGAGATGCAGTCCCACGGATCGATGACGTGGCATAGCACACGGATCGATGACGTGGCAGAGGGGTATGAGCCAGGTCTATGCCGTCGGCATACGTCTGGCACAGATATGCCGACGGCCGCCGTTACCACCCGTCGGCGTAGGCTCAACGCCTTCAAACGGTCAGCGCTGACCTTGTAGCTGGGCACGGGCTATGCCGACGGCTGCTCCTATGCTGACGGGCCCCGTAGGCGTATCTCGAGCGGTCCCGACGGCCTCGTCTATGCCGACGGCCCCGTCGGCATATTTGGATTTATGCCGACGGCTTTTCTACGCCTACGGCCTGCCCTTGGCCGTCGGCATAGCTCCATTTATGCCGACGGGTGCCGTCGGCATAGATTTGGCCGTCGGCAACCAAGTTTTTCTGTTAGTGACGGCAAACGATCCGTCTGGTAGATCAAGGGTTCCATTACCTTTCAAGTTCCGCCGCCGACCTAGCCAAGGGCGAGGTATGTCGCCGAGCTTTGCCGACTGATGCCCGCCCGAAAGAGCATCTCTGAGCGCAGTCTTGTACGATCTGCAGGTATTTTGGAATCTGCACCCGCCCTACTTATTTTGAAATCTGCAATCTAGTAGTAATTTTCATGAGATCGATGTAGATCTACGGAAGCATTATTTGTTGGCCAGGTTGTATTTCTCCTTTTAATGCCCGATCCTCTCCTGCAACAGGCATGCATCTCTGAGCCCGCTAGAATTTTTCATTGCTGGAGTCGAGATCTTGTTGGACGACTTTGGAAATCGGCAGGAGGAGCCGTTGATGCTGCTTTCAAGGGAACGGGAGCGGCAGGAAAGGAATCTCCGGCTGCTCAAGACGATGGCTACAACCAACCAGATCTGCAACCAACAACAGGCTGACGACGGGCGGCATGACATTGTCGCGGACGATGACTCCAACCCCGACCATGGCTCCAGCCCCGACGATGATTCTCACTGGTTCGTCGATAATTACAGCGACAGCGGCGATGACGACGATGAAGAGGAGGAGGGCGACGGCTTACCACCGAGTTTCAGAATTTGCTATGATGGACTCAACTCTCGTGTATTCCTAGCTTACTGTATTTCTCGGTACCTGGTGGAGGTGCTGGCTGTGCGTCCCCGTTTCCCCTTCGTGGGGACGGTGGTTGCCTGGGACAGTCGTTCTACGTACTATTCCTGCTCAGAAAGAGGATAAACTGATAGCAACCTTGATTCACAGGTATGCATTACTGCATTATATATGTCGCACTCCCTTTGTCCTTGATGAAAACAATAAGGCCTATACATCTTGTCTTCTCAAGTCAAACATTGTATAGTTTTGATGGTTTTTTCTACAAACATAGTCAAACTATGCAACGTTGACTTGACAAAATACTCCGTCCGGAAATACTTGTCATCAAAATGGATAAAAAGGGATGTATCTAGAGATACATCTCTTTTTATCCATTTTGATGACAAGTATTTTCGGACGGAGGGAGTATATAGTAGTGTTTTTTCTTCTGTTTTCCATATCTCCTTTTGAATCGTTTTTATTCTCACTACGATGTATACATGAGATTTTGCAGGGTAATTTGATACTCCACTCAGAAGACTTTGCCCTTGAGGACGGCTTCTCGATTGAAATAGAGGCCGACGACACTGATTATGGATTTTTTTATTTCAGATTGGACCCATTCCATTGCAGCGATGTCATAACCCACACTATCCGCACCACACGCGACCGCAAAATAGATTTGACTTTCATACCGCTGCACAGGGCTATACAGGCTAATGTGTACGTCAAACTTGATCTCGCATGTGAGAGCGGCACCGTCTGCTACGTCTATGGCGAAATCGCAGCACACCACCAACTCTACGGCCGTGAGAGCGTCGTGCTCTTTTCCTGTGGTAAAGAGAGCCAGATCGAGGTTATTGATGGCGAACTTCCACTCTCACGGAACTGGGCGGCTGTTCCAATATACATGGAGCCGCTCATGACTATCAAGTTGAACCTGTGCGTTACAACTGATCGTGATCATGGTGATGAGGCCCGTACTTCCTCCTTCCAAGGAGATATCACCTTTTACCGCGAAGACGGTAGAAAAATATATCACAGGTGCTGACCAGGGTATACTTGAGGTGCAGATTTCATACAGGTAGAAGTTGGAGTGCAGAAAAATACTCCATCCATTCAGAATTACTTGTCACAGAAATGGATGTATCTAGACGTATTTTAGTTCTAGATACATTCATTTCCGCGACATGTAATTCCGAACAAAGGGAGTATATCAGTTGGAGTACTATCACGATTTATGCTTTGACCAGTTCGTAGAGTCATTGTTCATAGAGCCACGATTCTGTCAAAGCTATGTGTGTACATCCATCAATGAAAGGTGATTTGCGACGATCCTCAATCGGTGTTTGCTTACGCTTGATCGACGTCATGGGCAGTGGCGAAGCCATGCATGAGCTATGCAGTCAAATGACTACACAGCTTTTTGGCAAGAACATCATACAATGACTATATATGATATATCATGTAGAAAAAATCATAAATACATACATATGACTACACAAGTTTGAATTGATTACACATGAATGAATTCCTGGCACCGTCACCGGTCAGAGGTAGCTACTCTGAATCGGCTGGGACTAGTCCTTCCTTTGGACACAAGTGATGAAGAGCGGTGTCAACGATACTGATCTCCAACACAGTTGGTTTCAGCAAGGTTGAGCCATATAAACCCGTGTGCTCCCCTTGTTATTAGTTTCATTCTAAAGAACTTGTAATATGGGAAGTGTTCTTGTGATAACAGCCGTTCGATTGATCTGTTTACTCTATCTTAGCTTGGTACCTTGGCTGTGTGCCTGGGAGGTTTGAACGATGTTTGGTTTCAATCAATTGAACGGAACCGCAGTTTGTTTATTAGAAAGAGGCACTTGAAGATTGATAACTCGTGTTAGAACCGAACCGAGAAATCATCTGTTTAAACTATAAAAACGTCTTATATTTTGATAAAGAGGTAGTAGTACAATAAATGTGTCTATGTTGGAAATTGGAATCCAGTATAGCACATGGACCGACTGGATCGATCGATGATGAGGAATGAAGGTGGCAGCAGGACCCAGATGGATTACGTCAACCTAATGTCGTCGTGGCAGACATATGAGATACGCAGAAATGACAGGACGCGAGTACATAGGCCCTGGTGAAGTGAGGTGGTTGGTGATTACGCCAGCGCCGGCGACGTCGGCCAGTTTGCTCACTCGCTTCCCCAGTCGTCACCGACCGCAGTGGTACTGGAGGCAAGATATGAGATATATCTACAGTTGCACGCACGCGTTGGCCAGCTGAGCACAGTACGTAGTACCACGCTGCATGTTGAGTCCAATGTGTGTTAGCTGCATTTGTCGCATGCATCTGTCGATGGAGATGCCGTCCGGCCGGGTGATGAGTAGGAATATTTTCCTTCCATTTCATGCAGTACTAGTCCACCGCTTCCTCCTCCCTCTGCATGCATGCATGCCTGCCCAATATGCACTCTGTGCTGTTTAAGAAAAAGGGTTTCCCCCTTGTATTACAAAGCAATCAACTTTGATACAATCAACAATAAATGCTGCGGCGGAAGCAGCACAGTCACACCCAAAAAAAGAAAGAGAAAACAAATGCAAACAACAATGGCTCAACGAAAACGATGAAGACCCACAACCGCTGCGCCCACCGCAGAATTCCACCAGACTCCAAGCACTCCGGACCGCCCATACCAAGCAGCACCTTCAAGAAGGATCGCGACGCCGACGACGCTGCTGCCCGGACAAGTCCTAGGGTTTCCCCCGGTACGCAGAGGATTGCGGGGAAAGGGGCAAACCCGACGCCCTTCAGGAAGGCACGGCGGCTGGCGGTGTCAAAACCGGCGGATCTCGGGTAGGGGGTCCCGAACTGTGCGTCTAGGCGGATGGTAACAGGAGACAAGGGACACGATGTTTTACCCAGGTTCGGGCCCTCTTGATGGAGGTAAAACCCTACGTCCTGCTTGATTAATATTGATGATGTGTGTTACAAGAGTGGATCTACCACGAGATCAAAGAGGCTAAACCCTAGAAGCTAGCCTATTGTATGATTGTTGTTTGTCCTACGGACTAAAACTCTCCGGTTTATATAGACACCGGATAGGGTTAGGGTTACACAGAGTCGGTTACAAAGGTAGGAGATCTACATATCCGTATCGCCAAGCTTGCCTTCCACGCCAAGGAAAGTCCCATCCGGACACGGGACGAAGTCTTCAATCTTGTATCTTCATAGTCTTGGAGTCCGGCCGATGATGATAGTTCGGCTATCCGGACACCCCCTAATCCGGAACTCCCTCAATAGCCCCCGAACCGGGCTTCAGCGACGACGAGTCCGGCGCGTATATTGTCTTCGGCGTTGCAAGGCGGGTTCTCCTTCAAACTTCATGTTCCCGTCGAATAGTGTCCGGCTTCCTTATAAATGCTGCGCTCCTTGGCTTCTACGCCCAATAATGGCCTTCTTCCACGTGTCGTACGAATGCGAAAGGCTGGGGTATTTTTACATTTTACCCCCTAGCCGTGCGAACGAGCCGCCTATAAGAGAGGCGAGGATCTAGATCCAGCTCACACCATCCTCCATCCGCAAGTTCTCATCGGAGCGCTTCTGACCAAAAATCCATTCCATCATGGATAGCCGACGCGGCTCCTCCTCCCGCGCTCCCAGCCCTAAGCCAGGAGATTGGCGGAGATGCTCAGTTCCACACAGCGAGCTAGTGGCACTCCAAACCGAGGGGTATCTTCCCCCAGCTTTCATGGTTCCGGTTCGAGCCGGACTAGCCACCTACAAAGGTGGAAAGCAGGCGGAGAGCGTCCCCAACCCCTCCAAAGGGGAGCGGGTATGCTTTTTTCCCTATCTAATAAGGGGACTCGGATTTCCCATACATCCGTTTCTCCGTGGGCTCCTAGAGTTCTACGGACTCCAGCTTCACCACCTCACGCCTGCCTCCGTTTTGCACATCGCGGGCTTTGTAGCTCTTTGCGAGCTGTTCTTGGGCATCGAGCCCCATTTTGCGCTGTGGAAGAGATTGTTTTGTCTCGTACCCCGTTCTCATGAGGGGTCGATATATCAAGTGGGCGGAGCCGAAATATGGCGCATCGCCGGGACCGGATATCTATCCGGCACCCCGAAGAAGGCGTCCGAAGACTGGCCTTCGGAATGGTTCTATATGGAGGACGCCCCTCTGCCGGATCCAGTCCGGATCGGCCTCCCGGAGTTCAGCAATGCTCCCTTGAAGAAACGCCTGAGTTGGCGCCCGCGGAGCCCTCAACAGGAAGATAACAGGAGCGTCCATTATCTGATGGGCCGTATTAGGTTACTGGCCCACTCCAGATTGACCATGATCGGAGTCATGGCCACGTGCATTATGCGAGGGTGCAGCCACTCCAATATAGGGGCCACCCTATGTGGGATTTCAGCGGGAAGATGGCGCCACCCGTCATGGCGCAAAGGCCAGGCTCGACAGCTGATCCGGCAAAGATCTGTCCGGCTTGTACAAGGGAGAGGAGGAGGACTTCCTCGCATGCGAATCCGTTGAATGGATTCTCTATGAATAACCCTCGGAGCTGGGTAAGCGGATGTTCATCTACCCGATCCATACTTTTAAAGTCAAGTATCTTACTCTGTGGTTTCGGCGCGGGAGCTGCGCGGGGCGTGGAGGGCATCTGACCTAACTCCACAGCCCGAGGATCCGGAGCGATCCCTTGATCCGACCTCCGAAGAGGATCCGGACATAAAGGTGGAGCTGATTGACGGGGTGTTCCACCAACGTAGCATGGACAATGCCCTAGTCGCCATTACGGCTGACTACCCCGGTTTGTTTCCGGCCTCCCAGGTGACTACGACCGAGGTCTTGACACCATCATTTGATCCGTGCTAAATTCTGACCATCCCATACTGACGGTGCATCGCAGGAGAGGCGGGAAGCCGAACCCGCGGCGGCCGACCAACAAGGGTCAGTCCGGCCCAGCGGGAGGAAGAGGAGTGCGGCGCGGACCGAAACATCGCCACAACGGTACGGAGCACCGCAATTTTTAAGGGAAGAATCCCCAAGAGGTATATTAATGCTTATAACCTTTCCAGAAAGAGCGCTCGCCGGACAGTGTCCGGAGAGGTTGCCAATCAAGCCTCCGCCAGCCATGCTCCAACGCATGGTCCGGGAGGGGAGGCGAATACAAGGCATGAGCCGGACGCTCCTCCGACGGAGGATGCCGACAGGCTGTCCGCCACCAGTGCGAGGTGGAGAGTGCCATGAATCACAAGCGTCGCCGGACAGCTCTTCGTGACGTGTTTCTCCCGGGCGTTAAATGCCTTTAATGCGGAAGCAGCACCTCCGTGCCGCTCAAGATGGGTTAACCGAGCCACGGAGCAGTATGTGAAAGACATACGGGTAAGTAATTTTAATAGTTATATATGCCAGTAGCCCCCGAGACTTAAAATAGTTGAAATAAATGATTTAAGGATCAATTAATATGCAGGATCTTACGGAGAAGAATACCCATCTGTCCCAGGAGCTCCAAGAATGCAAGGCCCAACTTGAGGTCAAGATTGGCGCCACAGGGGAGCTACAGAGACCCCCACTGGTAAGACGTACTTTGAAAAAGATAATTATTGAACAAAGTGCGGCATGAATCTGACAATAACATTGCAGAGGGCGCCGGACTAGATCTGGACAAGCAACAGCTACTGCGTCAGCTAAAGGCCGGCGAGAGGGTGCTTAAGAAGGTGCAGCAGGAGAGAAACAAGCTCCAAGATGCCCACACCTAGCGAGGAGAAGAGCTGAAAGGTGTTCGGGCCCAGCTGTCTGGCTTCGTGAAGGAGAATCAGCGCCTTCGTCGCGGCATTTATAGTAAGTGCTTGAGCAAATTCCTTGAAAAGAAGAATTCAGCGAGGAAGTCGATTTGACAGAAATATGTCTTTAGTTGTGCTCACAGGTCGCCCTGCGGAGGAAATGCCTGGGTCAACGGGTGACCAACTTCCCGAGCTGGTGCAAATGCTCGAACGTGTTCGGCAGGCGATGAGTGGCGTCGTTCATGCTTTATGGCCATCCGTCTCCCTGCCCGAGGGCCTTGGTGAGCTTGCTGAGAAGCTTCAGGGAGCACGGAGACGCCTCCGTTTGTGGAAGATATCGGCCTGCCGTCAGGGCGCCAGGGAGGCCTGGGCCATGGTGAAGGCGCGTTACCCGAAGGCTGACCCAAACCACATGGCCGAGGTCGGACCTGCGGGGCCTGATGGGAAGGAGATCCCTGTGAGCTTGATGTATGGCCAAGTAGAACTAGCCGCGAAATATTCCCAACAGGACTGTAAATTAGACAGCCTGTTAGATGGGATTGAGGAGGAGTACAATCAGTCGGTTTGACGATGTAATTTGAAATGACATGTAAAATGACTTCTAGCCGGATTGTAGATCGTTTGTCTTTGTGGACCGTTTCGCTTCAACCTCAGGACCCAACAGTCCGGAGTGTGTCTGAATACCCTTACGGTTATAAAAGAACCGGGGCATGCATGGAGACAAGGCGTCGGGGTCATAATTGCTTTATCAGACAAGTGCCCAACTAGTTATGTTATATTACATGGTTAGTAAGAAACATCTTCCAGGGAGAATAGTTCCGTTAAGGGTTCCTTTTCCTGGGAGGCATGCCCTAAAGTGCAACGCCGGACTGCGAAAATAGCAGAAAAAGTATCTGGGGGCAGATAAATAAGTAGGTAATAAATCATCTTTCAAGTCACCGACCGAATATTCTCTTAAGAACGCTAGCTTTCGGCTTCACCCAGTCTGAGGTACACATCCGGCTGACCCGGCAGTAGCAATCGCAGAGGTGCTCCCTTTACCTCCTAGCCGAACAATCGGGAACGTAGGGGTAAGCACAGGAGCCAGGCAACCCAGCTTGGCCAAAACTTAAGTCATATCGATGCATACAATGGTGAATAAAAGGTACATGCGGAAGTATGACACATGTATTGGGCATGAAGCCCGTTAAAAAGCTTCTGTTAAAGAAGCCCCCAGGTATAATGAGTGTCAGGAGCACATCAAGTGTGTGCGAACAAAGCGCAAATCAGCCTATAAATGGTACTGAAAAAAAGGGAAAGTGGGAAGAAGGAGAGGGACAAGAGACAGTAGAGATATAAAAATGTGGACGGGGGAGTGAGACGAACCCGGAGTCCGGCGTTAGGCGTAGAATCTTCGGAGACGGGCTGCGTTCCATGGGTTCAGCTCGAGTCGGTTGTTAGATGCGTTACGTAGACGGTATGCTCCGCCGGTCAGGACTTGGTCGATTATGAAGGGACCTTCCCACTTGGGCTTAAGTTTGTCCTTTTTCTTGTCCGGCAGGCGTAGAACAAGTTCGCCAACATTGTAAGTTTTGGCCCGTACTTCTCTGCTTTGATATCTTCGAGCCTGCTGCTGATAAAATGCGGAACGAGCCTTTACCACGTCCCGCTCCTCCTCTAAGGCGTCCAAACTGTCCTGCCGATCCAACTCGGCTTCTCTTTCTTCGTACATGCGCACACGAGGTGAGTCATGAATTATATCGCAGGGCAGAACTGCCTCAGCGCCGTATACCATGAAAAATGTTGTGAATCCAGTAGTTCGGTTTGGCGTGGTCCGCAGCCCCCAGAGTACGGAGTCGAGATCCTCTACCCAGTGCGTGTTAGATTCCTCGAGGGACCGCACTAGTCTGGGTTTGATGCCGCTCATGATTAGACCATTTGCTCGCTCGACTTGACCGTTAGTTTGGGGGTGATAGACTGAAGCATAATCAAGCTTGATGCCCATGTTTTTGCACCAGAGTTTAACCTCGTTGGCCGTGAAGTTCGTGCCGTTATCGTGATGATCTTTGGGGACGCCAAAGCGGTGTACTACCCCGGATATGAAGTCTATCACCGGTCCGGATTCTGCCGTTTAACCGGCTTGGCCTCAATCCATTTGGTGAATTTGTCCACCATGACCAATAAGTATTTGTGCTTGTGGGTTCCCCTTTAAGGGGTCCAACCATGTCAAGCCCCGGCCGCGAATGGCGGGTAATGGGTATAGTTTTGAGGCGGTGGGTGGCATGTGGCTCGATTAGCAAAGAGCGGCAACCGACGCATCGTTGGACTAAGTCTGAGCATCTGCCCGGCTGTCGGCCAATAAAATCCTGTCGGAAGGCCTTGCCTACAAGGGCCGGGCTGCAGCGTGGTGCCCGCCAAGTCCGGCATGAATTTCAGCCAGAGATTTCGCCCTTCCTCTTGAAGATACACCTTTGAAGGACTCGGTTGTGCTTTTCTTATAAAGTTCTCCCTCATGGACCTTGTAGGCTTTAGATCGCCGAACTATGCAGCGGGCCTCATTTTGGTCTTCGGAAGTTCTGCCGCATTAAGTAGGCTAGGAATGGTTCTGTCCACGGGGCAATTACTGCCATTATTTCGTGAGTGAAGGTGTTATTTCATTGGCTGAGCCGCCGATTGTGTCGAGAATGGTCTGAGTTAGGTGATGCAGCTGGCTTCGGATTGTTATTTCGGAGTCCTCTTCCCATAATCTGGATGGCTTAAAGAGCCGTTCTGGAAGATGTTTGGAGGACGACGTCTCGTTTAGCGCCGATGCGTGCTAACACGTCTGCTGCTGGTTGTTATCCGGGCTACATGGTGGAATTCTAGTCCTTGAACCGAGCTGACATTTTAGGACGGCGCTATGTAGCTGCCATTTTGGATCTTTGGCGTCAAAGTCTCCATTTACTTGGGATATTGCGAGGTTTGAATCGCGCACCTCTAGGCGTTGAATGCCCATGGAGATTGCCATCCGGAGGCCATGTAGAAGGGCCTCGTATTCGGCTGCATTGTTGGAGTCCGTGTACATTATTTGAAGTACGTATTGGATTGTGTCTCCAGTTGGGGATGTCAGGACGACGCCAGCCCCCAAGCCAGCCAACATTTTGGATCCGTCGAAATGCATGATCCAGTTGGAGTACGCGCCGTACTCTTTAGGGAGTTCGGCTTCGGTCCATTCGGTGACGAAGTCAGCCAGAACCTGCGACTTTATAGCTCGCCGTGGTTTGTAGGTTATGTCAAATGGTAAGAGCTCGATAGCCCATTTTGCAATCCTGCCCGTTGCGTCGCGATTGTTTATAATATTGTTGAGAGGTACTTCGGAGGCCACCGTTATTGAACACTCTTGAAAGTAGTGTCGCAGCTTCCGGGATGCCATGAACACCGCATACGCTATCTTTTGATAATGTGGGTGCCGGGATTTGCATGGAGTTAGAACAGTGGATACGTAGTACACTGGTTTTTGAAGAGGGAATTTGTGCTCTTCTGTTTCTCGTTCAACGACGAGTACCGCGCTGACAACTTGATGTGTTGCTGCGATATATAAAATCATAGGTTCGCCTAGGTTGGGCGCGCGAACCGGATTTGTTGCCGTGTATGGCTTTTATTTCTTCGAGTCCGGCTATGGCGATATCCGTCCATTCGAAATGTTGGTGCGCCGGAGGAGGCGGTAGAAAGCGAGCCTTTTCTCCCAAGCGGAGATGAAGCGACTTAAGGCCGCTACGCATCCGGTTAGTTTTTGTATCTGCTTGAGGTCTTTCGGAATATCCAATTGTGATAGAGCTCGGATTTTGGCCGGGTTTGCTTCAATTCCTCTACCGGATACGATGAAGCCCAAGAGCTTTCCGGCTAGTACGCCGAAGACGCATTTCTCCGGATTGAGCTTAATGTCATATGCTCGGAGGTTGTCGAATGTCACCCTCAAGTCTTCTACTAGGGTTCCGACGTGTTTGGTCTTGACGACCACATCATCTACGTATGCCTGTACTGTTTTGCCTATCTGGGTAGCCAGACATGTTTGAATCATGCGCTGATATGTTGCGCCGGTGTTTTTGAGTCCGAAGGGCATTGTGTTGAAGCAGAATGGCCCATATGGAGTAATGAATGCCGTTGCAGCCTGATCTTTTTCCGCCATCTTGATTTGATGGTATCCGGAGTATGCGTCGAGGAAGCACAATGAATCGTGCCCTGCGGTAGCATCGATGATTTGGTCGATGTGAGGGAGGGGGAAAGGGTCCTTTGGACATGCCTTGTTAAGGTCTTTAAAATCGACGCAGAGGCGCCAGGATTTGTCCTTTTTTGGTACCATTACTAGATTGGCTAGCCAGTCCGGATGTTTTATATCTCGATGAATCCGGCTTCTAAGAGTTTAGCTAACTCCTCTCCCATTGCTGTCTTTTGGGTTGGAAAATCGCGAAGAGTTTGTTTGGTGGCTTGAATCCTTTTAGGATATTTAGGCTGTGCTCTGCCAGCCTGCGTGGGATTCCTGGCATGTCTGAAGGGTGCCAGGCGAAAATGTCCCAATTTTCCCGAAGGAATTCTCGTAGTGCGGCTTCGACGTCGGGACTTAATTGTGCCCCAATGGAGGCTGTCTTTGTGGGGTCCATTGGATGGACCTGAAATTTGACTATTTCGTCTGCTGGTTTAAAAGAGGTGGACTTGGACCTCTTATCGAGGATCATATCGTCCCTATCCACCGTGGAGCGCAGCGTAGTTAGTTCCTCTGCCGCTAGGGCTTCAGACAATGCCTCTAGGGCCAGTGCGGCTGTCTTATTTTCAGCGCGGAGTGTTGTATCTGGATCACTGGCGAGAGTGATTATCCCGTAGTGGGGTATAGCTTGAAAGATTGTGAATGCCTCTCGCCCTAACAAAGCGTGATATCCGCTGCCGAATGGGGCCACTTGGAGCGTGACCTCCTCGGACCTGTAATTGTCCGATGAGCCGAACACTACATCTAGTGTGATTTTGCCTGTGCAGCGTACTTCTCGACTAGGGATTATCCCTCTGAAGGTTGTGCTGCTGCGCTCAATGCGGCACCAGTCAATTTCCATTTTTTGAAGGGTTTCCTCATAGATGAGGTTTAATCCGCTGCCGCCATCCATGAGTACCTTAGTAAGACGGAAACCGTCCACTATCGGACAGAGGACCAATGCGGCTGGTGCTCTAGCTGTGCGGAATTTAGGTTCGTCGCTGGCGTTGAAGGTGATAGCCGTGTCGCTCCATGGATTTGTTGTTGCTACTTGGTAGACTTCAGCGAGGCTGCGGATTGTTCGTTTCCGCATGTTATTTGATGCGAAAGTCTCGAAGACTGTTAATACCGTCTTGGTCTTCGCTGGGTTGGTCGCCGGGGCTAAAAAGCCTCGCCACTTTTGGCCACTGTCGTAGTATCCAACACGCTCGAAGGCTGTGTGTTGGAGTGGCGCCCTCCGTCTTGTGGATTTTGCGAGGTCTGTTGAGCCAACCCTCGAGACGTTCCGTACCCTTTTGGGGTTTTGGTTTTGGTATTCAACCCGGTGCTTGATAATGATGCACCCTTTTGTTTCGGACTAGGGATGTATTCGGGGCGGATTATCCCAAAATTTACTTCGGTTTTCAGCGCTCTCCATCGCACAGTACTTTTGTACTATGGTCACCAAGTCAGTAAAGCGTGTAATTTCGCGACGACTTATGGCGTTTAGGATTCCCTTGTCCGTGCAATTACTGCAGAAAATTGGGATTGCGTCCTCCTCTCGGCAGTCCTTTATCCTGTTCATAACCAGGAGGAATCTGGCCCAGTAATGATGTACTGTTTCAGCGGGCTCTTGCCGAATTCGAGAGAGATCGCTAATGTTTGGGTGGGCGGGTGGAACTAGATCTGGAACCCTGTCCAATTTAGGACTCAAGGGCCGAGAAGTTTCCGAGCTTGGAAGTTTGGATTTTTGGGTATCATCCCATGAGTCCAACCCACCGCCTGACTTTAAGTTCAGGGCTTGATCGACATCCGTCCCTCCGCAGGAATCCGGCATGGAGGGATCGGGAATCCGGACGTAACTAGTCCTTAAGACACAACAAGAATCGCCGCATTGCTTCTCTATTACAGCAACATGATGGGTAGCCTGGGGAGAGTTGATCTCTCTCAGATCGGTTTTAGGCCCGATCCGGTCGTAGTCTGTGGCGACTCCCAGGGCGGCGATGTGATCCAAGAGCTCGTTTACGGAGGAGAGCTCGATCGGATCTAACTGTTCGGCAAGTTCCGAACTAACCTGGAGATTGGTTTCGATGACTCGAGAGGTCATCGTCGGCGCAGTGGCCGGACTGGCGGTCATAAGAAAACCACCTAGCCGAAGAGTCTGGCCAGCGGCCAAGGCTCCTTTGGCGATAGTATCGTCTTCAAAGACGAGATGATGCATCCTACCTGACGGCGACGACACAGAGGAACTCTCAATGAAAGCACCAATATCGGTGTCAACACCGGCGGATCTCGGGTAGGGGGTCCCGAACTGTGCGTCTAGGCGGATGGTAACAGGAGACAAGGGACACGATGCTTTACCCAGGTTCGGGCCCTCTTGATGGAGGTAAAACCCTACGTCCTGCTTGATTAATATTGATGATGTGTGTTACAAGAGTGGATCTACCACGAGATCAAAGAGGCTAAACCCTAGAAGCTAGCCTATGGTATGATTGTTGTTCATCCTACGGACTAAAACCCTCCGATTTATATAGACACCGGATAGGGTTATGGTTACATAGAGTCGGTTACAAAGGTAGGAGATCTACATATCCGTATCGCCAAGCTTGCCTTCCACGCCAAGGAAAGTCCCATCCGGACACGGGACGAAGTCTTCAATCTTGTATCTTCATAGTCTTGGAGTCCGGCCGATGATGATAGTTCGGCTATCCGGACACCCCCTAATCCGGAACTCCCTCAGCGGCACCCACAGACGTCACTATGTCGGTGCCGGACAAGCCGACAAGGATTTCTCCTGACCACCAACCACCCACGACTCCAGACGATCCATTGTGCGCCACCAAACACGCCGCCCACCAACATGCGCCACCACGGCCGTGCAGTCCCCATCGCCGTCTCCCCGTGGCAAACAAAGCGAGACCGGCGGGAACAGAGAAGACAACTGGGAACGAGGGGCGGCAGCAACAGCAGCCACGCGGGAGGGGACAACCTCCACCGCCCATGGCGGGAACCGGCCGGACGTAGCAACAGGGGCAAACCAGGCAACCGCGACCAAATCGACCGGGGGAAAGGGTAGGCGGAGAAGTGGCCTGTGACGCCCGGATAATCATGCTACAGTAATCCCACGCTAATCATGCCACGTCACCTCGGTTACTGTTGCTAAACCTCGCAATGATTCAAAACCGTTTCGAAATTTAAATTCTAAATATGTCAAACAACAAACGTTTTCAAAAGTTGAAACTAAAATGTTCGGAGTGGGCCAAATAATGCATAATTAGTAATGGTGGAGAAACCACATTGTTACAAAAGGTTTAAATGCAATTAGGCAATTAAAACAGTAGTGAAAACAATTAAACAAATGCCTATTGAATTTATAAAGTGCTAAGACTATTTTATTTTGGGTTAAGAATTAATCTCACAGTAGTTTGTTGATACATACAAATTTAGGCACTAGTGGTAATTTTTATAAAACTAAAATTAAAAGAAACTACAAAAAAGGAAATAAAAACAGAAAACAAATAAATACAAAAAAAGGAAGGAAAACCCCCGGGGCTCCGGCCCAGCAGGCCACCAGCCCCACTGGGCCAACCCAGCAGGCCCAGCCGGCCACCCCACTCTCCATAACCCCGTGGCGACCGAAACCCTAACCCACTCGCTCCCACTCCCTCCCCACATCGCCACTCCCTCTCCCCCTCCCGATCCGATCTAGATCGGGGATGAAACCCCACTCCCCCTCTCACTCCCCATCCCCCGCGATCCAGAACTGGATCGGGCCGAACCCCGACGCCGGAGCCTGCTTGCCGGCCCCCGCCCTCGTTCCCCCCACGTTCTCTCTCTCCCACTCCCGATCCAATCGGGACCGGGATCGATCCCGCCCGGCGCTACCCATCACTGCCGCCCGAAGCCACCTCGCGGCACCCATCCCCGGTGCCGCCCCGCCCTGTCACCGCCTCCTCCTCACCTCACCCCCAACGCCCGTCCGCGCGCCGCCCCCGATCTGGATCTGGGACTCAGTCCCGACGCCACAGCCGCTTGGAGTTCCCCCTCGCCGGAGCCACGACGCCGCCGGACCGCGACCTCGTCCCCGTTGTCGCTCGTCTCCATCCTCCTCCCCAAAGGCTCCATCGAGCCACGCCGACCCCCCTTCGCGCCAACGCTGGTGAGGCCATCGGCCTCCGCCTCCCCTCGGCCCCTTTCTCTCCCCCTCGCGGTCACCACGCCCGGACGCACGCTCGCGCCCCCTGGCCCGCACGCGTGGAGCGCCGTGTCGCGCTCGCCATGGCCGTGCGAGGAGTTGCGCCTGCACGCACTTGCCCCCAATCCCATACTGCTCCGGGCCTCGCCCCGACTTCCTGGCCGCGCGCCCACGCGCTGGCCTCGCCGGCCTTCGGGGTCCTCATCCGCCCCTGCGTTGCGCCTCCTGACCGAGGTCGTCGCCGCCAGCGTCGCGCTGGGAGCGCCCGTGTGCGTTCCCAGCCACCAAACCGTGGCCTTAGCCACTGCACAAGGGGCCTACCCGTTTAAAAAAAAGAGAATAAAAAAATTGATAATAAGTAAATAAAAATATTAATTAATTAGTTAATTAAATTAATTAACTTAATTAATTAGATTCAATTAAACTAATTAAAATCTATTACCCTAATAACCTAGTTAGACTAAATTAACTAGTTAGATAATGTAACAGCCAATGACAGGGGGCCCCACCCCCTGTTTACCAGTCAAACGTTGACTGGTCAATAGGGACCCCCTGGCCCACCTGTCAGCCTCTGGTACACTTCTATGTACGCAGAGCTGGGTGCACCTAGCATTTAGCTATTTAATTTCAAATTAAATTAAATCCAGGAAATCTAGAAAATGATTAAATCTTTATAAATTAATATAAAATAATCTGTAACTCGAATGAAAATACTTTCTACATGAAAGTTGCTCAAAACGACGAGACAAATCCGGATACGCAGCCCGTTCGTCTGCCACACATCCCTAATCTATCAAACCTGCAACATCCCCCTCCGATTCATCTAGCCGAAAACGCGAAACACCGGGAATACTTTCCCCGATGTTTTCCCCATTCGTCGGTATCACCTACTACCGCGGTTGGGCACCCCTAGCATAGTTACTTGTCATGTCATGCATCGATAGGCATCTGTTTGCATGGTATTCATTGTTTCTTCCCCCTCTTCTCTCGGTAGACTACGAGACCGACGCTGCTGCCCGATTCGACCACGGAGTTGACGACCCTCTCTCTTGCCAGAGCAACCAGCAAGCCCCCCTTGATCACCGATTATCGCCTATTCTACTCTATACTGCTTGCATTAGAGTAGTGTAGCATGTTATGCTTTCCGTTATACCTATCTGATGCATATATAGCTTTGTCCTTGCTACTCATTGTTGTTACCTTTACCGCAATCCTACATGCTTAGTATAGGATGCTAGTATTCCATCTGTGGCCCTACATTCTTGTCCGTCTGCTGTGCTATACTATCGGGTCGTGATCACTCGGGAGGTGATCACGGGTATATACTATATACTTTATACATGATGCATGTGGTGACTAAGGTCGGGTCGGCTTGTGGAGCACCCATGAGTGGATCTTTGTGGCGGAGCGGCAGGCAGGTCGAGACCGCCTAGGAGAGGTGGGCCTGGCCTGTTCGGCGTTCGCGGATACTTAACACGCTTAACGAGATCTTGGTATTTGATCTGAGTCTAGCCATTTGTTCTATACGCACTAACCAGCTACGCGGGAACAGTTATGGGCACTCGACGTCGTGGTATCAGCCCAAGCCTTCGTGACGTTAGCGACTGAGTGGCGCGCGCCGGATTGGAACGTAAGCCTGCTCTTGTATTAAGGGGCTAGTTCGCTTCCGCCGCGTTATATAACGCTTGAGTGTGCTAAAGGCGATGGGCCTGCACTCTGGCGCTTAGGTTTAGACCGGCGTGCTAACCTCTCTGTTGGCCTAGGTGGGGCTGCGGCGTGTTGATCTTCCGCGGCGGGCATGACCCAGAAAGTGTGTCCGCCAAATGGGATCAAGCGTGTTGGGTTATGTGGTGCACCCGCAGGAAGTTAATCTATTGAATAGCCGTGATCTTGATAACAGGACGACTTGGAGTTGTACCTTGACCTTATGACAACTAGAACCGGATACTTAATAAAACACACCCTTCCAAGTGCCAGATACAACCCGGTGGTCGCTCTCTATCAGGGCTACGAGGAGGGGATCGCCGGGTAGGATTATTGCTATGCGATGCTACTTGGAGGACTTCAGACTACTCTCTGCTACATGCTGCACGGCGGAGGCTACCAGAAGCGTAGTCTTCGACATGATTAGCTATCACCCTCTTATTCTGGCATTTTGCAGTTCAGTCCACTGATATGGCCCTTTACACATATATCCATGCATATGTAGTGTAGCTCCTTGCTTGCGAGTACTTTGGATGAGTACTCACGGTTGCCTTGTTCCCCCTTTTTCCCCTTTCTTTACCCGATTGCTGCAACCAGCCGATGGAGCCCAGGAGCCAGACGCCACCGTCGATGACGACTACTACCCCGGAGGTGCCTACTACTACGTGCAGCCCGCTGACGACGACCAGGAGTAGTTAGGAGGATCCCAGGCAGGAAGCATGCGCCTCTTTCGATCTGTATCCCAGTTTGTGCTAGCCTTCTTAAGGCATACTTGTTTAACTTATGTCTGTACTCAGATATTGTTGCTTCCGCTGACTCGTCTATGATCGAGCACTTGTATTCGAGCCCTCGAGGCCCCTGGCTTGTATTATGATGCTTGTATGACTTATTTATGTTTTAGAGTTGTGTTGTGATATCTTCCCGTGAGTCCCGGATCTTGATCGTACACGTTTGCGTGTATGATTAGTGTACGATTGAATCAGGGGCGTCACATGGCCCATGGCCACGACCTGCGCTGTGCCGGCTCCAGCTCCCCCGCGAAACCATGTTTCGCCCCGTGCCGAAGGCCCAGATAGGCCTGGCCGAGCCCGAGACGGGCTCATGAAGCCCCCGTCGCCGCGCTGCAGTACACTAGCCGCCATCGCCACCACCCCCCGCACGAGTCGCCCTGCTGTCCGCCGGAGACGCCGCAGAGGAGCTCCGGCCAGGCCCGCCCAGACCCAGATGGGGCCCAACAGGGCCCAGATCTAGGCCGGGAGGGCACCGCCGCCAGCCACCGCGACGCCCCACCGCCACCTCGCCACCCGGCACCGCGCCACCCAAGGTTCCACGCCGCCGCCGAATCCGCTGCCACCGAAATGCGCCGCCGCTAGCCACCACCGCCCGAGCCGTGGCGCTGCAGAGAAAGAACGACGACGCCGCCGCCGGCACCACACGAGCAAGGCCCGGTGGCCCAGCCGGGCGGCGCGGGAGAGGAGGCGCCTGGGGGGCGGGAGAAGCCCTGGTCGCCTTGCTCGGGGAGGCGACGCGGGGGTACAGTGGAGGGGGAGGAGGGAAGGGAGGGTGTGGGAGAGGGGAGGGCTAGCGGCGGCGGGCCCCGACCACGGCCGCGGCTACCCGCGATAGGGGAGCCGCCGGCGGCGTGGGCGGAACCCTAGGGAGGGGGCGCCGCGAGCCCACTCCGTGTTGTTTTCTTTTTTCATGGCATATATCCGGATTTGTCAGGCGATTAATTCAAGGCCGCGCAAAAACAACAAAATGAAATTGGGTCCGTCTATATCTCATCTAGATGTGAGATAATATCTCACATCTAAGTATGATGTCAGTGTCACCTTATTTTTTATTTTTTGTCCTATTTGTTTGATTTTAATTTGTTAAAGCCCAAAACTAAAACCGAAACTAGTGTCTACGATCCTTCCTCGCTCAGGATGTGCACGATGCTGTTTTGAATGCATGGCTGCACCTTTCATCCCATGCATCAACGGCTTGATGGCATGTCGGGCACCTATCTGCCAGAAAGTGTTGTTTGTATAATGGAACTCAACTAAAAACCAGCTCGTCATGCGTCCGCCTATGCGGCCAGCCCTAATGCAAATCTGGTCACTAGCTCCTCTCAACAACAACAAAATCCTGGTCACTAGCTACCCATACAAAAAACTGATCACTAACTTTTTCTGAAAAAAAAACTGATCGCTAGTGCTAACATCTATTTGTTAGCTTTTGCGTATGATCGTTGTACAAGTACATCTCTCATCGTTAGCTTCTAGGCTACCAAGGATTATAACTTTCTGCGTTTTTCACTCTTATGCTTTATAATTAATTTTCAGTAAGGAACAAAGTTCGGTCCAGTTCAGGATTTTACATAATTTATTTCATATTATAAAAAATGTTAACGAATACCAAAATTTCTATAATATATGATGAACAATTCTTTAATATATGATGACCATTTTCTAAATACACACTAATTTTTAGCAAATATACAGTGTACGGTGAACTTGACTATATACGATGAACTAAAAGCAAACTTTTTATATACATTGAACTAAAAGTGAACTGGAAAAAATAAAAAATGAGAAAAACAAATAGAGAAAATGGATAAATAAGCAGAGAACAAAAAATGAACACATTTTGATTTGTTTAAATTTTTTGATAAACATGATTTTTTAGAAAATGAACAAATCAAAAAATTGAAACAATTATTGGAACTTGTGAATTTATGAAAAAGGAAAAATGAAATCAACTTTTGAAAAAAAATAATAGCATAGGAAGACCAATGAAGAAAAATGATAAATAAAAAAAGAAAAAACATGAAGAAAACAAAACAAAAGAAAGACGAAAAATGTATCCTAGCTACTTGGGCCGGCTCGTCTGCAGTTTGTTCGCTGACGAGGGTGGACTTGCAACTAGGACAAAAAAAATATCGGAGCCCTAGTGGCAGGTTGAGGGTGGACTCTCAATTGGGAATAAAAAAGGTCGGACCCTAGTTGTGAGTCGAGTTTGGACTTGCAACTCGGACATAAAAGGTTGGGCCCGAGTTGCGAGCCGAGGGTGGGGTTGCAACTGGGACGAGAAAAGCTCAAGCCCCAATTGCATGTCGACGGTGGACTTGCAACAGAGAAAAAAGAAGGTCAGGCCCCAGTTGCAAATCGAGGTTGGATTCGTAATAGGGACTAAAACAGGTCGACCCCCAGTTGCAAGCCGAGGGTGGACTTGCAAGTTGGACAAAAAAGGTTGACTCCTATTTGCGAGTAGAGGGTGGACTTGCAACTCGGATAAAAAAAGATTAGACCCCAGTTGCGAGTCGAGGGTGTACTTGCAACTCGGACAAAAAAAGGTTGGACCCTAGTTGCGAGTCAAAGGTGGACTTGCAATTCAGACAAAAAAAGGTTGGGCCCCAGTTGCGAGTCGAGGGTGGACTTGCAACTTGGACATAAAAAAGTCTAGCCCCATTTGTGTCGAGAGTTGACTTACAACTAGGACAAAAATGGTTGGGCCCCCCTTACGTATTGAGGATGGACTTTCAACTCGAACAAAAGAACGTTGGGTCCCAGTTGCGAGTCAAGGGTGGGTTTGCAACTATAATAAAAAATGTTAAGACCCAGTTGCGAGTCGAGAGTGCAAATGTAACCGGGGAAAAAAGTCAGACCTCAGTTGCGACTCGACGGTGGACTTGCAACTCGGACAAAAAAGATCAGACCCCAGTTGCAAAGGTGGGGGTGGACTTGCAACTTGGACAAAAAAAAAACAGGTCCGGGTTACAAGTCGAGAGGGATATTGCAACTGGGCCAAAAAAATTCAGGCCCCAATTGCGAGTTGACGATGGACTTGTAATTAGGGAAAAAAATAGGCCCGAGTTGCGAGTCGACGATGGACTTGCAACTAGAAAAAAAAGCCCGGGTCTCGAGTTGCGAGTCGAGAGTAGACTTGCAACTGGAACAAAAACGTCGGGCCCAGTTGCGAGTCGGGGGTGGACTTGCAACTGGGACAAAAAATGGTCGGATCCCAGTTGCGAGTCGAGGGAGGACTTGCAACTGGGACAAAAAATGGTCGGGTCTCAATTGCGAGTCGAGGGTGGACTTGCAACTAGGACAAAAAATGGTCGGGTCCCAGTTGCGACTCGAGAGCGGACTTGCAATTGGGAAAAAAATTGTCGGGTCCCAATTGTGAGTCGAGGGCGGACTTGTAACTGGGACAAAAAATGGTCCAGTCCCAATTGCGAGTCGAGGGTGGACTTGCAAGTGGGACAAAAAATGGTCGGGTCCCAGTTGCGACTCGAGGGCGGACTTGCAACTGGGACGAAAAATGATCGGGTCCTAGTTGCGAGTCGAGGCTGAACTTGCAATTGAGACAAAAAAAGTCTGACCCCAGTTACGAATCAAGGGATGACAAAAACAGAACCGAACAGGCCTAGGCCAACAATAGGATACACAATAAAACAAGCAACAACAAGCGAGGCGGAAGGTAGAGCGCTTGCACGAAAATTACGAGAGCTAAATCAAACGGCGGATTTAAAGAATACTTATAAAATTTTAAAAATCATGGATTTCAAAAGACCATAAAAAGGGAAAACAAAAAAGTAATAAAAAAATAATGTAAAACAAAAAAAATCTTATAGCAAAGTTTTATCCTATGGTGATGCACAAAAAATTAGTCAGTACATCAACGTTGTAAAAAAAGTGCATTTATATTGTACAACTATAACATTGCCCTGCTAAAAACCTTGGCATGGCTAATTACATCATTGCTGGAAAAAGGCTACAGTGAGACAAACTTCTTTCTCTTCTTACTAAAAAAAAGTTCATCGATCTCGGGATGAGGGCATTGCTTAAAACAGTTTAGCAGAGCTTTCCACCACAACACACAAAACATTATTTGCTCAAAAAACACACACACAAAACATCAGCTTGATTACGTATCGGAACCAAGTCTGGTTAGAACGGCCAGCAATGATGACTTCAAATTATGACTCAGTCTCTTTGAATTCCAATGCAAAAGCCCAACAGCCAAACCGCAGCCCGTGACTTGGCACGTGGCCCAAAAAAACAAAACAGGAACAGCCCACCCACTCGCGTGGACGTGGATAGAGGCTGCGGCGTACGACAACAGGATGCGAACGAGTGCGCGAAGGAGACAATCACGTTGCGCGAACTTTAAAAACAAACAAAGATCAACGGTTTTAAATTTAGATGTGAGATAGTATATTACATCTAGATGTGAAATAGCAAACACGAATGAAATTAGAGCTGGTTCGCGGGCTCGGCCCGGCCCGGCTCGATCCACCGTCCTCCTCTTTATAAACCGGCGCGCCGCGCGCGGTCGCTCGCTCGCTCACACCACCGCTTCCTTCCCCGCGCAACTCCCTCTGCTTCTTCCTCCACAACCACACGCGGCCACGCCCGCCCGCACGCAGTACCTTCCACCCACGTGCTTGCTCCGGCCATCGACCATGGAGCGCGAGGCGCCACAGTCGTCGCACCAGCTGCTGCTGCACGGCGTCAGCCTGGACCTGCGCCTCGACACGGCCACGCACCAGCAGCGCGGCGCCCGGCGGCCGGCGTCCCCTGCGCCTACTCCCGTGGCCCTCGACCAGGCCGGCAAGGAGGCCTTCTCCTGCAACTACTGCCACCGCAAGTTCTTGAGCTCGCAGGCGCTCGGCGGCCACCAGAACGCCCACAAGCTCGAGCGCACCCTCGCCAAGCGCAGCCGCGACGCCTCCTCCACCGCCGCCACCGCAGCGGAAACTGCCACGCCTTCCTCTCACTGGCCCCACGCCGCCGGCGGGGAGCTCTGGGCGTACTCTGCTTCGGCCGCTGCCCCGGATTCCACGACGATGGCGCCCCTGATGGGCATGGGCTGGCCTGGTACTGGCAGCACCACAGCGGCCGGCGGGGAGGCGGTGCCGGAGATGGACCTGTCGCTCAAGCTCTGAGTCTGAGCACTACATTCCAGAGGCAATATCTATGTGCACGTATGTATGCATGCGCCTAGCTAGCTAGCGTGTCAACAAGTAGTGCTCAATTCATTGTTGCATGCACCTGGTGATTAATTAATTAATTATTCAGATTACATGCAATTGATTGCTTCAGCTCATTGATCTATAATATGCAGCCCTTTGAGTATGTTATTATTTTTAACCTTAATTAGATTACTGGATATATAACAGATCACACAAGCTATATGTTACATGCTCATGCATGCTTGGTTTGTCTCATTTGTATCAATCAATCTATCCATGTAATAACCCCCGCAAAAAAAAAATACATATCCATGTAATGAGATACTACTAAGAAACACCTAATCCGATATAGTATACTGAATGATCAAGCATATGTATGTGTACACATGTTAAAAGACATAAACACTTCTCTCGCCAAAAAAAAAAGCACTCCAGCCCATTGCTACAACACCATACATATGTGTACACTGCACCAGTAGTGAGTGAGTACGTGTCTGTCCTAGATAGATCCCTTGCTTTGACGTGAGGTCCGGTTCTTGTCCACGATCGATCGGGTGTCATTTCTTGGAAGTTGCTTGCCCGGATGAACCACAGCCATTTTCTCACCCTAGTTAGCCCTAACGGCAAAGACATCATTGCTTCGCCGCCGTGTCACCGCACCTAGCCTTGCTACTCTACTACACAGATCAGACATCCACCATGATCTGACTAGCTAGACGTTTACTCACCCAACAACGCCCAACTCGTCAACACTTGAGTGGCAGATATGCGATCCACACATGTACGCATATGCCTGCTGGAGCGATAAAACCCCACAAGTTACTGTGTCTTTTGGAGGCAAGATTAACTGAGTTGTCAACCGTTTTCACGTGGTTTGCAAAAGTTGGTCTTCTATGACAGCGATGGTACGTACACTACACGACTAGCACTGGCTAAATTAATCACTTCTGATCGTCATGATGAGTACCATCATGTATGCCGAGATCAACGAAGACAATGGTGCAGTGAATTGGTGGGCCATGCTCCAAAATGAGCTAAGGGAAAGCAGTAGCTCCTCCTGCCGAACAACCCCTCCTACTCCTAATCAAGCTAGATAGCTGGCTAGCATGTGACTAACGCAGACTAAGGCACCAAATTAAAGCGATATGGCGCACTCAAACCCTTCTATTCATTTCGAGTGATCCGTCCACCTATATGCATGGTCTTGAATAAAAACCCATATCCATATATCTGTCCTGTACTCCCTCCGTTCGGAATTACTTGTCTCGAAAATGGATGTATCTAAAACTAAAATACGTCTAGATACATCCATTCCTACGACAAGTAATTTCGAACGGAGGGAGTATATGCATATATACATGGTCTTCAATAAAAACCCACCTATATATCTTCACATATCTGCGAGAATTAGGTAGGTAGCATACTGTAATGGCTTGATTATTTTGTTTCCTTAAAATGTGGGGCTTGACCAAAAAGGGCTTGATGTGCATGCCGCCTTTTGTTTGAACTCTCCTTAACTTCTTCTCATATATTCCCGCAAAACAAAAGCTTCTTCACGTATACTAGTTTCTTGAAGTAATTTCTATTTTGGTGTGCTGATGGGGATGCACCGTATATGCCCCACCTGGCAGAAATTAGGGCAGGAACTCTCTTCAACTTCTCTCCGCGAAAAGTCCGTTCCCAAAGAAATAACCATTTCTATGTCACCCGTATGTATGGGAATGGACTACCCCAGAGATTAGCATTTTATTTTCAACAAGCTAACTGGCATATCGATCATTATCTCCAAGTGGTTTGCAAAGTTGATATGCTATGACAGTGATGGTTCACAACTAGCCAGCTAATTGATTGTGCTCATGAAAAGTATCATGCTGAGATGAAGGCAACTAATGAATGGTGCTGTGAACTAAGCTAGGATGTAATGGTCTAAACGATCTTATATTTCTTTACGAAGGGAGTACTGTAGTACATAGCCCCTCCCGGTGAACAGTCCCAGTCGTAATCTGGCTTGCATGTGACTAAGAAACACAAGAAAGGCAATATGCCACACTCAACTCATCGCAGAGGAAGAGTCCAAATTATCGGTACGTCTATCTAGAAGATCTGGCCATCTTTATACGTACGTTCACACATCTATGAGTAGTAGGACTACCCAATTAGCTAGCTAGTTACTCTAGTGCCTAGCTAATCTCCTCCAATGTTAGGTAGTCACATCACCCGAACTAACTAACCTAGCTAATTTAGCAATCAATGTACTCAATAGTTTCCTCCAATTAGCGTATACCTACCAAGGCAAGTTATGGATGTGTGCATCAATTGATGCAGAGGCCCGACTTTGTCCTTGAAAAATGAAATGGCAGCTACTAAAGCACGACAATGAGTGCCCAACTATATATAATTGGCTCAATTAGTTTCTTTGTTTGAGACGTCTATGCTGACATAATATGGCATAATGTGCATAGTGCCTTCTGTCAGAACTCTCTTTAGTTTCTTTTTATAGTGTACTATACACTCCACTTTCAGGGTGCATTGCTGACAGTGTACTATATACATACTCTCACCTGGCTAAAATTAGAGCCAACTAGAATTGCAGCCAAGTTTGGCCAAACAATACCACACATAATGTGGTCAAGACTTCTATACGAACTCCGCTTAACTCCCTCTCCAAGAAATGTCCTATCCCTTCCATACATTCTTAGAAGTTTTGGCCTAATTAATTTGTTTCCTTGAGATCATTTGTGAAGCTTGCTGGGGCTTGACAAACAGGGCTGTAATAAGCATGGCACCTTTTGTTTGAGCTCTCTTTAACTTCCTCTTTTATAGTTCCTAAGAAAAAGATCCCTTGCCGCGTGCTAGTAGCACATATGCATCATCATTTTACTAAAGCTGGAGCGGAAAATCAGTACCATGCAACCAAGTTTGGCGAAACTGCTCAAGTTACAACTTTTTTTCAAACTCTCTTTACTTCCCGTTGATAGAAAAACAATTCTTTGAAAAAGGCATACAGAGGTGGATGCTGGAAATGATCGAGATAAATACAAAAGGAACATACAAATTGAATTAGTGACCATAAGTGCACCTACCGTAAAAGAACTTCTAAAGGTCAAAATCATGAAGGGAAAAGAACGTGGACGTGGGTGCATGTTGATGCTGGGGTGGAGGTATAATCGTTGAACTTGTCCTTTAAAAGAAATCTTTGCTACTAAAGCACGCAAATTAATTTCAAAACTATATATAATCGCCTCTATTAGTTTGCTTTTTTCAGATGTGCTTGCGCCTTCTGTCTGAACTCTCTTTAATTTCTTTTTATACATATACTCCACTTCAGGGTGGATTTTTGACAGTGTACTATACAGCTAAGTAAAATTAGAGCCAACTAGAATTGCAACCGAGTCTGGCCAAAACAATACGGACAAGGCGATTCGATGCCCAGGCTCAGCTACACTCGCGATGAACAGAAAAAAAAACCAAAAAATTTGAAAAAAAGTACAATTTTTTGCATCGAATATAATTTGCTGCATGAGGTGCGTTCTAAATTTCAGATCATTTAGATATCTGAGTAACACTCGCCTTAAAAGACAAATCTGGAGTCTGTGAAAAAGTTTATTGTTCATGTATTGTTCTGACCCAATTTGTCATTTTTGCTGAGAGCTACTCATATGTCCAAATGATATGAAATTTGGAGGGACACTTAGTTATCTTCCATGCAAAAACAATTCATTTTTTTCCGACTTTTTTAGTATTTTTTGTGAATTTTCTCTTCGTGGGGTGCAGATGAGCCTGGGCTCAGAAATGGATATTCGCAAACAATACCCCATATAATGTGGATCAGGAGGTCTACACAAACTCCATTTAACTCCCTCTCGATGAAAAGTCCGATTCCTAACATACATTCTTAGAAGTTTTGGCCTAATTAATTTGTTTCCCTGAGATCATTTGTGAAGCTTGCTCGGGCTTGACAAGCAGGGTTGCAATGAGCATGGCGCCTTTTGTTCGGACTCTCTTTAACTTCTTCTTTTATACTCCCTTCGTGTCAAAATATAAGACTTTTTTGACACTATAGTAGTTCCAAAGGAAAAGATCCCTTGCAGCATGTGAGTAGCACGTATGCATCATCACTTTACTAAAACCGGACTGGAAAACCAGTACCATACAACCAAGCACTGGCGGAGCTTCAGCAAGGCTACATGGGCCATGGCCCGCCCAGCTTTGCACCACATCGTCCTATTATAGCCGGCCCATGGGCCGGGGAAAAACCATTTTCATGCAATTTAGCCTACCCAGCTCGTCCAGGAATTTGCTGCAAGCTCCGCCACTGCAACCAAGTTTGGCGAAACCGTCTAGTTATGACTTATTTTCGGACTCTCTTTACTCCCTCCTGATAGATAAAAAGAGACAGTTCTTTGAAAAAGGGATATGGAGGTGGATGCTGGTAGAGCATACAAATTGAATCAGTGAGCATAAACACACCTATGGTAAAAGAATTCCTCTAAAGGTCGAAATCGTGAAGGAAAAAACTACAGATTCCTGCAGTTGAAAGTACTTCCTGGCATGCAGCTCCTCTAGCAGATATAGAGAGAGAAGATCACGTTAGCAATAGCTGCAAGTTGTGGGGCAGTGCAAGTGTGGTTCATGATGCACGTCACCTGACTTGTAAACGGACAGACATGGATGATGCATGCATGTGATGAGCTAGCTCACCGACGCTGCATTCATGCACAAGTACGGAGGGAAACACGTCCCTTGTCGCTGCCGAACCGTCCGTTGGTTTCTCTTCCACGCTCTGCGTCAGGAGATATCTGGGAGGCTCCCCCCTGTCTAGGCCAAATGGTTCTTCGTGGAATATTTTTGTTTTCTAGTCGCCTCTCAGATTCCAGAACCATACATATATCTGTCTATCTAGAACAGGCAATGTTGCATATATATATATACTCCACGGCATGTGGCAAACCGAGAGAGAAATCTGAGAATTCAGCAGCACTGATTTTTGCCGAGAAAAGAAAAAGCCCTCTGTTTAGTTTTCTTTTCTTCATCGCCGCATTTTTCGGGTTGCTAGCTTTTCTTTTAGTATCTCGCAATTAAATGGAGGCGTTTCCTCATGAACCTCTACAAATTATAGGTGTATTTCCACCAATACATTTTTGCATTTTTCGACAAGGTGGAACGTGTAGCACCACTATGTGCCAGAGTAACATTTTTCCTCTTTTGCCTGGTCACGTCTTCTCTAGCTAGCTAGCCTGGTTTCTTGGAAGTTGCTTGATCTGCTGCAAGAGAGCACTTTTAATTTGGTCCATAGCTAGCTACTTACTTTAACCCCTAACGGCAAAAACATTGCTTTGCCGCCCGGTTACAGTAGCTGCCTAGCTATGCTATACTCAGATACCATTGACTAGACGTCCACCGACCTCACCCAACTCAGCATAAGCACATAACGCATGAGTGGCAGATCAGTGTGATTGGGTACGAGTTTTTTTTTCTTTTTTTTACACATAAGAGCCTCTCTTTCACCTTGCCTAGGTAAGAAGAGTAATGCTACAGTTACGGATTGGGGGATTATAGCAATTTCGCCTAGGCAATACATGTTTTCTGTTTGTTTTTTTAGGGCATCTCCAACACTGACCCTATAACTGCCTGTATACGTCCAGATCATGTGGTCCGTACGTGTTTTGTCATCCAATGTGGGGGGTGGGGGGGTGTGGATTTTTATAAAAAAGCATTAAGACCTCCGGAAAGAATTACTGCATCAGTACGTACGCAAAATGGATAATCCCAAATTTACAATGTACTTCCAAGGAAATTTAACCGACATGTCAATAATGTTAATGTGGTTTGCAAAGCTGATAATTCTTCCATGACAACGATGGTATACAGCTAGTAGTGGCTAATCAGTTAAGTTGTGGCAATGACAAGTACTATCATGCATGTGGTCGACGAAGACAATGGTGTAGTATGTGTTGGTGGGCTTATGCTCTAAACTAAGCAAAGGCATGCAGTAGCTCCTTCTGCTGAACAATCCATCCCAGTCCTAATTAAGCTAGCCTGTGACTAACACAACCCAAGCAAAAGCGACATGTCACACTCAACTGTTAACTCTTCGGTTCTAGCAAGTGTCCAAATCAATATGTCTATCCATATGCAGGAGCTATGGAATAAAACCCTATGTATCTTCCCCGCAAAAAATAAAATATAAACTCTATCTATCTGTGTTCACACATCTATAGGAGCAGCTAGTACACTTTAGCCAGCTTGCAAACTAATTAGCTCCATTGTTAGTTAGGCATCCACGTCACCCAAACTAATCAAACTGGTTTAACCACTTAATGTGCTCAAAGTCAACTTTCTATGATTAGCATAATTAACCTTCTCGATAATTGATGGACAACTACAACAAGGTAAATTACTTAATTTATTTCCAAATAGTCCACATGTCTCCATGTCTTAAGGACAATGTTCGAGGCTGCGGGTGCTCCTCCTCGTCGACTGGCGACACCTCCCTATCTGGCTATGGGGGCCGCGGGGAGGGCTTCGGCAAGCGTCAGCACGTCTTGCGGTGTGTGTGTGCTGGCCGTGGTCGTGTACTCTTGCCGTTGTTGTGGTATGCCGACGGCTGCTCCGCTTGTTGGTTTCGTAGGTGGGGCCTGCAGCCGTTCTGCTTGATAGTGGTACAAATGTTGTAGTTTTCAGTGGTGCGGTGGCTAACATCTGGTGGATCCTGCCATAGCTACTCCGATCCTGGTGAGCCCGGATCTGCGTTGTCTAGTGTCCATGGCTCGGTGGCGTTCTCTCCCATAGCGGCTCCGGACCTGGTACTCTAGAAGTTGTGCCCTTTCCGACTTCCTTGGCTGCCTGAGTTTTGGCGGCTTTGTCCTCATAGGTCCAGGTCCGTGCGTCTCTCCAGATTATGGTTCGCCGACATTGCCAGCTACCATCGCATCCCGGGTGATGGATCTCCATGCCTCGTCGTCGCCTCTCCAACCCTAACCGCCACCCCTTTCCTCGCCTCTCCTTCGTCGGATCCAATACTCGCATGCCCGGGGGCGGGCGTGGATGCCCACCTATAGTGGCAGTCCCAACTTGCTACATGTTCCCCGTCTTTGGATCCTGGCTTTGGGATTTCTCAGACATAGGCCAGGACAAAATCCCTGCTTAGCTTGCTGATGCTGGCAGCGGCTACATCTGTGCGGGCACGGTCCCCTTCTTGGGAGCACTGACACGGCCTTTCTCCATGCCCCTCTTTGAGCACCGGGGGGAACCCATGTCCGGTACCTTGGATCGGATAGCGGCAACGTCACTGTGTTGTTCCCTTCATGAAGGTGTCGTCTTGGTTGCTCGTGGTGCGCTCAGTGTTGGATTTTGAGATTTGGGACAT
Organism: Aegilops longissima; assembly: GCA_021605205.1. Taxonomy (NCBI): domain Eukaryota; kingdom Viridiplantae; phylum Streptophyta; class Magnoliopsida; order Poales; family Poaceae; genus Aegilops; species Aegilops longissima. The sequence continues at coordinate 573,743,704 of CM038680.1, read as the reverse complement.
CGTTTTGGTTCAGGCAGTTTCTCTGGGCTAGGGTAGTTTAGCGATATGATGCAGCTTTTGCTTGGCTGAGCATCCCATGTCTCTCTGCTCCGGGCACCATGTTTACGCTATCTTGTGGTTGTGCCATGTGATGTACGTACCCTTCCTTTCTTCTCATTTAAACTTCTCCTTTCAATGGAAAGATACACAATCATTGTGTATTAGTGAAAAGAAATGATGATCGCGTTAGTCCGCGTTGCGTATGTCCAAGTCAAGCAGTGCAAGTGGGGCACACCTCACTTGATTTGTATACATGAGTAGCTTGCGGCTAGCAGAGAGTGGTTTGCAGGTAGCATTGGATTTCCAAGCAATCTTAACTGAGAAACCGATCATTATCTCCGAGTGGCTTTGCAAAGTTGATATGCCATGACGGCGATGGTACACACCTAGCCTATGGTGGCTAATTGATTGCCACCATGAAAAGTACCATCATGCTGAGGTAACCACAACTAAACAATAGTGTATGGTGTATGTGTATTCTTGATGGGCCATGATCTAAGCTAAGCTAAGATATAATGCTAGCTCCTCCTGCTGAACAACCCCAGTCCTAAGCTGGCTAGCATATTATGTGACTAACACAAACAAAAGAAAAGCTATGCGCGCGGCACACTCAACTCATCCCTTGAGAGCAAGTGTCCAAATTTATCTGCAAGATCTGGAACAAAAGCCTAGCCATCCAATGTCACCCAGGCTTAACCATGTAAGAATATGGCGTTTAGATGCATCGTGATATTATCGCGCGCACTAGGTATGCACATGAACATGTATATAGATCATTGAAGTCTCCCCCGCAAAAGAAAAATCATTAAAGTCTTTCTTTTTTGACAAAAAGCCTTCATGGCGCATTTTATTGCACAGGAAAAACAATTACATCGTTCAAAATGTCTTGTTAAATAAAGTCGCATCGACTCGATCGATGAGGACGGATAAAGCTGGCTGGATGCAGATCGATTACGTAAGCCAACAATGTCGTGACATCGACCGTGGATGGACATCTGAGATACGCAGATTTTTTTTTTTTGAGACAACTGAGATACGCAGAAATGACAGGACGTGCCTTATTCGCGGGCTCGGCCCGGCCCTGCCGGTCGGAGCATTGTCGGCTCGGCCCACACCCACCGGGCTCGACCACTGGTACGGTGGTACCTCCTCTTTATATACCGGCGCGCCGCGCGCGCTCGCTCGCTAACACCACCGCTTCCTCTCCCCCTCTCTTCTTCCTCCTCCACACGCCGACGACGCATACTCCGGCCATCGATCGACCATGGAGATGGAGGGCGAGGCGCGGCAGTCGCACCAGCTGCTGCTGCACGGCATCAGCCTGGACCTGCGCCTCGACACGGCCACGGCCGCGCACCAGCAGGGGCAGCGCGGCGCCCGGCGCCCGGCATCCCCTGACCGTGCTGCTCCCGCGGCCTTCGACAACGCCGGCAGGGAGGCCTTCGCCTGCAACTACTGCCACCGCAAGTTCTTGAGCTCGCAGGCGCTCGGCGGCCACCAGAACGCGCACAAGCTCGAGCGCACCCTCGCCAAGCGCAGCCGCGACGTCCCCTCCGCAACCGTCGCCACGGCGACTGCTTCCTCTTCCACGGCCGCCCACAGCTGGCTCCACGCCGGCGGCGGGGAGCTCTGGGGGTACTCTGCTTCGGCTGCTGCCCCGGACTCCGCGACGATGGCGCCACTGATGAGCATGGGGATGGGCTGGGCTGGCACCGGCAGCACCGCAGAGGCCGCCGGGGAAGCGGTGCCGGAGGTCGACCTGTCGCTCAAGCTCTGACGAGCTAATTTAGCCAGCACTAGATTCCAGAGGCAATATGTGCAGCATGGATACGTCTAGCTTGTCAACAAGTACTACTTACTCCCTCCGTTCCCAAATATTTGTCTTTCTAGCCATCTCAAATAGACTACAACATACGGATGTATGTAGACATGTTTTAGAGTGTAGATTCACTCATTTTGCTCCGTATGTAGTCACTTGTTGAAATCTCTAGAAAGACAATTATTTAGGAACGGAGGGAGTACTAGGTAACTGTAGTTGTTGCATGCATGCACCTGGCGATTCGAGTTATATGCAATTGATTGTTTCAGCTCACCGTCTACGATATACAGGGCGCCATTATGTGTAACCTTAATTAGATTACTGGATAACACAAAGCAGCCCTCTGAATTTGCATGGTTTGTTGGTCTCATCTACATCAATAACAACTAGTAATAGGACGGATTTTTGTCTCTGGGTGCTCCACCCCCATATATGAACCTTAAATTCCAAAAAATACCGGGAAAATTCAAAAAGAAACTAGGATATTCAGATACCAAACCTGGGTGCCCAATCTACTCCCATGGGAAGTTCTGAGAAAAAAATGACATTCGTGGTATTCTCAGTAAAAAAGACAAAACATTTCTATGTTAAAACAAAATATTTGGGTGGATCATAGGTCGTACCGTATTTTCTTCGCCACCGATACATTCCTTGGTATTTTTTCACGAAAATTCACATGGGGGGTAGATTGGGCACCTAGGTTTCATATCCCAAGATTATTGATTTTTTTCTAATTTTCCTAGTATTTTTTTGAATTTGATATCATATAGGGAAGTGGAGCACCCAAGAGCTCCTGCATTTTGCTAATATGCTACTAGCACTACTTTATATACGTACATGTGAAAGACATCACTTGAACACTCTCCAGCCCAGTGCTACTACACCACATATAGGTGTACATTTATAGAAGTAGCTTCTTCAGCACCGCACCCTGTGTAGTGTAGTGTAGTGTGTACGTGTATGTCAGTTACTTTGACGTGAGGCTTCTCGTCCATGGGGTTATTTCTTGGAAGTTGCTTGCTTGGCCGAACGACAGCCATTTTCTCACCAGTTAACCCCGAACGGCAAAGACATTGCTTTGCCGCCGTGTCACTGCTCCCCTGCCTATTACACCACCTAGCCTAGCTGCTACACACATACCCCCCATGATCTGACTAGACGTTTAGTCACCAAACGCCCAACTCGTCAAGGGTTCTAGCTTTCGCCTTAATCACCTAACGCATCTTTTCAGTCTCGCCGTTTTCGATCGGGCGGCGGACACGAAATGAGTCCCATCTCTAAATCTCCGCCAACGACACGGTTAATTTGATCTGCATATATATAGGTCGAAGTTTTCTCGCAAAAAAAGGGGTCGAAGTTTATTTTGCCAAGCTCGAAATGAATGAGATCTTAGCTCTAAAGCTTGATCAGATGGCTATGGCGATGAAAGAACATAAATTATGACATTGATGTTTTGTTCTTTGGAGGCAAACATTGGATTTCCAAGCAAGATTGATTGAGTTGTCGATTGTTTCCATGTGGTTAATTTGCAAAGTTGCTCTGCTACGACAGTGATGGTGCGTGCACGACTAGTACTGGCTAATTAATCATCCTGAGAAGTACTATCATGAATATATGCTGAGATCTGCGAAGAAATGGTGTAGTGTGTGTTGGTGGGCCATGCTCCAAAATGAGCTAAGGCAGGCAGTATAGCTCCTGCTGAACAACCCCTCCCAGTCCTAATCAAGCTTTGCCTGGTTAGCATATGGCTAACAAAAAGTAACACATGAAAACGATATGGCACACACAAACCCTTCTGTTCTGAGCAAGACCCCAAATCTATCTGCCTCTGCCTTAATTATATACATGATCTAGAATAAAAACCTGTCTGACATATTTATCTTTTTTTGGAGGAATCTAATTTATTTACCTCTGGAAATTGACAACGCTTCCCCGGATTAGCCTTTTTTTTGTGGGAGTAGCATTGTTTTTTATTTATTTATTGACGAAGCGGAAGTAGCATTGGCTTTTCAAGCAAGCTTTACTGATAAATCGATCATTATCTTCAAGTAGTTTGAGAAGTTGCTATGCTATGACAGGAATGGTACGTACAGCTTGCCTGTGGTGGCTAATTGATTGTGATCATGACAAGTACTATCATGCTGAGATGAAGACAACTAAACAATAATACAGTTATGTGTATTCCAGGTGGGCCATGCTCTAAACTAAGCTAAGATATACTGCTAGCTCCTCCTGCTGAAAAATCTCAGACCTAAGATTGCTAGCATGTGACTAACACAGACACAAGAAAGGCCAAACGGCACCCTCAGCTGACCGCTTCAGAGGAAGAGTCCGAGTTTATCAGTAAGTCTTTCAGCAATATCTGGAACAAACACCTAGCCATTTGTACATGTCCACACATCTATGAGTAGTAGGAGTACCCAATTACTCCCTCCGCCCCATAACATAAAAGTGTTTTTTACAATAGTATAGTGTTAAAAACGCACTTATATTATGAGACAGAGGACACCAGTGTCTAAAATATTTTTTTATATTATGGAACGAAGGGAGTAGCTAGCTAGTTACTCCAGTGGCTAGCCAAACTCCTCCAATATTACGCAGCCGCATCACCCAAATTAACTAACTTGGCTAATTAAGCACTCAATGTACTCAATAATTCCCTCGGACTAGCTTATACCTACCAAGGCAAGTTACGGTTTTGTGCATCGACTGATGGAGAGGCCCGATCTTTTCCTTAAAACATAAAAAGAAAACCTAGCTAGCAAAGCACAATAATTAATACCCAACTATATATAATTGGCTCAATTAGTTTGTTTCTTTCAAACGTCTATGTTGATAAAATATGGTGGAATGTGCATGTCACATTTTCTCCATACTCTCTTTAAACTTCTTCTATACATATACATGATATACTCCACTTAAAGGTGCAGTGTTTGCAGTGTACTATATGTGTACTCTCGCCTTACTAAAATTAGGGCCAACTAGAAATCCAACCGATCTTGGCCAAACAATACCATATATAATGTTTGTCATGACTTCTATTCTTATGTATTTAACCCCATCTCCATGAAGAGTCCGATTCCTTCCATACATTCTTAGAAGTTTTGGTCTAATTAATTTGTTTCCTTGAGACCATTTGTGAGTCTTGCTAGGGCTTGACCAAACAAAGCTCTAATAAGCATGGCACCTTTTGTACAAACTCCTTTTTAACTTCCTAAAAAAATCACATGTAGCGTACGTGCTACTAGGGCCGTATGCATCATCACTTCACTAAAACCGAAGCGGAAAACCGGTATTTTACAACCAAGTTTGGTGAAACCGGGTCTAATAATAACTTCTACTCAAACTCTCTTTACATGTATTCGACTCTCTCTCTCTCTCTCTCTCTCTCTCTCTCTCTCTCTCCTTTTCAAGTTTGCAGTACTTGCAAGTAGTGGGGCAGCCCGACTGTGGCACATGCATCTCACTTGACCTGTAAACAAACAAGCGTGGATGGATGATGCATGTGATGAGCTAGCTCACCGACGCAAGCATGCACACTATTGAGGAAACGTCGTCGCCTCACTTGACTGTAAACAACCAGTACGCATGCATGTGCTCGCCGAACCGTCCGTTGATTTCTCTTCCACGCTCGGCAATCGGCAGGCGGCGTCAGGAGATATCTTGGGAGGCCCCGTCCTGTCTCACCAAATGGTTCTTCGTAGAGTATATTTTTTTACCCGCCTCGCAAATTCCAAAACCATACATATCTCTGTCTATCTAAAAACAAGCTATGTTCTTTTTTCTTGAACTCACGAAAAAAGGCTATGTTCTATACATACACACCAAAAAAGTGGCTATGTTCTACATATACACAACACGGCAAACGGAGAGATACCGAGAAAGAAAAGTTTCTATAATTTTCCCTTTTCACTTCTGCTTCGGTACACCCCCCTAAACACAAGGACGGCTCAGATTAGCCGATACCTCTTCATAAAGAAGGGCATAATAGTCATATTTTATAAACTCTTCACGTATATGCTGAACCATTTTTTTTTTGAGAAACACGTATATGCTGTACATGAAGGGACGTCAACACCCTGCCGCGCTGGGCTAGCCCATTCAGCCTTTTTTTTTAAACCGCAAAAATTGGTGCTTGCTGCAGGATTCGAACCTACGTCTTCCAAGGATTAGCACAGCCGCACTAACCAACTAGCCAACCTGACGTCGGGTGTTAAGTAAAATTTTTAATGCTTAAAATAGAACACTGGGAAAGCGCATCATTTTTGTTTGGTATTTTCCTTTTCTTTTTGTTTCTTCAATGCGAGAACTTATACAATTCGTGATTTTTTAGAAAATGAAGACAAAATTTAAAATTCTAGAATTTTTCTTCCAAATCAGAGAACTTTTTTTCAAAATTGATCATTTTTCTTAACAAATTCGTGAACTATTTCGCAAATTGGCGATTTCTTTTGAAAATTGTTCAACTTTTTTTAAATTGACAAACTTTGTTTCTAAATCAATGATTTTTTTCAAATCAATGCACTTTTCTTTGAAATCGATAAACTTATTTTGAATTTTGATGAACTTTTTCAAAATCAATAAAAGAAACAAAAACAAATTAATATAAAACCCATGTAAAACCAAAGAAAAACCAGCCCGGTTGAAAAGGAAAACCAGTGTCTTTCTTTTTAGCGTTATATTTGATGCACTACAAAAGAAGGTAAAAGAAAAGCTTAGACCATGATCAACAAAGGTGTTCGAGTAGGCGAGATGGTTCAAATCTAAGAGCACGTCGTTTTCCGACATCCTTGAAATGGCACCAATTATTTTTTTCATGCCTTGTATGACCAATTCAAGGCACCATGCCAACTTGGTTTGGTTTTCGACAAGTTTTGCATTTTTCAAGGGTTTCTCCGTAAAAAAAAGCCTGATAAATGGGCGGACGTGTCACAACTTGCATACAGTGTCATGAATCGTTCAAACCTGGCATGGATGACTACCATGGTCATGCCTACCTGCTTGAAAAGGTTGGGGTCATTTTAAGAATGTCCAAAAGTAGACCATGTTTAATGGAGGATGTTCGGGTTGGCTAGAACACTCTACCTGAGGGTACAGTGTTTCTCAACATCCTTCAAATGGCCTAATTTTTCCCACCTCCTTCTATGATCAAATCAAGGCACCATGTCAAGCTATTTAATTTTTTGATAATTCTTGCATTTTCTAGAGTTTTCTCGGAGAAAACTGGCTGATAAATGGCCGGACGTGACACAACATGCATATGATGTGGGAAATTCATTCAAAACTAGACCATGTCCATATTTTTCTATTTTTTCTGGAATTCCAAATTTGTTACTGTTTTTCAAAAAAAAATCTTCATGTTTACATTTTATTCTTTTATAAAAAAAACTGTTCGTGTTTTGACATTCTGAGCAAGTTTGAAACGCATGATTTTTTTTAAATTTATGTACAATTTTTAAAAAATAAATATTAGTATTTTATGAACAAAACAGGAAAACTAGAAACCCTAACGAAAACCGTGCAAAAAAAAAGAAACATAAACCAAAGAGTGAAGGTGCTTTTTTTTTCCTTGGCGTTATCTCTCTAGAACAAGAAGAAGAAAACATGTGTAGTAGTAAGATCAGATATGCTAGCCCAGTTGGTTTGGGCGGGCTATAGTTCGAATCCTGAAGAGGACATTCATTTTTTGATGATAACTAAAAAGCTCATGTGAGGGCTGTTCGCCGGGCATTATACGAACCTACAGTGTATATGTAGAAACGTGAGTATAATTTGTGAAAAGTCCATACTACCCTTTATACGTTTTGTGAGGGGGGGTGTACTGAAGCTCTTTTTTTTCATCGCCACATTTTTTCGGGTGCTATCTTATTTTGAATATCACAACTAAATGGAGGTGTTTTCTCATGGACCTCTACAAATTCTTGATGTATTTCCACAAATACATTTTTTCATTTTTGTAGTTGTTGCATGGGTGTGTCTTGTCTAACTAGCCAGCTGATTACTTCGACGTGACGTCCGGTTTCTTGGAAGTTGCTTGATCTGTTTCAAGAGAGCACCTTTGTTCCCTAGCTAGCTCCTCCCTCCCTCAGTCCCTCTCATATTAATTATCGTTGAAATGGATGTATAGTAGCTAACCCCTAATAACAAAAACATTGTTTTGCCACCCCGTAGCTGCCTAGCTATACACATGTGGAGAGAGACCGAGTCTTTCATACATAAAAGCCTTTGTCCATAAGTTAATTTCCACGAGCTGCAGCCTCATAAGTTTAGCAAGTTCGACTCAGAAAACTTCCGCTCCGTGGTATAATCCGGATGAAAAATTGTTAAATGGGCTAGTTGGTGTGAAGCAAATAGAGGATAAATACTCGAATAATCCTCTCAAAAACTAACTGATACGTCCATAATTTTTATGTGGTTTGCAATGTTAATAATTCTGCTATGACAACGATGGTATACAAGTGGTAGTGGCCAATCAGTTAAGTTGTGACAATGACAAGTACTATCATGCATGGAGTTGACGAAGACAATGGTGTAATAATGTGTGTTGGTGGGCTATATGCTCTAAACTAAGCTAAGGCATGCAGTTGCTCCTCCTGCTGAACAATCCCTCCCAGTCCTAGTTAAGCTAGCCTGGCTTAGCATGTGACTAACACAAACCCAGCAAAAGCGACATGTAGTCACACTCAACTGTCAACTCATTGGTTCCCGGCAAGTGTACAATATTATCTGTCTATCCTTTTGCATGAGTTTCGGAATAAAACTCTATCTATCTGTGTTCACACATCTCTATGAGTAGCTAGTACACTTTAGCTATAGCTAGCTTGCTAATTTGCTCCAATGTTAGCTAGGCAGCCGCGTCTCCCGAACTAATCAAACCACTTAGCGTACTCAATAGTCATTTTTCTAAGATTGACGTAATTGACCTTCTCTATAATTGATGGGCAATTATAACCGTTAAGTACTTACTTTGTTTCCTTATGATGTGGAGGCTTGATCAAATAGGGCTTGATGTGCATGTCGCCTTCTGTTTGGACTATCTTTTAAGTTCTTACATAATGCTTTTCGTAGTTGCTTTTAAAGATTTAGATGCTTTCTACGACTTTGATTCCAATTCTCTAACTTCCTCTCGATGAAAAGTTTCCTTCGATGTGAATATTCATAAAACCCTCGGCTTAACTAACTAATTTGTCTCCTTAAATAAGATCATTTGTGGGGCCGGGGCTTAGACAAATAGGGCTCCTATGAGCAAGGCGCCTTCTGCTGGAACTCTCTTTACTTTCTTCTTTCCTAAAAAAAAACAAAGTGCACCACCCACGCTTCCTTTAGCAAAGCGGAAGTACTCTGCGGCCGACACTCTCTGCCCGATTTTGAGACGACGCGTGATCCTACGGCCGTGTGACAATTACTCCTACCCATGCATGATTGGATCCATAGCATCGTCCGAGCTGTGTCATCCGTCTAGCAGCACTCTTAGAGCATGTACAATGGAGGCAACACTTAGGTGCTGCCCCATGCTCCACATGTGCACGAACCGGCGAGGCCGTGACCCCAAGCTGCCATCGTTGCTGAGCACTTTTTCCATCTCTCGTCAGCGTTTTCACTGCTCTGTTTCCCAGAATGAGAAGATCGTGAGCAGCACATCTCACTTGCTTGCTTTTCCCCTTGCTTTTATACCTTTCTCAGCCGAGGAATCTGGTTCTTCTGCAGGATGCTGCTTTGGCCTGCAAGCAACATGCTGGACCATCCGAACCTACGTGGATAGCGGGGCATCACTCCACGGTGGAGGATTGGCCATGCCCTTAGGAAAGAGAGGATGACGTTAGTTATTATCACATACGTCCAAGCGGAGCAGTGCAAGTGTGGTATGGTACACCTCACTTGATTTGCGGACATGCACGATGCATATGATTGAGGATACAATACAATGATGACGAATTAAGCTGGCAGGATGCGGATGGATGACGACAACTAAACGTCGTGACATCAACCGTGAATGTACACCCAAGATATGTGAAAATGACAGGATGTAGCTCGCGGGACTGGGACCCTGATGAAATGGTCGATGATTACGTGAGGGCCAGGTGCCCCGCCCAGATATCCCAACTCCCCCATGCCATGCATCGTTTTTGGCCAGCCGCAGTTTCTCGAGCTAGCTAGTACATGTCATCTTGAGTTGATGTTCAGCCCAAAGTGTGCACCTTTCATCTGTCGCAGAGCATCATTCATGACTCAGACGCAACACGTACGATTACATACGTACTTTGCGGTTTGCGCTAGCACATGCATGAAGCATGGTGAACATGTATACATCGGCCAAACGCATGCATGATCAGCCGACAAGATATGTTGAACATTGGCAGATGCACCACGTAGGGTACGTACGTTCGCACGCACGCGACTCTCCTTTACTGTCTGCCGCTTTTCTTTTTCATGGCATTTGGATCTTCTTTCAGATCCAGTTGTGTATAGTAAGTATTTGTTTGCTTCTGATGCAATTATATATTTTTCCAAAAAAACAAACAGAGAGAGAAGAAGTTGTGCACTGCACTGCACTGGGAACTGGTTGATGCATGCCTACACTGCACTGCACAGAGCCGGCCCGGCCCGGCCAGTCGGAACCCTGGTCTGCCGGGGCCACTCCTCCTCTTTATATACCACCGGCGGTCACGATCGCTCGCTCACATCACCGCCCCGCGCCACTGTTTCCTCCTCCTTGGTCTTCTTCTTCCTGCTCCACAGTCCACATAAACGCCCCGGCCGTCGACCATGGAGAGAGAGGCAGAGGCGCGCCACCAGCTGCTGCTCCACGGCGTGAGCCTGGACCTGCGTCTCGACACGGTCACCCACCAGCGCGGCGGCCCGCGCCCGGCGTCCCCCGCTGCTCCCGCGGCGCTCGACAACGTCGGCAGGGAGGCCTTCGCCTGCAACTACTGCCACCGCAAGTTCTTGAGCTCGCAGGCGCTCGGCGGCCACCAGAACGCGCACAAGCTCGAGCGCACCCTCGCCAAGCGCAGCCGCGACGTCCCCTCCGCAACCGTCGCCACGGCGACTGCTTCCTCTTCCACGGCCGCCCACAGCTGGCTCCACGCCGGCGGCGGGGAGCTCTGGGGGTACTCTGCTTCGGCCGCTGCTCCGGACTCCGCGACGATGGCGCCACTGATGAGCATGGGGATGGGCTGGGCTGGCACCGGCAGCACCGCAGAGGCCGCCGGGGAAGCGGTGCCGGAGGTCGACCTGTCGCTCAAGCTCTGACGAGCTAATTTAGCCAGCACTAGATTCCAGAAGCAAATGTGCATGGACAATCGATACGTCTAGCTTGTCAACAGCAAGTACCCCTAGGTAGTACTGGTGCTTAATTAGTTGTTGCATGCATGCACCTGACGACTGATTATTATTCGGGGTATAGCTATGCAGTTGATTGTTTCAGCTCACCCATCTATATATGCTGCTGGGATTTCCTGATATATATATATATATATATATATATATATATATATATATATATATATGTACTGGTGCTTAACTAGATTACTGGATAACAAATCACACAAGCCCTCTGAATTTACTATATCAATCGGTCCATCTATCTAAGAAACAACTAATGCGCACTATGTACGCCTACATGTTAAAGACATCACTTGCCCAGTGCTATTACACCACATATAGAAGTACTCAGTGTGTAGCTTCTTTAGCACCTCAGTGTGTACGTGCCTGTCGTTACTTTGACGTGAGGTCCGGTTCTTGTCCATAGAGTTATTTCTTGGAAGTTGCGTGCTAAGCTTTACGACGGCCATTTCCACCAGCTAACCCCTAACGGCAAAGACATTGCTTTGCCGCCGTGTCACTGCTCCCTGCCTATTACAACACCTAGCCTAGCCTAGCTGCTACACAGATCAGATATCCCCCAGGATCTGACTAGACATTTAGTCACCCAACACCCAACTCGTCAATACTTGATTCTAAAGCTTGAGAAGTTGGTTCTAAAGCTTGATCTTATGGCTATGACAGCGATGAAAGTCCACAAATTACGACATTGGTGTTTTTTGTCTTGGTGACAAACATTGGATTTCCATGCAAGATTGATTGGCGTTTGTCGATCGTTTCAATGTGGTTAATTTGCAAAGTTGTTCTGCTATGACAGCGATGGTGCGTGCACGACTAGTACTGGCTAGTTAATCATCCTGAGAAGTACTATCATGAATATATGCTGAGATCTGCGAAGACAATGGTGTAGTGTGTGTTGGTGGTGGTGGGCCATGCTCCAAAATGAGCTAAGGCAGGCAGTATAGCTCCTGCTGAACAACCCCTCCCAGTCCTAATCAAGATTTGCCTGGTTAGCATGTGACTAACAGAAAGTAACACATGAAAACGATATGGCACACACAGGGGCGGAGCCAGGATTTGGGCATGAGGAGGGCGAGCAAGATAATAATCGTTCTAGAGACAGAATATCTCAAAACTGGGCCAAGATTCCTCTTATATCTTGTGCTTCCAATTCTACTTCGTTCTGAAATGTCTAGTGATGCCACAATATGCTGCATCTGTTTGCATAGCAACTGCATTGGGATCGGAACTATCATCTACAATAGGTTGATCCTCAAGTGGATTTGCCTGTCTAGTAATATTTGAGCGGCTTGAAAACTGAATCTATTTTTTAGTTTATTCTTCCTCCTTACCCTTCAATTATTGAAACATTAAGCAATGAGTGAAACTAGATTTATAAATCACAATCTTACTGCATCTAATTAGCATTGCTAATTAGTAACTTACCTTTAGTTCAAAGAAAGTATAGTCGTGATTCATAAAGATTCAATAGTGACGGACCTTAATTCCTTGAAGTTAACCTGTGGATGTATGATGGCGGCCGGTGAAGTAGACAAGGAGCCATGTCTCTCTCGTGGATTCAGTTACTGCTGGAGTGGAGTATTGGACTGCCCTCTGCGGCTCATCCCCGATAACAGCGGTAGCGGCAAGAGGCGACGGGCACGGCGCAGGATCTTCCGTCCGGCACCACCAGACCTAGAAGCCACGAACGTAATTACGGGAAGGATCGGAAGTTTTCCTACTTGACCCAAGGGCTGCACATAATCCATTTTTTCTGATGCGTGCGTACAACTAGCGATTAAGTTATGCTTTTTCTCATATTGGGCCTTTGGGCTGGAAAGTTGCGACATCATCAGCATGATTAAATGGTAGTACTGCCTGTAACGAAACACACACAAACCTTTTTGTTCTGAGTAAGGCCCCAAATCTATCTGCCTACCTTAATTATATGTATGATTTAGAATAAAAATCTGTGTGATCTATTTATCTTTTTTTTTTGCACGGATCTAACTTATTTACCTCAGAAATTGACAACGCCTCCCAGATTAGCCTTTTTCTGACTGAGACCAAGTCTCAGTTGAGTGACGTCAGCATAGCTGTGGTGCTACGATCGGCACTGCTAGATACTGCAAACGACGATGAAAAATGTTGCGACGGTACTGCAAGCAACAAATGCTACAACCGTTAACGGAGGATGGTGCGACTGGTGAGATGACGTGCGACAACCGACTTTTAGCAAAATGTTGCAAGGTCAACTGAGACTTGGTTAAATCTTAGTTGACTGACTTTTAGCAAACCTGTTTTCATTTATGTTTTGCCAAAACAGAAGTAGTATTGGCTTTTCAAGCAAGCTTTGCTGACAAATTGATCATTATCTTGAAGTAGTTGGAGAGGTTGCTATGCTATGATAGCAATGGTACACAGCTAGCCTGTGGTGGTTAATTGAATGTGATCATGAAAAGTACTATCATGTTGCGATGAAGACAACTAAACAATCTTGTGGCTAACACAAACACAAGAAAGGCGATTGATACGGCACGCTCAACTCATCGCCTCAGGGGAAGAGCCCAAGTTTATATGTAAGTGTATCAGCAATATCTGGAACAAACATCTAGCCATCTGTATATGTTCACACATCTATGAGTAGTAGGAGTACCCAATTAGCTAGCTAGTTACTCCAATATTAGGCAGCCGCATCAACCAAACTAACTAACTTGGATATTTAAGCACTCTATGTACTCAATAATTCCCTCTGACTAGCATATATACCTACCAAGGCAAGTTATGATTGTGTGCATCGATTGATGCAGAGGCCTGACATTTTCCTTCAAATAGAAAAGGAAGACCTAGGTAGCAAAGCACAATAATTAATACCCAACTATATATAATCGGCTCAATTAGTTTATTTCCTTCATACACCTATGTTGAGAAAATATGGTGGAATGTGCATGGCGCATTTTCTCTAAACTCTCTTTAAACTTGCTCTTATACATATACTATGTGTACTCTCGCCTCACTAAAATTAGAGCCAACTAGAATTCCAACCGATCTTGGCCAAACAATACCACATATAATGTGCGTCATGACTTCTATTCTTATGTATTTAACCCCCTCTCGGTGAAGAATCCGATTCCTTCCACACATTCTTAGAAGTTTCGGTCTAATAATTTTTTTCCTTCAGACTATTGTGAAGCATGCTAGGGCTTGACCAAAGGAGGCTCTAATAAGCATGGAGCCTTTTAAAAAATCACATCTAGCATGCTATTAGGACCGTATGCATCATCACTTCACTAAAACCGGGGCGGAAAACCGGTACCATACAACCAAGTTTGGTGAAACCGGTTCTAATTGTTCTTCTCTCTCTCTCTCTCTCTCTCTCTCTCTCTCTCAAGTTAAAGTTGGCAGTACTTGCAAGTACTGCTGGGGAGTCCAACTGTGGCACATGCACGTCACTTGATTTGCAAACAGACAAAGCAAGGATGATGCATGCATGTGATGAGCTAGCTTACCGACGCATCCATACTACGGAGGAAACACTCGGCCCTCACCTGACTTGTAAACAAACAGTACGCATGCATGTGATCGCCGAACCGTCCGTTGATTTCTCTTCCATGCTCGGCAGTCGGCAGGCGGCGTCAGGAGATATCTTGGAGGCCCCTTCCTGTCTAGACCAAATGGTTCTTCGTAGAATTTATTTTTTAGCCTCTCACAAATTCCAAAACCATACATGATACATATCTCTGTCTATCTGAAAAAGGCACTGTTTTACATGTACACTGAGTATTCAGATTCAGCAGCACTAGGTTCTTTGTCGAGAAAAGAAATGTTTCTTTAATTTTCCTTTTCTCATTGCCACATTTTTTTGGGTGCTATCTTTTCTTGAATCTCACAACTACATGCAGGTGTTTTCTCATGGACCTCTACAAATTCTTACTGTATTTCCACGTGCACATATACATCTTTACATTTTATTTTATTTTTGCGTGGGCACGTCTTGTCTAGCTAGCTAGCTCGTTACTACGACGTGAGGTCCGCTCGGTTTCTTGCAAGTTGCTTGATCTGCTAATGGAGAGCACCTTTGGTCCCTACCAGCATCTACAGCCGGACCTCTCAAACCCGTCTCATACACCCGGACAGGCCACTCGGTCACTGCCCGGCTATTTAAGTCGACCGGCGGCATCGATACCCTACCATCCGTCCATATTTTCCTACTTCTATCCGTCGCCGCCGCCTAGGGATGAAAACGACGCGGAAACGGACGGAACTGGATGCTACCATATTTGTTTTCATATTTTTTTACAGATGCGGAAACGAATACAGAAACCCCAAAAACGAATACGAAAACAAATACTACCAGAAACAAACATGAAGCGAATACAGAGCTGACACAAAAAAAAACAGTTTGTTGACCAGAACTTAAAACCCCCTTGAATCATAGAGAAATATGAAAAAAAAACCAAATGTATGAAATTGTTAACTTGAATACAAAATAATATGGTTGTGTTAGCAACATAGGATAGTATTGTAGTAGTACATGACAATTCCGTATAGAGTCTAGTTGAGTACGTATGTGATAGTAAAAGTTGGTCCTCAAATCATCCATTCTACTCATTGTGTCATTGTGTTTTGTTTGGTAGTTGGCCTTCAAAGCAGCCATAGGCCTATAGTAGAAATGGGAATTTTATATTTACATAAACAGAAAGTTCCGTTTCCATGTCTGTTCCACCAGAAAACACCGTTTCGTTTTTGTTTCCGTTTCCGCATAAAAATTTTCATTTCCATTTCCGTTTTACAAATTTCCATTTCCGTTTTCATATTTCCTCTCCTTTTCATTTTTCCATCGGAAAGGCAGAAACTTTCCACTCCATTTTCATCCCAACCGCCGCCACTTTTTACTCCACCCGTCCGCCTAGTGGCCATGCCCCCACGCCGCCGGGTGAGGAGCGAGCCATTTCTGACGCCGGAGCGCCGGCTCGAGCTCCTTGAGCAGATCCGGGCTAGGCGCGAAGCCCGGATCACTGCAGGGATACCTCCGGATGCAGTGAACTCGGAGGAGAAGTTGGAGGAGGAGGAGGAGATGGCGGTGGAGGAGGAGGACAAGACGGAGGAGAAGAATGTGGGAGACGCTGGCGACAGGGATCTACAGGCGGAGCAACCGGCCATCCTCGATTTCCTCCGGTCGGAGTCAGCTGCGGAGGCAAGGTGCCGTCGCTGGCATCCGATGGAGGCGCAAGAGGTCCTGGAAGAGGCAGAGATGTTCGCCTACATGGATGAGGTCGAGAAGCAAGAGGATGAGCCGGAGCCCTCCTACCCGCACGTCCAGCCGGCGCCCGGCACCCTCGTCGTGGACATCTCCGACAACAAAGAGTAGCTAGGGTAGTACGTAGATGTAGTATGTAGGATTTTCTGCATGCTTCATATGGATCTAGGGGATGAAATATGAGAGAGGTGGATGCAAAGTGGCTAATTTGAGGGGTGCTCGGTCAATGCCCGCGGCCATGCCCGGGCGCGTCCGCGGGCGTTTGAGGGGCCGGATTTGCCAAGTCCGGCTGTAGATGCTCTAAGAGCATCTATAGCCGGACCTCTCGAACCCGCCTCATACACTTGGGCGGGCCGCCCGTTCACTGTCCGGTCATGATCTTTTGACCGAGACGGGCCCCTGATGACCCACAAGTATAGTAAGTAAGAGTGTCGAACCCAACGAGGAGCAGAAGGAAATGATAAGCGGTTTTTAGTAAGGTTTTCTCTGCAAGCACTGAAATAGTAGGTGATAGATAGTTTTGTGATAAGATAAATAGTAACGAGCAAAAAGTAAATAAAGTAAATAAAGTGCAGCAAGGTGGACCAATCCTTTATGTAGCAAAGGATAAGCCTGGACAAATTCTAATAATGAAGAAGGAGCTCCCGAGGACACATTGGGAATTATCGTCAAGCTAGTTTTCATCACGTTCATAAGATTCGCGTTCGGTACTTTGATAATTTGATATGTGGGTGGACCGGTACTTGGGTACTGTCCTAACTTGGACAAGCATCCCACTTATGATTAACCCCTATTGCAAGCATCCGCAACTAAAAAAGGAGTATTAAGGTAAACCTAACCACAACATTAAACATATGGGTCCATATCAACCCCTAACGAAGCAACACATAAACTAGGGTTTAAGCTTCTGTCACTCTAGCAACCCATCATCTACTTATTACTTCCCTATGCCTTCCTCTAGGCCCAAATAATGGTGAAGTGTCATGTAGTCGACGTTCGCATAACACCACTAGAGGAAAGACAACACACATCTCATCAAAATATCGAACGAATACCAAATTCACATGACTACTAATAGCAAGACTTCACCCATGTCCTCAGGAACAAACGTAACTACTCACAAAGCATATTCATGTTCATAATCAGAGGATTAATAATATGCATTAAGGATCTGAACATATGATCTTCCACCAAGTAAACCAATTAGCATCAACTACAAGGAGTAATCAACACTACTAGCAACCCTCAGGTACCAATTTGTGGTTTTGATACAAGATTGGATACAAGAGATGAACTAGGGTTTTGAGAGGAGATGGTGCTGGTGAAGATGTTGATGGAGATTAACCCCCTCTCGATGAGAGGATCGTTGGTGATGACGTTGGTGATGATTTCCCCCTCCCGGAGGGAAGTGTCCCCAGTAGAACAGCTCCGCCAGAGCCCTAGATTGATTCCGCCAAGGTTTCGCCTCGTGGCGGCGGAGTTTCGTCCCGTAATCTTGCCCACGATTTTTTTTCAGGGTAAAAGTGATGATATAGCAGAAGATGGACGCCGGAGCCCCACCAGGGGGCCCAGGAGATAGGGGGCCGCGCCCTACAGGGGGGAGGGCGCCCTCCTGTCTCCTGGACAGGGTGTGGGCCCCCTGGCCTATTTCTTTTGCTCATAAATTCTTACTAAATCCAAAAGGTTGTTTCGTGGAGTTTCAGGACTTTTGGAGTTGTGCAGAATAGGTTTCCAATGTTTGCTCCTTTTCCAGCCAGAAATCCAGCTGCCGCATTCCCCCTCTTCATGGTAAACCTTGTAAAATAAGAGAGAATAGCCATAAGTATTGAGATATAATGTGTAATAACAGCCCATAATGCAATAAATATTGATATAAAAGCATGATGCAAAATGGACGTATCAGCCCCTCAAACGGCCCTCAAACGCCCGGGCTGACCGGCACCCCCCATATCCAGCACAAATATGGGGCGGATATGGGGGCGCCCGGGCTCGCCCGCCACGTCTGACCCGACAGCCCGACCCTACTCCAAATTGCACCAAATCCACCCCCTGAGCTACCGGATCCATTTGCTCTCTCTTCTCTTCTTCCTCCTTCGCGCCGTCCGGCTCGCCGTTCAGCCGCCGCGTGCACTCCGCAGTCGTTCGTGGCCTCTGCGCCGGTAGCTCCAGCAAAGCAGTCCTCTCTCTCGTCCTCGCCATGGGGGACTTCGTCTTTGGCCCGGACATCACCGCGGTACGTCCGGCAACTCCTCTGGCTTCGCCTTCTGCTCGATGTGTTCGACACATTGTCTGACCGGATGTTTTTTGTAATTTGGTTAGGGAAAACGATGGATTCCGATGCTTCGTCAGATGAAGAGTATGGACGGACGGAGCTTGACAAAATCATTCAAGATGAGTTCTTCGATTGCTCGGATTCGGACGAAGAAGTGGACATGATTATGCTCATGAGCATGCAAGAGGAGATGGACCACCAAGTGGAGCATACTCTCAACTTCAAGGGCTCAATCAAATGAAGAAGAATCATCAACTGGGATAGGGTGTCCGGAGCAAAGCTACTGTACAGAGACTATTGCTCCCATGCCTGCTTTCCCGGATGATCCATGGTTTCGTCGCCGTTTTCGCATGCGGAAACCATTGTTTTTCGTTATCGGCTTCTGCTTGAGGACAAGAGAGGTCTAAGCTTGGGGGAGTTGATACGTCCATTTTGCATCATGCTTTTATATTGATATTTATTGCATTTTGGGCTGTTATTACACGTTATGTCACGATACTTATGCCTATTCTCTCTTATTTTACAAGGTTTACGTGAAGAGGGAGAATGCCGGCAGCTGGAATTCTGGGTTGGAAAAGGAGCAAATATTAGAGACCTATTCTGCACAACTCCAAAAGTCCTAAAACTTCACGGAGGCATGTTTTGGGATTAATAGAAAATACTGGTGAAAGAATCAACCAGAGGGGCCCCACACCCTGGCCACGAGGGTGGGGGTGATACGTCTCCGTCGTATCTATAATTTTCGATTGTTCCATTCCAATATTATTCAACTTTCGTATACTTTTTAGCAATTTTTTATACTATTTTTGGGACTAACATATTGATCCAGTGCCCAGTGCCAGTTCCTGTTTGTTGCATGTTTTATGTTTTGCAGAATATCCATATCAAACGGAATCCAAACGGGATAAAAAAGGACGGAGCTTATTTTTGGAATATTTGGAAAATTCCAGAAGAAAAATCCACGCGAGACGGTGCCCGAGGTGGCCACGAGGCAGGGGTGCCCCCCTGCTCCCCCTGGGCGTGCCCCTGGCCCTCGTGGGCCACCCGTAAGGCGGTTGATGCCCTTCTTCGGCCGCCAGAAAGCTATTTTTTGGTTAAAAAATCACGGTGAAGGTTTTAATCCAATCGGAGTTACGGATCTTCATATATATACAAAACGGTGAAAGGGCAGCAGAGGAGAGCGCAGAAACAGGGAGAGACAGAGAGACATATCCAATCTCGGAGGGGATCTCGCCCCTCCCACGCCATGCAGACCATTGACCAGAGGGGAAACCCTTCTCCCATCTAGGGAGAAGGTCAAGGAAGAAGAAGAAGAAGGGGGGCTCTCTCCCCCTCGCTTCCGATGGCGCCGGCGTGCCACCGGGGGCCATCATCATCACCGCGATTTACACCAACACCTCCGCCATCTTCACCAGCATCTCCATCACCTTCCCCCCTCTATCTACAGCGGTCCACTCTCCCGCAACCCACTGTACCCTCTACTTGAACATGGTGCTTTATGCTTCATATTATTATCCAATGATGTGTTGCCATCATGTGATGTCTGAGTAGATTTTCGTTGTCCTATCGGTGGTTGATGAATTTCTATGATTGATTTAATTTGCTTGTGGTTATGTTGCTATCCTTTGGTGCCCATCATATGAGCGCGCGCGTGGATCACACCATAGGGTTAGTTGTATGTTGATAGGACTATGTATTGGAGGGCAAGGGTGACAGAAGCTTCAACCTAGCATAGAAATTCATGCATACGGGGTTGAAGGGGGACCAATATATCTTAATTCTATGGTTGGGTTTTACCTTAATGAACGTTAGTAGTTGCGGACGCTTGCTAATAGTTCCAATCATAAGTGCATAGAATTCCAAGTCAGGGATGACATGCTAGCAGTGGCCTCTCCCACATAATACTTGCTATCGGTCTAGTAAAGTAGTCAATTGCTTAAGGGACAATTTCGCAACTCCTACCACCACTTTTCCACACTCGCTATATTTACTTTATTGTTTCTTTATTTAAACAGCCCCTACTTTTTATTTACGTCCTCTTTATTATCTTGCAAACCTATCCAAAAACACCTACAAAGTACTTCTAGTTTCATACTTGTTCTAGGTAAAGCGAACGTCAAGCGCATGAGAGTTGTATCGGTGGTCGATAGAACTTGAGGAATATTTGTTCTACCTTTAGATCCTCGTTGGGTTCGACACTCTTACTTATCGAAGAGGCTACAATTGATCCCCTATACTTGTGGGTTATCAAGACCTTTTTCGGCGCCGCTGTCGGGAGCAATAGCGTGGGGTGAATATTCTCGTGTGCTTGTTTGCTTTATCACTAAGTAATTTTATTTGCTGTTCTTAGTTGTTTTCTATCCTTTGTTATGGGTAGGAAACATAAAATACCAAAAAAAATAGTTGTACCTACTGAACCAATGGTTGAAGAACCACTCAAAATCTATCACCTTCTTTGAAGCTTATTATCGGGATCATCTTCGATCCCTATGTGCTCGTGCTGAAACCCCAACTAGCTTAGTTGAGGGCAAATCTTTAGATGAGCATGCTTGTTATGTGCGACGCCGAATATCTGAAAAAGGGGAAATTCTATTGGGTCAAATTCATCGTTTGCAATGCTATGCTTGGAATTTATGTGAAATATATGATTTTACTTGTTGTTCTGAAAACCCTAAGAAACACCTTCCCTATCAATGTGAGTTTAGTGATAACGGAATCATAACTTCGTATGCTAAGGGTGTTTATAATTACTATGATGTTCAACAAATTGAAGAATTTGTTGCTTTTAAGGGTGCTTATGAAATTGCTTCTTTGATTGAAAAGTATGGTGCTACTCTTTACAAATCTGAAAATTTTGCCATGCTTAAATATTGCTATGATAATTATGTTTCTAATTCCTATGTTGAACCATATATTGAGGACTACTTGATACGTCTCCAACATATCTATAATTTTTGATTGTTCCATGCTATTATATTATGTGTTTTGGATGTTTTTGGGCTTTATTATCCACTTTTATATTATTTTTGGGACTAACAAATTGACCCAGAGCCTAGTGCCAGTTCCTGTTTTTTCCCTTGTTTCAGTGTTTCGAGGAAAAGGAATATCTAACGGAGTTGAAACGGAATGAAATCTTCTGGAGAAGTTACTTTTGGAAAGAAAGCAAACGGGGAGACTTGGAGTCCACGTCAAAGAAGCAACGAGGAAGCCACGAGGTAGGGGGGCGCGCCCTCCCCCCCAGGCACTCCCTCCACCCTCGTGGGCCCCTCGTGGCTCCCCTGACGTACTTCTTCCGCCTATATATATCCATATACTCTAAAAACTTTGGCGAACAGAATAGATCGGGAGTTCCGCCGCCGCAAGCCTCTGTAGCCACCAAAAACCTCTCAGGACCCTGTTCCGGCACCCTGCCGGAGGGGGGAACCCTCACCGGTGGCCATCTTCATCATCCCGGCGCTCTCCATGACGAGAAGGGAGTAGTTCACCCTCGGGGCTGAGGGTATGTACCAGTAGCTATGTGTTTGACCTCTCTCTCTCTCTCTCTCTCTCTCTCTCTCTCTCTCGTGTTCTTGATTTGGCACGATCTTGATGTATCATGAGCTTTGCTATTATAGTTGGATCTTATGTTTATTCTCCCCCTCTACTCTCTTGTAATGTATTGAGTTTTCCCCTTGAAGTAATCTTATCGGATTGAGTCTTTAATGACTTGAGAACACTTGATGTATGTCTTGCCGTGCGTATCTGTGGTGACAATGGGATATCACGTGATTCACTTGATGTATGTTTTGGTGATCAACTTATGGTTCCGCCCATGAACCTATGCATAGGGGTTGGCACACGTTTTCGTCTTGATTCTCCGGTAGAAACTTTGGGGCACTCTTTGAGGTTCTATGTGTTGGTTGAATAGATGAATCTGAGATTGTGTGATGCATATCGTATAATCATACCCACGGATACTTGAGGTGACATTGGAGTATCTAGGTGAAATTAGGGTTTTGGTTTATTTGTGTCTTAAGGTGTTATTCTAGTACGAACTCTAGGGCTGTTTGTGACACTTATAGGAATAGCCCAACGGATTGATTGGAAAGAATAACTTTGAGGTGGTTTCGTACCCTACCATAATCTCTTCGTTTGTTCTCCACTATTAGTGACTTTGGAGTGACTCTTTGTTGCATGTTGAGGGATATTTATATGATCCAATTATGTTATTATTGTTGAGAGAACTTGCACTAGTGAAAGTATGAACCCTAGGCCTTGTTTCCAAGCATTGCAATACCGTTTGTGCTCACTTTTATCATTAGTTACCTTGCTGTTTTTATATTTTCAGATTACAAAAACCTATATCTACCATCCATATTGCACTTGTATCACCATCTCTTCACCGAACTAGTGCACCTATACAATTTACCATTGTATTGGGTGTGTTGGGGACACAAGAGACTCTTTGTTATTTGGTTGCAGGGTTGCTTGAGAGAGACCATCTTCATCCTACGCGTCCCACGGATTGATAAACCTTAGGTCATCCACTTGAGGGAAATTTGCTACTGTCCTACAAACCTCTGCACTTGGAGGCCCAACAACATCTACAAGAAGAAGGTTGCGTAGTAGACATCAAGCTCTTTTCTGGCGCCGTTGCCGGGGAGGCTAGGTAAGCGGCAATCACATCCCGTCAACTAAGAAGTTTTCTGGCGCTGTTGCCGGGGAGGTGAGTGCTTGAAGGTATATCTTTAGATCTTGCAATCGAATCTTTTTGTTTCTTGTTTTAGCACTAGTTTAGTTTATAAAAGAAAACTACCAAAAAATGGAATTGAGCTTGTCTCATACGCTTCATCTTTTGAATATCTTTCGTGAGTATGATGGAAAGAAAAATTGTGCCAAAGTGTTAGAAGCGAATGCATTAAAAATTTTGGCACTAAATCTTTGAATGATGAGCATGATTGCAATGTTGTTAGTATGAACTCCTTGAATATCCATAGTACTAATGATAATTGCACTTGTCATGATGAAAATATCTCTTATAAGCATGTAGATTTTTGTGGAGTATATTAGGTTTGCAAGTACACGCCAAATAGGGAAGATAGATATTGCAAGAGGCATAAGTACTTGGAAACTAAATGGTTGCAGGAAAGGCTAAATGTGAGTGCTGAAAATTTAAAATATCTTTACCGTACTTGTGAACTTTGCAATGCACATGGTCATTTAAATATCAATTGCAAATTGTTTCATGATCGAATCGTGTCCAAAAATTGTGATGACTTGATTTCCCTTGCACATCATAATGAACTTAGTTTGCTTTTGGGTTATGAAGAAATGAAACGTCAAACTAAGCATATTCCAGAATATAACCTTGAGAAATTCCTCGATATTGATCTAGAAGAAATTTATATGTATTATGCGGTGAATTGCATTGAAAATTCTTATATTGCCAACTACATAAAGAAAAGAAAGCAAATATAGGATGAAGAGAATACTAACGAAAGGGAAGAGACTTCCCAATATTCTCCTATTATTTCTTATGATGAATCAGGTAATGAGGAGGAGCCTTCTATTCAGCCAATCTCATTAATAAGGAGCTCCAAAAAGAGGATTGAACCCACACATGATGTGGTGAAGAAGAAAAGAAAAAGGAAGAGAGGTAAAAAGGTATCTCTCCCAAATAATGTTGCTCCTATTATTGTTGTGCCTCATGAAAATGAATCAAAAATAACTATGGAAGATGATACACTTGATGATGATCTCGTTATGCCTATTGCTTGTGGTGATAATTATGATTGGGAAGATAATGGTACTTCATATGATCTTGAAAATCTTTTTTGGCACTTGCTTGGAAGAATATGATAATTGCTATACTATTGGTGCTATCCATACTATTAATGATGAGAGTGATTATGCTTATGATATGAAAAGGCCCAAGCTTGGGGATGCTATGTTTGATGAAGATTATGTTTTTGAAAATATATTTGCTGCAATTAATGTTTGTCCCAAGCTTGGGGATGCTACGTTTAATGAAGATGATATTTTTAGCCTCCCAAATTTTGATATGCAAAGTTGTTATGATGATAACATGCCTTCTACCTATGATGATTATATTGATGAAAGTGGGTTTGGAAGAGTGTCAACTCTAGGAAGTAATGATCCCACTATTTTGGAGGATGTTGAATCTTATAATATTTATGAAAGTGGATTTGGAGAGGTCATGACTTTATTTAGTGATGAGTCCACTATCTTGGAAGAGGTTTCAATCGATTATGATGAGAACAAAGTTGCTACTTATGATGATTATTGTGATGAAACTTATGCTATAAAAAGTAGTGATTATATTTATAAAACTTGTCATGATTATGATTACCCTTTTCTGAACATTACTCTTTTAATGTGGAAACAATTTATAGTATTCAAGTCTCTTATGAAACTCCCACTATTCGGAATGAAAAGAATTTTGCTTATGTGGAGAGTAGTAAAATTTCTATGCAAGTAGATCATGAAAAGAATGCTTTAGGTGCTGGTTATATTATTGAATTCATTCATTATGATACTGAAAATTATTATGAGAGAGGATCATATGCTTCTACATATTGCAATAATATCAAGTTTCCTCTCTATGTGCTTAAAATCTTGAAGTTATGCTTGTTTTACCTTCCTATGCAAGTTGATTCTTGTTCCCATAAGTTGTTTTCTCACAAAATCCCTATGCATAGGAAGTGGGTTAGACTTAAATGTGCTAGTCATATTCTTCATGATGCTCTCTTTATGTTTCAATTCTTACCTTTTATGTGAGCATCATTGAAATCATCACGCCTAGCTAGGGGCGTTAAACGATAGCGCTTGTTGGGAGGCAACCCAATTTTATTTTAGTTTCTTACTTTTTGGTTATTTTTAGTATTAAATAATCCATATAGATTCTGTTTAGATGTGGTTTTGTGTTTTAATTAGTGTTTGTGCGAAGTGGAACCTTTGGGAAGACTTGGGTGAAGTCTTTATGATCATGCTGTAAAAAACAGAAACTTTAGCGCTCACGAGATTAGCTAGAACTTTTTACTGGAAAGTGCTATTTAGTTGATTATTTTTGCAGATGATTACTAGAAAAATCCCTCAGGTCCACCAGTTTATTTTAGAATTTTTGGAGTTCCATAAGTTTACGTTAGTTATAGATTACTACAGACTGTTCTGTTTTTGACAGATTCTGTTTTCATTGTGTTGTTTGCTTATTTTGTTGACTCTATGGCTATTAAAATAGTTTACAAACCATAGAGAATTTGGAATACAGTATGTTTAACACCAATATAAATAAAGAATGAGTTCATTATAGTACCTTGAAGTGGTGTTTTGTTTTCTTTCGCTAACGGAGCTTACGAGTTTTCTGTTAAGTTTTGTGTTGTGAAGTTTTCAAGTTTTGGGTAAAGATTCGATGGACTATGGAATAAGGAGTGGCAAGAGCCTAAGCTTGGGGATGCCCAAGGCACCCCAAGGTAATATTTAAGGACAACCAAGAGCCTAAGCTTGGGGCATCCCCTCTTTCGTCTTTGTTCATCGGTAACTTTACTTGGAGCTATATTTTTATTCACCACATGATATGTGTTTTGCTTGGGGGTCATTTTATTTTCTTTAGCTTTGCTTGCTGTTTGAATAAAGTATCAAGATCTGAAATTCTTAAATGTTAGAGAGTCTTCACATATTTTTACAATTATAGAACTACTCATTGATCTTCACCTATATCTTTCAGAGTAGTTTGTTGTTTGCTCTAGTGCTTCACTTATATCTTAGCACAATGGTGGTTTTATTCTGAAGAAAAAGATGCACTCTCATGCTTCACTTGTATTATTTTGAGAGTCTTAAATAGCATGGTAATTTGCTTAAATAATCCTAATATTCTAGGTATTCAAGACTAGAAATAACTTTCTTATGAGTGTGTTGAATACTAAGAGAAGTTTGATGCTCGATAATTGTTTTGAGATATGGAGGTAATAATATCAAAGTCGTGCTACTTGAGTAGTTGTGAATTTGAGAAATGCTTGTGTTGAAGTTTGCAAGTCCCGTAGCATGCACGTATGGTAAACGTTATGTAACAAATTTGAAACATGAGGTGTTCTTTGATTGTCCTCCTTATGAGTGGCGGTCGGGGACGAGCAATGGTCTTTTCCTACCAATCTACCCCCCTAGGAGCATGCGCGTAGTGCTTTGGTTTTTGATGGCTTGTAGATTTTTGCAATAAGTATATGAGTTCTTTATGACTAACGTTGAGTCCATGGATTATACGCACTATCACCCTTCCATCATTGCTAGCCTCTTCGGTTCCGTGCATTGCCCTTTCTCACATTGATAGTTGGTGCAAACTTCGCCGGTGCATCCAAACCCCGTGATATGATACGCTCTTTCGCACATAAACCTCCTTATATCTTCCTCAAAATAGCCACCATACCTACCTATTATGGCATTTCCATAGCCATTCCGAGATATATTGCCATGCAACTTTCCACCATTCCGTTTATTATGACACGCTTCATCATTGTCATATTGCTTTGCATGATCATGTAGTTGACATTGTATTTGTGGCAAAGCCACTATGCATAATTTCCATACATGTCACTCTTGAATCATTGCATATCCCGGTATACCGCCGGAGGCATTCATATAGAGTCATACTTTGTTCTAGTATCGAGTTGTAATCGTTGAGTTGTAAATAAATAGAAGTGTGATGATCATCATTTTCTAGAGCATTGTCCCAAGTGAGGAATAAAAAAAATAAAAAAAGAGAAAGGCCATAAAAAAAGAGAAGGCCCAAAAAAAGAGAAAGGCCATAAAAAAAAGAGAAGGCCCAAAAAAATGAGAGAAAAAGAGAGAAGGGACAATGCTACTATCCTTTGCCACACTTGTGCTTCAAAGTAGCACCATAATCTTCATGATATAGAGTCTCTTGTTTTGTCACTTTCTTATACTAGTGGGAATTTTTCATTATAGAACTTGGCTTGTATATTCCAACAATGGGCCTCCAAGTGCCCTAGGTCTTCGTGAGCAAGCAAGTTGGATGCACACCCACTTAGTTTCTTTTGTTGACATTTCATACATTTATAGCTCTAGTGCATCCATTGCATGGCAATCCCTACTCCTCGCATTAACATCAATCGATGGGCATCTCCATAGCCCATTGATTAGCCTCGTTGATGTGAGATCTTCTCCTTTTTGTCTTCTCCACATAACCCCCATCATCAAATTCTATTCCACCCATAGTGCTATATCCATGGCTCGCGCTCATATATTGCGTGAAAGTTTATAGGTTTGAGATTACTAAAGTATGAAACAATTGCTTGGCTTGTCATCGGGATTGTGCATGATGAGAGCATTCTTGTGTGATGAAAATGGAGCATGACTAAACTATATGATTTTGTAGGGATAAACTTTCTTTGGCCATGTTATTTTGAGATGACATAATTGCTTTGTTAGTATGCTCGAAGTATTATTATTTTTATGTCAATATGAACTTTTATATTGAATCTTTCAGATCTGAATACTCATACCACAATTAAGAAGAATTACATTGAAATTATGCCAAGTAGCACTCCACATCAAAAATTATTTTTTTTATCATTTACCTACTCGAGGACGAGCAGGAATTAAGCTTGGGGATGCTGATACGTCTCCAACGTATCTATAATTTTTTTATTGTTCCATGCTATTATATTATGTGTTTTGGATGTTTTTGGGCTTTATTATCCACTTTTATATTATTTTTGGGACTAACCTATTGACCCAGAGCCCAGTGCCAGTTCATGTTTTTTCCTTTGTTTCAGTGTTTCGAGGAAAAGGAATATCAAACGGAGTCTAAACGAAATGAAATCTTCTGGAGAAGTTATTTTTGGAAGGAAAGCAACCGGGGAGACTTGGAGTCCACGTCAAAGAAGCAACGAGGAAGCCACGAGGTAGGGGCGCGCCCCCCCCAGGCGCGCCCTCCACCCTCATGGGCCCCTCGTGGGTCCCCTGACGTACTTCTTCCGCCTATACATATCCATATACCCTAAAAACTTCGAGGAACAGAATAGATCGGGAGTTCCGCCGCCGCAAGCCTCTGTAGCCACCAAAAACCTCTCGGGTCCCTATTCTGGCACCCTGCCGGAGGGGGGAACCCTCACCAGTGGCCATATTCATCATCCCGGCGCTCTCCATGACGAGGAGGGAGTAGTTCACCCTCGGGGCTGAGGGTATGCACCAATAGCTATGTGTTTGATCTCTCTCTCTCTCTCTCTCTCTCTCTCTCTCTCTCGTGTTCTTGATTTGGCACGATCTTGATGTATCGCGAGCTTTGCTATTATAGTTGGATCTTATGTTTCTTCTCCCCCTCTACTCTCTTGTAATGGATTGAGTTTTCCCCTTGAAGTAATATTATTGGATTGAGTCTTTAATGACTTGAGAACACTTGATGTATGTCTTGCCGTGCGTATCTGTGGTGACAATGGGATATCACGTGATTCACTTGATGTATGTTTTGTGATCAATGCTACCTCTTGAGCACTGCGTTGGATTTCCCCGAAGAGGAGAGGATGATGCAGCAAAGTAGCGTAACTATTTCCCTCAGTTTTTGAGAACCAAGGTATCAATCCAAGAGGAGGCCACGACAAGTCCCTCGTGACTGCACAAAACAATAGCTCCTCGCAACCAACGCGATTAGGGGTTGTCAATCCCTTCACGGTCACTTACTTAGAGTGAGATCTGATAGAGATGATAAATAATATTTTTGGTAATTTTGGTATAGAGATGCAAAGTGAAAAGTAAAAGGCAAAGTAAAAACAAATCAAGTATTAAAGTAATGGAGATTGATATGATGAGAATAGACCCGGGGGCCATAGGTTTCACTAGTGGCTTCTCTCAAGAGCATAAGTATTCTACAGTGGGTGAACAAATTACTGTTGAGCAATTGACAGAATTGAGCATAATTATGAGTATATCTAGGTATGATCATGTATATAGGCATCACGTCCGAGACAAGTAGACCGACTCCTGCCTGCATCTACTACTATTACTCCACTCATCGACCGCTATCCAAAGATGCATCTAGAGTATTAAGTTAAAAACAGAGTAACACCTTAAGCAAGATGACATGATGTAGAGGGATAAATTCATGCAATATGATAAAAACCCCATCTTGTTATCCTCGATGGCAACAATACAATACGTGCCTTGCTGCCCCTTCTGTCACTAGGAAAGGACACCGCAAGATTGAACCCAAAGCTAAGCACTTCTCCCATTGCAAGAACTACCAATCTAGTTGGCCAAACCAAACGGATAATTCAAAGAGACTTGCAAAGATAACCAATCATACATAAAAGAATTCAGAGAAGATTCAAATATTGTTCATAGATAATCTGGATCATAAACCCACAATTCATCGGTCTCAACAAACACACCGCAAAAAGAAGATTACATCGAATAGATCTCCACGAGAGAGGGGGAGAACATTGTATTGAGATCCAAAAAGAGAGAAGAAGCCATCTAGCTACTAGCTATGGACCCGAAGGTCTGAAGTAAACTACTCACATTTCATCGGAGGGGCTATGGTAATGATGTAGAAGCCCTCCGTGGTGGATGCCCCCTCCGACGGAGCTCCGGAACAGGCCCCAAGTTGGGATCTCGTGGATACAGGAAGTTGCGGCGGTGGAAATAGGTTTTTGGCTCCTGTTCTGATTGTTTGGGGGTACGTAGGTATATATAGGAGGAAGGAGTACGTCGGTGGAGCAACAGGGGGTCCACGAGGCAGGGGGCGTGCCCTAGGGGGGGCGTGCCCCCCACCCTCGTGACCTCCTCTTTTGTTCCTTGGACTAGGGTCCAAGTCTCCTTGATCACGTTCGGTGAGAAAATCACGTTCCCGAAGGTTTCATTCAGTTTGGACTCCGTTTGATATTCCGTTTCTTCGAAACACTGAAATAGGAAAAAAAACAGCAATTCTGGGCTGGGCCTCCGGTTAATAGGTTAGTCCCAAAAATAATATAAAAGTGGAAAATAAAGCCCAATATAGTCCAAAACAGTAGATAAAGTAGCATGGAGCAATCAAAAATTATAGATACGTTGGAGACGTATCAGGCATCCCCAAGCTTAATTCTTGCTCGTCCTCGAGTAGGTAAATGATAAAAAGAGAATTTTTCATGCGGAGTGATACTTTGGTATAATTTCAAAGTAAATCTTCTTAATTGTGGTATGAATATTCAGATTCGAATGAATACAAAATTAAAGTTTATATTGATATAAAAATAATAATACTTCAAGCATACTAACTAAGCAATTATGTCTTCTCAAAATAACATGGCCAAAGAAAGTTATCCCTACAAAATCATATAGTCTGGCTATGCTCCATCTTCCCCACACAAAATATTTAAATCATGCACAACCCTGATGACAAGCCAAGAAACTGTTTCATACTTTAACATTTTCAAAACTTTTTCAATCTTCACGCAATACATGAGCGTGAGCCATGGATATAGCACTATATGTGGAATATAATGGTGGTTGTGGAGAAGAAAAAAGGGAGAAGATAGTCTCACATCAACTAGGCGTATCAACGGGCTATGGAGATGCCCATTAATAGATATCAATGTGAGTGAGTAGGGATTGCCATGCAACGGATGCACTAGAGCTATAAGTATATGAAAGCTCAACAAAAGAAACTAAGTGGGTGTGCATCCAACTCGCTTGCTCACGAAGACCTAGGGCATTTGAGGAATCCATAATTGGAATGTACAAGCCAAGTTCTATAATGAAAAATTCCCACTAGTATATGAAAGTGACAAAATGAGAGACTCTCTAACATGAAGATCTTGGTGCTACTTTGAAGCACAAGTGTGGTAAAATGATAGTAGCATTGTCCCTTCTCTCTTTTTCTCTCATTCATTTTTTTATTTGGGCCTTTTCTCTCTTTTTTTATGGCCTCTTTTTTTCATTTTTTTGTCCGGAGTCTCATCCCGACTTGTGGGGGAATCATGGTCTCCATCATCCTTTCCTCACTTGGGACAATGCTCTAAAGAATGATGATCATCACACTTTTATTTTTCTTACAACTCAACAATTACAACTCGATTCTTAGAACAACGTATGACTCTATATGAATGCCTCCGGTGGTGTACCGGGATATGCAATGAAACAAGAGTGACATGTATGAAAGAATTATGAAAGGTGGCTTTGCCACAAATACGATGTCAACTACATGATCATGCTAGCAATATGACAATTATGGAGCGTGTCATAATAAACGGAATGGTGGAAAGTTGCATGGCAATATATCTCGGAATGGCTATGGAAATGCCATAATAGGTAGGTATGGTGGCTGTTTTGAGGAAGATATATGGTGGGTGTATGATACCGGCGAAAAGTGCGCGGTATTAGAGAGGCTAGCAATGGTGGAAGGATGGGGAAAAATGCGTATAATCCATGGACTCAACATTAGTCATAAAGAACTCATATACTTATTGCAAAAATCTAGAAGTTATAAAAGCAAAGTATTACGCGCATGCTCCTAGGGGGATAGATTGGTAGGAAAATACCATCGCTCGTCCCCGACCGCCACTCATAAGGAAGACAATCAATAAATAAATCATGCTCCGAGTTCATCACATAACGGTTCACCATACGTGCATGCTATGGGAATCACAAACTTCAACACAAGTATTCTTTAAATTCACAACTACTCAACTAGCATGACTCTAATATCACCATCTTCATATCTCAGAACAATTATCAAGCATCAAACTTTTCTTAGTATTCAACGCACTCAAAAGAAAGTTTCACATATCTTGAATACAAAGTATATTAATATTAAGCAATTTACCATGCTATTAACGACTCTGAAAATAATCTAAGTGAAGCATGAGAGATCAATAGTTTCTTTAAAACCAATCCACCACCGTGCTCTAAAAGATCTAAGTGAAGCACTAGAGCAAAAATTATCACGCTCAAAAAATAAAAGTGAAGCACTATGAGCATTCTATCAAATTCCAATTTATGTATGGCTCTCTCAAAAGATGTGTACAGCAAGGATGATTGTGGTAAACTAACAAGCAAAGACGCAAATAATACAAGACGCTCCAAGCAAAACACATATCATGTGGTGAATAAAAATATAGCTCCAAGTGAAATACCGATGAAAGTAGACGAAAGAGGGGATGCCTTCCGGGGCATCCCCAAGCTTTGAATTTTTGGTGTCCTTGGATTATCTTGTGGGTGCCATGGGAATCCCCAAGCTTAGGCTCTTGCCACTCCTTGTTCCATAATCCATCAAAAGAATTTACCCAAAACTGGAAAACTTCACAACACAAAACTCAATAGAAATCTCGTGAGCTCCGTTAGAGAAAGAAAACAAAAGACTACTTTAAGGTACTGTAATGAACTCATTCTTTATTTATATTGGTGTTAAACCTACTTTATTCCAAATTCTCTATGGTTTGTAAACTATTTTACTAGCCATAGAGTCAACAAAATAAGCAAACAACACAATGAAAACAGAATCTGTCAAAAACAGAACAGTCTGTAGTAATATGTAACTAACGCAAACTTGTGGAACTCCAAAACATCTACCAAAATTAGACGACCTAGACAATTTGTTTATTGATCAGAAGCAATTGGAATCAGTATTTTATCACGTCCTGGTTATTTTTAATAATTCGGGCACTGAGCGCAAAGTTTCTGGAAATTACAGCAAGATCAAATAACTATCATCCAAGAAGATCCTATAGGTCTAGCTTGGCACAAACACCAATTAAAACATAAAACCACATCTAAACAGAGGCTAGATGGATTATTTATTCCTAAACAGAAGCAAAATAAAAAAAAAACAAAAAATAAATTGGGTTGCCTCTCAACAAGCGCTATCGTTTAACGCCCCTAGCTAGGCATAAAAGCAAGGATAGATCTAGGTATTGCCATCTTTAGTAGGCAATCCATAGGTGGCTCTCATGATAGATTCATATGGTAATTAGATTTTCTTTATAGGGAAGTGTTCCATGCCCTTCTTTAAGGGAAATTGGAATCTAATATTCCCTTCCTTCATATCAATAATTGCACCAATCGTTCTAAGGAAAGGTCTACCAAGAATAATAGGACATGAAGGATTGCAATCTATATCAAGAACGATAAAATATACGGGCACATAATTCCTATTTGCAACAATAAGAACATCATTAATTCTTCCCGTAGGCTTTTTAATAGTGGAATCCGCAAGATGCAAATTTAGAGAGCAATCATCAAAGTCACAGAAATCTAGCAAATCACACAAGCTTTTGGGAATAGTGGAAACACTAGCACCCAAATCACACAAGGCATGAAACTCATAATTTTTAATTTTAATTTTAATAGTAGGTTCCCACTCATCATAGGGCTTTCTAGGGATAGAGACTTTCAACTCAAGTTTTTCTTCATAAGATTGCATCAAGGCATCAACAATGTGTTCGGTAAAGGCCTTATTTTGACTATAAGCATGAGGATAATTTAGCACGGATTTCAACAAGGAAATACAATCAATTAAAGAGCAATTTTCATAATTAAACTCCTTGAGATCCAATATAGTGGGTTTAGCAACATCTAGGTTTTTATTTCTTTCAATCCCACATTTATCAATTTCATCATCAAGATCTAAAAACTCCGAATTCTTAGAACGCCTTCTAGGTAAAGGAAGATCATATTCAGTTTCATCAAGATTCATATTGCAAAACAAAGATTTAATGGGGGACACATCAATAAATTTTAGATCATCATCTTGATTTTCATAGGAATTGGAAGAACACGCTTTAATAAAGGCATTTTTGGAAGCACGCATCCTAGCGGTTCTTTCTCTGCACTCATCAATGCAAATTCTCATAGCTTTGAGAGACTCATTGATATCATGCTTAGGAGGAATATATCTAAGCTTTAAAGAATCAATTTCAAGAGAAATTCTATCAACGTTCCTAGCCAAATCATCAACCTTAAGCAATTTCTCCTCAAGCAAAGCATTAAAATTCTTTTGTGAATTCATAAACTCTTTAACACTACTCTCAAATTCAGAGGACATCTTATTAAAATTTTCATAAGAGTTGTTGTAGGAATTTCCATAATTATTAGAAGGATTACTAGGATAAGGCGTAGGATTAAAATTCCCTCTTTACGCGTTGTTACCAAAATTATTCCTACCAACAAAATTCACATCCATAGATTCATTATTATTCTCAATCAAAGTAGACAAAGGCATATCATTAGGATCAGAAGAAACACTCTTAGTAGCAAATAATTTCATAAGTTCATCCATCTTTCCATTCAAAACATTAATTTCTTCTATCGCATGCACTTTTTTATTTGTAGATCTTTCGGTATGCCATTGAGAATAATTAACCATAATATTATCTAGAAGTTTCGTAGCATCTCGTAGAGTGATCTCCATAAAAGTGCCTCCCGCGGCCGAATCTAAAAGATTTCTAGAAGCAAAATTCAATCCGGCATAAAAGTTTTTTATAATCATCCACAAGTTCAAACCATGAGTAGGACAATTACGTATCATTAATTTCATTCTCTCCCAAGCTTGTGCAACTTGTTCATGATTGTAGCGACCAGACCTCAAACAGTCCGATCTCTGTGCATCAGTGTCATCCCTGGATCAGTAATGCTGACACGCACAATACTTAAAGGATTTATAACAGAGTAGCAATCACACACTTATTACATCGAATGTCTCCAAAGAGAAACTTATTACAATGGATGTAGCTTAAGGCCATCTAATAACGATAACAGCGGAAGGCTTGGAAGATAAGTGAGTCCATCAACTCCAACGGAATCACTGAGTATAGAACCACGATCCTAAAGCATCTTACTCGTCGTCTGAAAAGTCCGCAACATGAACGTTGCAGCCCGAAAATGGGTCAGCACATGGAATATGCTGGCAAAGTAACACATAGAGAAAAATGAAAGAGTAAAGCTATACTACAAGGATATATGGCTTGGTGGATAGCTCTATGGTTACAGTTTTTGCGTAAAGCCGATTTTTCCCTACTACAAAGGAATAAATTATTTAACTATCATGGTGGTTGTTAAACATTGAGAATGGCTGACAGCATCCTCAATCCCAATTAAGCATCATAATTAAACAAACCCAACAATATTAATTAAAGTAACATGATGAGATTCACACGAAAATCCAAGTACTAGATACTCAAGATGTCCATAACCGGGGACACGGCTAATCATGATTAGTTTATACACTCTGCAGAGGTTGCACACTTTTCCCCACATGACTCGATCTCCTCCGTTGGTTTTCTCGCACTACATGGTGTTTGAGAAATGAATGACCGAGACATAGTCTTTCAGAAGCGCTAGCACCTTACAATGGGTAGACAGGTACACCTACTTTCCCCTACATCTGCTAGTCTACCACTGTAAGAATTCGCACGACTTAATCAGCTATGCTAGAGCCCATAATAGCATGTGGCTGCACACGGAAGTTTCTAGCATGAATAATCTTATGATCCCTTTGAGCCTGGGTGGCGGTCCATAAAAAAACAGGCAATCCTGGAATAACCAGGTACCTCAATCCACCCAGATGTGTATTAATATTGCCACCTTAAATAAACAATTAATTAACAATCTCACATCTGTCATGGAAAATCACTCACCCAATCCACGTCTACTTGCATAGGTTGGCAAAATAAGCAAATGTAGAAGTAACTTCCAAGGGTTTCATAATAAAACAGGTAATAGGTACTACCTCAATCTACTTCCCAAAACCCACAATTTAATTAGATCCTAATCATGCAATGTTTGAGGATTGATCTAATGCATAAAAACTGGGTAGTAAAGAGGTATGATCAAAGTGTTACTTGCCTTGCTGATGATCCGCGTAACCTAGGGATTCGAAGTAGCAAGCGGCGCAGTCCGGGTACTCTATCGCAAGCAAACAAACAAACAAGCATACAATAAGTACTCATCTAATGCACGGGTAAAACTCAAATAAGAGGTCTAACCAGAAAGTTCAACTTAAGAACTCCGGTTTGCAAAAAGAATCAAATCGAACGAAGAAACAAAACTCAAACGGCGAAAGAAACAAGCTTCGTTTACTAATCTGGACCTAAGTTAAATTTTACAGAAGCAAAAACTGGTTTGAATAGATTATTCGGAAAGAGGGTTTCGAGACGAAACTCTAGGCGCTTGAATCGCCTGATTTCGATAAACGAGCGAAAAGTTATACTAAAACAAAAATCGGATCAGAAATCGCGATCAAAAAAATCGCGGAATAAAACCGAGAAAAAGAAAAACGACGAATAGATTAACGAACGAACGTTCGTTATCTGGATCTAAACGATGAACGCGTTCGTTAAAAATGAACGAACGAGTGAACGCTCGCTAATTAATCCAAACCGGAAGAAAACCGATCTAACGAAAAAAAACAAAATCTAAAAAAAACCGACGAAAAAACCGAACGGTTTTTCTAAAAAAACGGCGGCGGCGAGGTCAACCTCGGGGTGCGGGTCGGCGGTGGCGGCGGCTCACCGGGTGGCGGTGGCGGCGGTGGCGGAGGCTCGCCGGGTGGCGGTGACGGCGGCGGCGGCGGCGCTAGGGTTAGGGTTTGGGCGGCGGCGGCTGGTTGGGCTGGCGGCGGCGGTTTGGGCTGGGGCGGGGCCCGGGGCGCGCTATATAAAGACCCGGCCAGGCGTAG
This sequence comes from Aegilops longissima, assembly GCA_021605205.1. NCBI lineage: Eukaryota > Viridiplantae > Streptophyta > Magnoliopsida > Poales > Poaceae > Aegilops > Aegilops longissima. Next base: position 573,706,332 of record CM038680.1, on the reverse strand, counting down.
TCCTGGCCGGTTACGGCCCGTAGTCGGTTCCAATTTTTTTTAAATAAATATCGCGCAGAAAAACAAACGAAAGAAATACTAAACGCACTCCAAAAATCCCTAAATAAATTTTCCCTAAGCCGGTTTAGATGGACATTTATTTGGGCCTAAATGCAATTTTTGAAAAACACGCATTTTTCCTAAATTCAATTAAAATAGCTAGAAAATCCAAAATAAAATCTTATTTGATTTTTTTATTAAATCCTCAATATTTCTTTATTTTGGGACAGTCATTTTATTCCCTCTCTCATATTTATATAATTGAAATAATTGAAGATAAAATAAATAAAATCAACTGATCCTACTTCCAAAATTTGAGAAAACTCAAATATGAAAATATCGAAATCCCCAACTCTCTCCGTGGGTCCTTGAGTTGCGTAGAATTTCTAGGAACGAAGCAAAATGCATTAAATATGATATGCAATGATGATCTGTTAGTATAACATTCCAAATTGAAAATTTGGGATGTTACAAACCTACCCCCCTTAAGATGAATCTCGCCCTCGAGATTCGGGTTGGCTAGAGAATAGGTGAGGGTGGTCTTTCCGCAAATCTTCCTCTCGCTCCCAGGTGGCTTCAGCCTCGGTGTGGTGGCTCCACTGAACTTTGCAAAACTTGATAACTTTGCTGCGGGTGACTCGGCTGGCATACTCAAGAATCTTGACTGGTTTCTCCTCATAGGTCAAATCACTATCCAACTGGATCGCCTCTAGCGGCACGGTATCTCTTAGCGGTATATCAGCCATCTCTGCGTGGAACCTCTTCAACTGGGATACGTGGAACACGTCGTGAACTCGTGACAATCCCTCAGGTAATTCCAACTTGTAGGCAACCTCTCCCATACGTTCCAAAACTTTGTATGGTCCCACAAAACGTGGCGCTAACTTTCCTTTAACACCAAAACGCTTAACTCCTCGAAGTGGAGATACCCGAAGGTAAACTCTATCCCCAACTTCGTAAACTGTCTCCTTGCATTTTGCATCAGCATAGCTTTTCTGCCTGGACTGGGCTACCTTGAGCCTGTCGCGAATCAACTTCACTTTCCATTCAGACTCCTTAATCAAATCTGGTCCAAACAACTGACGGTCTCCAACTTCGTCCCAAGACAACGGGGTTCTGCACCTCCTTCCGTATAAGGCTTCGAAAGGGGCCATCTTCAAACTGGATTGATAACTATTGTTGTAAGAGAACTCTGCATACGGCAAATTGTCATCCCAACTAGATCCATAATCTAGCGCACAAGCTCTCAGCATGTCTTCTAAAATCTGATTGACTCTTTCGGTCTATCCATCTGTCTGCGGATGAAAAGCGGTACTGAACTCTAGCCTGGTACCCAAGGTTTCGTGCAACTGATTCCAGAACTTTGAGGTGAATTGGGTTCCTCTATCTGATACAATGCTCCTTGGAACTCCATGCAGACATACGATCCTGGTCTTGTAAATCTTGGCCAATTTGGCATTGGTGTAAGTAGTCTTCACTGGATGAAATGAGCTACCTTCGTCAAACGATCGACTACCACCCAAATCGAGTCATAGCCTGAACGAGTCTTGGGCAATCCCATAATAAAATCCATGCCTATCTTATCCCACTTCCATTCGGGTATCGGCAATGGTTGCAACAATCCTGCTGGCTTCTGATGCTCTGCCTTTACCCTCTGACATACATCACAAACTGCTACATACTCGGCAATGTGCTTCTTCATTTCGGTCCACCAGAAAATCTCCTTCAAATCCAAGTACATCTTGGTATTCCCTGGGTGAATTGAATACGGCGAATCATGGGCCTCTTGCAAAATCAACTTCCTGATCTATGGGTCATTGGGTACATAAACGCGGTCCTCAAACCAGAGGGTATCGTGCTCATCCTCACGAAATACCTTGGCTTTTCCCTTGTTCAACCTCTCCTTTATCTCTGCAATCTCCTTATCGGTCTTTTGAGCTTCTCTGATCTTATCCATCAAAGTCGACTGAATTTCCAATGTTGCTACATAGCCTCTCGGAACTATCTCCAAACATAGCTCGCAAAAGACCTCGGCTAACTCCTTTGGCAGTCCTGCGGTCATGAGTGTATTAACATGGCTCTTACGGCTCAACGTGTCGGCTACTACGTTAGCCTTTCCGGGGTGATACTGCAATCTCATATCATAATCCTTGATGAGTTCCAACCATCTCCTTTGCCTGAGGTTTAACTCTTTTTGCGTGAAGATGTACTTCAAACTCTTGTGATCCGTGTACACCTCAGAATGATTTTCGATAAGAAAATGTCTCATGTCTTCAATGCATGCACTACGGCTGCTAACTCCAAATCATGTGTGGCATAATTCAACTCAAGAGGTTTAAGCTGTCGTGACGCATACGAAACAACTCTTCCTTCCTGCATAAGTACTGCTCCAAGTCCTCGACGTGAAGCATCGCAATACACCTCATAATCCTTTGTCTGATCTGGTAGAATCAACACTGGTGAGGTAACTAGACGTTTCTTCAATTCCTGGAAACTGACCTCACATTCCTCAGTCCAATTGAACTTGGTATCCTTCTTCAACAACTCCGTCATGGGCTTTGCCATCCTTGAAAAATTCTCAATGAATCTCCGGTAGTATCCTGCCAGTCCAAGAAAACTTCTGATCTCCCCAACTGTCGTTGGTGCTTCCCAATTAGTCACGGTGACAACCTTGGTGGGGTCTACTGCTATACCCTCTCCGGATATAACATGTCCGAGGAATCCAACTTCCTTCAACCAGAACTCACATTTGCTAAACTTGGCATATAACTGTTGTTCTCTGAGCTTCTCCAATACCAAACACAAGTGCTCCTTATGCTCCTCTTCGTTCTTCGAGTAGACCAAGATGTCATCAATGAACACCACGACGAACTTATCCAGAAACTCCATAAATACTTTGTTCATCATGTTCATGAAATATGCAGGTGCGTTAGTTAGACCGAATGACATAACGGTATACTCGTACAACCCATACCTAGTGGTAAAAGTTGTCTTGGGTATATCCTGTTCTCGAATCTTCAACTGATGGTATCCTGATTGCAAATCAATCTTGGAAAACACCTTTGCTCCTTGTAGTCGGTCAAACAGATCATTGATCATTGGCAGTGGGTACTTATTCTTGATGGTTACCGCATTTAATCCTCGATAATCAACAACCATCCTTAACGATCCGTCCTTCTTCTCCACTTGAAGTACTGGTGATCCCCAAGGTGAAGAACTTGGGCGAATGTATCCTTTATCCAGTAACTCCTTCATCTGACTTTTAATCTCCTCCAAATCTTTTGCGGGCATCCTGTATGGTCTCTTGGATATTGGCCCTGTGCCTGGCAAAAGCTTGATCAAAAACTCAATGTCTCTATCTGGTGGCATGCCTGGCAACTCCTCTGGAAATACATCAGGAAAATCCTTCACTACTAGTACTTCCTCCTGCACAACTCCTGATAAGGAATTTACGTGCATCCTCGTCGGCTCATGCCTTGATACATACCTTATCTTTTTCCCTTCTGGGGTAGTAAGCAGAATCGACTTATTGGCGCAATCAATGTTTCCTCCATACATTGATAGCCAATCCATACCCAGAATCACATCCAAACCTTGGGATTCCAAAATGATTAAATCCGAGGGAAAAACATGCTTGCCTATACCCAACGGAACTTGAAAACATCCTCGACTGGCCGTATACTCTGCTCCTGGTGAGGTTACTAGCATGGGTGTTTTTAGAATCCTAGTGGGCAGTCTATACTTATCCACAAATCCCCTTGATATGTATGAATGCGATGCACCAGTATAAAAAAGAACGAGTGCAGTAAATGACTTAACCAAAAACTTACCTATTACTGCATCTGGCTGAGCTTCAACCTCCTCCACGCTAACGTGGTTCACTTGTCCTCTGTTGAAAGGGTTTGGCTTCTTCCCGGAGTTTCCATTGCCATTTCCAGTCTGGCCTTCAGGACATTCATTGGCGTAATGTCCGGTCTTCTGGCACTTAAAACAAGTGACTTGACTCAGATCTTTCTTGGCTGGTGTTGAGGGGTTGGTACGGTTCTGGCTACTACTTCCTCCATTCCCGGTACCATTCTTGGGACCATTGTGATTGTGCGAGCTACCTCCTCCATGGGTATGCTGAAACTGTCCTCCTGACTTCGGAGTAAAACGGGGCTTTTGCCGAGCTCCAGAATTGTACTTCCCTTGTCCATACTTCCTCTTGCGGTTTTCAATCTGCTGTTGCTTCCCTTCAATCATGAGAGCACGATCTACCAACTCCTGGTAGTTGTTGAAACTTGCTACCATCAACTACATGCTCAACTCATCATTCAGCCCTTCCAGAAACTTCTCTTGCTTAGCTGCATTCGTAGCGACATCATCTGGGGCATAACGTGCTAGCTTACTGAAATCATCCACATACTGGCCAACTGATCTTCCTCCCTGGCGCAAGTTGCGAAACTCACGCTTCTTCATGGCCATAGCTCCTGCTGAAACATGGGCAGTATGAAAAGCCTGCTGAAACTGATCCCATGTGACAGTGTCTGCTGGATAAGTGGCTGTGAAATTCTCCCACCATGATGCTGCGGGTCCCTCAAGCTGATGTGCGGCAAATCGCACCTTCTCCGCATCTGTGCATCCTGCAGTGATCAACTCCCTGGCTGTCTTGCGAAGCCAATCATCTACAACAATCGGCTCGGTGCTACTGGAGAACACCGGCGGATTCAGTCTAAGAAAACGGGTTAAGTGATCAACAGGTGGTGGTGGTGGTGGATTATTGTTGTTGTTGTTCCCCTGATTCTGATTCTGGACTAGTATCTGCATCAATGCATTCTGCTGCTGGATCAACTGGGTGAGCTCCGGTGGGAAAGCGAATCCGTTGTCACGTCTCGGAGGCATCTGAGGGTTTAGAAAAGACGAGAATACAGAATAGAATGAGGTCTAGAGGGAAAACACTACCCATATGCACATGAGGCAAATTGCAATCAAAACACTTCATTCAAACAAGCAAGGGCATACAACGGTCTATCTATCGTTACAATGTACTCAGACTATAATAGATACATGGAGGGAAATTCTACTACTTTATGGTGGTCTACTAGAAAACTGTCTCGATGAAGACTCCATGATATCCGCTCCAGCTTCATCAACGTAGTCATCATCACTATCATCCGGGTCCGAGTCGGTATCGTCGATGATGATGTAATTCTCGGGACAAGTGCGATCTCCGTCTTCTCCAGTTGCTGGAAATCCCATGAACACTCTTAGCTTCTTCTTCAGATCATCATTCTTCTCGACTAGAGTTGATATTTCCTCCTCGTATCCATTGTGTGTAGACTTGAGTTCTTCCTCCAGTTCCGTGATCTTGGTCATGGCTTTCTTCAGATCCATCATGCCTGCACTCATCTGGTTCTCCTGGCGTTGAATGTGCTGGTTTAACTCCTGGATGAAAGCTGCAACTGATCTGTCTTTCCTGGTGTTGACCATCTCCTATTGCTCATCTCGGCGTCCACAAATCTGGTAGGTAGTATCCTTAAGCTCCTGGTGATAAACTTCTCCAATGCGTCCCATGGTGATGTGAGCTGCCATGCTCTTCCCTAAACACCAGGTTGGTGCATCAAAGGAAAACTCTATAGGCTCAGTGACTGGCATGAACGTCCTTCCTGGAACTTGAACTTGAATCATCCAGCGCTCCTCTTCAGGTAAGGTGGCGTTGTAGGCTCCGGTGAAGCTTGATACTCCGATCTTCAAGTACTTGGTTACTTCCTTCAGGTGTCGTCCAAAGGGTGTATCTTCATCCGGTTGCATGAACTTGTTCCTTGCATCCGCCATCCTAGAAGAATAGAAGAGATGAGGAGTTAGAATGAGAAGAGAGAGTAGTGATCTATGGTCTTTGCTTAGTGGTCGTGTCCTACAGTCAGCCTGTGCTCTGATACCATCTTGTAGCGACCAGACCTCAAACAGTCCGATCTCTATGCATCAGTGTCATCCCTGGATTAGTAATGCTGACACACACAGTACTTGAAGGATTTATAACAGAGTAGCAATCACACACTTATTACATCGAATGTCTCCAAAGAGAAACTTATTACAATGGATGTGGCTTAAGGCCATCTAATAACGATAACAGCGGAAGGCTTGGAAGATAAGTGAGTCCATCAACTCCAACGGCATCACTGAGTATAGAACCACGATCCTAAATCATCTTACTTGTCGTCTGAAAAGTCTGCAACATGAATGTTGCAGCCCAAAAATGGGTCAGCACATGGAATATGCTGGCAAACTAACACATAGAGAAAAATGAAAGAGTAAAGCTATACTACATGCATATATGGCTTGGTAGATAGCTCTATGGTTACAGTTTTTGCGTAAAGCCAATTTTTCCCTACTACAAAGGAATAAATTATTTAACTATCATGGTGGTTGTTAAACATTGAGAATGGTTGACAGCATCCTCAATCCCAATTAAGCATCACTAGTCGTCAACCCGTGCAACTGCACGGGCTAGAATTTGAAAGACTTTGTTAAATTTTCTTTGGCTTAATGTGCAAATTTAGAATGACTTTTACTTCTAGAAAGGTCATGCATAGAAAAACATAATGAGAACCTCATCCAAATGCCGTTCAGCTACCCACGAAGAGGTTAGCATGTAATTTTATTCCCTATTTTTCTCCATGTACCATTTATTAAAAAAATCATCACTTGCTACATAGCTGCCTTACTACTATAGCCAAAGTAAGTTTAATATAGGATTTATCTTGAACATAGTCAGTGCAACATCATTAACTATTCTGGAACAAATTTAGATAACCATTTATTTATGAAGAACATTATGAGGATCAATTATTGTTTAAAAATAATAATATGCCTTCTTTGTTTCTTTAATCATGAAGGTATTTTAGTATACTCCTGTAAATAAAACCATTCTATAAAAGTCATCAAGAAGTTGCTAAAGAATGCGATATATGCAAGTGAGTAAGCAATGCCTATTAATTGAAGACACGCCTAATAAACTGGAATTGGACAAAAGTACAACTTAAGAAACTGGAAATAAGAGAACACCACTAATTTGAATACATGTTAAAACATGAATATGTATACAATTTTTTCCCATTGTGGACAGTATAGTATTACATGGTTGATGCTCTTAGATGATAATTTCATCCGTCTTTATGTGCATAGTACATGGTAGTGTTTTGGTTGTATTGGAAAATAAGTTGATAAGAGTTTTCTTTGTCTTTGTAATGATATAATTAGTTGGTTAAAGAGGCAAATTTCCGAGTGCCCTGTCATTTAAATTCTGAAATATATAGCTGTCCAGAATTGGTATTGGTGCAATGATTGAACAAATTGAAACCTACTGAATTAAAAAATTGTTGGCCTTGTACCAATAGTTGTCATTGACATTCACACTTTAAATGGAAGTTTTCACCGATCATATAAATGCTTCTACTTATGTTTAGTTATGTGGTATATACTATATAGATAAAAGGAAGATACTATAGGCTTACGGACAAATATTTGGAACACATGACTTCATGATGGTAAATGTTCTTCATCATGAATTCACCATCACGAAGTCGTGTGTTCGTCCTTGGTCGCGCAATCTAGATCATAGCTTATGCATGTGTACCGTACAGATGGATGCCGATCTCTTTTATTGGTTTGGGTTCAAGGAGAGAAAAATGATTAATGATGCACTGAAATAAATGGATTAGTAGCATATACAGATGCTTTATTAAGAGCCAATAACAGATAATTTGTACTGCTTGAACAACTATGGTGTCACATACGAAAATATCATGCACCGCCATATGCATAGCTGCTTACCCATGCATCTATGTACCTCTGGTTGGACACAGCTGCAGATCTTTTGTGAGATGCATCGACACCAGCTACTTGGGTGCTCGGCCAAGATCAACTTGTGTATTGCCGCAATCCATGCATACTGAGAGAAACTGGAAAATTTAAGGAGAAAACAAACATATATTAATAAGCTAAAAAACAAACAAAATCGAGTTGCTATTTTAGGCTGGCTTTGCGTGATAAAATTATTAGCCAACATAAGGCGGATCAAATTATATGATATACATTAGGACTCCTGAACACTTTCATCTTACGTCCAGAAACACCAGATATATGTATCATTTTGAAAGATGCATTTTCTTTTTCTGTTGTAGGATTTGCACGAAGAGAGATAGGGAGGAGAGGAGACGTTTGCATGGATAGCAGTAGGTGTTGTACCAGTCTAGACTACAGATCGTAATCTTCTATGACTTTTTTTCTTGACGTGATCTTCTAGGACTCTTTTGTACACGATAAAAAAGCTTGTAATGAATTATGGATGATTATGTGAGAGATCTATGATTATGCACAAATATATATGTTCTTTAAATAAGCTCCACCAATGCATCTATTCAATAAAAGTTGTATGAAAGTTAACCTTGATAGATCAGCGCGACCAAACTGTAAACTACAGACCTCCTTCTCAATTAGGCAAATTATAGAAGTTCAAATTCTGTTTCTACAACACTAAAAGAACCAAAAATTATCAAATTGTTGATGCCCTTAACATAACATAACATAACAGATCAGATTGGCTAGAGAAAAGTAGGATCACCTAGAAAATTGTCGAGCCGAGCTATGGCCAACGCCCACCGCGGATCACATTCTCCATGATGTGGAGAAATCACGTGGAAGGTTGGAGCAGAAACCACTTCTCTATATTGCAACCGACTAATCAATTTGTGGCAGTTCGGGACATGGTCATGGTATTGTCGGATCAAAATCGGCAATATCCTTTCTTGATTGAGCGCAAGTGAGTATAGTTACCTCTGATCAGTGAGATTGGACGTTCGGCAAGAAAAACTACAGCATATACTTACCTGCTAGGGCACATGAAGATATAGGCTACTATCCATCTTGCGCAGTTAGAACACTTATCCATTGGAGTTGGGTCAAAAATATGCCTGCCGGATTGAGTTTTCCCTGTAAGATCTAGGTGACGGCATCCATGGAGATAATTTCTCTGTTTGTCCACGCATTGGAGGTGGGATAAATTGAATAGGAAAGAGGAGTTGTGGAGGACGTAAGAATCACAGATGTTTTTTTCTTTTCAGTAGTATGTAAGGTTTGTGGGAGGAGAGTTAGGAAGGAGAGCAGTACGTGTTGCACACAAATGCCTATCCTAATCTGTTTTTTTAAGATAACTACCAATTGTAATCTGTTAGGACTCTCACGTCCACGCAACAAAGTTCTACCAAATTTTTTTTGAGGAAAAAATTATGCCATCCTTATTAGATCGTAGCTCTAAATTAAGATCCTAAGGTTAAATTTAAAAAATTCTTTTAAGGAGGTACATGTGGGATACCATGCAAGGACTCTGTGGTACATCTCACGGCTGATATTTACTAATAAGGAGATCAAACGGGCAGTATGATTATTTATGAAGGATTAACGTAGAGCTTCCGTTGGTGCTTCCAATTAGTAAATATAAGATCATTAAACAAACCCAACAATATTAATTAAAGTAACATGATGAGATTCACACGAAAATCCAAGTACTAGATACTCAAGATGTCCATAACCAGGGACACGGCTAATCGTGATTAGTTTATACACTCTGCAGAGGTTGCACACTTCTCCCCACATGACTCGATCTCCTCCGTTGGTTTTCTCGCACTACATGGTGTTTGAGAAACGAATGACCGAGACATAGTCTTTCAGAAGCACTAGCACCTTACGATGGGTAGACCGATACACCTACTTTCCCCTACATCTGCTAGTCTACCACTGTAAGAGTTCGCACGACTTAATCAGCTATGCTAGAGCCCATAATAGCAGGTGGCTGCACACGGAAGTTTCTAGCATGAATAATCTTATGATCCCTTTGAGCCTGGGTGGCGGTCCATAAAAAACAGGCAATCCTGTAATAACCAGGTACCTCAATCCACCCAGATGTGTATTAATGTTGCCACCTTAAATAAACATTAATTAACAATCTCACATCTGGCATGGAAAATCACTCACCCAATCCACGTCTACTTGCATAGCTTGGCAAAATAAGCAAACGTAGAAGTAACTCCCAAGGGTTTGATAATAAAACAGGTAATAGGTACTACCTCAATCTACTTCCCAAAACCCACAATTTAATTAGATCCTAATCATGCAATGTTTGAGGATTGATCTAATGCATAAAAACTGGGTAGTAAAGAGGTATGATCAAATTGTACTTGCCTTGCTGATGATCCGCGTAACCTAGGGATTTGAAGTAGCAAGCGGCGCAGTCTGGGTACTCTATCGCAAGCAAACTAACAAACAAGCATACAATAAGTACTCATCTAATGCACGGGTAAAACTCAAATAAGAGGTCTAACCAGAAAGTTCAACTTAAGAACTCCGGTTTGCAAAAAGAATCAAATCGAACGAAGAAACAAAACTCAAACGGCGAAAGAAACAAGCTTTGTTTACTAATCTGGACGTAAATCAAATTTTACAGAAGAAAAAACTGGTTTGAGTAGATTATTCGGAAAGAGGGTTTCGAGGCGAAACTCTAGGCGCTTGAATCGCCTGATTCCGATAAACGAGCGAAAAGTTATACTAAAACAAAAATCGGATCAGAAATCGCGATCGGAAAAATCGCGGAATAAAACCAAGAAAAAGAAAAACGACGAACAGGTTAACGAACGAACGTTCGTTATCTGGATCTAAACGATGAACGCGTTCATTAAAATGAACGAACGAGTGAACGCTCGCTAATTAATGCAAACCGGAAGAAAACCGATCTAACGAAAAAAAACGGAATCTAAAAAAACCGACGAAAAACCGACGGAAAAACCGAACGGTTTTTCTAAAAAAACGGCGGCGACGAGGTCAACCTCGGGGTGCGGGTCGGTGTGGCGGCGGCTCTCGGGGGGCGGTGGTGGTCGTGGCTGGGCGGCGTCGGCGGCGGCGCTTAGGGTTAGGGTTTGGGTGGCGGCGGCAGTTGAAATGGCGGTGGCGGTTTAATAAGGGCCGAAGGCGCATATATAAAGACCCGCCAGCGGAGTCTGGCGATTACTGCCCTTAGTCGGTTCCAGTTTTTTTTAAATAAATATCGCGCAAAAAAATAAACGAAATAAATACTAAACAGACTCCAAAAATCCCAAAATAAAATTTCCCCGGCTTCTAAAATCAAGCCGGTTTAGATGAACATTTATTTGGGCCTAAATACAATTTTTGGAAAACACGCATTTTTCCTAAATTCAATTAAAATAGCGAGAAAATCCAAAATAAAATCTTATTTGATTTTTTTTATTAAATCCTCAATATTTCTTTATTTTGGGAAAGTCATTTTATTCCCTCTCTCATATTTATATATTGAAATAATTGAAGATAAAATAAATAATATCAAATGATCCAACTTCCAAAATTTGAGAAAACTCAAATATGAAAATATCGAAATGCATTAAATATGATATGCAATGATGATCTATTAGTATAACATTCCAAATTGAAAATTTGGGATGTTACAATGATCAAGTTGCTTAAAATTCATAATATAATTCCTAAGAGAGATAATCTTAGCGGGAGGAAAATACTTAGAGATAAAAGCATCTTTGCACTTGTTCCAAGAATCAATACTATTTTAGGCAAAGATGAAAACCACGCCGCATACGATCTCTAAGCTTAAAAAGGAAATAGCTTCAGTTTAACGACATCATTATCGACATCTTTTTTCTTTTGCATATCACATAAATCAACGAAGCTATTCAGATGAGTAGCGGCATCTTCACTAGGAAGGCCGGCGCATTGATCTTTCATAACAAGATTCAACAAAGCAGTACTGATTTCACAAGATTCAGTATTGGCAAGAGGAGCAATCGGAGTGCTAGGGAAATCATTATTATTGGTTTTGGTGAAGTCACACAATTTGGTAGTATCTTGAGCCATCGCGACAAACAAGCAATCCAACACACGAGCAAACAAAAGGCAAGCGAGGAAAAGGAAAAAGGGAAAAGAGGAGGAGATTGGGAAAGAGAGGGCGAATAGAACGGCAAGGGTGAAGTGGGGGAGAGGAAAACGAGAGGCAAATGGAAAATAATGTAATGCAGGGGATAGGGATTGTGATGGGTACTTGGTATGGTGCTTGACTTGTTCTTGCGTGAGCCTCCCCGGCAACGGCGCCAGAAATTCTTCTTGCTACCTCTTGAGCACTGCGTTGCCTTTCCCCGAAGAGGAGAGGATGATGCAGCAAAGTAGTGTAAGTATTTCCCTCAGTTTTTGAGAACCAAGGTATCAATCCAGTAGGAGGCCACGCACAAGTCCCTCGTAACTGCACAAAACAATAGCTCCTCGCAACCAACGCGATTAGCGGTTGTCAATCCCTTCACGGTCACTTACGAGAGTGAGATCTGATAGAGATGATAAATAATATTTTTGGTATTTTTTGGTATAGAGATGCAAAGTGAAAAGTAAAAGGCAAAGTAAAAACAAAGCAAGTATTAAAGTAATGGAGATTGATATGATGAGAATAGACCCAGGGGCCATAGGTTTCACTAGTGGCCTCTCTCAAGAGCATAAGTATTCTACGGTGGGTGAACAAATTACTGTTGAGCAATTGACAGAATTGAGCATAATTATGAGTATATCTAGGTATGATCATGTATATAGGCATCACTTCCGAGACAAGTAGACCGACTCCTGCCTCGCATCTACTACTATTACTCCACTCATCGACCGCTATCCACCATGCATCTAGAGTATTAAGTTAAAAACAGAGTAACACCTTAAGCAAGATGACATGATGTAGAGGGATAAATTCATTCAATATGATAAAAACCCCATCTTGTTATCCTCGATGGCAACAATACAATACGTGCCTTGCTGCCCCTTCTGTCACTGGGAAAGGACACCGCAAGATTGAACCCAAAGCTAAGCACTTCTCCCATTGCAAGAACTACCAATCTAGTTGGCCAAACCAAACGGATAATTCCAAGAGACTTGCAAAGATAACTAATCATACATAAAAGAATTCAGAGAAGATTCAAATATTGTTCATAGATAATCTGGATCATAAACCCACAATTCATCGGTCTCAACAAACACACCGCAAAAAGAAGATTACATCGAATAGATCTCCACGAGAGAGGGGGAGAACATTGTATTGAGATCCAAAAAGAGAGAAGAAGCCATCTAGCTACTAGCTATGGACCCGAAGGTTTGAAGTAAACTACTCACACTTCATCGGAGGGGCTATGGTGATGATGTAGAAGCCCTCCGTGGTGGTTGCCGCCTCCGACGGAGCTCCGGAACAGGCCCCAAGATGGGATCTCGTGGATACAGGAAGTTGCGGCGGTGGAATTAGGTTTTTGGCTCCTGTTCTGATCGTTTGGGGGTACGTAGGTATATATAGGAGGAAGGAGTACGTCGGTGGAGCAACAGGGGTCCCATGAGGCAGGGGGCGCGCCCTAGGGGGGCGCCCCCCACCCTCGTGACCGCCTCTTTTGTTCCTTGGAGTAGGGTCCAAGTCTCCTGCATCACGTTCGGTGAGAAAATCACGTTCCCGAAGGTTTTCCTTTTGGACTCCGTTTGATATTCCGTTTCTTCGAAACACTGAAATAGGCAAAAAAACAGCAATTCTGGGATGGGCCTCCGGTTAATAGGTTAGTCCCAAAGATAATATAAAAGTGGAAAATAAAGCCCAATATAGTCCAAAACAGTAGATAAAGTAGCATGGAGCAATCAAAAATTATAGATACGTTGGAGACGTATCAATCAACTTGCGGGTTCCGCCCATGAACCTATGCATAGGGGTTGGCCCACGTTTTCGTCTTGATTCTCTGGTAGAAACTTTGGGGCACTCTTTGAGGTTCTATGTGTTGGTTGAATAGATGAATCTGAGATTGTGTGATGCATATTGTATAATCATACCCACGGATACTTGAGGTGACATTGGAGTATCTAGGTGACATTAGGGTTTTGGTTGATTTGTGTCTTAAGGTGTTATTCTAGTACGAACTCTAGGGCTGTTTGTGACACTTATAGGAATAGCCTAACAGATTGATTGGAAAGAATAACTTTGTGGTGGTTTCATACCTTACCATAATGTCTTCGTTTGTTCTCCACTATTAGTGACTTTGGGGTGACTCTTTGTTGCATGTTGAGGGATAGTTATATGATCCAATCATGTTATTATTGTTGAGAGAACTTGCACTAGTGAAAGTATGAACCCTAGGCCTTGTTTTCAAGCATTGCAATACCGTTTGTGCTCACTTTTATCATTGGTTACCTTGCTGTTTTTATATTTTCCGATTACAAAAACCTATATCTACCATCCATATTGCACTTGTATCACCATCTCTTCGCCGAACTATTGCACCTACACAATTTACCATTGTATTGGGTGTGTTGGGGACACAAGAGACTCTTTGTTATATGGTTGGAGGGTTGCTTGAGAGAGACTGAGGGAGTCCTGGATTAGGGGGTGTCCGGATAGCCGAACTATCACCGTTGGCCGGACTCCTAGACTATGAAGATACAAGATTGAAGACTTCGTCCCATGTCCGGATGGGACTTTCCTTGGCGTGGAAGGCAAGCTTGGCGATACGGATATGTAGATCTCCTACCATTGTAACCGACTCTGTGTAACCCTAACCCTATCCGGTGTCTATATAAACTGGAGGGTTTTAGTCCGTAGGACGAACAACAATCATACCATAGGCTAGCTTCTAGGGTTTAGCCTCTTTGATCTCGTGGTAGATCCACTCTTGTACTACCCATATCATCAATATTAATCAATCAGGAGTAGGGTTTTACCTCCATCGAGAGGGCCCGAACCTGGGTAAAAACATCGTGTCCCTTGTCTCCTGTTACCATCCGCCTAGACGCACAGTTCGGGACCCCCTACCCGAGATCCGCCGGTTTTGACACCGACAGAGACCATCTTCATCCTACGCCTCCCACGGATTGATAAACCTTAGGTCATCCACTTGAGGGAAATTTGCTACTGTCCTACAAACCTCTGCACTTGGAGGCCCAACAACGTCTACAAGAAGAAGGTTGCGTAGTAGACATCACTACTCCGCTGTCCAAGAAGAGACTAATATTTTGCAGGAGTCTATGGAAGAAGAAATTGATGAAACTGTGAGCTCATTGGATGAAAAAGATGATGAGGAGAGCGAAGAACAAGGAAGATTGGATTAGCTACCCGTGCCCACATTCTAATGAGAGTAACTCTTCAACTCATACATCGTTTAATTTCCCTTCGTGCTTACCGAAGGATGATTGCTATGATGACTGTTATGATCCCGTTGATTCTTTTGAAATATCCCTTTTTGATGATGCTTGCTATGCTTGTGGCCAAGATGCCAATATGAATTATGCTTATGGAGATGAATTTACTATAGTTCCTTATGTTAAACATGAAATTGTTGCTATTGCACCCACGCATGATAGTCCTATTATCTTTTTGAATTCTCCAAACTACACTATATCGGAGAAGTTTGTGCTTATTAAGGATTATATTGATGGGTTGCCTTTTACCGTTGCACATGATGATTTTGATGAATATAATATGCATGTGCTTGCTGCTCCTACTTGCAATTATTATGAGAGAGGAACTACATCTCCGCCTCTTTATGTTTCCAACACGATAGAATTGTAAGAAACTGTTTATACTATGCATTGGCCTTTACTTTATGTTCATGAATTGTTCTTTTATGACATGCCGATGCATAGGAAGAGAGTTAGACTTCGTTATTGTTTGATATATGTTGCCTTGTGCTCACTACTAAATCACAAATCATTGTTAATTAAAATTGGCTTTGATATACCTTGGGATCCGGGTGAATCCATTACTTGAGCAGTATATGCCTAGCTTAATGGATTTAAAGAAAGCGCTGCCAGGGAGACAACCCGGAAGTTTTAGAGAGTCATTTATTTCTGTTGAGTGCTTTCATATAGTTTAAAAACAACAAAAATAGGGGAACCCAAAACTTTTTCAAAAAGGAAAGTGAAAGTGAGAAAGACAAGCATTGTTGAAGTGGGAGAGCTCCTTGAACTTTGTTCATGCTCACGGAAACTTTGTGAATCTTGATTACAAAAACTTCTCAACAAAAATAATTATCCCCTTGTACAATTACATTGTATTATAAAAATAATGTGCCAAGGTTTGCCTTTAGGATGTTTACAATGCTTGTTGGTTTGTGCGGTGCAGGACAGAAACTTTGGCTGTAGTGCGCGATTTTTAATTTTTTACTGGAATCTCAAATGGTTCTGATTCTTTTTGCACTGTCTTTCTATACATATTGTTTACTTTTTATAATTTTGGCAGAAGTTTTCAAGTATCATAAGTATGGTGAATGTTCAGATTGTTACAGACCGTTCTATTTTAGACAGATTCTGTTTTTGATGCATAGTTTGCTTGTTTTGATGAAACTATCAATTTAAATAAGTGGATTAAGCCATAAAAAAGTTATATTACAGTAGACACAATGCAAAAACAAAATATGAATTGGTTTGCAACAGTACTTAGAGTAGTGATTTGCTTTATTATACTAACAGATCTTACCGAGTTTTTTGTTGAAGTTTTGTGTGGATGAAGTGTTCGATGATCGAGAAGGTCTCGATGTGAGAAGAAGGAACAAAGGCAAGAGCTCAAGCTTGGGGATTCCCGAGGCACCCCAAGTAAATATTCAAGGAGACTCAAGCATCTAAGCTTGGGGATGCCCTGGAAGGCATCCCATCTTTCTTCAACAAGTATCCGTATGTTTTCAGATTCGTTTCGTTCATGCGATATGTGCAAATCTCGGAGCGTCTTTTGCATTTAGTTTTCACTTTTCTTTTATGCACCATGATGGTATGAGATAGTCCTTGGTTAATTTATAGAATGCTCTTTGCACTTCACTTATATTTTTGAGTATGGCTTTATAGAATGCTTCATGTGCTTCACTTATATGATTTGAAGTTTGGATTGCCTGTTTCTCTTTATATTGAAAACCGCCATTTGTAGAATGCTATTTTGCTTCTCTTTTATTTGTTAGAGCGTGGACATATATTTTGTAGAAATAATTAAACTCTCTTGCTTCACTTATATCTATTTAGAGAGAGGACAGGAACTGGTCATTCACATGGTTAGTCATAAAATCCTACATAAAACTTGTAGATCACTGAATATGATATGTTTGATTCCTTGCACTAGTTTTGCGATATAAAGATGGTGATATTAGAGTCATTCTAGTGGGTAGTTGTGGATTGTAGAAATACTTGTGTTGAGGTTTGTGATTCCCGTAGCATACACGTATGGTGAACCGTTATGTGATGAAGTCGGAGCATGATTTATTTATTGATTGTCTTCCTTTTGAGTGGCGGTCGGGGACGAGCGATGGCCTTTTCCTACCAATCTATCCCCCTAGGAGCATGCGTGTAGTACTTTCTTTCGATGACTAATAGATTTTTGCAATAAGTATGTGAGTTCTTTATGACTAATGTTGAGTCCATGGATTATACGCACTCTCACCCTTCCATCATTGATAGCCTCTTCGGTACCGCGCATTGCCCTTTCTCACCTAGAGAGTTGGTGCAAACTTCACTGGTGCATCCAAACCCCATGATACGATACGCTCTATCACACATAAGCCTCATTATATTTTCCTCAAAACAGCCACCATACCTACCTATCATGGCATTTCCATAGCCATTCCGAGATATATTGCCATGCAACTTCCATCATCATCATATACATGACTTGAGCATTTATTGTCATATTGCTTTGCATGATCGTAAGATAGCTAGCATGATGTTTTCATGGCTTGTCTGTTTTTTGATGTCATTGCTACGGTAGATCATTGCGCATCCCGATACACCGCCGGAGGCATTCATATAGAGTCATATCTTTGTTCTAGATATCGAGTTGTAATATTGAGTTGTAAGTAAATAAAAGTGTGATGATCATCATTATTAGAGCATTGCCCCAGTGAGGAAAGGATGATGGAGACTACGATTCCCCCACAAGTCGGGATGAGACTCCGGACTTTATGAAAAATAAAAGAGGCCAAAGAAGCCCAAATAAAAAAAAGAGGCCAAAGAAGCCCAACAAAAAATTAAAAAAAAGGAGAGAAAAATGAGAGAAAAAGAGAGAAGGGGCAATGTTACTATCCTTTTACCACACTTGTGCTTCAGAGTAGCACCATGTTCTTCATAGAGAGAGTATCCTATGCTTTCACTTTCATATACTAGTGGGAATTTTCATTATAGAACTTGGCTTGTATATTCCGATGATGGGCTTCCTCAAACGCCCGAGGTCTTCATGAGAAAGCAAGTTGGATGCACACCCACTTAGTTTCCAGTTTGAGCTTTCATACACTTATAGCTCTTAGTGCATCCGTTGCATGGCTATCCCTACTCACTCACATTGATATCTATTAATGGGCATCTCCATAGCCCGTTGATATGCCTAGTTGATGTGAGACTTTCTCCCTTTTTGTCTTCTCCACATAACCCCCACCATCATATTCTATTCCACCTATAGTGCTATGTCCATGGCTCACGCTCATGTATTGCGTGAAAGTTGAAAAGGTTTGAGAACGTCAAAAGTATGAAACAATTGCTTGGCTTGTCATCAGGGTTGTGCATGATTTGAATATTTTGTGTGGTGAAGATGGAGTATAGCCAGACTATATGATTTTGTAGGTATAACTTTCTTTGGCCATGTTATTTTGAAAAGACATGATTGCTTTATTAGTAGGCTTGAAGTATTATTGTTTTTATGTCAAATGATAGACTATTGCTTTGAATCACTTGTGTCTTAATATTCATGCCATGATTAGACATATGATCAAGATTATGCTAGGTAGCATTCCACATCAAAAATTATCTTTTTTATCATTTACCTACTCGAGGACGAGCAGGAATTAAGCTTGGGGATGCTGATACGTCTCCGTCGTATCTATAATTTTTGATTGTTCCATGCCAATATTATTCAACTTTCATATACTTTTTGGCAACTTTTTATACTATTTTTGGGACTAACATATTGTTCCAGTGCCCAGTGTCAGTTCCTGTTTGTTGCATGTTTTATGTTTCACAGAATATCCATATCAAACAGAATCCAAATGGGATAAAAACGGACGGAGCTTATTTTAGAAATATCTGGAAAATTCTGGAAGAAAAATCCACGCGAGACGGTGCCCGAGGTGGCCACGAGGCAGGGGGCGCCCCTGCCCCCCTGGGCGCGCCCCTGACACTCATGGGCCACCCGTAAGGCGGTTGATGCCCTTGTTCGGCCGCAAGAAGGCTAATTTTTGGAAAATAATCACGGCGAAGGTTTCAGTCCAATCGGAGTTACGGATCTCCATATATATACGAAACGGTGAAAGGGCAGCAGAGGAGAGCGCAGAAACAGGGAGAGACAGAGAGACAGATCCAATCTCGGAGGGGCTCTCGCCCCTCCCATGCCATGGAGACCATGGACCAGAGGGGAAACCCTTCTCCCATCTAGGGAGAAGATCAAGGAAGAATAAGAAGAAGGGGGGCTCTCTCCTCCTCGCTTCCGGTGGCGCCGGAGTGCCACCGGGGGCCATCATCATCACCGCGATCTACACCAACACCTCCACCATCTTCACCAACATCTCCATCACCTTCCCCCATCTATCTACAGCGGTCCACTCTCCCGCAACCCGCTGTACCGTCTACTTGAACATGGTGCTTTATGCTTCATATTATTATCCAATGATGTGTTGCCATCCTATGATGACTGAGTAGATTTTCGTTGTCCTATCGGTGGTTGATGAATTGCTATGATTGATTTAATTTGCTTGTGGTTATGTTGCTGTCCTTTGGTGCCCATCATATGAGCGCGCGCGTGGATCACACCATAGGGTTAGTTGTATGTTGATAGGACTATGTATTGGAGGGCAAGGGTGGCAGAAGCTTCAGCCTAGCATAGAAATTGATGCATACGGGATTGAAGGGGGGCCAATATATCTTAATGCTATGGTTGGGTTTTACCTTAATGAACGTTAGTAGTTGCGGACGCTTGCTAATAGTTCCAATCATAAGTGCATAGAATTCCAAGTTAGGGATGACATGCTAGCAGTGGCCTCTCCCACATAGTACTTGCTATTGGTCTAGTAAAGTAGTCAATTGCTTAAGGGACAATTTCGCAACTCCTACCACCAATTTTCCACACTCGCTATATTTATTTTATTGTGTCTTTATCTAAACAGCCCCAACTTTTTATTTATGTCCTCTTTATTATCTTGCAAACCTATCCAAAAACACCTACAAAGTACTTCCAGTTTCATACTTGTTCTAGGTAAAGCGAACGTGAAGCGTGCGTAGAGTTGTATCGGTGGTCGATAGAACTTGAGGGAATATTTGTTCTACCTTTAGCTCCTCGTTGGGTTCGACACTCTTACTTATCGAAATAGGCTACAATTGATCCCCTATACTTGTGGATTATCAGGGGGCGCGCCCCCTGCCTCGTGGGCCCCTGGCAGGCCTACGGTGCCCATCTTCTGCTATATGAAGTCTGTTACCCTGGAAAAAATCATAAGCAAGCTTTCGGGAAGAAACATCGCTGCCAGACGGTGTAACCTTGGCGGAACCAATTTAGGGCTCCGGCGGAGCTGTTCTACCGGGGAAACTTCCCTCCGGGAGGGAGAAATCATTGCCATCGTCATCACCATCGATCCTCTCATCAGGAGGGGGTCAATCTCCATCAACATCTTCACCAGCACCATCTCCTCTCGAACCCTACTTCATCTCTTGTATCCAATCTTTGTCCCAAAGCCTCAGATTGATACATGTAGGTTGCTAGTAGTGTTGATTACTCCTTGTAGTTGATGCTAGTTGGTTTATTCGGTGGAAGATCATATGTTCAGATCCTTTATGCATATTAATACCCCTCTGATTATGAACATGAATATGATTTGTGAGTAGTTATGTCTGTTCCTGAGGACATGGGAGAAGTCTTGCTATAAGTAGTCATGTGAATTTGGTATTCGTTCGATATTTTGATGAGATGTATGTTGTCTTTCCTCTTGTGGTGTTATGTGAACGTCGACTACATGACACTTCACCATTGTTTGGGCCTAGAGGAAGGCATTGGGAAGTAATAAGTAGATGATGGGTTGCTAGAGTGATAGAAGCTTAAACCCTAGTTTATGCGTTGCTTCGTAAGGGGCTGATTTGGATCCATATGTTTCATGCTATGGTTAGGTTTACCTTAATACTTCTTTTGTAGTTGCGGATGCTTGCAATAGGGGTTAATCATAAATGGGATTCTTGTCCAAGGAAGAGAAGTACCCAAGCACCGGTCCACCCACATATCAAATTATCAAAGTAACGAACGCGAATTATATGAGCGTGATGAAAACTAGCTTGACGATAATTCCCATGTGTCCTCGAGAGCATTTTCCTTTATATAAGAGTTTGTCCAGGCTTGTCCTTTGCTACAAAAAGGATTGGGCCATCTTGCTGCACCTTATTTACATTTGTTACTTGTTACCCGTTACAAATTACCTTATCACGAAACTATCTGTTACCGATAATTCCAGTGCTTGCAGAGAATACCTTACTGAAAACCACTTGTCATTTCCTTCTGCTCCTCGTTGGGTTCGACACTCTTAATTATCAAAAGGACTATGATAGATCCCCTATACTTGTGGGTCATCAAGACTCGTTTCTAGCGCCGTTGCCGGGGAGTGAAGCGCCTTTGGTAAGTGGAATTTGGTAAGGAAAAATTTATATAGTGTGCTGAAATTGACTGTCACTTGTTACTATGGAAAGTAATCCTTTGAGGGGCTTGTTCGGGGTATCTTCACCCCGACCAGTAGAGCAAAGAGTTGCTCCTCAACCTACTGAACCTACTGAAAATGTTTACTTTGAAATTCCTTCAGGTATGATAGAGAAACTGCTAGCTAATCCTTTTACAGGAGATGGAACATTGCATCCCGATTTGCACCTAATCTATGTGGATGAAGTTTGTGGATTATTTAAGCTTGCAGATATGCCCGAAGATGTTATCAAGAAGTAGGTCTTCCCTTTATCTTTGAAGGGAAAGTCATTGAAATGGTTTAGGCTATGTGATGATATGGGATCATGGAACTACAAATGATTGAAATTGGAATTTCATCAGAAGTTTTATCCTATGCATCTTGTTCATCATGATCGTAATTATATATATAATTTTTGGCCTCACGAAGGAGAAAGCATGGCTCAAGCTTGGGGAAGGATTAAGTCAATGTTATATTCATGCCCCAATCATGAGCTCTCAAGAGAAATTATTATTCAAATTTTTTATGCTCGGCTTTCTCTCAATAATCACTCCATGCTCGATACTTCTTGTACTGGTTCCTTTATGATGAAGACTATTGAATTCAAATGGGATTTATTGGAAATAATTAAACTCAACTCTGAAGATTGGGATCTCGACGAAGGTAAGGAGTCAGGTATAACACCTAAGTTTGATTGTGTTAAATCTTTTATGGACACCGATGTTTTCCGTGAATTTAGCACTAAATATGGACTTGACTCTGAGATAGTAGCTTCATTCTGTGAATCCTTTGCTACTCATGTTGATCTCCCTAAGGAGAAGTGGTTTATATATAATCCTCCCATAGAAGTAAAAGTAGTTGCACCTATTAAAGTTGAAGAAAATACTATCACTTATAATGTTGATCCTGTTGTTCCTACTGCTTATATTGAGAAACCACCTTTCCCTGTTAGAATAAAGGATCATGCTAAAGCTTCAACTGTGGTTTGTAAGAGTAATACTAGAACACCTACACCGCCTGAGCAAATTAAAGTTGAACCTAGTATTGCTATGGTTAAAGATCTCTTGGCCGATAATATTGATGGGCATGTTATTTACTTCTGTGATGAAGCTGCTAGAATTGCTAGACCTGACACTAAAAATAAACATAGACCTGTTATAGGCATGCCTGTTATTTCTGTTAAAATAGGAGATCATTTCTATCATGGCTTATGTGATATGGGTGCTAGTGCAAGTGCAATACCTCATTCCTTATACAAAAAAATTATGCATGATATTGCACCTGCTGAGATAGAGGAAATTGATGTTACAATTAAGCTTGCCAATAGAGACACTATTTCGCTAGTGGGGATTGTTGGAGATGTTGAAGTCTTGTGTGGGAAAGTTAAATATCCTGCTGATTTTCTTGTTCTTGGTTCCCCACAAGATGACTTTTGTCCCATCACATTTGGTAGACCCTTTTTGAATACTGTTAATGCTAGGATAGACTGCAAAAAGGATGTTGTTACTATTGGTTTGGGGGATATGTCTCATGAGTTTAATTTTGCTAAATTTCATAGACAACCCCATGATTAAGAATTGCCTAGTAAAGATGAAATTATTGGTCTTGCTTCTATTGTCGTGCCTCCTAATGATCCTTTAGAACAATATTTGCTCGACCATGAGAATGATATGTTTACGAATGAAAGAACGGAAAAAGATGAAGTATTCTTTAAACAGGGACCTATCTTGAAACACAACTTGCCTGTTGAAATCCTAGGGGATCCTCCTCCACCCAAGGGTGATCCCGTGTTTGAGCTCAAACCATTACCTGATACTCTTAAATATGCTTATCTTGATGAAAAGAAGATATATCCTGTTATCATTAGTGCTAACCTTTCAGAGCAAGAAGAAGAGAAATTATTGAAACTCTGAAGAAGCACCGTGCTGCTATTAAATATACTCTGGATGATCTTAAGGGCATTAGTCCCACTTTATGCCAACACAAAATAAAATTGGAGAAAGACGATAAACCAGTTGTTGATCACCAACGACGGTTAAATCCTAGGATGAAAGAAGTGGTAAGAAAAGAAATACTAAAGCTTCTAGAGGCAGGTATAATTTATCTCGTTGCTGATAGTCAGTGGGTAAGTCCTGTCCATTGTGTCCCTAAGAAGGGAGGTATTACTGTTGTTCCTAATGATAAAGATGAATTGATCCCACAAAGAATTATTACAGGTTATAGAATGGTAATTGATTTCCGCAAATTAAATAAAGCTACTATAAAGGATCATTACCCCTTACCTTTTATTGATCGAATGCTAGAAAGATTATCCAAACATACCATTTTTGCTTTCTAACCGCTTATTCTGGTTTCTCTCAAATACCTGTGTCAAAAGAGGATCAAGAAAAGACAACTTTTACTTGCCCTTTCGATACCTTTGCTTATAGACGTATGCCTTTTGGTATATGTAATGTTGTAGGACCTTGAAGTATGTCTAGAGGGGGGGGGGGTGATTAGACTACTTGACCAATTAAAAACTTAACCTTTTCCCAATTTTAGACTTTGGCAGATTTTAGCTATCTTTGCACAAGTCAAGCAATCTTCACATTATTCAAGCAAGGATGCAAAGAGTATATGAGCAGCGGAATTTAAAGCATGCAACTTGCAAGAATGTAAAGGGAAGGGTTTGGAGGATTCAAACGCAATTGGAGACACGGATGTTTTTGTCGTGGTTCCGATAGGTGGTGCTATCGTACATCCACATTGATGGAGACTTCAACCCACGAAGGGTAACGGTTGCGCGTGTCCACGGAGGGCTCCACCCACGAAGGGTCCACGAAGAAGCAACCTTGTCTATCCCACCATGGCCGTCGCCCATGAAGGACTTGCCTCACTGGCGGTAGATCTTCACGAAGTAGGCGATCTCCTTGCCCTTACAAACTCCTTGGTTCAACTCCACAATCTTGTCGGAGGCTCCCAAGTGACACCTAGCCAATCTAGGAGACACCACTCTCCAAGAAGTAACAAACGGTGTGTTGATGATGAACTCCTTGCTCTTGTGCTTCAAATGATAGTCTCCCTGTCGGTGTAAAAACCGGCGGATCTCGGGTAGGGGGTCCCGAACTGTGCGTCTAGGCGGATGGTAACAGGAGACAAGGGACACGATGTTTTACCTAGGTTCGGGCCCTCTTGATGGAGGTAAAACCCTACGTCCTGCTTGAGTAATATTGATGATGTGTGTTACAAGAGTGAATCTACCATGAGATCAAAGAGGCTAAACCCTAGAAGCTAGCCTATGGTATGATTGTTGTTCGTCCTACGGACTAAAACCCTCCGGTTTATATAGACACCGGATAGGGTTAGGGTTACACAGAGTCGGTTACAATGGTAGGAGATCTACATATCCCAGACGCCAAGCTTGCCTTCCATGCCAAGGAAAGCCCCATCCGGACACGGGACGAAGTCTTCAATCTTGTATCTTCATAGTCTTGGAGTCCGCCGATGATGATAGTTCGCTATCCGGACACCCCTAGTCCGTAACTCCTCAAGAGTCCCTGAACCAGGCTTCAATGACGACGAGTCCGCGCGCGATGTTGTCTTCGGCATTGCAAGGCGGGTTCTTCCTTCGAATAATTTATAGAAGATTGTGAACACCAGGATAGTGTCCGGCTCTGCAAAAATAAATTCCACATACCACCGTAGAGAGAATAATATTACACAAGATCAATCTGCTGACGTATTTTTTGACGCGACGTCGCATCACTACCAAGCCTTTATTCAAATTGTTTTTACTATTCCACCTCAGCGCGTTTAGCGAAGCGGTTTCCTTGGCACGTCTTTGCAGAGATCGTGTTCCCCTTATTCCGGGATTCCCATCAATACGAACGTGGGTAACCCAACCGCGCCATTGATTGTGATGCTTGGGAGATAAGAGAGTTTTACCAGGCCGGTGGGGACACATGTTTTTTTCCGCCCATATAAGGGGATAAGGATCCACCCTTTCACCTACGCCTTATTCCTCCTTTGCTCATCCATTCCCGTGCACTCGAGCTCTAGCGCCCAAGTCCGCACTTTCCTCCTCAACCTTCTCCAACCATGTCAGGAGCGGGAGGAAGATGGATGGCCTCCTCCGTCATGGAGGGGCACATCACAAGACTGCGGGAGGCCGGATACTTGTCCGGCGACATCGCGCACAGGCTGCCCGACGCGGGGCAGCTTATTCCAACCCCCAGTCCCCATTAGAGGGTGGTATTTCTCCCCCACTTCCTCCGCGGACTAGGTTTTCCACTTCACCCATTTGTCCGGGGCTCATGTTCTACTACGGCCTGGACTTCCACGACCTGGCCCCGAATTTCGTCCTCAACGTCTCGGCGTTTATCGTCGTGTGCGAGGCCTTCCTCTGCATCTAGCCCCACTTCGGCTTGTGGCTCAAGACCTTCAATGTCAAGCCGAAGGTTGTGAAGGGCAGCCAAGCGGAGTGCGGAGGCGCCATGGTCGGCAAGATGGCCAAAGTCCTATGGCTCGAGGGCTCCTTTGTGGAGACAATAAAGGTGGCAATCGGGTGGTTCTACATTACCGAGCCACGCGACTGAATGGGTGGCGGCCCCAATTCAGATCTGGATTCCCACACGGCTCTCGCCATGGAAAGAGATGGGCCTGAAGTGGGGGATTCGACGAGCTATCCGGACTCCAAACACGCGTCCGAACTCGGTGGACAAGAATCGCAGGCTTGTCGACGTAATCCAGTGATGCTCATCCGCCGGATTCTCCCATGCCAACAACGAGACTTCAATTTGTGGAGTTCGATCCGCACAGCACCGAACCTTGAGCCGCTCTTCGATACCACGCACGAAGATGCCCGGAAGGTGCTGTTCAAGGGCGCCGAAGCCCCGCATCCGCTAACAAAGATCGCGACATCGCCGCGCGCCAAGCCGGCGAGGTAAGTTATTTTACCCTTTACGGACTCTTTTTCATAGATTGACTCTACGGGATCTAAAACTCCCTATTCTTCGACAGTCCGGCTGAAGACGCCCGACATATTAACTGTCCGGCGCCTTTGCCGAAGATCTAGCGGACGCCCGATTGACGGCTGCTAGCTCCGCACCCCATGTGGTGCCGAGAAGAAGGCCAAGAAGGAGGCCACGGAACTCGAAGGAGCTCCCGACGCCAGTGCTGCCGGATTTCAAGCGAATCTTCTCCTCAAGACGAGGAGGAAGAAGAAGAAGCTTCTCCCAGGTGGGGAGGAGAGGAAAAGGAAGGCCGCCTAACCGGGAGGCCGGAGGGTCCAAGAAGGAAGAACCTTCCTCCGGACTTCTCCACCAACGCCGACGACGACGAGGGGATTGGCCTACGAGGCCCAAGCCCCTGGCGAGATCGTAAGTGTCCGGATACCCATGGCTTTTTATTATTGCAGAGTCTTCTCTAATGTCGAACAATCGTGCAGCCCGCCTAAAGGCGAAGTTCGTCGATTCATCGAAGCGGGTCCTCGGCTCGCCGGAAATGGAGAGTGCCGCTCGACGCCTCCTCGCCTCATGCTGCGGACAACGCCGCGGCGGGGCTCCAAAGGGGGCTTGGTCACGAGAAGGTGGCACAGGAGGTGCCACAAGGCAACCTCCCGGACTCCAGGCGCGTGGGGGGCAAGACCCCCAGGGGCTCTAAGCCCGACCCTTGTCCGGACTCCATGCCGGAACCTTCAGTGGTTCCGGAGTCCGGTAAGCGATCCCTTCGCAAGAAGGGTAAGACGCCGGTGTCCTTCGTCCAACCGGAGGCACCGGATAGCTTACTGGAGGCGCTCAATGGCGCCTCCATCGAGAAGGAGCACCGCACTGTTATGAGTGCGGTGATCCAGACAGTTCAATCCGCCAAGAGCGGGCTGACCGAAGCCTGCAGTAGCCTTCTAACAGGCTTTGAGGTAAGAAATTTCAATATATGTAAAATGGTACTGCATAGACAGTAGCCCCTGATGCTCGGTTCGGTGTTCGGAAAGAAAAGCCGGACTGATGATCTTTAGAAAGATAAACGCAGGAGTCATGTAAAAAATATGTCAATATGGGATTGCAGGCTGTGCTGCTGACCTCCGTCGCATTGACTGCGGAGGTCAATACTTTGAAGGAAAACCTCGAGCGGTCCGAGAACGAGCTCGGCCATGCCAAGAAGCAGCTCGAGGAAAAAGAAGGTGAGTAATACCTTATGAAAATTGTACCTTACAGAAAAGGATTTGGTTGCAAAAAAAATGACAAGGATAACGTGGGTATTGTAGGGGCCACTAACGAGGTGGCGACCCTGAAGGAGGCGGTGGCCACGGCCGAACGCAATGCGGCCGCGGAGCGCACCGAGCGAGAGAAGCAGGAGGCGCGGGTGGCGGAGGTACAGCAAGAGCTCCAGGATCTCATGAAAAAACATGAGAGCTTGGAGCGTGACTCGAAGACTCGAGAGTCCGAGCTTGCAACGGCTCTTGAGAGTGCCAAAGCCGCTAAGGCCGAAGCCTACAAGGCCCTCCAGGAGATTGAGGCGGTGAAGAAAATAGCAGCGGGTAAGGCATTTTTCATGCAGAGTAAGCATGTGAGTGTTAATTACCTGTTGCTTACCCGACCGGAGCTCTCGAGGCGTTCAGAGATCTTCCTCAGCGTGTCCGATGCTGCCGCATTCTACCGGGCCGAGGAGGGAGCTCGACGGAGAAGGTCTTCTGGTCTCAAGATCTTTGAGGCCGGACATCTGGTGTTTTAGCGACCAGTGAAGCAGCTGGTCGAGCTCCACAAGGCGGCCGAACAGGCCATGAAGGGCCTCATAGTTCGGCTGTGGCGGCTGATGGATGCGTGCCCATGGGTTGAAATGATCAAGCATTCCGCTTGTATCGAGGGTGCCCGTCGGGCCCTTGCCCGCGCAAAGGTGCACTGGGGCAAGATGGATGCCCAGAAGCTTGTGACGAACCCGCCACCAGAGGGCAAGGAGCATCGCACGCCCGAGATGTATTATAAGAGTGTGTGAAGGGCGCCAGACTATTGCGGTGAGTGCTCCAAAGATGTAATATTTGAGTAGACTCGCATTTTATTATCCTGTGCGCTGAAAACTTAGTTCATATGCGCTAAGCAACGCTTGTTAATTTAAAATATTACCTTCTATGCGGCTGTTTATCAAATCGAGAGATGGCAAGTCGTCGGTTTCAGCCCCCATGCCACGAGTCTTTGGGGTGTTGGGATAAACTTGAGCGCTCTTGTTCCCATTTTTGGGTCCATCTAGGGAGGCACTCAACACAGCGAACAAGGCAACCGGACTTATAATGCTTGAACACTCTCACTTAGCCATAGAATTCTATAATTTTAAATTTCGGCGAAGCCACTGGTCTTCGGAAGGCCGAATTTGGGGCGCTATCCACGCCTTGGCCGGACAGTATAGCGACATAAGTCTTTAAGGACTCGCAAAAAACCTCTCGAACAGCGACCGGTCTCTCGCCTCATCATGACGGTCAGTTTTAGCTTTCTCCACTGAGGCGTTAACCCAGCCGAACTGGGGCGGAATCACAGTGGTTCTCCCGGTGCTACCTTAGCCGATATAACGGAACGTAAGGTACCAAAACACGGGAGCCGGGCAAACCCACCTATTGACCCAAGACATGATTCGGAGCCGATGCATATAGTGCTATAAGTTCGGGTGCCGACTTGTGAAAGTGTTCGACTCATCACACCATAACGCTGGAAACATCAGCCCTCGTGTATATTAGCCGTGCCAAAGTGTACGGATGCAACATGCCGTGAATGAACATATGTATGAAAAAGAAATGCAATTATAAGCAAAAAGGTGCTGCATTGTTTTATTCAATAAGTGCTGCTACGAATGCAGAACGATACAAATAGTGCGATAAGCAAGGTATGAGACAGTTAAGCATGTCCCCTTCCAAGGGTAGGCTGCAGATTGGTGTATGAAAATGCTCGTAATGGAGACCACCTGTATATTCGTTGTAGCCTTTATCCTTCCCTGGCTGTTGCATCGTGAGTTCGGCAGGTCTGCTGCCGGACAGGGCTTCTGACAAACGGAGTCATGTGGGTAAAAAGTGAAAGGTAAAAAGAAAAGAAAAAGGGACGACACACTTGAGAGCCCCTGGTGTGGTTGAGCCACAGTCTGGGTATATTGTGGTCGTGCCCCCCTCCCCATGCCCATGGTATCTTCAGAGCGTAATGGTGTACGCGAAGGACCTGCTTTGACGTTTCGCAGGAGCTGGGGTTAGCCGCATCGCTACGCTGCGTGCTCGGAACGTGCTGTGGTCTTGTTGTAAGTTACTCGGGCGGCGCTGGTTATGTCCGCCGCTTAACGGCTGGACTCGAGAATTGCCTTAATAGGCTGCATTGCACTTCTACCGCGAGAGCGCCAGTATGTTCCTCCGTGCGGAGAGAACGTTTAGTGTTTCCGCTGACCGTGATGACTCCTCGAGGGCCTCGCATCTTGAGCTTGAGGTATGCGAGTGCGGCACGCGCTGAACTTTGCAACGCGCACGTCCGAGCAAGGCATGATAGCCGCATGAACGGGACTATGTCAAGATTAACTCCTCGCTCGAAGTTATCCGGGATCCGAAGACCACGCCCGGTGTAATTGAGCTCGTACAATTGGCTTTACACCTGGTATGACGCCTTTAAAGGTCGTTTTGGTAGGTTTAATCCTTGAGGGTCTATGCCCATTTTGCGACCGTATCCCGTAAAGCAGGTTCAGCTGCTGCCGCCGCCCATCGGGACTCGTTAGGTGAAATCCATCGACGATTGGGTCTAAGACTAGTGCGGCGAATCCGCCGTGGCGGATGCTGGTGGGGTGGTCCCTTCGGTCAAAAGTGATCGGGCAGGAGGACCATGGATTGAACTTCGGGGCCACTGGCTCCATCATGTAGACATCCCTGAGTGCACGCTTCCGCTCCCTTTTGGGTATGTGCGTTGCGTATATCATGTTCACCGTCCGCACCTGTGGGGGGAAATCCTTCTGTCCTCTATTGTTCGGCGGTTGGGTCTCGTCCTCGTCATCGCTATGCAGCCCCTTGTCATTGCTTTCGGCAATTAACTTGTCTGCCTGCTTGAATACCCAACAGTCCCTGTTGGTGTGGTTAGCTGGCTTTTCGGGGTGCCGTATCCGCACAAGCGGTCGAGTATTCGGTCCAAATTGGACGGACCCGAGTAGTTCTTTGAATGGCTTTTTCCGCTGACCGGTTTAGAGCCTCTGAATCTCGCATTGACTTCCGCACCCTCAATATTGTCGCCGCACGCGGCGTTTGTTTTGTTATGCCGCTGCCTACCATTTCGGTCCTTGAAGTCCGGACGCGAATTTTTGCCGAGGTTGTTGCTGCGTGCTAACCAGCTGTCCTCACCCGCGCAAAAGCGGGTCATGAGTGATGTGAGGGCTGCCATGGATTTCGGCTTTTCCTATCCTAGGTGCCGGGCAAGCCACTCGTCACGGATGTTATGCTTGAAGGACGCGAGGGCCTCCGCATCCGGACAGTCAACGATTTGGTTTTTCTTGGTTAAGAACCGTGTCTAGAATTGTCCGCCGATTCGTCGGCTGCTGAATTATGTGGCTTAGGTCATCAGCGTCGGTGGTCGCATAAGTGCCTGGAAGTTATCGAGGAATGCGGCTTTAGGTCCTCCCAGCTCCCAATTGACTCTGCTGGCAAGCTGTTGAGCCAATGCCGGGCTGGTCCTTTAAGCTTGAGGGGGAGGTATTTGATGGCGTGAAGATCGTCACCGCAGGCCATGTGGATGTGAAGGAGATAGTCTTCGATCCAAACCGCGGGGTCTGTTGTGCCATCATAGGATCCAATATTGACGGGTTTAAACCCTTCGGGGATTTGATGATCCATTACTTCATCTGTGAAGCATAGCGGGTGTGCGGCGCCTCTGTACTGGGCGATATCACGACGGAGCTCAAAAGAGCTTTGTGTGTTTTGTTCGCCCGCCGGACTTATCGTGTCCGCGCGACGGTTGTCGCCACGCGTCGTGCGGGCGCCCACGCGATCCATAGATCGATCTTGATTGTCTTGCCTTGTCCTCCAATATATCTCGCAGGTCCGGAGCGTTCCCCTTTGGCGTGTGCTTTTTGAGCGATGCCGGGGTACGGTTCTAGTGAAGGGCCTAGAGGCCTCTCTGTCGCGACCACGGGTGGTCGGTCAGCGATTGTCTCCTGGTGATGCGGGTTCATAAGCCTCCTCCTCTAATCGGGAGCAGCTTGTGTTTAGGGTAGCTTTTGAGGGCGCTCGAGCTCATGCTCTTCGCCGCGAGGACTTCAAATCCATCCGTCGGCTAGCGATCCCGATCAGCTCTAAGCTGTTGCTGCTTTTTCTTGAGGTTGTTCGCCGTGGGCATAAGCCCGCGCCTAAAACGCTCTTGTTCGACGGGATCCTCGAGCACCATTTAATTCATTGTCGCCGAGGCTTGCTTCGTCTTCGGAGGGAGGCATATAATCCTCTACCTCTTCTTCGCCGCTCTCTTGTGAGGGCTGGCGTCTCCATCCTCCCGCTACTGGATCTTGCCGAGTGGATTGTCTTCGCACTGTCCGTGTATTGTTATCTCCGGTGCGGAATCTTCATTCTTGCTGTGGCGGGATTTAGAGCGGCGCCACGACGCCGGCGCTTGGGCTGCTTCTTGAGGGGTCATCCTCCGTTGTTCCATCGCTGCTCCCATCTTTTGGGATGTCCACCATGTATATGTCGATGACGAGGTGGTCTTCCAAAGGCCTGTAGGCGCTGGCTCTTGTTCGCTCTCAAAGCATCGCCGCCCATACCATCGATGTCCTCGGAGTCGTAGTCTAGCATGTCGGTTAGATCGTCGACAGCGGCTACCAAGTGGGTGGTGGGTGGGCGTTGAATTTCTTCGTCGTCCGCATCCCAACCTTCTTGACCATAATCCGGCCAGGGCTCTCCGGATAAAGAGAGAGACTTTAGTGAATTCAGGATGTTGCCAAAGGGCGAGTGCTGAAAGATGTCCGCGGCCGTGAACTCCATAATGGGCACCCAATCGGATTCGATTGGTAAGGGTATGGAGGGTTCGAGTCCGGAGAGGAGTCCGCACCACGAGCGAGGTCTTCACAAAGGACAGGGATGGAGTTCGCTCGATCGCCGAGAGATTAAAGCCCCGAGGTGGTGTCCAACCACTCGCCCTCGATCGGGGAATCCGGCCCCGGATTAAGGGTCGGAGCGGATTCGGGTGCGGCCTCCAGGGCACTATTCGGCTGCAGAGCTAGATCATGCCCATCGAGACAAGGCGGCGCGCTTTGGCTGCGGCTCGAATTTGTCGAAGATCAAGTCTCCGCGGATATCGGCCGATAGTTTAAACTTCCAAATCTTACCGACGCCAGGGCGTAGCTTCGATCTTCTCCAGATGGCTGCTTAATTGGCCCACAAAGGTAAAGCCGCCGAACACGAAGATCTGTCCGGGAGAAAAGTCTCACCGGACCGCGTCGTTGTTGATGATTGAAGGAGCCATCGAGCCTATCGGTGACGACATACGAGGAACTCTCAATGAAAGCACCAATGTCGGTGTCAAAACCGCGGATCTCGGTAGGGGGTCCCGAATTGTGCGCCTAGGCGGATGGTAACAGGAGACAAGGGACACGATGTTTTACCCAGGTTGGGCCCTCTTGATGGAGGTAAAACCCACGCCCCGCTTGAGTAATATTGATGATGTGTGTTACAAGAGTGAATCTACCACGAGATCAAAGAGGCTAAACCCTAGAAGCTAGCCTTTGGTATGATTGTTGTTCATCCTACGGACTAAAACCCTCCGGTTTATATAGACACCGGATAGGGTTAGGGTTACACAGAGTCGGTTACAATGGTAGGAGATCTACATATCCGCATCGCCAAGCTTGCCTTCCACGCCAAGGAAAGTCCCATCCGGACACGGGACGAAATCTTCAATCTTGTATCTTCATAGTCTTGGAGTCCGGCCGATGATGATAGTTCGGCTATCCGGACACCCCCTAGTCCGGAACTCCCTCACTCCCCAACACTCAACTCTCTCTCACAGGATTTAGATTTGGTGGAAAGAAGATTTGAGTGGAAAGCAACTTGGGGAAGGCTAGAGATCAAGATTCATATAGTAGGAATTGAATATCTTGGCCTCAACACATGAGTAGGTGGTTCTCTCTCAGAACTAGCAAGTTGGAAGTGTAGGTTTGTTCTAATGGCTCTCTCCACGAGTGAAGAGGAGGTGGAGGGGTATATATAGCCTCCACACCAAATCTAACCGTTACACACAATTTACCAAACTCGGTGGGACCGAATCAACAAATTC
Organism: Aegilops longissima; assembly: GCA_021605205.1. Classification (NCBI taxonomy): domain Eukaryota; kingdom Viridiplantae; phylum Streptophyta; class Magnoliopsida; order Poales; family Poaceae; genus Aegilops; species Aegilops longissima. Next base: position 573,672,308 of record CM038680.1, on the reverse strand, counting down.
GGTCGGACCGATTCAAGAAACCTAGTGACCGTTAGGGTTGTCGGTGGATCGACATGCAACTCGGTAGGACCGATATGGTTAGGGTTAGTGCATAACGTAATCTCGGTGAGACCGATTACACAAACTCGGTGAGACCGATTCTCTTAATTAGCTAACCAGAGAGTTGGTCAGGTAAACTCGGTGGGACCGATTCGCTCTTTTCGGTGAGACCAAAATGTTATGAAAGGGAAACAGAGAGTTTACATTGCAATCTCGGTGGGACCGATCGCTCACTTCGGTTAGACCGAAACGTTATGAAGGGAAACAGAGAGATTACAATCCCATCTCAGTGAGACCGAGATCCCTATCGGTGAAACTGATTTGCCTAGGGTTTGTGGCAGTGGCTATGACATGTGAACTCGGTGGCGCTGGATAGAAAGAATCGGTAGGACCGATTTTGACTTTAGGTTTAGGTCATATGTGGATGTGAGAAAGTAGTTGAGGGTTTTTGGAGCATATCACTAAGCACATGAAGCAAGAGGCTCATTAAGCAACACCTCATCCCTCCTTGATAGTATTGGCTTTTCCTATAGACTCAATGTGATCTTGAATCACTAAAATATAAAATGAAGAGTCTTGAGCTTTTGAGCTGGAGCCAATCCTTTGTCCTTAATATTTTGAGGGATCCACTTTCATCATCCATGCCATGCCATTCATTGAGCTTTCCTGAAAATTTTGTCTTGGAATAGCATTAGCTCAATGAGCTATATGTTGTTATGAATTACCAAAACCACCTAGGTATAGTTGCACTTTCAATCTCCCCCTTTTTGGTAATTGATGACAACATATAGATCAAAGCTTCGACAGATGATAATAAGATTGAAAAACATCGTTGCTTTGAGAAGTATGTGATAAGCAAGAGCTCCCCCTAAATTTGTGCATATTTTAAGATTTGCTTTGGACTGCAAATGCACAAGGAATTAGGCTCATGGGTTACTCTTCCATGTCACATACATCTTGGTGGAGCGCTCAAAATAATAAAAATTGAATACATGCACTCATCACCAAGCAAAGTGAATGATCATATAAGGATAAGTAAGATAATATCATCTAACAAGCATATGTGTAGCTTATGATCAAACACATGATCATCAATGTCTCACAGATAATAGCATAGTATCTTAAGCAATCAAAAGCAAACAAAGTTCAACCAAGAAGACAAGAGAGAACAAAAGCAAACTCTCTCTCTCTCTCTCGAAGCCTATGATCTATACATTTTTCTCCCCCTTTGGCAACAAGTTACCAAAAAGTTCCTAGAAAATGCATAGCAATATATCATCTCCCAGGCTTGGTCTTCAGTTGGTGGCGTAGAGATGGCTCCTTGGACGAAGACTTCAGTTGATGTGGAAGGAGCTGAAGGAGTTGGTGCTGGAGCTGGTTGCGCTGGAGCTGTAGCTGGAGCAGATGAAGTGACTCTGGTGTCTGTTACTGGCTCTGCAGCTGATCTCTGAGCTCGAGGCACTCTGGCAAATGCATCAGCAGTTGTCCTGCCCTTCCTCTCCTGCATGTCATCCTGTAGCTGCTCCACAATTGACTGGATCTCAGTTACTTTGACATCAAGATCATAGAAATTTTGTTCCATGATTCTTTCCAGGCTCTCCTGGTTTTGAGTTAGGGTGGCCAACCCTTTCTCAATCCTCAGAGTTGATGCTATCAAGTAACTAAGCTGGTCCTGCTTGCTCTTCAAAAAGTACTCGGATGCCTCCTCTTGTGTTGGCATCTTGGCAGCCTTCTCTTTCTTTGCTTTCTCCTTCTTCTCTTGAGCTTGTCTCGATGATGGTTCATTATCATTCATCACAACTTGATTGTCCTCAAAGTCGGATAGAGAACAAAGTGTTCCTTATCCAACATATACTTTCCTGTGCCCATCTTTGAGTTAATCAACTCCTGAATTTGTGGGGCATATCCACAACTTATCTTTTGGTCTGCTGTTGTCCTCTTGATAGTCTCAACCATGAGGCTCATGACCTTGAATTTCTATGGCACATCAAATATGTGTAGCAAATTAATTGCATGCCCTCTGATCATGTTGTGGTCACCTGATTTTGGCAAAAGAGTGTGCCTTAGGATCCAGTTGATCGTTGGCAGCCTTGACAGAAGAAAATGGACTGACCCACGCTTGAAAGTCTCAAGAGCTTTGTCTAGGATCTCCTTGTACATCTGAGACATAGAGTTGTGATCCATCTTTTTCTTGGCATAAATGTCCAAGTCATCTTCACTCTCCTTTGGGGCATTGATCATACTTGCCCATTCCTCAATGGTTGATTGGTATCTCGTTCCTTCAGACATCCAAACTATCCTGCCATCCGGATAGAAATGTGTCAGGAGTAGAATTGCATAATGAGCTCATCATTCCAGGTTTGTGAGTCACCAACAAAGTCTGCAACTCCATACGCATTGAAGATGTCATACACTCTAGGATAATGTTCCTCATTCTCCTTTATGTAGGTCCAGTCGACCCACCTCATATCACACACTATGGGCTTCTTGTCCAAAAAGATTGTCTCATAGAAATCCTGTTGTTCCTTTGTGTGGAACCTGTAATCAATAGCAGTCCTTCTCCTGGTGGCATATGGATCTGACTCTCTCCATAGCCTCAACCCTAAGTCTCTCCTGATCTTCATGTTCTCAACCACAGGATGAGCATCATTGTGGTCTGGAATCTTGGGTTCGAGCTTCCTTAGGACTTGTCCTTCATCATCTTCCTCAGCAGCAACATCAGGCACTGGGGCCTTGTTCTTTTCAGCAGCTGGTATACTCCTGGTATTCCTCTTAGGTGCACTCTTGGGCTTGGAGGCAGCTTTGGGTTCTACTTTGGGCTTTGATGTTGCAGCCCCTGACTTTATAGCATCACCCATCAGCTTTTGTACCTTGGGTGCTGGTGCAGCAACCTCTTCTTCTTCCTCCTCATCAGATGAGTGCTTCTCAAATTCTGCCATTGGGTCAACTTTCTTGCACCATCTTCCTCTCTTTCTTGCCTTCTTCTTTCCTTCTGCAGCAGGCTCTTTGGGTTGGGATTCCAAAGATGCTTGAGTGGAGACTCTGGCTTTAGACATTGGTTGTCTTCCTGTAAGCCTTTTGATCTTCATCCCTGGCTTTACTGCAGTTGAGTTATACTCCTTCTTGAGCACTTTCTTCTTTGAAATGGCCTCATCTTCCATTGCCACATAATCCTCATCCTCAGATTCTGAGGTTCTCTTCTTCCTTGTCCTGGTGGCAGCTTTGGGAAAATTGCTGGGACTGCTTCTGCTTCCATCATCTGAGCTGCTAGAGGGACTAGTGCCCTCACTCATCTCAGATCCGCTCCTCCGACTTGTTCTCGCTGTCACTTTGGTCCGACATGCTGCACACATCGATCGCTGACCACGTGAATAGTTATAGATGAGATTGAGTGGATGAGCATCACAAAATGCAGAGATTTTTGCAAAGAATGATTCAAAAACTTAGTTTTAGTTTTCCATGAAAGCATTTCAGATCAACCGATTTTCAAACTCGGTGATACCAAGCAGTTTTGGAACCTAAACTAGTGAACTCGGTCGACCGAGTCACAGCTCGATGGCACCGAGACTGCTAGGGTTTCACAAAGTTCTAAAATCGGTCACACCGATTAGCAATTCTCGGTCGACCGAGAGTTACTAGTGCAATGGCGTTAGCGAATCGGTGGGACCGAGTTTTTCAACTCGGTGGGTCCGAGATGGTTTCATGAAACCTAACCCTAAATTTTTGAATCGCATCTATTCTAAGGATTGTTTTGACTGGATAGAGGTGTTTCAATCGCGGCAAGAATCATAGTGAACACAATGTGCTGAGAATCAAGTGAGGATAGCACTGTGATCGAGTTCATACCCTAGTTCGGCGATGAACTCACTACCGCTGCAACGGCGGAGATGAAATCCGCTGACGGCGGCGGAGACCAAGTGATGAGATGCTCATGATTTAAATCGCCGATCCGGAGACCTAGAAGGCAGAGCGAGCTATGCGCTGGCTAAGAGGTTTGGAGAAAGTTTTCCAAAATTTTGCCCGTGTGAATATATAGCCCGACATCTGCCGGTGTGACCGAGTGGAATACTTCGGTGGCACCGAGATGCATAATGCTGACAGCTAAAGAACTCGGTGTGACTGAAAAGTTCAAATCGGTTGCACCGAGATGAAAACCTAGATCGACTTAGTGATCTCGGTATGACCGAAATGGAGGAATCGGTCAGGCCAAAAAGCACAAAGAAGTTTTGGAAGTTTAATTCTATGACGAATTGGGGACTCCGAGTGCTCCTCACACAGAGTGGTTCGAATCTGACTTGATCAAATTATGTGATGTAGATGAATAGAGTTTGAGACGAGTAAAACATAGATAGCTAGAGAAGGTTCTTAGGCATTCTTGTCCATCCACTTGGCCAAAGAAAAGAATCAATTCAATCAAAACAACAAGTGGATGTCCTCGAATGAGTAAGATATGTGTCGGTGCCAAAACCGGCGGATCTCGGGTAGGGGGTCCCGGACTGTGCGTCTAAGCGGATGGTAACAGGAGACAAGGGACACGATGTTTTTACCCAGGTTCGGGCCCTCTCGATGGAGGTAAAACCCTACTCCTGCTTGATTAATATTGATGATATGGGTAGTACAAGAGTAGATCTACCAAGAGATCAGAGAGGCTAAACCCTAGAAGCTAGCCTATGGTATGATTGTTGTTCGTCCTACGGACTAAAACCCTCCAGTTTATATAGACACCGGATAGGGTTAGGGTTACACAGAGTCGGTTACAATGGTAGGAGATCTACATATCCAGACGCCAAGCTTGCCTTCCACGCCAAGGAAAGTCCCATCCGGACACGGGACGAAGTCTTCAATCTTGTATCTTCATAGTCCAGGAGTCCGGCCAACTGTGATAGTTCTGTATCCGGACAACCCCTAATCCAGGAACCCCTAAGTAGCCCCTGAACCAGGCTTCAATGACGATGAGTCCGGCGTGCATATTGTCTTTGGCATTGCAAGGCGGGTTCCTCTTCCGAATACTTCATAGAAGATTTTGAACACAAGGATAGTGTCCGGCTCTGCAAAACAAGTTCCACATACCATCGTAGAGAGAATAACTTTTGCACAGATCTGCTGACGTATTCCGCGGCGTGACATCACACCACGGCCAGGCCTTTATACGAATCGTTTTTACTGTTCCACCTCAGCGCGTTTAGCGAGGTGGTTTCCTTGGCATGTCTTATCAAAGCGGAGATCGTGCCCCCTTATTCCTGGATTCTCATCAATACGGACGTGGGTAACCCAACCGCGCCATTGATTATGGTGCTTGGGAGATAAGCGAGTTTTACCAGGCTGGCGGGGGACGCATAGCTTCGTCCGTCCATATAAGGGGATAAGGATCCACCTTTTCACCTACACCTTCTTCCTCCTTTGCTCATCCATTTCCGCGCACTCGAGCTCCAGCGCCCAAGTCCGCACATCCCACCTCCACCTTCTCCAACTATGTCCGGAGCGAGAGGCAAGTGGATGGCCTCCTCCGTCACGGAGGGGCACATCAAAATGCTGCGGAAGGCCGGATACTTGTCCGACAACGTCGCGCATCGGCTCCCCAACGAGGGGCAGCTCATTCCCACCCCCAGGCCCCATGAGAGGGTGGTGTTCCTCACCCACTTCCTCCGCGGACTAGGTTTTCCACTTCACCCATTTGTCCGGGGGCTCATGTTCTACTACGGCCTGGACTTCCACGATCTGGCCCCGAACTTCATCCTCAACATCTCGGCGTTCATCGTCGTGTGCGAGGCCTTCCTCTGCATCCAGCCCCACTTCGTCTTATGGTTGAAAACCTTCAATGTCAAGCCAAAGGTAGTGGGCGGCCGCCAAGCGGAGTGCGGAGGCGCCATGGTTTGCATGATGGCCAAAGTCCTATGGCTCGAGGGGTCCTTTGTGGAGACCATAAAGGGGTGGCAATCAGGGTGGTTCTACATCACCGAGCCGCGCGACTCTCAATGGGCGGCGGCCCCCGAATTCCGATCTGGCTCCCCCACACGACTCACGTCATGGAAAGAGACGGGCCTGACGTGGGGTGATTCGAAAGAGCTGTCCGGACTCCAAACCTGCGTCCGGAACCTGGTGGACAAGAATCTCAAGCTTGTCAATGTAATCTAGGTGATGCTCATCCGCCGGATTCTCCCATGCCAGCAACGGGCCTTCAAATTGTGGGAGTTCGATCCGGCACAACACCAAACTCTGAAAAGGCTCTTCGACACTACGTACGAAGATGCCTGGAAGGTGTTGTTCAAGGGCGCCGAGGTTCTACATCCGCCATCAAGATCGCGGATTCAGCTCGCAGCGTCAAGCCAGCGAGGTAAGTTATTTTACTCTGTATGGGACTCTTTTTCATAGTTTGACTCTATGCGGGATCTAAAACTCCCTAACCTTTGACAGACTGGTTGAAGACGCTCGACAGATTAACCGTCCGCCCTTGCCGTAAAAACCCAGCGGACGCCCGATTGACGGGCTGCTGGCTCCGCACCTCACGTGGTGCCGAGAAGAAGGCCAAGAAGAGGCCACGGAACTCAAGGAGCTCCCGGCGCCAGGTGCTGTCGGACTCATCGTCCGACGATTCTGAGGCGGAATCCTCCTCTGAGGACGAGGAGGAGGAAAAAGAAGCCTCTCCCCCAGCAGGGGGAGAGAAGAAAAGGAAGGCCGCCCCGACTGGGGAGGCTGAAGGGTCCAAGAGAGGAAGGACCCTTCCTCCGGACTTCTCCACCAACGCCGACAACAACGAGGAGGAGTGGCCAACAAGGGCCAAGCCCCTGGCAAGATCGTAAGTGTCCGGACTCCGGAATAGTTCATGACTTTTTATTTGTCTCATAGTGTCTTCTAACGCCAAATATGACCATGTAGCCCACCCAAGGACGAGCTCGCCGCTTCGTCGAGCGGCTCCCTGGGTTCGTCGGATGTGAATAGCACTTCACTTCCGACCGCCTCCTCTCCTCGTGTCGGTGACGACACCGCGGTGGAGTCCCAAAAGGGGCCTAGCCAGGAGGTGGTGGTCCTGGAGGCGCCGCAAGGCGACCTCCCGGACTCCGGGCGCAAAGGGGGCGAAACCCCAGAGGGCTCTAAGTCCGCCCCGCGGACTCCGCATCGAACCTTCAAGTGGTTCCAAAGTCCGCAAGTGGCCCTTCAGAAGAAGGGCAAGATCGCGACGCCGGTGACCTCCGCCCATCCGGAGGCACCCGATAGCTTGCTGGAGGCGCTTAACGGCGCCCATCGACGAGGAGCACCGCATTGTTATAAGTGTGGTGATCCAGAAAGTTCAGTCCGCCAAGAGCGGGCTGATCAAGCCTGTACCAGCCTTCTAACAGGCTTTGAGGTAAGTTTAGAATATGTAAAAATATTACCGCATGCATAAAGAGCCTCGATGCTTAGTTCGTGTTCAAAAGAAAAGCCGGACTGAGGATCTAAAAAGATATACGCAGGAGTCTAACATAAGTATGTCAATATGGGAATGCAAAGGCTGCTGACCTCTCGCCAGACCGATCATGGAGGTCAGTGCATTGAAGCAGAGCCTCGAGCGGTCCGAGAACGAGCTCGGCCTTGCCAAGAAGCAGCTCGAGGACAAGGAAGGTAAGGAATACCTTATTAAAATAATACCTTATAGAAAGGATTTGGTTGCAAAAATGACAGGACTAACGTGGGTATTGTAGGGGCCACGAACAAGGTGGCGACCCTGAAGGAAGCGGTGTCCACGGCCGAAAGCAAAGCGGCCGCGAAACGCACCAAGCGAGGGAAGCAGTAGGCGCGGGTTGCGGAGGTGCGGCAAGAGCTCCAGGCTCTCGTGGAAAAACACGAGAGTTTGGAGCGTGACTCGAAGACTCGAGAGTCCGAGCTCGCCTCGGCTCTTGAGAGTGCCAAAGCCGCTAAGGCCGAAGCCCAAAAAGCCCTCCAAGAAATTGAATCATTAAAGAAGATAGCGGCGGTAAGGCATTCTTTATGCAAAGCAAGCATGTGAAAGCGAATTACGACATTTACCCGAATCCGAGCTCTCCAGAGCATTCGCAGATCTGCCCGTAGTGTGTCCGATGTCGCTGCGCTCTACCGCGCCAAGGAGGGGAGCTCGACGGAGAAGGTGTTCTGTCTCAAGATATCGAGGCCGAACATCCGTGCCCCTGACCGACTAGCTGAAGTAGCTGGTCGAGCTCCACAAGGTCGCCGAACAGGACATGAAGGGCCTCATAGTTCGGCTGTGGCCATTGGAAGCCATGCCTGGGAGCTACTTTGGGCTAGTGCGGCGGCTGGTGGACGCTTGTCCATGGATTAAAGTCATCAAGCGCTCTGTCTGCATTGAAGGTGCCTGTTGGCCCTTGCCCGTGCTAAAGTGCACCGGGCAAGCTGGATGCGGAGAAGCTTGTGACGGACGGCCACCAAGGGCAAGGAGCATCGCAAGTCCGAAATGTACTATGAGGGTGTCTCAAGGGTGCCCGCCAGATAGCGGTGAATGCTCCAAAGATGTAATTTTTGAATAGACTCGCATTTGTTATCATGTACGCTGAAAACTTGTTCATATGCGCTAAGCAACGCTTGTGAATTTAAAATTTTACCTTCTGTGCAGCCGTTTATCAAATTTGAGAGATGGCAAGTCGTTGGCTTCAGCCCCCATGCCACGAGTGCTGGGGTGTTCGGGATAAACTTGAGCGCTCTTGTTCCCATTCTTGGGTCCTTCGAGGGAGGCGCTCAACACAACGAACAAGGCAACCGGACTTATAGTGCTTGAACACTCTCACTTAGCCATAGAATTCTATAATTTTAAATTTCGGCGAAGCCCCTAATATTCGGAAGACCGAGTTCGGGGCGCTATCCACGCCTTTGGCCGGACAATGCCGACTCCTCGCTCTAAGCGGCATAAGTCTTTAGGGACCCGAAAACCTCTCGAACAGCGATCGCTCTCGCCTCTATCATGACGGTCAGTTTTAGCTTTTCCATCGAGGTGCTCAACCCAGCTCAACCGGGCACAATCGCAGTGGTTCTCCCAGCGCTACCTTAGCCGATATAACAGAACGTAAGGTACCAAAACATGGGAGCCGGGCAAATCCAACTATTGACCCAAGACATGATTCGAGCCGATGCATATAATGCTATAAGTTCGGGTGCCGACTTGTGAAAGTGTTCGGACTTATCACACCATACTTTTGGGGTACTTAAGCCCCGGTGTATTGGCCGCACCAAAGTGTACGGGTGCAACATGTCATGAAATGAACATATATATATATAGATAAAGAAAGGGGTGCAATAATAGGCAAAAGCTATGTATTGTTTATTCAAAAGGGTACTGCAATGGAAGCAGAACGATACAAATAGTGCGATAAGCAAGGGATGGGACTATTTAACATGTCCCCCTCCAGAGGTAAGCTGAGGGATGGTATGTAAAACAGGTATAATGCTCGTAGTAGAGACCACCTGGACACTCGACGTAGCTTTCTGCTTCCCTAGCTGTTGCATCGTGAGTTCGGCAATTCTAGTGCCGGATAGGACTTCTGGAAAACGGAGTCCTGAAAGTAAGAAAAAATAAGAAAGAAAAAGAATGACACAATCGGAGCCCCAGTGCGGTTGGGCGCGATTCAGGCGTGCCGTGGTCGTGCCCCTCCCCTTATGCCCATGGTATCTCCAGAGCGTAGTTATGTACGCGTAGTACTGGCTTCGTAGTTTCGCGAGGGCTGGGGTTGGGGCCGGATTGCTACGCGTGCTCGGATCGTGCCAGGCGGTCTTGTTGTAGGTTACTCCGGGCGCGCTTGACGGTGGCCGGACGTTTAATAACCGGACTCGAGAATTGCTGTGAGAGGCTACTTTGCTCCTCCGCCGCGAGGGCCGCCGTGTGCTCCTCCATTCGGAGAGATCGTTTGGTGTTTCCATTGACCGTGATTACTCCTCGAGGGCCTGGCATCTTGAGCTTGAGGTATGCGTAGTGCGGCACCGCATTGAACTTTGCAAATGCGGTTCGTCCAAGCGAAGGCGTGATAGCCATCATGAATGGGACTATGTCAAGATTAACTCTTCGCTCGAAGTTATCCGGGATCCAAGACCACTTCGAGTGTAACTCGAGCCTGTACAATTGGCCTCTACACTGGTATGACGCCTTTAAAGGTCGTCTTTGTGGGTTTAATCCTTGTGGGGTCTATGCCCATTTTGCGACCGTATCCCGATAAAGCAGGTTCAGGTTGCTACCGCCGCCCATCGGGACTCTAGTGAGGTGAAATCCATCGATGATTGGGTCAAGAACCACGCGGCGAATCCGCCGTGGCGGATGCTAGTGGGTGGTCCTTCGATCAAAGGTGATCGGGCAGGAGGACCATGGGTTGAACTTGGGCGATCGCTCCATCGCATATACGCCCCTTAGTGCACGCTCGCCCCGCTTTGGGTATGTTGGTTGCGATATCATGTTCACCGTCCGCACTTGTGGGGAAGCCCTTCGTCCTCTATTGTTCGGCGGCCGGGCTCCTCCTCGTCATCGCTATGCAGCCCCTTGTCATTGAGTTCGCATTTAACTTGCCTGCTTGTTTGAAGACCCAACAATCCTCGTTGGTCTGGTTGGCTGGTTTTTCGGGGTGCCATGTATTTGGCACGAGCGATCGAGTATTTGGTCCAGATTGACGGGCCTGAGTATTTCTTTTGAACGCCTTTTTCCGCTGACCGGTTTAGAGCCTCTGAATCCGCATTGACTGCCTTATCTTCAGCATTATCGCCGCACGCGGCGCTTGTGCTTGTTGCGATGCGACCTGCCATTGCTATCCTTGGTATCCGAACTACCAGGGTTTTTGGTCAAGTTGTTGCTACGAGCTAGCCAGCTGTCCTCTCGCGTGCAAAAGCGGGTCATGAGCGTTGTGAGGGCTGCCATGGATTTCGGCTTTTCCTGTCCTAGGTGCCGGGCCAGCCACTCGTCCCGGATGTTATGTTTGAAGGATGCAAGGGCCTCTGCATCCGGACAGTCAACAATTTGATTTTTCTTGGTTAGGAACCGTGTCCAGAATTGTCTGGCCGATTCTTCTGGCTGCTGAATTATGTGGCTGAGGTCATCGGCGTCTGGTGGTCGCACGTATGTGCCCTGGAAGTTATCAAGGAATGCGGCTTCCAGGTCCTCCCAACAACCAATTGATTCTGCTGGCAAGCTGTTAAGCCAATGCCGAGCTGTTCCTTTAAGCTTGAGTGGGAGGTATTTGATGGCATGTAGATCATCGCCGCGGGCCATGTGGATATGGAGGAGGTAGTCCTCGATCCAAACCGCAGGATCTGTTGTGCCATCGTATGATTCGATGTTTACGGGTTTGAAACCCTCGGGGATTTGATGATCCATCACTTCGCCTCGTGAAGCACGGTGGGTGTGCGGCGCCTCAGATTGAGCTATATCATGACGCAGCTCAAATGAGCTTTGTTCATCGTGTTCGCCCGCCGAATTGCTGTATCCGGCGTGACGATTATTGTCACGTGTCGTGGGGTGCCCACGCGATCCGTAGATCGATCTTGTTTGCCTTGCCTTGTCCTCCAATATGTCTCGCAGGTCTGGCGCGTTTCCCCGTGCCTTGGTACTTTTCGAGCGACGCCGGAGTGCGGCTTGAATGGAGGGTCTAGAGGCCTCTCTGTCGCGACCACGGGGTGGCCGGTCGGCTGCATCATGCGCTGGTGATGTAGATTTGGGTGCTGCTTCCTCTAATTGGGGTAGCAGCCAGCGTTTGGGGTATCTCTTGGAGGGGCGTTTGAGTTCATACTCTTCGGCTGCAAGGACTTCAGTCCATCTGCCAGCTAGCAGGTCTTGGTCAGCTCTAAGCTGTTGCTGCTTTTTCTTGAGGCTGCTTGCCGTGGCCATAAGCCTGCGTTTGAAATGCTCCTGTTCGGCGGGATCCTCAGGCACAACAAATTCGTCGTCGTCGAGGCTTGCATCATCTTCGGATGGAGGCATATAATTATCGTCCTCCACCTCCCTGTCTGCCGCTCTATCATGAGGGCTGGCTTCTCCCTCCTCCCGTGCTGAATCCTGCTAGAGGGGTTGTCTTCGCACCGCCTGTGGTGTTATTATCTCCGTGCCGGAATCACCGCTTTTGCTGTGGCGGATTTAGAGCGGAGCGCCGACGCCGGGCGCTTGGGCTGTTTCTTGAGGGGTCATCCTCCGCTTTTCCATCGCCGCTTCCATCTTTTGGGATGTCCACCATGTATATGTCGATGACGAGGTGGCCTTCCAAAGGCCTCAGAGGCGCTGGTTCTTGGTCGTCTCAAAGCATCTTCGCCCATATGATCGATGTCTTCGAGTCGAAGTCGAGCATGTCGATTAAATCATCGGCAGTGGCTACAAAGTGGGTGGTGGGTGGGTGTTGAATTTCTTCGCCGTCCGCATCTCAACCTTCCTGGCCGTAGTCCGCCAGGCTCTCCGATAAAGAGAGAGACTTTAGTGAATTCGGATGTCTCCAAAGGGCGAGTCTTTGAAAGATGTCTGCGGCAGTGGACTCCATGACCGGCGCCCAATCGGATTCGATTGGCAGGGGCGCGGAGGGTTCGGAGTCCGGAGAGGAGTCCGGCACCTTGGAGTCATGGTCTTCGCAAAGGACAGGGATGGAGTTCGGTTCAATCGCCGTTAGGATCGTATCCCCCGAGGCGGTGTCCAACCACTCGTCCTCGACCGGGGGAGTCGGCTCCGAGCTAAGGGTCGGGGCGGACGCTGGTGCGGCCTCCAGGGCACTGTTCGGCGGCAGAGCTAGATCGTGCCCATCGAGAGAGTGCGGTGCGCTTGGCTGTGGCTCGAATCCGTCGAAGATCAAGTCTCCGCGGATGTCGGCCGTGTAGTTCAAACTCCCAAATCTGACCTGATGGCCAGGGGCGTAGCTTTCAATCTGCTCCAGATGGCCAAGTGAATTGGCCCGCAGTGCAAAGCCGCCGAATACGAAGATCTGTCCGGGGAGAAAAGTCTCACCTTGGACCGCGTCGTTGTTGATGATCGAAGGAGCCATCGGGCCTAAGGATGACGACACAGAGGAACTCTCAATGAAAGCACCAATGTCGGTGTCAAACCGCGGATCTCGGTAGGGGGTCCCGAACTGTGCGTCTAGGCGGATGGTAACAGGAGACAAGGGACACGATGTTTTTACCCAGGTTCGCCCTCTCGATGGAGGTAAAACCCTACTCCTGCTTGATTAATATTGATGATATGGGTAGTACAAGAGTAGATCTACCACGAGATCGAGAGGCTAAACCCTAGAAGCTAGCCTATGCTATGATTGTTGTTCGCCCCACGGACTAAAACCCTCCGGTTTATATAGACACCGGATAGGGTTAGGGTTACACAGAGTCGGTTACAATGGTAGGAGATCTACATATCCAGACGCCAAGCTTGCCTTCCACGCCAAGAAAAGTCCCATCCGGACACGGGACGAAGTCTTCAATCTTGTATCTTCATAGTCCAGGAGTCCGGCCAACGGTGATAGTTCGGCTATCCGGACACCCCCTAATCCAGGACTCCCTCAATATGCAACCAACATGCTCACACAATAAAATGACAAATGAAATATGTGACAAAGCATGCACAAACAATTCTAGCATCTATCAAACAAAAGGCGATGACTAGGTCATCTATATATGAGTATATTGACTTAGGAGTCAAATAAGAACATTTGATCATAGGTCATACTCATCGTTTAAGCTCAAGTGGGGTTACCACTTTTACATAAAGCATTTATGTGTTCACATCATTAGAGTTGCTTTGACTCAATTCTTAGAGTTAAGCTCCCCCTAGATGTGAGATCCCCCTTAGAGGGATGAACTAACCTTGGGTTTTGTTGATGATGACTTCATGTAGGTGTTGAAGATGTGGATGCTCAATGTTGATGTAGATCTTTTGGAGCAATCCTTTGGAGTGAGTTGCACATTCAATGCCTACATGGGTTAGTCCCACAAGGAACAAACAAGAATATCCATAGACATAGAGTGATGCACACACAAGATGATGTCCATGAAAACATTAGGTTACCTTGTCCCTTGCCTTACCAACATGAGGGTTTGTGACTCCTTGAACTAGTGCAAGATATGGAAGATGATTGCACTTGTCCTTGCCATAATGATATGAGTGAGGAATGTTGGCGGAGTCACCCTCAAGAACACTCTAGTTCTTCTTCTTCGGGATCCACATAATCTTGATGGGAATCCTTGGTGTTGTAGTTGTAATTGATGAAGTAGAACTTGACGTAGTCTTGGGAACCCACTTGACCAAGGCCTTAGGTGCTTCTTCAAATGCATCAATCTCCTCTTGAAGCTTGTCCTTGCCTTTGTTCTTGTGGTCTTGTGGTGGAAGATCATCTTGTGCTTGTGTTCCCTTGAAGGAAGTAGGATCATACTTCTCTTGTTGAGGAACAAACTTCATCTTGGGGTATTGATCTTCTTCCCACTCAACTCCATTGGCATTGAACTTTCGCTCAAAACCAACACCTTGATTCTTCCGGTGCCTTCCTTGCTTGCGCACAATTTCCTCAATTGCTTACTCCTGCAAGGCTCTTGTATACACCTTTCTATAATTCCCTTCAATAAGATGTTTTCTTGCTCAAGTGTAACTTGGCTAAGAGAATCATTAGTGGAATCAAGAGAACTACTAGAAGCAACAATATTGGATTTAGCATTGTTATTGTTACTACTAGAGGAAGAATCTTTCTTGTTCTTGTTACTAGACTTGACTTGAGGCATGTAAGTAGATAAGAGTAAACGCTTGGCAATGTAGGAAGAACTTTTCTTACGGAGATCATCATTGATTGCCTTTAGGAACTCATGGTCTTGCTCAAGATTGAGCTTTTCAAAGCGTAACTTCTCATGAGCCCTTAAAAGTTCTCGGTGATCTTCGAAGATAGTTTCATGAGCTAACTTAAGAGTGTTTAGTTCTTTAGTTAGAAGCTCAATATTCTCATTATCATTGTCATTCATTTCATCTTGATTAGCATGATTAATTGATGTTTCATCATAGTATTCATCACTAGAGTTGTCAATAAGTAAATCATCATCACCTAACAAGTCATCTTCATCACCATTAAAATCAACATACTCGGGGTTACCTTAGGACCTTTGGCCATGAAGCATCTTCCAATTCCTTCATTTGGTGAATCAAATATGTCATAGGAGTTGGTTGACACAAGTGCTAGACCGGCAACACCTTCATCTTGAGTATATTCAGAGTCGGAGTGATAGCTTCTCTCGGAGTGATTGTCGGAGTCGGAGCCAGATACCCATTCACCAACATGAGCTTGATGTCTTCGTTTTGTGTAGCTCTTTGATGACTTGTCCTTCCTTTCCGAATCCTTGCTTCTCCGTGAGGGTTTTCATTCATAACGATCATCTCTACTCCTTCTCTCTCTTGGTGGTGATTCTTCTCTTCTACTTTCTCTTTTTGGAGAGTATTCTCTTCTTTTGTAGGGTGTCGTACACTCATTGGAATAGTGTCCGGGTCTCCCACAATTGTAGCAATTGAGCTCTCGACTAGAAGATCTTTTGTCATTGTAGGACCTTGACTTAGAGCTTCTTTCTTTGCTTCTACTCTTGTAGAATTTGTTGAAGTTCTTCACCATTAAGCTCAATTCTTCATTGAAGGTTTGTTTCTCACTTGATGATGTTGGGACTTCACATGAGGCTTTGTAAGCACCACTTGACTTGTTGTGAAGTTCCTCCTTATCCTTGAGTGACATCTCAAGAGCAACAATTCTTCCAATGACTTCCGTTGGCTTGAGATCTTTGTAATTTGGCATCATTTGGATCAATGTGCACACGGTATCATATTTTCCATCCAATGCTCTTAGGATCTTCTTGATGATGAATCTGTCGGTCATCTCTTCACTTCCTAAGCCGGCAATCTCATTTGTGATAAGAGCAAGCCTAGAGTACATTTCAGCGACACCTTCACCATCCTTCATTTTGAACTTGTCAAGCTGACTTTGGAGCACATCCAACTTGGGTTCCTTGACGGAGTCGGTACCTTCATGCATATCAATCAAAGTATCCCAAATTTCCTTTGCATTCTCAAGACGGCTGATTTTGTTGAATTCTTCGGGGCACAAGCCATTGAAGAGGATATCACAAGCTTGAGCGTTGTATTGCTGCATCTTCTATTCCTCCGCACTAGCTTCACGGTTCGGTTCTCTCCCATCAAAGAATTCACCTTGCAAGCCAATACACACAATAGCCCAAACGGCGGGTTATGTCTGAGAATATGCATTTTCATCTTATGCTTCCAACTAGCAAAATTAGTGCCATCAAAGTAACGACCTCTACGGTGATAATTTCCCTCGCTAGACGCCATACTCTCCTAGGTTGTGAAACTAAGGCTGTGACCACCAAAAGCTATGGAAATCAAAGCAAATGGAGACCAAAGCTCTGATACCACTTGTAGGACCTTGAAGTATGTCTAGAGGGGGTTGATTAGACTACTTGACCAATTAAAAACTTAACCTTTTCCCAATTTTAGACTTTGGCAGATTTTAGCTATCTTTGCACAAGTCAAGCAATCTTCACACAATTCAAGCAAGCATGCAAAGAGTATATGAGCAGCGGAATTTAAAGCATGCAACTTGCAAGAATGTAAAGGGAAGGGTTTGGAGGATTCAAACACAATTGGAGACACGGATGTTTTTGTCGTGGTTCCGATAGGTGGTGCTATCGTACATCCACATTGATGGAGACTTCAACCCACGAAGGGTAATGGTTGCGCGTGTCCACGGAGGGCTCCACCCACGAAGGGTCCACGAAGAAGCAACCTTGTCTATCCCACCATGGCCGTCGCCCATGAAGGACTTGCCTCACTAGCGGTAGATCTTCCAAAGTAGGCGATCTCATTGCCCTTACAAACTCCTTGGTTCAACTCCACAATCTTGTCGGAGGCTCCCAAGTGACACCTAGCCAATCTAGGAGACACCACTCTCCAAGAAGTAACAAACGGTGTGTTGATGATGAACTCCTTGCTCTTGTGCTTCAAATGATAGTCTCCCCAACACTCAACTCTCTCTCACAGGATTTAGATTTTGTGGAAAGAAGATTTGAGTGGAAAGCAACTTGGGGAAGGCTAGAGATCAAGATTCATATAGTAGGAATGGAATATCTTGGCCTCAACACATGAGTAGGTGGTCCTCTCTCAAAACTAGCAAGTTGGAAGTGTAGGTTTGTTCTAATGGCTCTCTCCACGAGTGAAGAGGAGGTGGAGGGGTATATATAGCCTCCACACAAAATCTAACCGTTACACACAATTTACCAAACTCGGTGGGACCGAATCAACAAATTCGGTCGGACCGATTCAGTAAACCTAGTGACCGTTAGGGTTTTCGGTGGGACTGACATGCAACTCGGTAGGACCGATATGGTTAGGGTTAGTGCATAACGTAATCTCGGTGAGACCGATTACACAAACTCGGTGAGACCGATTCTCGTAATTAGCTAACCAGAGAGTTGGTCAGGTAAACTCAGTGGGACTGATTCGCTCTTTTCGATGAGACCAAAATGTTACAAAAGGGAAACAGAGAGTTTACATTGCAATCTCGGTGGGACCGATTGCTCACTTCGGTTAGACCGAAACGTTACGAAGGGAAACAGAGAGATTACAATCCCATCTCGGTGAGACCGAGATCCCTATCGGTGAACCCGATTTGCCTAGGGTTTGTGGAAGTGGCTATGACATGTGAACTCGGTGGCGCCGGATAGAAAGAATCGGTAGGACCGATTTTGACTTTAGGTTTAGGTCATATGTGGATGTGAGAAAGTAGTTGAGGGCTTTTGGAGCATATCACTAAGCACATGAAGCAAGAGGCTCATTAAGCAACACCTCATCCCTCCTTGATAGTATTGGCTTTTCCTATAGACTCAATGTGATCTTGGATCACTAAAATGTAAAATGTAGAGTCTTGAGCTTTTGATCTTGAACCAATCCTTTGTCCTTAATATTTTGAGGGATCCACTTTCATCATCCATGCCATGCCATTCATTGAGCTTTCCTGAAATATTTGTCTTGGAATAGCATTATCTCAATGAGCTATATGTTGTTATGAATTACGAAAACCACCTAGGGATAGTTGCACTTTCAAATGCACCTGCTACCTTTCAAAGATGTATGATGGCTATATTCTCTGACTTCTGTGAAAAGATTGTTGAGGTTTTCATGGATGATTTCTCCATGTATGGAACTTCTTTTGATGATTGCTTAAGCAACCTTGAGCGTGTTTGCAGAGATGTGAAGAAACTAATCTTGTTTTGAATTGGGAGAAGTGCCACTTTATGGTTAATGAAGGTATTGTCTTGGGGCATAAAATTTCTGAAAGAGGTATTGAAGTTGATAAAGCTAAAGTTGATGCTATTGAAAAGATGCCATGTCCTAAGGACATTAAAGGTATAAGAAGTTTCCTTGGTCATTGTCGGTGTCAAAACCGGCAGATCTCGGGTAGGGGGTCCCGAACTGTGCGTCTAGGCGGATGGTAACAGGAGACAAGGGACACGATGTTTTTACCCAGGTTCGGGCCCTCTCGATGGAGGTAATACCCTACTCCTGCTTGATTAATATTGATGATATGGGTAGTACAAGAGTAGATCTACCACGAGATCAAGGAGGCTAAACCCTAGAAGCTAGCCTATGGTATGATTGTTGTTCGTCCCACGGACTAAAACCCTCCGGTTTATATAGACACCGGATAGGTTAGGGTTACACAAAGTCGGTTACAATGGTAGGAGATCTACATATCCAGACGCCAAGCTTGCCTTCCACGCCAAGGAAAGTCCCATCCGGACACGGGACAAAGTCTTCAATCTTGTATCTTCATAGTCCAGGAGTCCGACCAACGGTGATAGTTCGGCTATCCGGACACCCCCTAATCCGGGACTCCCTCAGTAGCCCCCGAACCAGGCTTCAATGACGATGAGTCCGGCACATTGATTGTCTTCGGCATTGCGAGGCGGGTTATTCTCCAAATTCCATATACTTGTCGAATAGTGTCCGGCTTCTGATAAACGCTGCGCTCCTTGGCTTCTACGCCCAATAATGGCCATCTTCCACGTGTTTGAATGAATGCGAAGAGCCAGGGTATTTTTACACTTACCCCCCTAGCTGCGCAAATGAGCCGCCTATAAAAGGGACGAGGATCTAGATCTGAGTCACACCAACCCCCCTTCGCAAGCTTTCATCGGAGCGCCTCTGACCAAAGCCCATTCCATCATGGACAGTCGACACGGCTCCTCCTCTTGTGCTCCCAGCCCTCAGCATGGAAATTGGGAGAGATGCTCAGTCCCGCATAGCGAGCTAGTTATACTCCAAGCCAAGGGATTTCTTCCCCCGGCCTTCATGGTTCCGGTTCGAGCCGGACTTGCCACCTACAAGGGCGGGAAGCAAGCGGAGAGCGTCCCTGATCCCTCTAAAGGAGAGCGGGTATGCTTCATCTCATATCTAGTAAGAGGACTCGGATTTCCAATCCATCCGTTTCTCCGGGGGCTCTTGGAGTTCTACGGCCTCCAGTTGCACCACCTCACTCCTGCCTCCATCTTGCACATCGCGGGCTTCGTGGCCCTTTGCGAACTGTTCTTGGGCGTCGAGGCTCATTTCAGGCTGTGGAAGAGATTATTCTGCCTAGTACCCCGTTCTCACGAGGGGTCAATATATCAAGTGGGCGGAGCCGAGCTATGGCGCATTGCCGGACCGGATACCTATCCGGAACCCCAAAGAAGGCGCCCAAGACCGGCCTTCGAATGGTTTTACATGGAGGACGCCCCGCTGCCGGATCCTGTTCGGATCGGCCTTCCGGAGTTCAGCAATGCTCCTCTGAAGAAGCGCCTAAGCTGGCGCCCTCGGAGCCCCCGGAGGGAAAATGATCGGGATGTCCTCTATCTGATGAGCCGAATAAGGTTACTGGCTCATGCCGGATTGACCATGATCGGAGTCATGGCAATCTGCATTATGAGGGGAGTGCAGCCGCTCCAATATAGGGGCCACCCCATGTGGGATTTCAACGGGGAGGACGATGCCACCCGCCATGGCCGCAAAGGGCCAGGATCGGTCACCGAACTGGTGAAGATCTTGTCTGCCATGTATAAAGGGGAGGAGGAGGATGTCCTCCGCGTCAATCCACTGAAGGAGTTTTCTTCGAATAATCCTCGAAGCTGGGTAAGCAAACATCTTTGTGACCTGTCCGATCCATGTCCCCATGGTTAAATATCTCATTTCGTGGTTTCTGCGTAGGAACTGCGCCGGACTGTGGAGAAGATACATAGCCCGCCCCCACAACCCGAGGATCCGGAACGGTCCCTCGATCCGACCTCTGAAGAGGATCCGGATATAAAGGTGGAGTTGATCGACGGGGTATTCCACCAACTTAGCATCGACAATGCTTTGGTTGCCATCACGGCCGATTAACCCGGAATACCTCCAGCCTCACAGGTAACTGAGACCAAGGTCCCAATATTCTGATAATGACCCATTCGTGCTTATTTCTTGATCACCATATACCAATGGTGGTTCGCAGGGGGTACCTTCGAGGCAGGAAGCCGAGCCCGCGGTGGCTAGCCAACAAGGGGCAGTACGGCCCCGCAGGCTAAAAAGGAGTGCGGTCCGGATCGAAACTCCACCGCAACGGTATGGCATGTCACCATGTTCCTAGGATTGATTCCTGGAAGGCGTACTAACGCTGACGCTCTTTTCAGGAAAAAGAGCGCTCGCCGGACTGAGTCCAGAGAGGTTGCCAATCGAATCTCCGCCGGCCAGGCTCCAAAGTCGGGTCCGAAAGTGGAGGCGAACACGAGGCGTACATCGGACGCTCCTCCGAAAGAGGATGCCGACAGATCGTCCGCCACCAACTCCGAGGTGGAGAGTGCCTTGAATCACAAAGCGCCACGGACAGTTCTTCGTGGACGCATGTTTCTCCCAAGAGGCCTTGAATGCCTTCAATTCGGGAGACGCGCACCTCCGTGCCGCTCAAGATGGTCTAGCCAGAGCCACGGAGCAGTATGTAAAGGACATACGGGTAAGGAAATTTGACAGTTATATATGCCCGTATCCCCCGAGACTTAAAATAGTTAGAATAACTGATTTAAGGATCATTTGTTATGCAGGATCTTACAAAAAAGAATACCCGACTGTCCCAGGAGCTTGAAGAGTGCCAGGACCAACTTGAGGCCGCACTAGCCGCTATAGGGGAAGCCACAGAGACCCCCTCTAGTAATATACGCTTCAAAATATAAATAGTTTATGAAGTGCGGCGGGTGTGTAAATCTGACAAAAACATTGCAGATGGTGCCGCACTAGATCCGGACAAGCAACAGCTCTTGCGCCAGCTAAAGGCCGGCGAGAGCGTGTTGACAAGGGTGAGGCAGGAGAAAAATAACCTCCAAGATGCCAACACCAAGCTGGGTGAGGAACTAAAGGATGTTCGTGCCCAGTTGTCTGACTCCGTGAAGGAGAATTGGCGGCTTCGTCGCGGCATTTTCAGTAAGTGCTTGAGCGAACTTTGAAAGAGTTCGGCGAGGAAGGCGACTAACATAAACATGTATGTAGGTTTGCTCACAGGTCGTCCTGAGGAGGAGATGCCCAGTTCTTCGGGTGATCTTCTTCCCGAATTGCGTCAGCTGCACGAACGAGTCCGGCAGGTGATGAAAGGCATCGGCCAGGCCTTGTGGCCATCTATCTCCCTGCCCGAAGGCATTGGGGAGCTGGCGGAGCTGCTTCAAGGAGCACGGTGGCGCTTCCGGCTATGGAAGATATCGGCCTGCCGTCAAGGCGCCAGGGAGGCCTGGGCCATGGTAAAGACGCGGTACACGAAGGCTGACCCAAACCACATGGCCGAGGTCGGACCTGTGGGGCCTGACGGGATGGAGATCCTCAGAAGTTAGTGTACGGCCAAGTAGAATTGGCCGCCAAGTATTCCCAGCAAGATTGTAAATTAGATAGCCTATTAGATGGCATTGAGGAGGAATACAATGAGTCGAGTTGACTATGTAAAAATATGATATGAGAAAAATGTCTTCTAGCCGGATTGTAGATCGTTTGTCATAGCGGACCTTTTCGCTTCGACCTCAGGACCCGATAGTCCAGAGTGTGTCTGGATACCTGTGTGGTTATATAAAAACCGGGGTATGCATGGAGACAAGGCGTAGGGGTCATTGTTGTTGTATCAGACAAGTGCCCAACTAGTTATGTTATATTACATGGGTAGTAAGAAACATCTTCCAGGGAGAATAGTTCCATTAAGGGTTCCTTTCGCTGGGATGCATGCCCTAAAGTGCATGTCAAAGCTGCTATGAAAGCAGAAAATCATCTGGGGGCAGATGGGTAAATAATTAAAATCATCTTTTAGTTCACCACCGAATATTCCCTTAAGAACGCTTAGCTTTCGGCTTCACCCACCGAGGTACACATCCGCTGACCGGCAGTAACAATCGAGAGGTGCTCCTTTACCACCTAGCCGAACAATCGGTAACGAGGGGTAAGCACAGGAGCCAGGCAACCCAGCTTGGCCAAAACTTAAGTCATATCGATGCATATAATGGTGAATAAAAGGCACATGCGGAAGTTTAACGCATGGGATGGGCATGAAGCCCAGATAGATAAGCTTCATTAAAGAAGCCCCGAGTATAATGAGCGCGGACAGCGCGTCAAGTATGTCTTGAAAAAAGCGCAAGCGAGCCTCTAGAGGCTTCAAGAAGAAGGAGGAGGAAGGAGAGAAATAAAAGACAGCAAAAATAGAAAATGTGGACGGAGGAAGGAGACGAACTTGGAGTCCGGCGCTTAGGCGTAGAATCTTCATAGACGGGCTGCGTTCCATGGGTTCGGCTCGAGTCGGTTATCCGATGCATTTCGCAGACGGTATGCTCCGCCGGTCAGGACCTGGTCGATGATGAAGGGACCTTCCCATTTGGGCTTGAGTTTGTCCTTTTTCTTGTCCGGCAGGCGTAGAACTAGTTCGCCGATGTTATAAGCCTTGGCCCGTGCTTCCTCGCTTTGATATCTTGAGCCTGCTGTTGATAGAATGCGAACGAGCTTTTGCCACATCGCGCTCCTCCTCCAATGCGCCCAACTGTCCTGCCGATCGAGCTCGGCTTCTCTTTCTTCATACATGCGCACGCGAGGTGAGTCATGTATTATGTCGCAGGGCAGGACTGCCTCTGCGTCGTACACCATAAATAATGGTGTGAATCCGGTAGTACGATTCGGCGTGGTCCGCAGCCCCCAGAGTACGGAGTCGAGCTCCTCAACCCAAAGGCGTGTTAGATTCCTTGAGGGACCGCACTAGTGCGGGTTTAATGCCGCCATGATTAGAACGTTTGCTCATTCGACTTGGCGTTGGTTTGAGGGTGATAGATCGAGGCGAATCGAGCTTGATGCCCATGTTTTGCACCATAATTTGACCTCATCGGCCGTGAAGTTGGTGCCGTTATCGATGATGATAATGTGGGGACACCGTAACGGTGCACTACCCCGATATGAAGTCTATCACGGTCCGGATTCGCCGCTTTAACGAGCTTGGCCTCTATCCATTTGGTGAATTTATCCACCATGACCAATAGGTATTTTTGCTTGTGGGTTCCTCCCTTAAGGGGTCCAACCATGTCAAGCCCCCAGA
Source organism: Aegilops longissima (assembly GCA_021605205.1). Lineage (NCBI taxonomy): Eukaryota > Viridiplantae > Streptophyta > Magnoliopsida > Poales > Poaceae > Aegilops > Aegilops longissima. The sequence goes on along the minus strand of CM038680.1, from coordinate 573,648,696 downwards.
CCGCGAACGGCCAGGTGATGGGTATAGTTTTAAGGGCGGTGGGTGGCATGTGGCTTTGGTTAGCAAAAAGCTGGCAACCGACGCATCGTTGGACTAAGTCCTGTGCATCTGCCCGGGCCGTCGGCCAATAAAATCCTGTACGGAAGGCCTTGCCTACAAGGGCCCGGGCTGCGGCATAGTGCCCACCCAGTCCGGCATGAATTTCAGCCAGGAGGTTTCGCCCTTCCTCTTCGGAGATACACCTTTGAAGGACTCCAGTAGTGCTTTTCTTATAAAGCTCTCCCTCATGGACTTTGTAGGCTTTAGATTGCCGTACTATGCAGCGAGCCTCATTTTGGTCTTTGGGGAGTTCCTGCCTAGTTAGGTAGGCTAGGAATGGCTCCGTCCATGGGGCGATAACCGCCATTATTTCGTGAGCGGAGGGTGTTATCTCGGGGGCAGAGCCTCCGGTTGTGTCAGAGTGTTCGGCGTCAGGCAGTGCGGTTGGGTCCGGATTGTTATTGCTGGACTCCCCTTCCCATAGTACTAATGGCTTGAACAGCCGTTCCAGAAAGATATTGGGTGGGACAGCATCACGTTTTGCACCGATGCGTGCCAATATATCCGCTACTGGTTGTTATCCCGGCTATATGATGAAATTCGAGCCCTTCAACCGTCCGACATTTTAGGACCGCATTGCGGTATGCTGCCATTTTCGGATCTTTGGCATCAAAGTCCCCGCTTATTTGAGATATTGCGAGGTTGAATCCCCACGCACCTCTAGGCGTTGAATGCCCATGGAGGCGCCATCCGGAGGCCGTGCGTAAGGGCCTCGATTCGGCTGTGTTGTTGGAGTCCGTATACATTATCTGAAGGACATATTGGACTGTGTCCCGGTTGGGGACGCCAGACGATGCCAGCCCCAGTGCCGCCAACATTTTGGAGCCGTCAAAGTGCATGATCCAATTGGAGTATGCGCCGTACTCTTTAGGGAGTTCGGCTTCAGTCCATTCGGCCACGAAGTCGGCCAAAACCTGCGACTTAATAGCTCGACGTGGCTTATAAGTTATGTCGAATGGAAGGAGCTCTATGGCCCATTTAGCGATCCGGCCCGTCGCGTCGCGATTATTTATAATGTCGTTAAGAGGTACTTCGGAGGCTACCATTATCGAGCAGTCTTGAAAGTAGTGTCGCAGCTTCCGGGATGCCATGAACACCGCGTATGCTATCTTTTGATAGTGTGGCTACCGGGACTTACATGGAGTTAGGACGGTGGACACATAGTAAACCGGTTTTTGAAGAAGGAACCGGTGTCCGTCCGTTTCTCATTCGACAACGAGCACCGCGCTGACAACTTGATGTGTTGTGGCGATATATAATAGCATTGGTTCGCATACGTTGGGCGCGCCAGACCGGATTTGTTGCCAAATGGCCTTTATTTCTTGAATCCGGCCGTGGCAGCATCCGTCCACTCGAAGTGTTCGGTGCGGCGGAGGAGGCGGTAAAGGGGTAACGCCTTTTCTCCCAAACGGGAAATAAAGCGGCTTAGATCCGCTACGCATCCCGTCAGTTTTTGTATTTGTTTGAGGTCTTTTGGACTGTCCAATTGTGACAGAGCTCGGATCTTGGCTGGGTTTGCTTCAATTCCTCTACCGGACACAATGAAGCCCAGGAGCTTTCCGGATTGAGCTTGATGTCACATTTTCGAAGATTGTTGAATGTGAGCCTCAAGTCGTCTACTAGAGTTTCGACGTGCTTGGTTTTGACGACCACGTCATCTACATATGCTTCCACTGTTTTGCCGATCTGGTTTGCCAGACATGTCTGAATCATGCGCTGATATGTTGCGCCGGCGTTTTTGAGCCCAAAGGGCATTGTGTTGAAACAGAACGGGCCGTATGGAGTGATGAATGTTGTTGCAGCTTGGTATGGCTCCGCCATCTTGATTTGGTGGTAGCCGGAGTACGCATCGAGGAAGCACAATGAGTCGTGTCCTGCTGTAGCATCAATAATTTGATCAATTCGAGGGAGGGGGAAGGGATCCTTTGGGCAAGCCTTATTAAGGTCTTTAAAATCAACACATAGGCACCAGGATTTATCCTTCTTTGGTACCATCACCAGGTTTGCTAGCCAGTCCGGATGTTTTATATCTCTGATGAATCCGGCTTCCAAAAGTTTGGCTAGCTCCTCTCCCATGGCCTGTCTCTTGGGTTGGAAAAGTGCCAAGAGCCTGTTTGACTGGCTTGAATCCTTTTAGGATATTTAGGCTGTGCTCGGCCAGCCGACGTGGGATTCCTGGCATGTCTGAAGGGTGCCAGGCAAAGATGTCCCAGTTTTCTCGTAGAAATTCTCGTAGTGTGGCGTCTACATCAGGGTTTAGTTGTGCCCCAATGGAGGCCGTCTTTGCGGGGTCCGTTGGGTGGACTTGGAATTTGACTATTTCATCCGATGGTTTAAAAGAGGTGGACTTGGATCTTTTATCAAGTATCACATCGCACTGTTCACCGTGGAGCGATCATGGTGAGTTCCTCGGCCGCTAGGGCTTTGGATAGTGCCTTGAGGGCTAGTGCGGCAGTCTTGTTTTGGCGCTGAGTGCTATGTTTGGATCACTAGCGAGAGTGATGATTCCGTTAGGTCCGGGCATTTTAAGCTTCATGTACCCATAATGGGGTATAGCTTGAAAAATTGTGAATGCCTCTCGTCCTAGCAAAGCTTGATGTCCGCTGTTGAACGGGGCCACTTGAAATGTGACCTCCTCAGACCTGTAATTGTCCGTGAGCGAACACTACGCCCAAATGTGATTTTTCATGTGCAGCATGCTTCCGGTGGGATTATTCCTCTAAAGATTGTGCAGCTTTTCTCAATGCGGTTCCATTCTATTTCCATTTTTCGGAGGGTTTCCTCATAGATGAGGTTTAGTCCGTTGCCGCCATCCATGAGTATCTTAGTAAGGCTAAAGCCGCCCACTATCGGATCGAGGACCAATGCAGCTGCTGCTCGGGCTGTTCGAATTTAGGTTAAATCACGGCATTAAAAGTAATAGCCGTGTCACTCCATGGATTTATTGTTGCTACTTGGTAGACTTCGGCAAGGCTGCGGAGTGTTCGTTTTCGCATGTTATTTGATGCAAAAGTCTCGAATACTGTTAACACCGTCTTGGTGTTCTTTGGGCTGGGATTCGAAGCTAGAAGCTCCTCGCCACTTTTGGCCACCTGCCGTAGTATCCAACATGCTCAAGGCTATGAGTTGGAGTGGCGCCCTCGTGCTATGAATTTTGCAGGTCCGCTTAGCCAACCCTCTAGTACGGTTCCGTACCCTTTAGGGGGTTTTGGTTTTTTGGTATTTAACCCAGGTGCTTGATAATGATGCACCCTTTTATTTCGGACTAGGGATGTATTCGGGGCCGGATTATCCCAAAATTTACTTTCGGTTTTCCAGGCGCTCTCCATCGCACAGTACTTTTCTACTATGGTCGCCAAGTCAGCAAAGTGTGTAATTTCACGATGACTTATGGCGTTTAGGATTCCCTTGTCCGCGCAATTATTGCAAAAAATTGGTATTGCATCCTCGTCTCGGCAGTCCTTTATCCTGTTCATAACCAGGAGGAATCTGGCCCAGTAATGATGTACTGTTTCAACGGGCTCTTGCCGAATTCAAGAGAGATCGCAAATGTCTGGGTGGGCGGGTGGAACTAGATCCGGAACCCCGTCCAATTTAGGACTCAAGGGCCGAGAAGTTTCCGAACTCGGAAGTCTGGATTTTTTAGTGTTATCCAATGAGTCCGACCCGCCGCCTGACTTTAAGTTCAGGGCTTGATTGACATCCGTCCCTCTGCGGGAATCCAGCACGGAGGGATCGGGAATCCGGACGTAGCTAGTCCTTAAGATAGAAGAAGAATCACCGCATTGCTCCTCAATCACAGCAACATGATGGGTAGCCCGGGAGAGTTGATCTCTCGGATCGGTTTTAGGCCCGATCCGGTCAGAAGTCTGTGGCGACTCGATGCGGCGCGCGATCCAAGAGCTCGCTTACGGAGGAAAGCTCGATCGGATCTAACTGTTCGGCAAGTTCCGAATCAACATGGAGATTGGTTTCGATGACTCAAAGAGGTCATCGTCGGCGCGGTGGCCGGATTGGCGGTCACAAGGAAACCACCTAGCCGAAGAGTCTGACCAGCGGCCAAGGCTCCTTTGGCGATAGTATCGTGTTTAAAGACGGGATGAGGCATCCTACCTGACGGCGACGGCACAGAGGAACTCTCAATGAAAGCACCAATGTCGGTGTCAAACCGCGGATCTCGGTAGGGGTCCCGAACTGTGCGTCTAGGCGGATGGTAACAGGAGACAAGGGACACGATGTTTTTACCCAGGTTCAGGCCCTCTCGATGGAGGTAATACCCTACCCTGCTTGATTAATATTGATGATATGGGTAGTACAAGAGTAGATCTACCACGAGATCAAGGAGGCTAAACCCTAGAAGCTAGCCTATGGTATGATTGTTGTTCGTCCTACGGACTAAAACCCTCCGGTTTATATAGACACCGGATAGGTTAGGGTTACACAGAGTCGGTTACAATGGTAGGAGATCTACATATCCGTGTCGCCAAGCTTGCCTTCCACGCCAAGGAAAGTCCCATCCGGACACGGGACGAAGTCTTCAATCTTGTATCTTCATAGTCCAGGAGTCCGGCCAACGGTGATAGTTCGGCTATCCGGACACCCCCTAATCCGGGACTCCCTCAGTCATGCCGGTTTTTATACGAGGTTCATTAAGGACTTCTCTAAAATTTCTAGGCCTCTAACTAATCTTTTACAAAAGGATATTCCTTTTGTCTTTGATGATGATTGTGTAGAAGCATTTGAAATACTTAAGCAAGCCTTGATTTCTAAAACTATTGTTCAGCCACCTGATTGGAATTTACCCTTTGAAATTATGTGTGATGCTAGTGATTATGCCGTAGGTGATGTTCTAGGACAAAGAGTTGATAAGAAATTAAATGTTATCCAATGTGCTAGTAAAACTCTAGACAGTGCCCAGAGAAATTATGCTACTACTGAAAAAGAATTTTTAGCAGTTGTATTTGCTTGTGATAAGTTCAGACCTTATATTGTTGATTCTAAAGTAACTATTCACACTGATCATGCTGCTATTAAATATATTATGGAAAATAAAGATGCTAAACCTAGACTTATTAGATGGGTTCTCTTACTATAAGAATTTGATTTGCATATTATTGATAGAAAGGGAGCTGAGAACCCCGTTATAGACAACTTGTCTAGGTTAGAGAATGTTCTTGATGACCCACTACCTATTGATGATAGCTTTCCTGATGAAAAATTAGCTGTCATAAATGCTCCTCGTACTGCTCCATGGTATGCTGATTATGCTAATTACATTGCTGCTAAATTTATACCACCTAGTTTCACATACCAGTAAAAGAAAAGTCTTTATATGATTTAAGACATTACTTCTGGGATGACCCACACCTTTATAAAGAAGGAGTAGATGGTGTTATTAGACATTGTATACCTGAGCATGAACAGGAACAGATCCTACGCAAGTGTCACTCCGAAGCTTATGGAGGACACCACGCTGGAGATAGAACTGCACATAAGGTATTGCAATCGGGTTTTTATTGGCCTGCTCTCTTCAAAGATGCCCTTAAGTTTGTCTTGTCTTGTGATGAATGTCAAATAATTGGTAATATTAGTAGACGTCAAGAAATGCCTATGAACTATTCACTTGTTATTGAACCATTTAATGTTTGGGGCTTTGATTATATGGGACCGTTTCCTTTCTCTAATGGGTATACACATATCTTAGTTGCTGGTGATTACGTTACTAAGTGGGTAGAAGCTATTCCAACTAGTAGTGTTGATCATAACACCCCTATTAAGATGCTTAAAGAAGTTATTTTTCCGAGGTTTGGAGTCCCTAGATATTTAATGACTGATGGTGGTTCACATTTTATTCATGGTGCCATTCGTAAAATGCTTGCTACATAGAATTGCATCTCCATATCATCCGCAGTCCAGTGGTCAAGTAGAACTTAGTAATAGAGAGCTCAGATTAATTTTGCAAAAGACTGTTAATAGATCTAGAAAGAATTGTTCCAAGAAACTTGATGATGCTTTGTGGGCCTATAGAACTGCATATAAAAATCCTATGGGTATGTCTCCGTATAAAATGGTTTATGGAAAAGCATGTCACTTACCTCTCGAACTGAAACATAAGGCATATTGGGCCATTAAAGAGCTTATGATTTCAAACTTGCCTGTGAGAAGAGGTTATTTGACATAAGCTCACTTGATGAATGGAGAACCCAGGCCTATGAGAATGCCAAACTGTTTAAATAAAAAGTTAAAAGATGGCATGACAAAAGGATACAAAAGTGTGAGTTTAATGTACGTGATTATGTGTTGCTATTCAACTCTTCTTTAAGATTTTTTGCAGGAAAACTTCTCTCTAAATGGGAATGTCCTTACGTTATGGAGGAGGTCTACCGTTCTGGTGCCATAAAAATCAACAACTTCGAAGGTACAAATCCGAAGGTGGTGAATGGCCAAAGAATCAAACAGTGTATCTCAGGTAATCCTATAAATGTTGAAACTAATGTTATTGAAACCGTAACCCCGGAGGAATACATAAGGGACACTTTCCAGAACGCTTCAGACTCCGAAAAGGAATAGGTATGTGGTACGGTAAGTAAACCGACTCCAAAACAGTTCTAATAGAAATTTTTCTCCATTTTGGAATATTTAAGAAAATAGGAAAATAAGAAGTAGTCTGGGAAGGACACGAGGCGTCCACGAGGGTGGAGGGCGCGCCCTACCCGCCTGGGTGCGCCCCCTGCCTCATGGGCACCTCGTGTGCCCTCCGGACTCTGTTTCCTTGCGTGATACTACTTTTAGTCGGTAAAAATTCATCATATAATCTCCCGAAGGTTTTGACCACCGTACCATGCAAATATCCTCTGTTTTTGCTTCGAGCTGTTTTCTTCCAGGGTTGTTAAGGTCAGGCATTATGTCGTCCCCCTTCTCCAACAATGAGGGCAACATTGCTTGGATAATGAAGACAGAGCTGAAGAGAGAAGAACTCGGGGAGTTCAAGAAGGATGATGGGATCAAGAAAGCCATGGAGGATCAAGTTCCGGCAGCAGAAGACGAAGACATCCTTCAACCCCATCACAATCTTCTTACCCCGACAGAGATTGAAGCTTTCAAGATGATTGAGTTAGCTCGCATACAAAACAAGTATCTCACACGTGAAAATATTTTGTTGAAGGAGCATATTACCGCACTCAAGGGCATCATCCGCAAATTGGAGGATCTCCTACGCTCAATGTGCGACTATCCATCATCACCACCATCTTCTTCACCAGCAAAGGAGACCTGAGTATCGGGTATGGGCACTCCCCTTGGCAACTGCCAAGCTTGGGGGAGGTGCCCCGGTATCGTATCACCATCACACTCCTATCTTTACTATTTTTCTTAGTTCAATCCTTTTAGTAATATCTTGATCTAGTATAATAAAGTTTTAGTATGATTTAATTTTGAGCTTTGCTTTATGGTCCTTCTATGTAATCGAGTATGTGAGCTATATAATAAAGATTAGTGTTGAGTCAAGGGCTTTGCCATCTTGCTATGATCTTGAGGGAATAAAATAAAAAAGGAAGAGAAAAATAAAAAGAAATAAAGAGATCATATTGACCTTATGGAGAGTAATGACTTCACATATAAAGAGTATGATGAATAAAAGTTGTTGAGAGTTGACAAACATAGTTTTGGTCATCGTTGCAATTAATAGGAAATAATAAAGAAAGAGAGGTTTTCACATATAAATACGCTATCTTGGACATCTTTTATGATTGTGAGCACTCATTAAAGTATGACATGCTAAAGAGTTGATGTTGGACGAGGAAGACAACGTAATGGGTTATGTTTTCTTATATCTGAAATAAAGTATATTGTCATGGATCATCCAACATGTTGAGCTTGCATTTCCCCCTCATGCTAGCCAAATTGTTGGCACCAAGTAGAGATACTACTTGCCATGAGTGTCCACCATACCTACCTATGGATTGAGTAAGATCCTTCAAGTAAGTTGTCATTGTTGCATGCAATAAAAATTGCTCTTTAAATATGTATGATTTATTAGTGTGGAGAAAATAAGCTTTATACGATCTTGTGATATGGAAGCAATAAAGTTGTTACTTTAGCACAAGAAATCATATGACAATATATATGTTGTTGTTATAAGAATGATCATGATGCCCTCATGTCCGTATTTTATTTTATCGACACCTCTATCTCTAAACATGTGGACTTATTTTTCGTTATCGGCTTCCGCTTGAGGACAAGCGAGGTCTAAGCTTGGGGGAGTTGATACGTCCATTTTGCATCATGCTTTTATATCGATATTTATTGCATTTTGGGCTGTTATTATACGTTATGTCACGATACTTATGCCTATTCTCTCTTATTTTACAAGGTTTACATGAAGAGGGAGAATGCAGGCAGCTGGAATTCTGGGCTGGAAAAGGAGCAAATATTAGAGACCTATTGTGCACAACTCCAAATGTCCAGAAACTTCACAGAGGCATGTTTTGGGATTAATAAAAAATACTGGTGAAAGAATCAACCAGAGGGGGACCACACCTTGTCCATGAGGGTGGGGGCGCGCCCTACCCCTGGGCGCGCCCCCCTACCTCGTGGGCCCCCTGGCAGGCCTCCGGTGCCCATATTCTACTATATGAAGTCTTTTACCCTGGAAAAAATCATAAGCAAGCTTTCGGGAAGAAACACTGCCACCACAAGGCGGAACCTTGGCGGAACCAATTTAGGGCTCCGGCGGAGCTGTTCTACCGGGGAAACTTCCCTCCGGGAGGGAGAAATCATTGCCATCGTCATCACCATCGATCCTCTCATCAGGAGGGGGTCAATCTCCATCAACATCTTCACCAGCACCATCTCCTCTTGAACCCTACTTCATCTCTTGTATCCAATCTTTGTCCCAAAGCCTCAGATTGATACATGTAGGTTGCTAGTAGTGTTGATTACTCCTTGTAGTTGATGCTAGTTGGTTTATTCGGTGGAAGATCATATGTTCAGATCCTTTATGCATATTAATACCCCTCTGATTATGAACATGAATATTATTTGTGAGTAGTTATGTTTGTTCCTGAGGACATGGGAGAAGTCTTGCTATAAGTAGTCATGTGAATTTGGTATTCGTTCGATATTTTGATGAGATGTATGTTGTCTTTCCTCTTGTGGTGTTATGTGAACGTCGACTACATGACACTTCACCATTGTTTGGGCCTAGAGGAAGGCATTGGGAAGTAATAAGTAGATGATGGGTTGCTAGAGTGATAGAAGCTTAAACCCTAGTTTATGCGTTGCCTCGTAAGGGGCTGATTTGGATCCATATGTTTCATGCTATGGTTAGGTTTACCTTAATACTTCTTTTGTAGTTGCGGATGCTTGCAATAGGGGTTAATCATAAGTGGGATTCCTGTCCAAGGAAGGGAAGTACCCAAGCACCGTTCCACCCACATATCAAATTATCAAAGTAACGAACGCGAATTATATGAGCGTGATGAAAACTAGCTTGACGATAATTCCCATGTGTCCTCGAGAGCGTTTTCCTTTATATAAGAGTTTGTCCAGGCTTGTCCTTTGCTACAAAAAGGATTGGGCCATCTTGTTGCACCTTATTTACATTTGTTACTTGTTACCCGTTACAAATTACCTTATCACGAAACTATCTGTTACCGATAATTTCAGTGCTTGCAGAGAATATCTTACTGAAAACCGCTTGTCATTTCCTTCTGCTCCTCGTTGGGTTTGACACTCTTACTAATCGAAAGGACTACGGTAGATCCCCTATACTTGTGGGTCATCAGTGGCACACGTCGACTACTTCTAGCTCACAAGGGATTGTTGCAGACAACTCTCTTTCTCTCCGAAACAGAAGTGCATGGCTGCTCTGAGAATGCTTGCACCTGGAGCTGCTGCATATGCAGTTGGTGAGATGCTCGGGATGGGGGAGAGCACGTGCTTGAAGACTATTGTCAAGTTTGCCCGTGTCGTTGTGGAGGTGTTTGGACCTGAGTATCTCAGAGAACCAAATGTGCAGGACACAGAGAAATTGTTGGTTATTGGACAAGCAAGGGGGTTTCCAGGAATGCTCGACTCAATTGATTGCATGCGTTGGCAATGGAAGAACTATCCCAAAGGTTTGCTGGGAATGTATCAAGGTCACACAAAATAGGCCACCATCATACTAGAAGCGGTGGCATCACATGACTTATGGATTTGGCATGCTTTTTTTGGAATGTCGGGTTCTCACAACGACATCAACGTGCTTCCGATCTCCGGTGTACAGGATGCTTTGCAATGGTGAATCACCGCCGTGCAACTACACCGTCAACGGCCAAGACTACAACATGGGATATTATCTTGCGATGGTTTCTATCCTCAATGGGCAGCATTTGTCAGGATCATATCCGAGTCGCGTGGAAGAAACATAGCCACTTTGCAACAATGTACGAAGCAGCTAGGAAGGATGTGGCGAGGGCATTTGGTGTGCTTCAAGCTCGTTGGGGAATTGTGCGGAGCGCTGCAATGATGTCGGAATCAGAAACTTTATGGCAGCTGATGACATGTTGTGTTATTCTGCACAATATGATTGTCGAGGATGAGGGTGATGGTGTAGCCCAAACCCATGATTCCGAAGCACCTGGAGAACAAGTAGAAATCCCGAAAGATCAAGATGTGGCTCAGCTGATGAACTTTCTGCATATGCATCAGAATCTTTGAGACCAGTAGGTGCACACGTAACTACTCAATAATCTTGTGGAGCACATGTGGTCCCACAATGGCAACCAAGAAGCCAATGCTTGAGTTTGGAACTTAAAATAAATTTTATGTATACACTATTTATGCTTCGTACCAACATTTGCTATTTACGTGCGACATTAGCTTATATGATCGATGTGCATGTATTTGCATGGATTTGAGAGTCCGAATTTGAGATATGTGAATACAGGGACGAAAATATGGGGGCCCGTCCGGACACGCCCGCGGGCGTGCCCGGGCGCGTCCACAGACGTATAGGGCGTCGGATTTGTCAAGTCCGGCTTAGATGCTCTAACTAGCTACTCCCCAATCCCAAAATGTAAGATTATTTTTGACATTATGATACTGTCAAAAATGGTCTTATATTTTTGGACGAAGAGAGTGTTTATTTAACCCCTAACAGCAAAACCATTGTTTTGCCGCCCACAGTATGCCTAGCTATACACAGATACATACCATTGACTACCCGTTCACCGGCCTCACCCAACTCATCATAAGCACATAATACATGATTGGCAGATATACAAATAAGTTCGACTGCGAAAAACTTTCGCTCAATGCACTAGTAGAAAAAGGGCCTATAGTCCCGGTTCATAAGGGCCTTTAGTCCCGGTTCATGAACCGGGACTAAAGGGTCGGTACTAATACCCTCGCCCTTTAGTCCCGGTTCTATCCGAACCGGGACAGATGGCCTCCACGTGGCCTGTCCGCTGAGCCCAGCGGGAGGGCCTTTGGTCCCGGTTGGTGGCACCAACCGGGACCAATAGGCATCCCGTCAGCGTTTCTTTGGCTCTGGTTTTGTTTTTTTTTCAAAAGAGGGGGGTTTGGGGGTTTTGGGGGTTAATTTAGGTGTTTCATATATTGTGCTATAGCTAGCTAATTAATAGAGAAAAGTGTCCTTTCTTTTGTCCGTGCTTGGTCGACGCTTACGTACTATACATACGTATAGAGAGGACTAACTAGACATGCTAGCTAGCTAGTAATTAAGCAAGCAGAAGATCGTCATGAACATATATATGCATACAGAGAGAAGTGATATCGACCACCTCTCCTTCTCCGAGAGATTGGTCGAACAACAAGTTCTCGTATATCTATCCGACACTACCGGCTACATATATACAATAGTTATCTTTTACAATACGGACGCGTGGTCCACATAGTATTCTCCGTCTTCAGCGATCACGTGGTCAAGAAAGAATGCCGCCAATTCCTCTTGAATTGCTCGCATGCGATCTGGTGCTAGGAGTTCATCCCGCTTCCGAGACATCTAATTTTAAGAAAGGGGTCAATACATATATATGAATGAATGAATGAAACTCAACACAAATGATGGTAATAAAATAAAATTGTGAATATTTTTATTTACGCACTTCATATTGTTTGTCGGAGTAGCCCCTCTCACAGGTCGTGTGGCGGATGGACTCGCAAACGTAGTATCCACGTAAATCATTCCCTTGTTCCTGCCACAACCACTTTACAAGAAACAGAGGTCAATCAAACTGATAATTATATATAGCAAGCACATGCTATATGGTATTGATGAAACTAGCGCTTGAATCACTAGGAGATGCGCGTGGAATATGCTACTATATAGTACTTACTTTGGTGTCTAAATTGCAGCTTCTTCGGTAGTCCGGAGCTTTTTGGTGAATTTTCCCAAGCCCTGCCATACAAAGAAAACAATTACTTGATATCAGAAATGAACAAAGTTGTTGATATGGTGGATAATGTTCGATTTAACTTACTTCTCGAGCATTTCAGTCATGTCCGATACTCCTTGGGATCTTTTCGCTTGGAGTCAAAGACAGTTACTACTCCCTTCTCAAGCTTAATCTCTAGGAGAATATAGTGGTAGCTGCACACATGCATAACTCATCAATATTACATTACTATAACCTGGACTAATAAGGAAACCGAATATGCCACAAGACAAGAACACTCACTTGAAGTTGTAAGGAAAGAGTATTATATCTTTGTGTTCATTTATTACCAACGATTGTAGCAAGTTGGCCTCGGTATCTTTGGCACGAAATTCAACCTCAGTTGCATCTATGAGATATGTGTTAATGAACCCAATATCACCCACTTGTCTTTTCTTCAATTCGCGATCTTCAATCTGCATAATATAGTGAGGATATTTATAAATACATGCAATGAAAGGGCTGAGTTATATAGAGATACTTAATGATGTAGTAGTACTACTTATAGACAGTAGCAGGTGACCGTTGCTTTATCGAGGCCAATTGATTGAAAACTGATAGAACTCCTCAAATGGAATAGGCAACAGTTCAATTCCAAGGAGGTCATGCTCCTTTTAACTCTCACATACAAAGTACTCCTCCTTAGACTCTTTGCAGGTTTTCATGTACCAATCATGCAACCTTCAGATCATCGTTGTTAGAGAGCTTTCATCTTTGACGAGAGGCTTCCGTATCGTATCTTTGTATCTGCACCTCCAAGAAATCAAATTGTACATCGTCGGGCAAGTAATCTTCAGGATTGCCATAACCGGGCACCATCCTCGGATCGACGATGTAGCGACCTGACCCAAAATCGGTCAAATCTCTGTGTCTGTACCATCCCAAGATCATGCTGGTACTCACAGTACATCGATAAAGTAATCAAAGTTCAATCACACCTGAATATCATTAAACGATTCTCATATAGAGTCTTTATTACAAGGGAATAAATTCGGCTCAAGGCCAACTCATGAGAAATAAACTACTAAAGCTGCGGAAGCGTCGAAGATAAGCGAGTCCATCCGACTCCAAAGGGCAATCGCCAAGCGCGGAGCGTAGCCTCACTCTGATCGAATATATCTACGCAACATAATACGTTGCAGCCATGTAGGTCAGCTTTTGGAATAAGTGGCAAGTTATGAAGAACAACAATAATAAAGTTACTAACACTATATGCAATTTTGGCTGTGGAGCTCTAAGTTTCATCATTTTGCGAAAAGCAAATTTTATCCTACTATAGTGGACTTGCTTGCAAATTACTACAATTGTTGGTAGTTATTGAGATGGTTCCGCCAACCAATATCTCGCTCCCAAATTATTAAGTCATAAACCCTCAAATTAATTCATTAATTTTAGTGTTGAGATATCCGAATACTTCCAAGTTCCAGAGGCTCAAATGTCCGTGAATCGGGACACGGCTAATCGATTAGATCTTTAAACTCTGCAGAGGGTTGCACTTTCCCGCAAGAATCATTCCCTCCTTTAAAGTCTTCGCACTTCATGGTGTTTGAAGACGGACGAATGAAACAGGTCTTCCAAAGAGTTCTTACGCCACCGCGGTACCCATCCAATCCTACCGTTCGTCTACTTCTCGTAGTACCGCCCAGCCAGCGTCACTACTAGGGTCAACCCAGCCGAGCCCATAATGGCTTGCGGCTGCATGTAAGCTTCCGGTCATGGGGCATCCATCCTTCTCTTTGTGGACTGGGTGAAGCTTTCCGCAGGATGTCATGGCGCTTCTCCATGCATCCGGCCACCACTGGGTGCTCCAGGTGCCCGTCAACCGTCCTCCACCCAGAGTGATTTTCCAAGTCCATCTTGATCATTGTAGTTCATGGGGTCATCATCATCATTGACTCTCACATCTTGCTTATGAATTTCACTCATCCCAAATCCGTCTCACGAGCATAGCAAAGTAACTACTACGTCCCGGGTCAAGGTAACAAGGGGATTGGTTCATCCTACCACATGATACTACTCAAGTTTAAAGACTTCAAGATTTCACTACTGCATGCATGGTGGGGTGGTGACAACTACTAATGCACAAAAACATAGGTATAGAAATAACATGATCAAACTTGCCTTGCTGATGATCCTCGAAGCTAAAGAGTCGAGTAGCAAGCTTCAGCACTCGGAAACTCTACCGAGACAAACAATAGCACAATAAGCACAAAGTAATAGGATCACACAACATAACAAAAGTAACATCACAACAAAACAATCAAAACCAAATCCAAAAGGAAAAACTCAAAGAAACCAATTCAAAGTTTTCCCTACTCAAACAATAACTAAAATAGTTTTATATAACAAAATTCCTTAATATAACCTAATCATGGTTTTAGGTTAACTTAACAGAAAAGGATTCACTAAGCAACTAGGAGCAAAAAGAATTAATTAAAAGCTATTATAAAACTCATTTTAGGCCTAATCCAATTTCCATTAAGAAAATAATTTAAAACTTTTATTAATTATAAATAAAAGTTCATCTAATGGAGTGACAGAAACTAACCTAGAATAACTAATCACCAGTTAAAAATAAATTAATTTACTAATTAATTTAATAGAAAACAGGAACTAGTTAATTAATTAGGATTAATAGGATTCTGCTTAAAACTAATTATTTATTAGTCCTAAAATACCCAAGTTAATTTCTAGGGTTTTGCAATGTCAAAATAAAGTGGTGACAAAAAGAATCATGCAAAAATAATTTTTCTAACTAAAGCTATAGCAGATTTACTATTCTGACTAAAACAATATTAAAGCATTTTAATTACTTTTAACATAGCTAATTATATATTCTACAGAAACTACATAAAATTTGCAATCCAACAAAAAAGAATCACTCAAAATATTAAACAGAATAAAAGATATACATTTTTGAAAACAGAAACTATTCGCTAAAACAGAAAATCAAATTAAAAAGAAAAAGGCCTAATGGGCCTATACTGTGCACTAGGCGTAACTTAGTCTAAACGGGCCAAGGTTTAAACTAAACGAACCGGTCCTAAAAAAATAAACCTAACTAAAAATAAGCCGAGTGGACCGGCCGGTTTTTCTAACTAAAACCTAACCCTTCGGGGTTTCTAATCCTAGCCCTAGATCTAGGATCGGACGGTGGAGGGGATGCTGGGGCTTACGGACGGACGGACGGCGGCGGGCGGCGAAAGTGCTTGAGGCGTCCAAGGCGTCAGCGAGCCAGCGACTCGTCGGGAAGACGCGACGAGGTCGGGAGGGTTCGGTGGTGTTGGGGGGTCGGGGTGGACTAGGGGTTCGACGGCGGCAACAATGGCGGCGGGAGGGCTTGGTCTCCAGCGGCAAAGCGGGAGGGAGAGGGTGCGGCGAGCTCTCGGGGAATGGAGTGCGGGGGCTCGGCTCTTTATAGCCTGGGGTCCGTGAGCCGGAAGGGATCGGGCGGTCGGGGATCCGGATCCTTAGGGATCCGGTCGATCTCAGCGAGGTGGTGGCGTGGGCGAGGGGGAAGGAGACGGGCGGGTCCCACGGGTCAGTGGGAGAGAGAGAGGCGAGGGTCGGGTGGCCGAGGCCTCACGGGTTTCAGCGAGGGTGCGAGGTGCGGCGCTGGCTGGCTGGCTGGCGCCTGGGCTGCCTGTTAGGCGGCTCGGCTGGCCTCGACGCTGGGAATGAGGAGGCGGGCTGGCTGGGCTGGGGTGGTTTGGTGGCGCCAGGGAGTTTTTTTATTTTTTAAATAAAACTAAAACAAAAATAAAACCAAATCTATAAATAATTTATATAGGGTATATATATACCAAAATGATCGGGGAATATTCCTTTCATTTGAACATTTTCCAAAGGCAAAATCCAAACTTCATAAAAATCTATTTTTTTAAATTCAAATAAAATTCAGATTTGAATTCCAAAACTTTTGGCATTGTTTCCTCTGATATTTTTGGAGTGTCATGTTTGCTCCTCTCATACTTTTGATCAAGTATTTATCAGGCTTAGTTTTTGAATTGTTTCCCACATGCCAAAGTTTGAAATTCAAATTCAAAACTCAAATCTCTCTGAAACTACAAATGGCATTCAAATTCAAACAGGATGCATAGGATGCTTAGCTATAATTGTAAAACATTCCAAATAGGAAATTTGGGATGTTACGAACCTACCCATTTTAAGATGAATCTAGCCCTCGAGATTCGGGTTGGCTAACAAATAGGTGCGGATGGTCTCGACGAAGATCTTCTTGGCGTTCCTGTGTGGCTTCTTCCTCGGTGTGGTGACTCCACGGCACCTTGCAAAATTTGATGACCTTGCTGCGGGTGACTCGCTTGCAGTCTCGAGAATCTGGACGGGTTTCTCCTTGTAAGTCGATCCTTTGTCAAGCTGTATGGCCTCTAGGGCACCTTGTGTCTCTCAACGGAACATCGGCCATGTCGGCATGACACTTCTTCAAGCGAGACACGTGGAAGACATCATGAACTCCGGACAATCCTTCCGCAATTCCAACTTGTATGCAACTTCTCCACGACGTTCGAGGATTTTGTAGGGCCAATGAATCGGGTGCTAACTTTCCTTGACTCCAAACCTCTTGATTCCACGAAGTGGAGACACACGAAGATATGCTCGGTCTCCCATTTCGTAAGTCACCTCCTTGCGCTTCATCGTCGGCATAACTCTTACGTCTCGATTGTGCTATCTTGAGCCGGTCTCGAATTAGCTTGACTTTCTCTTCGGAATCCTTGATAAGGTCGGAACCGAAAAGTGATCGATCTCCAACACTATCCCACAGCAATGGTGTTCTGCACCTCCTTCCGTATAGAGCTTCGAAAGGGGCCATCTTCAAACTGGATTGATAACTGTTGTTGTATGAGAACTCTGCGTACGGCAAATTATCATCCCAGCTAGACCCATAGTCTAGCACACAAGCTCTCAACATGTCTTCCAGAATCTGATTGACTCTCTCGGTCTGTCCATCATCTGCGGATGAAAAGCTGTCTTGAATTCCAGCCTCGTACCCAAAGTTTCATGCAAGCTGCTTCCAAAACTTTGAGGTAAACTGCGTTCCTCTATCGACACGATTTTCCTCGGAACTCCATGCGGACATACGATCCTGGTCATGTATATCTTGGCCAACTTGGCACTGGTATAGGTAGTCTTCACGGAATGAAGTGAGCTACCTTGGTCAAACGATCAACCACTACCGGTAGAATCATAACTGAACGGGTCTGGGTAATCTGTGATGAAATCCATACCAAGTTTCTCCCATTTCCAATCGGGAATCGGCAAAGGTTGAAGTAACCTGCTGGCTTCGATGTTCGCCTTTACACGTTGGCAAACATCGCATCGCTACGCACTCGGCAATGTCCTTCTTCATACCTGTCCACGAAACTTTGCTTCAAATCCAGGTACATCTTGGTGTTGCGGGATGAATCGAGTCGGTGAATCATGAGCCTCTGAAGAATTAGCTTCTGAGCTCGGGATCATTGGGCACATAAATACGATCCTCAAACCATATAGTTCCGTGTTCATCCTTACGGAATCCTTTAGCTTTTCCTTCCTCCATCTTTTGCTTTATCTCATCGATTTCCTTGTCCGACTTTCGGGCTTCACGAATCCTTTCGGTCAAGGTGGACTGAACTTCGAGTTGCAACAAATCCTTTCGAACTATCTCCATCGGAGATCTCTGAGGTCATCGACTAACTCCTGGGGTAATCCTCCTGCTGTAAGAGTATTCACATAACTCTTACGGCTCAAAGCATCTGCTACAACGTTAGCTTTACCGGGGTGGTAATGCAGTCTCATGTCGTAGTCCTTTATCAACTCTAGCCATCTCCTCTGCCTGAGGTTCAATTCCTTCTGCGTGAAGATATATTTCAAACTCTTGTGATCTGTGTAGACATCACAACGATTTCCGATGAGGAAATGTCTCCAGGTCTTGAGTGCATGCACTACAGCTGCTAACTCCAAATCATGCGTGGCATAATTCATCTCATGAGGCCGTAGCTGTCCGGAGGCATAAGCTACAACCTTACCTTCCTGCATCAATACTCCTCCGAGTCCTTGACGAGAAGCGTCACAATAAACTGGTATTCCTTATGTATGTCCGCAAAATCAACACCGGGCTGTGACCAACCGTTTCTTCAATTCCTGAAAACTGGCTTCACATTCCTCGGTCCAAACATACTTGGCTTCCTTCTTCAACAGTTCAGTCATGGGCTTGGCAATCTTGAGAAGTTCTCAATGAACCTCCGATAATATCCTGCGAGTCCGAGAAAACTGCGGATCTCCTTGATCGAGGTGGGTGACCGCCAATCGGTGGTGATTCAACCTTGGCGGGGTCAACTGCTATTCCTTCTCCTGAAATAACATGTCCGAGGAAACCAACTTCCTTCAACCAAAATTCACATTTGCTGAACTTGGCATACAAGCGATGTTCTCGAAGTTTCTCCGAACTAGACGCAAATGTTCCTTATGCTCTTCCTCGCTCTTGGAGAAAATCAATATGTCATCGATGAACACCACGACAAACTTGTCCAGATATTCCATGAACACCTTGTTCATCAAATTCATGAAGTATGCAGGAGCATTAGTCAATCAAATGACATGACGGTATACTCGTATAAACCATACAGTAGTGAATGCTGTTTTGGGTATATCCTTTTCACGAATCTTCAATCGATGATACCCCGATCAAGATCGATCTTAGAGAATACCTTGGCTCCAACAAGCTGATCAAACAAGTCATTGATCATCGGCAGAGGGTACTTGTTCTTGATGGTTACTTCGTTCAAAGCACGGTAATCCACAACCATCCTCAAGCTTACATCCTTCTTCTCTACCAAAAGCTGGGGCTCCCCAAGGTGATGAGCTTGGGCGAATATATCCTTTCTCCAATAACTCATTTATTTGATCCTTGATCTCTTTCAACTCATTCGGTGGCATTCGATAAGGTCTCTTGGATATTGGGGCTGTGCGGCAATAACTCAATCAGAAATTGATGTCCCCGTCCGGTGGCATTCTGGTAATTCCTCCGGAACACATCGGAAATTCTTGCACCTCGGCACTTCCTCTGAACAACTCCCGTGAGGGAATGCACTGATTATTCATCTGGCTGTGCTGGCTACATATTTGATCCTCTTACGCTCCGGGGTGGTGAGCAGAATAGACTTATGACACGATCAATGTTCCTTCATACTTTGACAACCAATCCATGCCTAGGATTACATCCAAGGTCTGGTTTCCAACACTATGAGTTCCACGGAAATTTGTGGTTCCCGATGTTGAGGGTTGCGGACAGCTTAAACCTGCCATCATTTCTCCTCTGCTGAACCGACGCGAAGGGGCTTCTAAGGGTTCTAGTGCGTAATCCGTACTTTTCCACAACTACCCTTGATATGAATGAATGTGTTGCACCAGAATCAAAGAGAACCAAAACTGAACGTGAATTCAATAAAAACTTACCAACTACAGTGTCTGGCTGATCATAGACGTCCTCCACGTCGATATGGTTCACCTGAGCACGAGGGAACGGATTGGGCTTCTTAGCTGAGCCTCCATTGCCATTCCCATTCCTCCGCTTGGCCTCCGGCAGTCGGTGGCATAGTGCCCTGTCTTCGGCACTTGAAGCGGTGATATGGCTCAGATCCTTCGGAGCCGGGGCAGAACGGTGCTGATTGCCATTACCATTTCCATTGCCATTGCCATGGCCTGACTTGTTGTCCTGGCTGCGGTTGTTCCCGTTTCCTCCATGGTTATGACCTCCATGGTTATGATGGGTGTGCCCTCCGTGTACGGTGCATAGCGGGCTTCGCTGAGCTCTGAGTTGTGCTTCCCCGGCTGTACTTCCGCTATGCTTTCTATCTGATGCTGCTTGCCTTCAAGAATGGTGGCCTTGTCTACCAGCTCCGGTAGTTGTTGAAGGTAGCCACAATAAGCTGCATGCTCAGTTCATCATTGAGTCCCTCAAGGAACTTCTCCGCTTGGCGGCATCTGTGGCCACGTCATCGGGGCATAGCGGCGAGCTTGCTGAATTCATCCACGATTGTGCCACAAGACGATTCCCTGGCGCAAGTTGCGGAACTCACGCTTCTTCGGACTCATGGCTCCAGTGAGACATGAGCAAAGTCGGAAGGCCTGCTGGAATTGATCCCAAGTGATGCCACCCATGGGAAAAGTGGCGGTGTAATTCTCCCACCAAGAAGCTGCAGGTCCATCCGGTTGGTGTGCAAAGCGCACCTTCTCAAACATCGGTGCATCCAACGGTGACTAGCTCTCTTCCGATCTTGCGGAGCCAATCATCAGCCACAATCGGCTCGGTGCTACTAGAGAACACTGGCGGATTCAACCTCGTAAATCGAGTCAAGTTGTCCACAGTGGGTGGTGGTGGTGGCGGTGGATTGTTGGTGGTGTTGTTCGATTCTCGAATAAGGAGTTGCATCAGTGCATTCTGCTGTTGGAGCAGCTGGGTGAGCTCGGCGGAAACCAAAGTGTCACGTCTCGGAGGCATCTGGTGTTTTGGAGGGATGAGAAATTTAGAATAGAACAATGGTCTATGAGAAATAACACTACCCATATGAATGCACAATCATAACACACCAATCATTATTCATTCCACTCAAACATGGTTCAAACTCGATTACAAAAGCTCATGACTAATCGAAGGAAAACATCGGCCTAACTGATCGATTTAAAAAGTAAAAGATAACATGGTGGTCGACTAAAAAGTCTTCATCGATGGCGTCTCCTCTTGGGGTTTCCTTCGTGGTACTCCTTCAAATCCTGATCATTGCTCACGAGGGTGCTTCGTCTCCACTCGGGTAAAGGTCCTCTCCCAAGTCCATCTTTTCCTCTATCGCGGCAAGCTTCATCTTGGTCGTCGACTATCTCCATGAAGTCCGTGATTTCTTCCTCATGGCCAAGGAAGTCTGCGCGTGCCTTCTCCTCCAGTTCGATTCATGAACAAAGCTTCCGTGTGTCTTGAGTTACTGGCGAGTCTGAATCTCCGCTTCGAGAAGACACTCCAAGTCTGGATGTAAGAGAGAGTGGAATCGTCCTCGATGGTACGGATGATATCTCCATTCCTTGCCCTGCGAGAAACCATGGCGAGGTCTCGAGGATCGAGCTCGGCCTGTACTCCTCTCGGAGATGTCCAAGTGCTCGGTAGATCGCCACGTCCCTTCCGATGATCCAGCTTGAACTCGGTGAACTCAAAGTTGATAGGCTCCGTGTGTCCTCCAAAGGTTCTCCCCAGGATATTCACCTCAATCCTGTGGCGGGTGTCCGTCGGAAGTGCATTAGTGGGTTTCCGGTGATCGAGGGTAGAGCTATCTTCAGCTGCTTCACCATCTGGACCAGCTTTCTTCAAAGGGCATCGTCTCATCGGGGTGGCAGAACTCCGTAGCAAAACTGGGTTGAACTCGGCGGACATCTAGAATGTTGCAAAGGGAGAAGAGTCGAATTGAACAGGAAGAATTATAGAATGAAAAGGGGTTCAAAGTAAATGGTCTCGCTTATGGCTTTCCGATCCTAGGGGTTACGATCCTACGGTCAACGTGTGCTCGATACCATCTCTCAGAGCGACCGACCCAAAATCGGTCAAATCTCGTCTGCATACCATCCCAAGATCATCTTTGGTACTCACAAGACATCGATAAAGTAATCAAAGTTCAATCACACCTGAATATCATTAAACGATTCTCATATAGAGTCTTTATTACAAGGGAATAAATTCGCTCAAGGCCAACTCATGAGAAATAAACTACTAAAGCTGCGAAGCGTCGAAGATAAGCGAGTCCATCCGACTCAAAGGGCAATCGCTAAGCGCGAGCGTAGCCTCACTCTGATCGAATATATCTACGCAACATAATACGTTGCAGCCATGTAGGTCAGCTTTTGGAATAAGCTGGCAAGTTATGAAGAACAACAATAATAAAGTTACTAACACTATATGCAATTTTGGCTGTGGAGCTCTAAGTTTCATCATTTTGCGAAAAGCAAATTTTATCCTACTATAGTGGACTTGCTTGCAAATTACTACAATTGTTGGTAGTTATTGAGATGGTTCCGCCAACCAATATCTCGTTCCCAAATTATTAAGTCATAAACCCTCAAATTAATTCATTAATTTTAGTGTTGAGATATCCGAATACTTCCAAGTTCCAGAGGCTCAAATGTCCGTGAATCGGGACACGGCTAATCGATTAGATCTTTAAACTCTGCAGAGGGTTGCGACTTTCCCGCAAGAATCATTCCTCCTTTAAAGTCTTCGCACTTCATGGTGTTTGAAGACGGACGAATGAAACAGGTCTTCCAAAGAGTTCTTCCGCCACCGCCGGTACCCATCCAATCCTACCGTTCGTCTACTTCTCGTAGTACCGCCCAGCCAGCGTCACTACTAGGGTCAACCCAGCCGAGCCCATAATGGCTTGCGGCTGCAGTAAGCTTCGGTCATGGGGCATCCATCCTTCTCTTTGTGACTGGGTGAAGCTTTCCGCAGGATGTCATGGCGCTTCTCCATGCATCCCGCCACCACTGGTGCTCCAGGTGCCCGTCAACAAATCCTCCACCCAAGAGTGATTTTCCAAGTCCATCTTGATCATTGTAGTTCATGGGGTCATCATCATCATTGACTCTCACATCTTGCTTATGAATTTCACTCATCCCAAATCCGTCTCACGAGCATAGCAAAGTAACTACTACGTCCGGGGTCAAGGTAACAAGGGATTGGTTCATCCTACCACATGATACTACTCAAGTTTAAAGACTTCAAGATTTCACTACTGCATGCATGGTGGGGTGGTGACAACTACTAATGCACAAAAACATAGGTATAGAAATAACATGATCAAACTTGCCTTCTTGATGATCCTCGTAAGCTAAAGAGTCAGAGTAGCAAGCTTAGACCGGAAACTCTACCGAGACAAACAATAGCACAATAAGCACAAAGTAATAGGATCACACAACATAACAAAAGTAACATCACAACAAAACAATCAAAACCAAATCCAAAAGGAAAACTCAAAGAAACCAATTCAAAGTTTTTCCTACTCCAAACAATAACTAAAATAGTTTTTATATAACAAAATTCCTTAATATAACCTAATCATCGTTTTAGGTTAACTTAACAGAAAAGGATTCACTAAGCAACTAGGAGCAAAAAGAATTAATTAAAAGCTATTATAAAACTCATTTTAGGCCTAATCCAATTTCCATTAAGAAAATAATTTAAAACTTTTATTAATTATAAATAAAAGTTCATCTAATGGAGTGACAGAAACTAACCTAGAATAACTAATCACCAGTTAAAAATAAATTAATTTACTAATTAATTTAATAGAAAAACAGGAACTAGTTAATTAATTAGGATTAATAGGATTCTGCTTAAAACTAATTATTTATTAGTCCTAAAATACCCAAGTTCATTTCTAGTGTTTTGCAATGTCAAAATAAAGTGGTGACAAAAGAATCATGCAAAAATAATTTTTCTAACTAAAGCTATAGCAGATTTACTATTCTGACTAAAACAATATTAAAGCATTTTTAATTACTTTTAACATAGCTAATTATATATTCTACAGAAACTACATAAAATTTGCAATCCAACAAAAAAAGAATCACTCAAAAATATTAAACAGAATAAAAGATATACATTTTTGAAAACAGAAACTATTCGGCTAAAACAGAAAATCAAATTAAAAAGAAAAAGGCCTAATGGGCCTATACTGTGCACTAGGCGTAATTTAGTCTAAACGGGCCTAGGTTTAAACTAAACGAACCGGTCCTAAAAAAATAAACCTAACTAAAAATAAGCCGAGTGGACCGGCCGGTTTTTCTAACTAAAACCTAACCCTTCGGGGTTTCTAATCCTAGCCCTAGATCTAGGATCGGACGGTGGAGGGGGATGCCGGGGGGCTTACCGGACTCCGGCGACGGCGGCGGCGGCGGCGAAAGTGCTTCGGGGCGTCCGGGCGTCGGCGAGCTTCGGCGACTCGTCGGGAAGACGCGCACGAGGTCGGGGAAGGGTTCGGTGGTGTTGGGGGGTCGGGGTGGACTAGGGGTTCGACGGCGGCAACAATGGCGGCGGGGAGGGCTTCGGTCTCAGCGAGCGCAAACAGGAGGGAGAGGGGTGCGCGAGCTCTCGGGGAATGGAGTGCGGGGGCTCGGCTCTTTATAGCTGGGGTCCGCGAGCTTGGAAAGGATCGGGCGGTCGGGATCCGGATCCTTGGGATCCGGTCGATCTCCGCGAGGTGGTGGCGTGGGCGGGGAAGGAGACGGGCGGGTCCCACGGTCAGCGGAGAGAGAGAGGCGAGGGGTCGGGTGGCCGAGGCCTCACGGGTTTCAGCGAGGGTGCGAGGGTGCGGGCTGGCTGGCTGGCTGGTGGCTGGCTGCCAGTTGGGCCGGCTCGGCTGGGCCTGGCGCGGGGCTGCGGAGGGGGCGGCGCTGGCTGGGCCTGGGGTGGCCTGGCTGGCGCCCCGGGGAGTTTTCTTTTATTTTTTTAAATAAAACTAAAACAAAAATAAAACCAAATCTATAAATAATTTATATAGGGTATATATATACCAAAATGATCAGGGGAATATTCCCTTTCATTTGAACATTTTTCCAAAGGCAAAATCCAAACTTCATAAAAATCTATTTTTTTTTTAAATTCAAATAAAATTCAGATTTGAATTCCAAAACTTTTGGCATTGTTTCCTCTGATATTTTTGGAGTGTCATGTTTGCTCCTCTCATACTTTTGATCAAGTATTTATCGAGCTTAGTTTTTGAATTGTTTCCACATGCCAAAGTTTGAAATTCAAATTCAAAACTCAAATCTCTGAAACTACAAATGGCATTCAAATTCAAACAGGATGCATAGGATGCTTAGCTATAATTGTAAAACATTCCAAATAGGAAATTTGGGATGTTACAGACGATGTCGCTAGCAGGCACCTTGAGCGGGGGGCACGATTCCTTCGCTTGTTCGCCGAGCTGGGCAATTTGTTTCCCAGCTCGTCGTTCTTTCATCCTTTGATCACTGACAGTACTTCCCGATCTCTCCGCCTCGGCAAATGCCTTTCCAATAATGCGCTCATAGTTGCCTTTGGCGGAGACTTGGGTGGTTTTGTCGGGGCAGCGAGTGCGCTTCGCTTTGACCGGATCTACCTTCTCCTCCGGAGGTGGATGTCTCTTTGCTTTCAACCCTTGAAACCAGTCATCCACTTTGGTCTGCGCGATCTTCGCGTTTTCCTCCTCGCTCCTCTCGACGGTAACTTCTCCGAGTCTTCAGAGAAGGACCGAATTATATCTCCTCCCGCCTTTGGCAAGATTGCTAGACGCCGGCAGAAGCAGACGGAGCGGATGTCTTCTTTCCTTGCTTACGAGGCGGAGGAGAAGGACTACGACGCGCCGGAGCAGCCGGAGCGGCGGCGGGTCTCTTCCGCCTTGCTGACGAGGCGGAGAAGGAGGAGGCTGGCTGCTCGGACGCGCCGGTGCAGGCGGAGAAGGAGACGGAGTGCCGCCACGCGCCGGAGAAGGAGCCGGCCGAGTGCCCTGATCGTCACTCGCCGGAGGAGGAGGCGGTGGAGGAGGCGGAGTGCCCTGACTCGCCGGAGGAGGAGGAGGAGGCGGTGGAGGAGGCGGAGTGCCCTGACTCGCCGGAGGAGGAGGAGGAGGCGGAGGCGTCCAGTTCGGAAGGTTGATGAGATCCTTCCGCCATAGGCATGGAGTCTTCAGAGAAGAATCCAGCCGATACTCCCCTTCACCGGTAGGGTGGTCAAGCCGGAGCTCCTCAAATCCCTCCGTTATTTCATCGACCATCACCTTAGCATATCCTTCGAATCGGCCGGCGGTGAAAAGTTGAGTCGGGTTTAGTGGGATAACAGAGCCAACAACCGCCTTGACCTTTAAATTGCTCCATTGCGCCATAAGGTGGCAACTTTCAGCATCCGTGATAGCATCCACGGGATAGCTGGCAGGAGCCGTCAAGGCATGCTGCTCTGGCTGAAGCAGCTTCGGTGGAAGCCACGCTGCTTCTCCGCCGAGATGGCGGGGTAGCCGGGGAAGCTTCGCAGGTCGTTTGTTGTGATCGGCTGCTTTCGTTCCTCTTCTCGTTCCTCTAGCCCCATTACCCTTTCGTGCAGCGCCTGCATTAGGCTCTGCTCGGTTTCTTCCTCCTCTCATGGGTTTTGTAACCCCTGCGTCCGAAATCCAGCCTTCCACGAAAGGGAGCTGGCGTGCCTCGTGTCCGTCTGTGGTGCTCGGGATTCCCGAGGGCCATTGTGAGCTCGTCCTTCTCCCCGTGCAGAACGAACTTCCCTTGTTGCGCTGCTTCAATATAATGCTTAAGCCTCTTGACTGGTATGTCCAATTGTTCGTCCGTCCAAATGCACTTCCCGTTATAGGGTCCAAGGATCCGCCGCCCCAAGAACCAAGTCCGCAACGGTCTCGCCAGTTCATTGTCTCGGTTCGATCCCTTTATCAAGCGAGATCATTCTCAGCCTTGGACCACTTAGGCGGGCTATGAGGTAGCCACGACCCGTGCGATGATGAAGCTTCTTCTTCGCAGCATTTCTCTTGTTTGTCGCTGACATCTTTTACTCTTTTCCGATGTCTTGTAGGCCACAAATGCGGCCACCATCTCTCGATCTTCTCATATTTGCCGTGAATTCTGGTGTCTCATTTTTTCGACATACGTATTGAGGTCTTTCTTCCAATTCCTGAATTGTTCTGCCATCTTCTTAAGAGCAAAAGACTTGATTAATGGCTCTATTATGGCTTCTCCGGATCATCCTCTGGCGGTAGGGTAAAATTTGACTTCAGCTCAGTCCAAAGATCATTTTTCTGCATATCATTGACATAAGACACCTCGTGGTCTTCGTTCTTAGGCTTATACCATTGGTGGATGCTGATCGATCTTGTCCCTAACGTAACCCCAGACCGAGCAACAAATGCCTTCTTTGTCCGGTAGGGTTCAATCGGTTGGCCGTCAGACGCGATTTGTATGATCTCAAACTTTTCATTCGAGCTCAACTTTTCTTGGGCCTCGTCTCTTTACGAAGTTGTGCTCGATCCGAGGGCTAGAAAAAGAACAAAGACGAGAGTTAATTAATATGTGTACATATATATATACCAAAACAAAGACGAGAGCTAGTCAAGACAGCTTAACTAATATATATACTGGCGAACTCGGTTTGGTGATCACCGAGCCGTCCTCACGGTCTACTTCTTGCACCGGCATTGGGTCATCGGAGCCATGTAAATCATAGCCAGCTGCTTCTTCACCCTCTCCTTCCGCACCATCGTTATCGGCGTTGAGAAACATCATCGAGGAGACGGCATCACTTCGTGTGCGATTATGTCCCTCAACAACGCTTCTTGTGCTTCGTCTCGGGGGTGTCCATAGTTTCTACAAATATTTACAACATGGCAATTATTATTCAAACATGACAGATATGGATATATTAGTGCCAACGAGAACTAGCTAGCTAATCACAATAAGGAATCATATTAGTGGCCTCGACATCGCTTCTCTAGGGTTTGGGGTGGCCTCGACAACGCTTCAAGGGTTAGGGGTGGCCTCGAGAACGCTTCAAGCTAGGAGGGGTACGTGATATCGACCCCCCACGTGTTGAAGCTATCGGGAGGGGTCGGCATTGAACAGTACATCTATGTCCCACAAGTAGGGTAGAGGGTCGTGGATCGCCGAGCGGTCGAGGGTCAAGGGTCAAGATCGCCGAGGGTCGGGAGGTTGCCTAGTGTCAAAGGATTCAACAAAACCATGTCTTCATCATTAGGCTAGAAATGTGGTGCATGATGGTGCAAGCTCTCCAAAGTTGTTTTGGAGCGGAGTTCAGATAGGATAATTCGCTTTTGGTACAAAGTTCAGCAAAAGGCAAATTATCCTATCCGGACTCCATTCGTAACAACTTTGAGGACTTCGCACCATCATGCCATGGTTACTTCGGCTAATGATGAAGCGATGGATTTCTTCAATACTTTGACACTATAGGAACCCTCGACCCTGAAACCTTCGACCCTTGACCCCTTAATGACCCTCGACCCTCTACCCTAGTTCCCGACCCTAGACCCCTCGGCGATCCTCGACACCCTCGTTATATCGACAACGACGCAACATACATATACATGGGAAAATAATGTTATCGGGAGGGGTATCGCCCCCCTCGTGTCAAAGTTTCTTCTTTCTCCTCTATTCCTTTCTTTCTCCTTCTCCTCTTCTTTTCTTCTTATCCCTCGAGAAAGGAAAATAAGGAAAAGGAAGAAAAGAGGAAGAAGGAAGAAGGAAGAAGAAGAAGAAAAAAAAGAAGAAAAAAGAAGAGGAGAAGAAGAAAAGAATAGAGGAGAAGAAGAAAAAATAGAAAAAAAAAGAGGAGAAGTTTTCTATTTTTCTTCTTCTCTTCTATTTCTTCTTCTCCTCTTCTTTTCTTCTTTTTCCTCTTCTTATTTATTTCTCCTCTTCTTCCTCTCCTCTTCTTCTCCTTTCTTCCTCTTCTTATTTTCCTTTTATATGAACATATCATCAGATATATGAACATACATTTTCTTTGCATATGCATATGAACATACATACATACATTTTTCTTTCATATGAACATACATACATACATTTTCTTTGCATATGACCATACATACATTTTTCTTTGCATATGACCATTCATACATTTTCTTTGCATATGCTTTGCATATAAACATACATACATATAAACATAACATACATACATAAAAATTCTAAAATCTGCCTAAAAATCTAAATCTGAACATATAATGAACATATATACATGAACATAAATCTGCCTAAAAATCTAAATCTGAACATATAATGAACATACATACATATGAACATATAATGAACATATATACATGAACATAATCTGCCTAAAAAATTATATGAATTTTTTTTTATGAACAGGACGAGGGGACGGGGAGGAAAGGAGGTCGCGGAGCCGGACCGAACGGGAGGAGGGGCGTCGAGGCAGGGCGGCGGTGGGCGGAGGCGCCCGGACGACGAGGTGGGGCGGGCCGGGCGCAGGGCACGGGCGGCGGCCGGGCGCCGAGGCAGGGGCGGCAGTGGGGCGGGCGCCATGGCGATGACGAGGTGGGGCGGGCGGGCGCAGGGGCACGGGCGGCGGCGGCGTGGGGGGGCAGGGGGCGGGGGGCGGCGGCGTGGGCTCGGCGCAAGGCAGGGGCACGGGAGACGGGGGGCGGCCGGGCGGCGGCGACGGCGACGAGGAGCGCATGATTTGGGCAGCTGGCGGCGGGGCAACTGGCTAGGAGGCGAGGATATGTGAAAATTTCACAAGTCTTGCTTATATAGAAAGAGCATTAGTCCCGGTTCGTGGCTCCAACCGGAACTAATGCCCCCCTTTAGTCCCGGTTGGTGCCACCAACCGGGACCAAAGGCCAAATTCCAGCAGCCCAAAGGGCGGGAAGCGGCGGCCTTTGGCGGCCTTTGGTCCCAGTTGGTGGCACCAACCGGGACTAAAGGTAACATTAGTCCCGGTCGTGGCACCAACCGGGACCAAAGGCTGTGCTGCCCGAACCCAAATATTTAGTCCCACCTCGCTAGTTGAAGGGCGCTGCACTGGTTTATAAGCCTGGTGTGCGCCCCTTCGAGCTCCTCTCAAATGCAGGCTGGCCTAATCACGCTATTGCTCAGGCCTATTGGGCCTCTGCAGGCCTGAATCTCGCCCATGTAGGGTTTCTAGTCGTATTCAGGCCGTGGGGGCCTAGTAGGTGGCAGTTTTTTTGCTTTATATTTTATTTCTTTTTGCTTTTAGTTTTAGAAAAATATAAACTTTCTATTAGTGTCATTAGTTTTAAAATTTGAAAACACTTTTTTTGTTTTCTTTGTTGCTTTATTTATTTTATTTTGTTTCTACTTACAACAAAATACTTATTGTTGCTATTTTTATTTTTTCAAGTTTTTTGTTTTGTTTTCTGCATTATTTATTTTCTTTTGGTTTTTGCTTTATTTTTAATTTTTTTTCTTTTAGGTCAGCAAAATTATAAACTTTCTGTTAGTGCTTTTAGTTTTAGAAAAATATAAACTTTCTGTTTGTGCCATTAGTTTTAAAATTCAAAAACACTTTTTTGTTTTCTTTGTTGCTTTATTTATTTTATTTTGTTTCTACTTACAACAAAATGCTTATTGTTGCTATTATTATTATTTTTTCAAGTTTTTTTGTTTTGTTTCCTGCATTATTTATTTTGTTTTGTTTTGTTTCAAATTCATAGTTTTCAAATGAACTCTGAAAAACCCGATGACACGTCCTAGTTTTCAAATTCATTGTAACGCGAGTCTCTTCCAAGCGTGCCTTTTCCAGTCAGTCTCCCCTCATACCGCGATTTAGGGAGACCTATCTTCCAAACGTTTCAACCGTGGTATTATAGGAGCATACCACATCACCTTCGCAGAACCCTCTTCCGGAGGCTCGTAAATCAACATCACGAGGTCATCTCGTCGATCTTATATCAGAATGTACCGCATACGGGCATGCGTTCAGATCCTTGTAGGCACCACGGTAGAGGATGCAGTCATTAGGGCATGCATGTATCTTCTCCACCTCCAATCCTAGAGGGCATACGACCTTCTTTGCTGCGTATGTCTTGTCGGGCAATTCGTTATCCTTTGGAAGCTTCTTCTTCATTATTTTCAGAGCTTCTCAAATCCTTTATCGAGCACACATTCTCTGCCTTCCATTGCAGCAATTCGAGTACGGTACCGAGCTTTGTGTTGACATCTTCGCAATTGGGGTACAACCCTTTTTGTGATCCTCTAACATGCGATCAAACTTCAGCTTCTCCTTTTGACTTCGCATTGTGTCCTTGCATCGACAATGACCCGCGGAGATCATCATCATGGGGCACATCGTCGGTTCATCTTGATCTTCAGCAACTTTCGCCCGTTGCAGCACCATCATGCACATCGTCGGTGCAACTTGATGTTCGATAGCATCACCGTATTCAGGGGCACATAGTTGTCATCATACTCTTCTTCCTCGCCGTCTTCCATCATAACCCCTATTTCTCCGTGCCTCGTCCAAACATTATAGTGTGGCATGAAACCCTTGTAAAGCGGTGGGTGTGAAGGATTTTCCGGTCGAGTAAGACTTCGTATTCCACATATAGGGCATGGACAACACATAAAACCATTCTGCTTGTTTGCCTCAGCCACTTGAGAAAAGCAAAAAGAAAAAATAAATATAGCAGAAAAGAAAAAATCTATATAAAAACTACTCATAAATGAACATAGATGCTTATAGAGAAAATTCAACCTAAATTCATAATAAATTTCTACTAACTTCAGAGAAATTCAGTATGAATTTAGGTTAAATTCTGTATAAGGGCATCTATTTTCATTTTGAGAAGAGCTCAACATGGCGAAAGGGAGGTGCTTATAAACTGGTTTGATTCCCTCGATTGGCGAGGTGGGACTAAACTCTGGCATAACGAGGACCAACCCTTTAGTCCCGGTTGGTAGGAAGAACCGGGACTAAAGGGGTGCCTTTGGTCCCAGTTCAAGCCGCCAACCGAGACCAATGATTGTGGGCCAGAGCGAGGCCAATGGTCGGTTCGTCCCACCAACCGGGACCAAAAGGTCCGGACGAACCGGGACCAATGGCCCACGTGCCCCGGCCGGCCCCTGGGCTCACGAACCGAGATAAATGCTCACATTAGTCCCGGTTCTGGATTGAACCGGGACTAATGGGCAAAACAGGCCTCAACGATAGCCCCTTTTTCTACTAGTGATGGGATGGAAACTTGTTTAAAATACCAAAATAGAGGATAAAACTCGAGTTCACTCGCAAACTAACTGACATGTCCATCATTTCTATGTGGTTTGCAAAGTTGATGATTCTACTCTGACAACGATGGTATACAACTAGTAGTGGCCAAATAGTTAACTTGTGAAAATGACAAGTACTATCAAGCATGGAGTCGACAAAAACAATGGTGTAGTGTTTGTTGGTGGCCTAAACTAAGCTAAGGCATGCAGTAGCTCCTTCTGCTGAATAATCCCTCCAAGTCCTAATTAAGCTAGCCTGGCTTAGAATGTGACTAGTAACAAAAACCCAGCAAAAGGGGCTTGTCACACTCAACTGTTAACTCATCGGTTCTAGCAAGTGTCCTAATCAACATGTTATCCATATACAGGAGTTAAGCAATAAAACTCTATCTATATGCGTTCACACATCTACACGAGTAACTAGTAGGAGTACACTTTAGCCAGCTTGCAAGCTAATTTGCTCCAATGTTAGTTAGCCATCCACATCACCCAAAATAATCACACTGGTTTAACCACTTAGCCTACTCGATAGTCCATTTTCATTTATTAGCTTAATTAACCTCCGCAATAATTTGTTATATATCCTTCCCAATACGTTATCAAAAAAATAACCGGGTAAATTACTTAATTTGTTTCTTTAAAGAGCAGAGCCTTCACCAAATAGGACTTGATGTGCATGGCGCCTTCTGTTTGAACTCTCTTTTAACTTCATAGAGCAACTCTAGTAGAGTCGCCATATATGGGGGTGAAAAGGTGCTATAGCAGAAGCGCCAAAACGTCGTGATAGTACTATGGCATTATGACATCTATTCAGATTCTTTAACTTCCTCTCGACAAAGAGTCAGTTTCCTTCCATGTAGATATTCTTAGAAAAGAGAGGATCACGTCACTGATTTGTATGTCCAGGTGGAGCGGTGCAAGTGTGGTACTCCTCACTTGATTTGTAGACATGCATGATGCATCTGATATGAGATTCTGAGCTAGCTAGCTAGTAGCTTGCAGCTAGCAAAGAGTGGTTGGCAGGTAGCTTTGGATTTTCAAGCAAGCTTAAGTGACAAACCGGTCATCATCTTCGAGTGGTTTGCAAAGTTGATATGCTATGACAGAGAGATGGTACACAAAACTAGCCTATGGTGGCTAATTGATTATGAATTGTGATCATGAAAAGTACTATCATTCTGAGATAAGACAAATAAACAATAGCGTCGTGTATGTGTATTGTTGGTGGGCCATGCTCAAAACTAAGCTAAGATATACTCCTGCTGAATAATCTCAGTCCGTAGCTGGCTAGCATGTGACTAACACTAACACAAGAAAAGCTATATTCCACACTCAACTCACCACTTCAGAGCAAGCGTCCAAATTTATCTAGTACTTCTATCTGCAACATCTAGAATAAAACATAGCCATCTATGCATGTTCACACATATATGAGTAGTACGTTGGAGTGCCCCATTAGCTAGCTACTCCAGTTGCTCGCTAATTTCCTCCAATGTTAGGCAGCCATGTCACCCAAGCTAACCAAACCGGCCAATTAAACACTTATATGTACTCAATAACTATTTTTCTCCTTAGCATATCAAACTACCT
This sequence comes from Aegilops longissima, assembly GCA_021605205.1. Classification (NCBI taxonomy): domain Eukaryota; kingdom Viridiplantae; phylum Streptophyta; class Magnoliopsida; order Poales; family Poaceae; genus Aegilops; species Aegilops longissima. The sequence goes on along the minus strand of CM038680.1, from coordinate 573,614,788 downwards.
AGATAGGCAAGCATAATTAGTTAACTGGTTGCCAACTATGAACTACCAAAACGTCATATATTTAGGAACGGAGGGAGTTATATAGAAATTATCTTAATGAATCTGTTGACGTGTTTCGTTAACCAAGCATGACGAAATAGGCTTGATGCGTTCGCATGAGGAGCTGCCGTATCAACGCTGCTGACGTGGCATGTCACCTTGCACCAAGATTCGTGCAGGACATCTGACGGCAGCCAACACGTTCGCTCTGACCCTGAAAAAAAATCTGGCGTTAGATTTATATGTATTTGGGTAAATTAATCTTTTTACATGGTTGATGAAATAGGGCTTGATGTGCACGGTGCCTTTCGTATAAACTCTCTTTAGCTTTTTCTTATACATAGGGTGTACTGCTTAGAGTGTAGTATATACGTGCTCTCCAGCTAACTGAAATTAGAGTCAACTAGAACTGCAACCGAGTTTCTCCAAACAATACCACATATAATTTACATCAGGACTTCTACTTGCACTCTATTTAACTTTGTATCAAAGAAAAGTCAGTTTCCCTCCATACACTCTTGGAAGTCTTGATCTAGTTAACGTGTTTCCTTGAGATCGTTGGTGAAGGTAGGGCTTGACCAAACAGGGCTCTATGAGTGTGGCGCCTTTTGTTCAAACTATCTGTGACTTCTTATATAGTAGTTCCTAAATGGGATCCTTGTAGCGTGCTAATGGCGCATTATACATCTATTTTAGTAAAACAGAGGTCGTAAACCGGAACAATACAACCAAGTATGGCAAAACATGGCATTGTTATACATCATTGGTACTCCCTCCGTACCAGTGAATTAGTCATCTTAGGATGTGCACCACGACTGATGTGGGAAAAAACGAGAGAACTTGATGTTTATTTTGTAATTAATGTCATTGCATGCAAAGAATTGACTATGTAGTACTACATGTTGTGCTAAGTAGTCTCAAGTCATTGAATGTATACATGCCCCACGTCTCCTATAGGCTGATTTTGTTTTCGTGGCAAAAAAACAGGGAACGAGGTGGGTAGTTAATACACCGCGCCTAAGAATTTGCAATTATTTGGTTTTCGTAAACCGATAAGGATGGAGTAGCTTTAGAGGGTGCTTGGATACGTTTTAGTCCCATGACTAAAAGTAGTGGGACTAAAACTTGCTAGCCTCACCCATGCTTGGATACAAATACTAAATAGACTAAAATGAGTCAATGAGCATTTATTATCCTCCAAACCCTCCAATCCCGAACTCGCATGTGTTAAAGAAGAGGAGTTAAATGAGGAGAGAGAGGACTAATCCATATTTTAGTAGGGTTCCCCTGACTAAAAAGTTTTAGTCTCAAGACTAGTTCTAGCCTCTCTTTAGTCAGGGGTGATTGGAACTTTAGCCTCTAAAAAAGACTAGTTTTAGTCAGACTAAAAATAGTCCTTTGGATCCAAGCATGGCTTTAATTTGAACTATCTTTAACTTCCTGTTGAAAAGAAAACATCCCATTTTACATGTATTCGAACTCAACCGAGGTAATCACACGCGCACACGCATGCGGTTGGACTCTCTCAACCGAAGAATGCATGCAGAGAGTCCATGGTACGGAGGCAAACAGCCGTCCGTTCATGTATCTTTCAGTGGTTTTCAGAGAAAGAAGAAATAATTAAACAAGCATGCATGCGTGCGTGCGTGGAAGATGCATGTGGTGACTGGTGAGCTAGCTCAGTGACGCATGCATGCAGTTGGAAGAGAGTTCATGGTTGAGTACGGAGGGAAATATCCTGTGACTGCCAAACCGCTCATCCTGGGCGGCAGGCGGCAGGCGGCGTCAGGAGATATCTGGCCGGCTACATCGTGTTGGACCCTGATATGGCAGCCGAGTGGCTGGCATTGCATGGCGTACGTACGTCCTCTCTTTTCATTGCGTGTTGCATGCACCTTTCCCTTGGTCGAGTTGTTTTCTCGTCTCCTTTTCCAGACTACTAGTATTCCCCTAGTTCGAGTTAACTTGTCACGGATTGAGTTAGTTTTTCTTACGTATGATCGTTTTTTTTTCTTTTTGCGGGTACTTACATATGATTGTTGACGCTAGTAAACCCGTGTATACATTCATCTCTATGAATACACGCATGCATATTTAATATTTTATCCTTGTGAGTACTTTTGTGATACTAGGTCAACACAACATCTTAAGATTGATGAAGTCACCATAAACATCTTATTGTCCACAAAAACGTCTCCTTCTATTGAACGAACATCGCCAAAAAGTCTGGAAAAAAAATCAAGAAAAAGAATGCGAGCATCAGTGCAAGTCTAAGACTTGAACACTGATAGGCTAGTTTCATCGCAGGTAATCTCATCATCTGAGCTACACTGAGTTCTCCACTTTAGTGATGTTAGTTGGTTGTGGAAGAGAATCACCAAGAAGTCAAGCCGGCGCCGAAGATGTGTACTCTGTAATAGTGCATGAACCAATCGGTGATCGACCGAGGACTAGTCTAATCTCGTCTGCTAGCTTAGCTAGGACTCCATCATTGAGCTGGGGGATTGCTTGTCCATACGGATCAAGTAATCAAGCTTGCATGGATAGTTGTAAGCTCATAGCTAGCTAGCCAGCTAGTTAGGAACATGGAGGGCTAGGGTTGGCCCTCGGGTGCCTGGCTCAAATTTGGTTGTTCGTACTTCTTACAAGTTGCCTGCTGCCGGCCGCTTTTCATGTCTAATCTGCCTTGTCTGATCTATCTGTTTGTCTGTGCATCCAAAGTCCTCTGTGTATATCTAGGGAGAAATGACTTAGTCACCCAGAGAATATTACCACCGAACAACGTACTTTTCTCATTTCGTTTTTCTGTTAGTAGATGGTAGAAATACACAAGAGAGCTTGGCCCGAGAATATGTGGAAAACAAAAGTATGGTATTTTCAAGAAATATACTACCTCGGTCTTATATTAACTATCACTCAAACGGATATATCTAGACCTTATTTTTAGTCTAAACACACTCCATTTTGTTGATCATTAAACAAAGTCATGGGGACACAATTGAGATCTGGAATATTGAGGAGCCACACGTGGCGTCCCAAGGAAAGTTCTAGAGCGTGTTTGGCAAGACTGTGCACCTTGATAGCAGATTCTCGTCCTTCGAAGGTGAAGGAGCATAAATCCCTCATGTGCCCTTGTGAATATCATTAACCACACCTTTGACAGTCCGAGCAATGACCACATCGGTGAGTGAAAGATCCAGGGCGAGTGCAAGTGCTTCTCTGCAAACCAATGCCTCCAAGGATGTAGCATCAGACGAAGATGTAGAAGTAGTGGCGGAGTCATAGCTTGGGCGGGGCTAGCTAAATGAGAACACATACATGTTTCTTTCTCTCACGGCCTATCCCCCCCCCCCCCCTCCTCCTTGGCCCACTGTTTTGAAGAAAAAATGGGTGGGCCATGGCCTAGTTTTGCTTCAACTAAGATCCGCCATTGAAAGTAAGCTCTATGAACTCCCCAACTCCTATTTGGTGCCCTCAGTGCCAGTTATAGATCATTCTACAAACTGGCGCACACCCCTCTCCGTTCTAGCTCGGCACGTCCACCATTTTCTCTTTATTTCAACCTTCAAACAGTGGGCGTACCTGAGAACGTTAAACCTCAGGTTCACTACCAAATGTAATGCTAAGAAGAATACTCCGTCTTTTTCTTCTTTCGGTTTTATTTTGCCGGTTTTCTTTGATTTTTACTCAGTTTTTATTTCCCTTTTTCTTTCTCTTTTTTTTCTCCTTTTTCCTTTATTTAAACTTCCTGAACTTATTTTTCAAATGTATGAAAATTTTACCTTTTGACTTTTTTGTTCCATGTAATTTTTTTCAAGTGCAAGAACTTTTTTCAGTTTTGTCGATTTTTTCAAGACATGTTTTTTTTTCAAATCCATGATTTGTTTATGGATTTGTGAACTTTTTCCAAATCCGCGACATTTTTCAAGTTCCATAAACTTTTTTTGAACTCGTGGACTTTTTCAAGTTCATGAACATTTTTAATTTTCTTGAAATTTTAGCGTTGAACTTTTTAGAAAACTTCGTGAACTTTTTACAAATCTACAAACCTTTTCAAATCCGTCAACTTTTTCAAACTCACAAACTTTTAAAATTCATGAACTTTTTCTCAAATTAGCATAATACTTTCAATTTCGTGAACTTTTTTTAAATCCTTGGAAATTTTCAAATCCATGAACTTTTTCGAACTCGCAAACTTTTTCCAAAACGTTCAACCCACTTTTGTGAATGAATGAACGAACGAGTCCACTTGAATGAACGAAACAACTTGTCCATGTGAACGAACATAACATGTGCGGATGAGTGGGATTTGTGAACGCAACCCACTTAGGCACGTAGTAGGCGCCAGATCGACTAATCGGACTGGAGGCACGTATTAGCAACTCTCCAATGAACTTGAGGTGTAAGTAACATCAATCTGATATGCCCCTGTCACTGGAATGGTACTATTTTAACCAATTTTATCATAAATATGAAAAAAAAATCCCATCAATTTTAAACTGATCAAGAAATTTTAAAATGTTCAAAAATATTCATGAATTTTAAAAACCTTCCTAAATTCGTAAAATCTTAGCAATCTAGAAAATGTTTGCGAATCTAAAATATATTAACGAGTTTAAAACATGTTCTTGATGTATTTTAAAATGTTTACATTTTTAAAAATATTCTCAAATTTCCGAAAATCATGAATTTATTGTTTTCAAATATTCATGAATTTAAAAACATCCTCATTTTTTAATGTGTATGTCAAAAATTGTTAGCAGATTTTATAAAGATGTTTTATTTGTTTTGACAAATAATTTCTGAATTTTAAAAGGTAACCAAAATAGAAGAATGAAAAATAAAATGAATTAGAAAAATAATTAAGAAGAGAAAATGAAAACGAGAACAAACCAAAAGAAAAGTCAACAAAAACAGTAAAGTAAAACGAAAAAGGTAACTAGAAAACAGCAAAATCAAGCTCACTTGGAAGCCGCTGTTAATGAGCCGGCCCAGCTAACACGTCATTGTACGCTCGGCTGCATACGAAAGTCTATGTTCGGCCTTTAGCACGACCTAAGCCGAGCTCTTCTACAGGAGTCGGTAATGGACCGACCCAGTAGCCATATAATTTTGTCACAGTGACATCACACATGTATTTTTTCTCTAGTTTATATTTCGAAAATAATAGATACATATATTATGAAAAAAGTTAATTTTTTGGAAGTGTTCATCACATATAGAAAAATATTGATGCAAGAAAAAAATCGCTCAACTTCTAGAAAATGTCTGTGCCATTCAAAACAAAATATGTGACAAAAGAAAATCATATTTTTGAAGAAAATGTAAGTTACATTTTTAAAAATTATACAATGTATACACGTCATGTAATAATTTAAAACATGTAAAACTGTTCATGAGTTTCAAAACTATGTTTATGACATTTAAAAAATCCTAAATGTAATAATTATCGTATAGTTTTAGAAAATGTTTTGTATCATTCAAAAATGTTTTCATGTGCATTTGAAAAATGTTTAACACATATTGAACAAATCATGTATTTAAATATTAATTATATATTTGAGAAAATGATAAACATATAAAGAAATATTTTAGATGTATACAAAAATGTACAATGTGTGTAAAAAAAGCAGACATCAAAACTTATATTTGAAAAATGTGAAATATGTGTAAAAACATGTTCCCGATGTATATGAAAAATGTGCAATGTGTATGTAAAATGTGAAGACGTGTTTCATTGACAAGTATTTGTGAAAGAAGAAGAAGAAGAAGAAGAAGAAGAAGAAGAATGTTTCATCCGGCAAAAAAATTGTTCCCGTCACGTAGCAGGAAAAACGTACGTGTCCAGAGGAAAATATATGTTCGCGTGAACGAGAACCATCGGATGCTCCAGAGGAAATTAAACTGTTAGCTAGCGCTTTGCTAACAAAAAAAAAACTGTTAGCTAGCGCTAATTCAGCTATCTGCAGTTTGTAGACAGCGGCAGGAGGTTTTATGAATCTGCTATGATCAAATCCACTCCGCTGGTTTTAGCTAGGGTTACGGCCACCGGTGCTTCCGGGGTCTGGAGACGGCGCGCGCATGGCCGGAGACGGCGCGTCGACGGGGGCGGAGGTGGACGCGGGGGGCTTCGAGTTCGCCTTCGACAACGAGGCCTTCTCCGACAGGGTCCTGCGTATAGAGATCGTCCGCAGCCACGACGCGCCCGCCTCCGGCTCCGGCGCCAGCCTCAAGCGCCGCCGCGAGGACGCCCAAGGTGCGTACGGGCACAGTACCATTAGCCACTATCCGTGATTAGGATGTGGGTTGATATAATTTTATAGAAGATCCTTTTTAAGTTTCAGTTTGTCTAAGATGTTTTTAAGGATGTCACATCTAACCTCCCACCAATATATAATGCAGGAACAAGAAACAAAAAAAATAGATCACAAACAGAGTAAAAATCAGCTTAGATGTGATATAACTATGTCACATCTAGATGTGTCCTAGAGAGACCTTTTTAGTTGTAGATTTCTAGGTGCTGGCTGCTGGGTTACTCTAAAATGCATTCCGTTTTCTCTGACGTGTTTTTTTTTTCAGAAGAACAGTTAATAGACTAGTAGTATGTCCAATTGCAGCAGTCGTGTTCAAACTACATCATACCATTATACAAGTTGAGAATAGCCTAGCCGCTGCACAACTAAACAGACTCCGAATAATTTGTGTGTGATAGGTCCGTATATTGCTGTGGAGGTGCATACATCATACAGGTCATGTGTCTGTAACTCTGTATGCACCATATGGTCCGTGTGGCGTGTAAGTAGGTCTGATCCAGGCAGCACAATGCATGCTTCAGCCTGAGATTGATTAAAGGAACAAGGTGACCAGTTATTTTACACCTTCCACAAGAAACATGTGTTGCTTGATGACTAATATCGAATCTGCTAATAATTGTATCTTTAAATGAAAAACCAAAAGGTCCAGAATAAAAAGGCATGAGCAAATTATTATCAGCAAGTGCGTCGTTGACCCTTGAATGTATATACTTGGAAGTTGGAACATGAAGTGATTGTTTCATGAGTATATGAGCAGGTGTGATCCTTCATATATTTGGTGTAACAGAAAATTTTCTCTAGTAATTATGTTATGTGCCTTCCACCGTTCTACCCCCTAGTTTTGCATGTTTCTCTGTGTTTATCTGCTTTGTTTTTTTTTCGCAGGCGATGATGGAAAAGATATTGAATCCTCTTGTACTCTTATGGCACTGATGGGTACACCAGTTTCACGAGTCAATACCATGCACATTAGCTCGGCGATTCTTGCTGCACAAAGTCCTTTTCTTCTCAAGGTAATTCTGATGACCTGAAATGCATTTGTTCTATGATCAGTGAAATTAGCTTTCTGATAAGCTGCGCGTGATTCTCAGCTTTTCTCAAATGGCATGAAAGAGTCTGAACAGAGACATGCAACAGTTACAATTGCTGATTCAGGTACAGTGTTCACTGTAGTCCGACAATCTTCATCTTATAACTGACGATTCCGGTTTCCTATTGTTATCATATTGTTGATTTATTTATTTATTGAGTTAAAAATATGATTACCTCTTGCAGAATTTAAAAGATGATTGCTTATGTTAGAGAGGGGGTTGTTTTGGAGTTCCTTGCCACATTTTTAAATTTTGATGATAAATTTGTTACTCTCATTTCCCCCACAGAACTTATCTCTGAAATGGATATTTTGCATTCTTTTATGCATTATTGTAGTTTCTTCCAACTAATTACATAACCATCTATGCATACAAAATAGCTATCCCTTTTCTTTCTTTAACTGTTGCCAGTTTGAGATTTATTGAACCGTTTCATTAGTCCTTATGCCTCTTTGCTTTCATTTCTTACTTGGAACAGAGGAAAAGGCCTTCATTGAGCTTTTACGCTTTATGTATAGTGGAAAGTTGACACCAACAACCGAGCCCACTCTTCTGGTTGATATTTTGATGGCTGCTGATAAATTTGAGGTTGCATCTTGCATGAAGCTCTGCGGTCAGCGGCTCATAGACCAGCCTATGACACCAGAATCGGCAGTGCGGTGCCTAGATCTCCGACGTACCATCTCAATGGCATCTGCCATCAAAGAGGAAGCCAGGAAATTCCTTGCTGAAAGGTACAAGGAATTCCTGTCAACAGAGTAAGTGATCCCCATTTGATTTTCAGATGCATCTTTCATCCCTTTTGAGGAAACATGTGGACGTTGTTGTGACAAAATCATTATCTCAAGGCATTGCATTGCATGGTTTAATCTCATTTCAGGTTCCAAGATGAACTGATGAGGATCCCTCTTGCTGGGAATTCTGGCCATCTTATCAAGGAATCGCCTCGGGATGGAATCCGAAGGATCCATCTACGATTTCCTGCTCAGGTGGGCCTGTTTGCAGTACCCAAACTGAGAAGAGAGACACAAGATCTTGAGTTCGCGGTTACTTCCTCTGGTGCCACGAGCTCTCAGCATGCATGACCGATGCCGTTCTAATTGATCACCCGTCTTGCATAATCAACTTTACCATAAAGCGCGAGAAGTGCTTGGGGCTCTTCCCCTACTGTCAGGAGTTCTGCGTTCGCAGCCGTTCCATTGCGCGGGGCGTGGCTTCCTCCTCCTGGCAGACCGCAGGATGGTAGAGCAAGTACCATTTTTTGGCATCTCGGTAAAGATGCTAGAAGAAGACAAGGAGGCAGTAACTGGGGCAATAGATCAGAGAGTGCAGTTTTTTGTAGCTCGAGCTCCACAACACCTACTATCTTATCCGTTCATTCTGCAACACTCTGCATAGAGATATGTGCTATGTGAGCAGTCATTGCCAGTAATTAGGACAGTACATCGCCCCACCCGGGCCAGACGTTGTATAAAATAAATGGGCTGATCCCCTAGATGAACAGTGATTTATATAGGCCTGCAAAGGCTAGTCTACTGCATGCACATCTGTCTCCTTTCACGCCTAGTTTGTCACACATGCATGGAGCATTCCTCTCTCCTCACGTCTTTTTTTTCTCTCAAAAAAATCTGACTCGAGCTCTTACCATATATTATAAGAAGATCTCATGTGTCATGCATAATCTGCTAGCATGTTAAAATAAAAATCTGCATGCATGTGCAGCATGTAAGCATGCACTCTATATGTGTTGTCACTTCAAACGTACTGTGAACAGCCTAGACCTACGGCCATGCACAGACCTGCCAGCTTTATCTCTGCATGCTGCATGCTGCGACCTCTCTTCTCGCTACTGTTCCCCTGCCTTTTCATACTAATCACCCTGTGACGACTGCTGTTTGCTGGCACTAGCACACATCTCCATAGTGTGACCAACGGTACAGATAAGAGGCACCGTGTAGGACGAGCTACAAAGGAACTTTGCGTAAGACCAGACCATCGCTCAAATTCTCCACCAAGCACTGTCGCGCCACCACCAGCAATATTAGGCGAGGTGTTGGATGCATGATTCCTTGGTCGAAGTTCATTGCTGACGACAGCCACTTCATTGACGGCAAAGTCCATCTGAGGGTTCAGGTGAAGATAACACCGCAGCCATAGTGAAGATGCGCGCATTAGCCATGAGCTTTATGTGCCTTGCTCAAGCCCCTCTTTGTTTTCGTGAGCGAGGAGAAGCCCTTCTTATTGCGAAACATGAAGAAACCTGAACATATTTTGTGCTAGCATTTGCTCTATCTTTGGTAACTTGATTCTAGCATCAAAACATCTAGTAGAATTTGTTGCTAGAGGTTTCACCATCTCACGTACCAGATGCTAAACTTTGAAGTGTGCGCATGTGTTTTGCTATGCAGTGGAGGTGGTGCACCGTTGGTGATTCCAGGTCGGCGCAAAAATACGGCATGTAGAAAACCAACCTTACCATTCGTGGACTGGATTGTAATATCTTTGTATGTAAAAGTTTCATACATGATCTAGAAAAGGCTAGAAATATAAAGCTTGTGCTATGCCTTTTTGAACATCTGTCGGGTTAAAGATCAACTTTAACAAAAGCAAACTGTTCTGTTTTGGGCGTGCCAAGGATGAACAAGATGCTTATAGACAGTTGTTTAGATGTGAATTGGGTTCTTTACCGTTTAGTTATCTGGGTGTACCAATTCATCATCGATTGTCTCAAAAGAAAACAATTCATCATCGAAAACTATCCAATAAGGAGTGGAAATGTATTGTGGGTCGATTTGAGGAAAAACTAAGCTGTTGGAAGGGCAAACTTATGTCTTATGGCGGTCGGCTTATTCTGATAAACTCGGTGTTCACAAGTATGTCGGTGTTCTTACTGTCTTTCTTTGAATTACCCATGGCGGTACGGAAAAGGTTAGACCTTTATCAATCACGATTTCTCTGACAAATGCGATGAGATTAAGACAAAATACAGGCTAACCAAGTGGGATATAATTTGTAGGCTGAAGTACCAAGGAGGTCTAGGGATTGAGAACTTAGAGGTAAAAAATAGACGTCCGCTCAGCAAATGGCTATATAGGCTATCTGTTGAGAATGAGGGGATGTGGGTATGGATATTGCGTAGTAAAGCCATGTTTGAAATCTCTCCACTCCGCTCCACTCCCCGGAGCTGTGGAGCTGGGATTGAGCCACTCTGTGAAAACGAGCTAGAGCCTGCTCCGCTCCAGGAGCGGAGTCGAGGGAGCAGAGTGGAGCCGAACAGGCACTAAGTACTTGCATTCCAAGACCCTGGCACAGGTTACCGCAAGACCGAATGATTTGCCACCAATGAAGTAATCTTCTTCGATAGGGCTAAATTTATCATTGGAAAATGGTAACACGACTAGATTCTGGGAAGATACATGATTAGGGAGATGCCACTAGACACACAATATCACCGACTCAGACGTGGGTCTAGCTCATGTCTCTTCACTGGGTCACAACTATATATGTGAGGCGTCTGCCACTCCTAGCCGCAGCAAAAAATTGCATCTACCTCCACGCGCATCCATCCCACTATCGTTCCTTTTGCTGTTGTTGCCGCCGGTGATCCCTGTCACGTCCATCGTGTACACGGTTGACGGGAGAGCAGGCCTCTGAAACACTGCTTCTCTAGATCATGTGCGGGAGAGGGGCGATTAGGTTTTTGGGGAGCGTCTTCTATGCGACTGCTCGCCGTCGTTCGTCTACGTCTCGTCGTGACCATGTCCACCATCAATGAAGCCGACCGTGCCGCCGCCAAGAAACTTAAAGCTAAGAAGAAGACTGCCGAGGAAACCGCAGCCACCGCAGCCGCCACGGCTTCTGCCTGACCTATTGGAGGTATAACTCACTTATCCCGCTCCTGTTTCTTTCTGTCGTAGCTATACTAACATTATACGTAGATGCATATGCATTTACCGTAGTGTGTGTTTACGTGATCAAATATCAACATGTCTTTAATTTTGTTAATGTCATATTCATAATTATTTCCTGGATTAAATTAATTGACAAATTGCTTATGTACTCAACAACTACTCCCTAGTTCGAGTTAACTTGTCAGAGATCAGAGATCAAGTTAGTTTTTTCTTTAACACGGTACAATTGTTGATGCTCACAAACACATACATACACTCATCTTTATAAACACACATGCACATCTTATCTGTGAGCATCTTCGAGATATTGAGTTGGCACAACATCTTTAGATTGACAAATTCACCATAGACGCCTCGTAGTCTACAAAAACATCTCCTTCCACTGAACGAACAACGTTGAAAATACTGGAAAAATCCAAAAAATAGGAGCACCAGTGCCAATGTTAAGACTTGAACCCTGATGGGCTAGTTCCACCACTAGTAATTTAATCATATGAGCTATACTCAATTCGCCACGGATCAAGTTAGTGATGCTAGTTGGTTATATGGAAGAGAATCCCAAGAAGTCAAGCCGGCGCCGAAGATTTGTACTAATCTGTAATGCTGCATGAACCAATCGGTGATCGATCGAGGACTACTAGTCTAATCTCGTCTGCTAGCTTAGCTAAGACTCCATCATTGAGTTTGGGGATTGCTCGTCCATAGTAATCAAGCTTGCATGGAAAGTTATAAGCCCATAGCTAGCTAGTCAGAACGCTGTTATATTATGAGACGTAGGGAGTAGTTAGAAACATGGAGGGCTAGGGTTGGTCCTCGGGTGCCTGGCTCAAAATTTGGTTGTTCGTACTTCTTACACGTTGCCTGCTGCCGGCTGCTTTTCATGTCTGACCTATCTATTTGTCTGTGCACCCAAAGTCCTCTGTATATCTAGGGAGAAATGACTTGTCACCCAGAGAATATCACCACGGAACAACGTACTTTTCTCATTTCTTTTTTATTTTCGTACGTAATAGATGGTAGAAATACACACAAGAGCTTGGCCCGACAACATGTGGAAGACGAAAGCATGACAAAAGTTCCTGCTATTGGTGGATTTATGCAACCTGATGAACAGAAAAGGTACTCCCTCTATCCCAAAATATAAAAATATTTTTAACACTACACTAGTGTCAAAAACGTTCTTATATTATGGGACGGAGGGAGTAGTAAACAATAAAAAAAAGTCAGAATTTTTTGGTGAGAAACATCCTTGAAAGTTTTATCTGCATGCAATGTTTTGTGATGAAATGACATTCATGGCCCTCTGTGCAAATAAAATAAAATCAGTGCTCCAAAATACTTTCAATAAAATTATTTTTGGAGCATCTATTTAGTTCCATTTTTTAAGCAGAATTTAATTTTCTTGGTCCAACGCATAGGGAATATTTTTTTGCGAAACTTTGCACTCAGGTAAAATATTTAACATTGTTTGTCACCTAATTTTTCTTACTTCTTTCAAATTTTGCGGTTCATCTCAGGTGCATATGCACCCCTGAGCAAAAGAACACCTTCGACCAAAATTCCTGAACTCGCAAATCTGATTTGTCCCCGCCAAAACTTTTTTTAGAGAATCTGTCCCTGTCAATTGAGATGATGCTTTCTTTACCGAAGAGTGGTGCTTGTTTAGAACCCTGACCTGGGTGGGCTGGATGCCATGGAAATATGTTCTTCTTTAGATAAGGATGACATGGGCCCCTAAAAAAAGGTAAGAATGGCATGGAAATAGGCATTTCATATTCGGCGCCCCGCCATTACATGTCATTCTATTAACTGGCCTTGAAGCCCATGTACCATTTATTTCTTTAAACTCCAAAAAAATGGATTTCTCAAAAAAACAACTCCAAAAAATGGAACATGCAACAGGCTTCGAACTTGCGACCTCTGCGTTCAAAGGAAAACACACCAACCACTAGTTTACCCACCCTGTGGCGGAATACTTGCTTTTTTTTTCCTTTCTACACATCGTGGTTTTTTCTCCGGACGTTTTTATTCCGTTTTTTTCTTTTTCCTTTCTTTCTTCATTTTCTTTTTTCCTTAAACAAGTGTATTATTTTCAAATTCATGATTTTTACTCAATTTTCCCAAAATCGATGAAAATTTACTCAATTTTTAGAATATGTTATTCAAAATCGATGAACTTTTTCAAATTTGTGGACTTTCATAAAATTGGGAACTTTTTAAAATTTGATGAACTTTCCTCAAATTTATATATTTTCTAAAAAATTGATGAACTTTTTTATAAATTTGATAATAAAATTTCAAATTTGATGTAATTTTTCAAATAAATGATTTCTTCGCAAAATTTATGAACTTTTTCCACAAAATCAATGAAATTTTTTCAAAATTGATGAAGTTTTCTTCAAATTTGTGAACTTTTTGTAATTGATGAAGTTTTTAAAAAAATCAATGAACTTTTTTTCAAAAATCCTTTACACTGTTGAATTCATGAGTTCTTTCCGGATTTTATGATTTTTTTTGTATTTTCGTATTTATTCAAAAATCAACAGCTGAACCGGTCAACCGTGACGAATAAAGAAAGGAAAACAATTGTGTTTTATACGAGTTGCATGTTAAGAATCAAAACAGTAATCTAGTGCATCAGGTGTGATGGGTGACTTGGTCAGTGTGTTCGTTCTTAGAACGGGAGCATCGCGGTTTGAGTCGTGGTATGCACACTTTTTGGGGGATTTAAGCGTTGAAAAAGATAAGTAATAATGGGCCGGCCCACTAGGCGCTGCAACGCGCACCGGTTGGCTTGCAGCCCTAACAAACCTGACTAGCAGCTAACTATCTAGCTCATCTACGTGCTAAGTATGCTTGCACAGTAACTGTGAGCTAGAAGTTACTCCCAGCTTTCTGGTAAGCAGCCTATTGGCTTATTGTGAGCATCAAATTTGTTAAGATTAATTACAAATGTAATTAAAGGAAATCTTTCCTTGCCCAACCGTCGTGCAGTTGCCTCCCGCACACGCATCTGGTCTGGAACCGACGTCTTATCCGAACCTTTGTATCCCTCAAGACCATATAAATGGCATCTTGTAACCATTGATAAAATCAATCAATCACTTTGATTCGAAACACGTAATCAGCACGCTCGTAACCGAGAGCACCAGGCCTCAAAATTTTCTGCACGGCCGCGCCTGGCGCGGTGGTCGCCGGCCGTGGTCACGCCTCGTCGCTGGTGGCGTGTCGGCGCCGCTCCACGGTCTCCGCGATCGCGCCGCATGCCGCCCGCACCAGGTCATGAGCACGCCCGCCCGAGCGAGGCCGTGCGATGACTCGGTGTTAGAGCATCTCCAGCCGCGCTCCCAGAATAGCCTCCCCAGGAGATTTTTTTTGCGCCGGCGCCAAAAAAACGGCCCAGTCGCGTCCCCAGGAGCCCGTTTTTCGCCGGCTTGGGCCGAAATCAGCGCCGGCGGACCCAGGACAAAACGGCGCGCCGGGGCGAGTGTTTTGGCGCGAAACAGCCGCGGGCCCGCCGAGTCAGCGAGACGGCCACTTCGTCGACCTCATCTTCTCGGTTCCCGCGGGAATCAATGCGAAGGCTGCCGCGCCGGCCAGCCTCCATTGATGCCTCACGGGCGGAGCAGTGAAGATGCCGCCGACGCGCGTCCCTCCCGCATGCGCCACGCGTCCGCCCACATGCCCCCGCCACCCCGCTCGGCTAAACCGGGCATGGGCAGCCCGGCCCGACGACCCGGCCCAAAAAACCCGGGCCGGGCTTGACATTCGGGCCGGGCTCGGGCTTTGTTTCGCAGCCCGAAAGATAGTTCGGGCCGGGCTCGGGCTTCAATTTTTCCGTATTTCGGGCCGGGCTTTCGGGCTTCGGGCCGGGCTTGCACGTGCGTGTACTAAAAAACAGCATTCGGGCCGGGCTTTCGGGCTTGATTTAGGGCCGGGCTCGGGCTTGAAAATATGGAGTATTTCGGGCTTCGGGCCGGGCTCGGGCTTGAGAAATGAAGGTCGGGCTTTTACAAGCCCGGGCCGGCCCGACGTTTGCCCAGGTTTAGCTTCGGCTATAAAAGGCGCCCCCTCCCCGCCGGTGAGCGCCACAGCCTCCCCCT
Source organism: Aegilops longissima (assembly GCA_021605205.1). Taxonomy (NCBI): domain Eukaryota; kingdom Viridiplantae; phylum Streptophyta; class Magnoliopsida; order Poales; family Poaceae; genus Aegilops; species Aegilops longissima. Next base: position 573,599,330 of record CM038680.1, on the reverse strand, counting down.
TTCCCTCCCGCGAAAGCCTTCTCCCCGTCGGGGAGTTCCCCCACCACTGCCCTGCCCGCTGACGAGCGAAACCATGGCGGAGAGATACCTAGGCGACGGCGCAGCGGCGAATGGCTTCGGCCGCCGACACCTTCAGAGCCGGCGCGCCTTTCAGACGAGGCCGAGTACGGCGCCCCGACATGCGCCTGTCGGGTTCGTGGAGGCTGAGCGCCGGCGGCGCCCCGGTGCCGCCGGTGCCCAACGGGGCGGCACGGCGGGCGAAGATCGCCGCATCCGCTCTTAGCCGATGGAGGAGCAGTGAACGAGCGAGGTACGCGCCGACAAAGAAAACGCAGGACGCCAGATTGAAGCGCCGCCGTGAGGAGCAGATCGCCTCCGCTAACGGCATCATCCCGCGCCGCCTCAACTCCGGCGACGGCGCGAGTGGTGGGGCGCCCCGCCAAGACACTCGGCGCCGTCCTCGACCACATCGAAACCGGCAATGTGCCGCGGCTGGAGTACCCGACGCGGCCCTCCTTCTCTCGCCGCCGCGGCAGTTCCTGGATGCCGCGACAAATGGAGTCGGGGTCGTCCTCGTCGTCGAGCTCCGGCTCGCCGGCCCTCCGCCCCGTCAAGCCCGAGCCGGAGGGGACACCGCTCGGGCGTCGCGTGCGCAACGGCGCCCTCATCATCAACGAGCCCTCGCCTGCGACGGCACCGATGAGGCGCTCCCTCCGCCTGGTCCGGCCGAAGCCCGAGCCGGACATGCTCCCCGTGAAGCCGGAGCACGCCGGCATGGTGGCCCCCGACGACGAGTCCGCTCTCAAATGAGCGAGGAGGGACTATGTCCGCGAGCAGGTCCGCCGCCAGCGTCGGGCGTACCTGGAGACCCAGGCCCGTAGTCACGCCGAGGCCCGTCGCCGCGCCGAGGAGCGTCGCCGCGCCTAGAAGGGCGGCGTTATCGTCATCGACAACAACGACGAGGGTGAGGCCGGGCCGTCAAGCGCTGTCTGTGACCCCGGCGAGGGCTGCAGCAGGGTGCAGGTGAGGCACGCGACGACGACGGCGGCGGCGGCGGCGACTACACCCGCTTCTACAGGCTTCTCGGCATGTAGACGGCGGCTGCAGCAGCTAGGCTTTTTAGTTCGTCTTTAAGTTATTAGGCATAGTTCATTCATGTTTTTAAGTTTTTGTACACATTTCGATGAAGTACGACCGAGTTCATGCAAAAGTTGCCGAATTTGCAAAAAAATTAGAACAAACTTCGCCGAACCCGCGGCGATCGTGTCTGTGACTGAGAGCGAACCAAACTTCAGGGACCAATCTAGCACCGAATCGCCCTCGGACCGCTCTTTTTCGACGCCTGGAGGGTTGAACGGGCGGAGATACTCCTAGGGCTCGATGCGGCCGAGGCCCTCCCCCTACAAGAAGGACCCCGTCGCTCGCCAGTGATGCGGCCGACCGGCTGCAGGGGCTCTGCCCGTGTCGGTCACGTGAATTGGGGATCGATGTGGCTGGGCGGCCAAATTCACTGTTTTGACCCTTTTGTGCACGTTTAGCCGCATCTGACCCCTCTTTGGAAAGTTTTTCGGATCTGACCCTTTTCCTACCGCCACCCGATCCGGCGGTAGGCTAGAACACCCTACGGCCACCAGCTCTGGCGGTAGGGACCGGGTCAACGTCGATGGCGCCGTCTGCCTGGTGACGTGGATAAGTGGCTACCGCCACGGCCAGTGGCGGTAGGGTGTTGCCCCCTACCGGCAGATCGGGTGGCGGTAGGTGCCGAATAGGCAATTCTGTGCTTGGTGGCTGCCGGCGGGCCCTACCAGCCCGTTCTTCCTCCTCGCCTCGACTCGAACAGAGGCGAGCCGCACCTCTCTCCTCCTCCCGATCCCCTCCCTCGATCTCCCTCTTCCCTCCACCATTTCCGCGGAGCTTTGGGGCAAATCGAAGAGGCCGGTAAGGTCCTCCATTCCCTCCAATCAGTTTTCCAAATGCTTTTTATTTTTGAAGCTATTTTGGCACTAGGTGCAACCTAGGTTTTGGTGTAGATTTTTTATGATGTTTTAGTTGTTTAGTAGTATATGATTTAGTAGTAGGCTTATGAAAGGATGTGTGGGTGAAACCATTGCGTAGATATGTGAGGATATGTTCGTGAATGCATATATGTGAGGATGAAGTTTTGTTGGTGAATGCATATATGTGAGGATATGATTCTTAGAAGTTTTGTGTATGATGAATGCAAGATTGTGAGGATGAAGGCATTGCAAAATTCTTAGATGGTTAATGCATTGTAAAATTGTGAGGATGATTTTTTTGCAAAATTTGTAGGTGGTTAATGCATAGTGTGAAAATGTGTGTATTTCATATAGATGCTTTTTGTTGTGATGGAGAATGCATACTAATAGTATGGTATTTTCATATTTTGCAGTTTATAATTGTAGATGTTTGGTTTTAGTTTTTTTTATTCATATGTATAGACGATGTTGCCTAACAAGTGAAAAAATTATATATTTGTTAGGATGGCCGAGGATGAGGACAATGGGCGTTTGTATACGGGGCTTGACCTTGCTTTTGACAAGGACCATCGTGCTCGTGCTATCGAGCGTGGAGAGGTAACAATTTTCATGCTACTTTTTGAATGAAGGAAGCTTCTGACATATTTTCTCAATTGTTACAGAAACTTGCTGTCATCCGCTTTAGGAGCCACACGACGGAAAACCAGATGCAATATGACGTGCGCTATGAGCCGTACTTTGAGCGTGCCGGGCTGCTACCGTTTGTTCTTCAGTTCAAGCGTGTGCCGACGTCGATGTGCCATTCAGCTCTCACCGCCCTCGTCGATCGTTGGCGGCCGGAGACACACAGCTTTCATCTCCCTTGTGGTGAGCTAACTGTGACGTTGGAGGACTTTGCCATGATCACTGGGCTTCCCATTGACGGCAAGGCTCTCACCGGACGGGTGGACGGCAAGAACTGGCGTGCGAGGGTGACCGCTCTCATCGATGACTGCTCGGCCTCTCTTAGTGCCCAGGGAAGGACTGACAACAGGACAAACGGTGTCCCATTCCCTTGGCTCCAGCATCATAGGTCGGGATGCCCTCAAGAAGCCAATGAGGAGACCGTGGAGCAAGATGCTCGGCGCACGTGTGGCACCTCCTATCACAGGTGGTCTTTGAGACTGCTCCGAGACGTTGCTCCTTGGATGTTTCTTGACTTCTTGGCGAGTGGGACGAGAAGTACAGCTGGGGTCTGCTGGACTCGCCTACTTATACCGCCAGGTAACAAGTTATGCAAATATACATTAAGCATGGTAGTATGTTCATGAATTCCTACAAAGAGCACTCCTCCAACTCTTATGTTAGTACATTTAACCGGTTTGATTTTTGGGTTGCAGCTCGACGTCACATGTAGGAAAACCACCTCGAGGCCATGCATGGGTGGATGTATTTGGGGCCTCTCGGTCTGGATGTGGGAGCGTTTGCCGGTTGGGCGTCCTGAAAAGCATCCTTCACCGCACGTGTGGGTAGGCCTTGATGAAGAAGATGATGTTTTTCGACTCCCCACCGTGGCATTCTCTTGGGACCGGGTTAGAATATTTGGAAGCAAGAACAAGTCCTTGTACAAGAATTTCATCAACGAAATGGACAGCCTCACATATCGTCAGGTATACCGATTCAATATTTTCTCTAAGCTTCCATCAAATGCATTGGCCGAACTAATATCTCGTTGATAGGTTAACTGGAGGCCTTACGAGGCAAATAGGGGTTTCACATTGAACCAGATGTGCACTAGGGACTCCTATCTTTGGCGGATCAGGTGCCCTCTCATATGCATTTATGCTGTCGAGTGGCATCTACCACATTGAGTGGCCATGCAATTTGGTATGAGGCAACGCACCCCACCGGAGCCAGCAAGCACGGGTGGACTTGAGATTCACAAGTGAGTTACCTAACCGAGGCTATGTTAACCAACAATACAATGTTTCAAATTGTTTCTTATGCTTTGTTATTGTCATTCTTTGCAGTCAGAACCGAAAGAATAATCAGAATGTGCTTGAGTGGGGACAACACCATGCTAGGTATGTCGAGATGTGGGAGCAGAGGCTCGGTTCTAGAGAGACGGATATGACTTTGGCGGACATGAGGAATTACAAAGAAACACATCTAAAGTGGTATGACAATGGGAGGCGATTTCGGGTGCGTTTGAGGCCAAGGTGGACTGACGCAGATCTTGCAGATCATGATGCAAACAATGAATCAGACGATGAGTATGATGCCATAGTGAGAAGTACACAAGGTTCTCACAGAGAGTATGCGCCCTTGACTGATAGAGTGGTAAGTCTTGTGAACCTTTTTGAAGAGTGGATTCATATTAGCTTGATTGTGCAAACTTTTGAGCTTATGTTGAATTTTCATACTTTTGAGCTCAATAGAAGTATCATCGAAGGCTCGAATGCACTAATCCATAAACCCGGGACTCCGGAGTCGGATGCTACCTTGAGGGAAACGGTGAAAGTAAGCACTGTTGCATTAAAAATGTTTTACTTCACAAGTCCTTACTCGCTGCATTAAAATCTTTGTCTCTTTGTTGTTGTTGTTGTTGCTGCAGCGTTTCATGAAACGTTGCGGAAGCTAGTCACCATTCTTGGATGCATAAGCCCGGTGACGAGATGTGCATGCTCGAGCACATCCATGGTGCAGGCTAGTGGAGCCGCCGCTTCTTCTAGCCACGCCGGTGCTAATACTAGCCACGCCCATGCTTCTTCTAGCCATGCCGATGATGGCAGCGACTCCGGTGAATCTGAGGAGGAAGAGGAGGTGGACTTGCAGGACGACGAAGCCCCGGAAGAGATGAACATGTCACAAATGATGGATGCACCACCGGCCTCCCAAGCAAAAAGGGTTTCTCACCCTCATGATGATCCATTCAGCCCGTCACCGTTCCAAAAGCCGCTCCCTCGTCGCCACAAGAAGACCGCGAATGAGGGGTGCTCTAAGAGAGGAAGAATGGGACGATGAACTAGTGTTTGGGCATGTTAAACTAGTGTTTGGCCATGTTGAAATATAATGAGCTTCTAGTTTGCTTTGGACTTGAGGACTTATATTTCTAGTGTTATGTTGGTATTGTTTTCCACTACTTGTGCTATATCTATTACATATGATAAACTACTGTGAAAACTGTGCATATAAGATGTTATATGATCTGAAAACTGTGAAAACTGGTGTTTGCATGTACGTGTTGTTCTTTGGTGTGAGGCAGGACCTACAGACCATAGTCTCTGGCGGTAGGGTTCGCAGCCCTACTGCGGAGACTATGGCGGTAGGGTCCTGCCTCACACCAGCCACTAGAAAAGGATAAGGTAACCCCCCCCACACACACACACACCCACCCATTCAGCACCTTTCCTCCCCGAGCTGGTCTTCTATTTTTCACCTCCCTCCCCATTGAAGCCCTTCCAGATCCATCTTCATTCTTTGAGATTTGTCCGGTGGATCCGGACTTTTTTCATCTTTGAAGGTATGTCTATCACCCCTCTCAGTTTTGTTGGTTGGAATCATATCAGTTGGTTGCATTGTTAGCTTTGTTGCAAACCCTAGTTTTAGTCATTTTGTGTTAAATGAACTATCAAGTTAGTGGATCTAACACTTCATAGTAGAAACTAGGGTTGTGGTTAGGGTTAGTGCTTAGGGCTATGCTAATGACTTAAGTTTGTGTCATCTTGTGTTAAATAAACTATCAAGTTAATTTGTAAGGTTATATATGTGCTTACTATGGTCGCAAGTTAGTGGATCTGACACTTCATAGTACAAACTACGGTTGTGGTTAGGGTTAGTGCTTAGGGCTATGCTTATGATGCCTTTGGTTTTTGGGTGTGAGAAGACCAAATGTGGGGTGGGGGTTAGTGCTTAAGGTTATGCTTACGATGACCGTTATAGTTACCCCTCGACTTGTAGGATGTCACCGATCATCTTCTTTGAGACTTCCGCGGAGGCGGCGGCAAAGCGTGAACGCGAAGTCATTGAGGAAAAGATGAAGCTGTGGGTCGAAGCCGTCGATGCATTGAATGCAGCTTGTAGTGAGTTTTCAAAATACTATGTGAGCGAGTGTGACGATGACAAAGTTGAGTTCTATGATGCTAAACAGAAAAACATAAGCAAGCTCAAGAAGGAAGAGAAATTTCATAGACGTGCTCTTGCAAGGCAAATTGCATTGTGCGGTACAAGGGACGAAGTGCATGAGATGGACTTGAAAAACCCCGGCCAGGTCATTGATTGGCTAGTCAGACAACCATCTTCGCTGATAGCTAGTCGGGCTTCTCGTTGGGCTTGGGTCCGCGAAAGAAATGATGTCATTTGCTGCAACCCGGGGCCGTACGACTAATAGAGTGGGTGGAATCACATGATCTTCTAGTGTCATTTGGACTATAATGACATGTACCCTTATCATTTATGTAACCTATGTCATTTGAATTTCTACTTATGTTATGTAAGCCAAGACGTTTGAATTCGATCTTATGTTATGTACCTTATGTCATTTGAATCACTAAGAACTTTGTGTCTTTGGTCATTATAAATAAGTTATGCTTTGTGTTTGTATTATATCATTTGACCCTAGTTTTGTTTTTTTTTTCAATTCAATATAGCATGGAAAAAAGGACCCCGGAGGTGCAGATAGCATATGAGAAGTGTGAAGTAGAACGGCGCCAGAGGATGCCGAGGAGCTTCAAAATGGATTAACAGTTGTGAAGAGGCTTACGCGGCTAGGAGTGATTTCAACAAGTATGTGTTCTGTGAGTTCTCAAGAGCTCAAGAGAAAAATGGAAGATAGTTAATGAGTTGCAGGAGAAGGAAGATGAGTGTAGATGGACTTTGGCACTGGAGATAGCGTTCTCCGTAAGCATTGACGAATTTGAGGAGGTGGACATGGCAAAGCCCGGACAGATCATTGGCTGGGCAATCAAACAAGGAGTGTCGGAGAAACCAAACCGACGTGCACGATGGGCCTGGTTCCGCGAGGAAATGGGTTGCATGATCCATTGGGCGGGTTTTGCAGAGTATGAACCAAAGCCTAATCCAAAGCGTGCTGCACTAATCGAACGTATTAAGCAGGTTAGGGCGTCTCTTCCGGCTTATTAGGGGATCCTTTCCGGGTACTTAGGATGCTACCGGGCATGATGTTGGTCATTTGAACTTGTGGAAATGATGTGTGTCTTTTGAATTATGGGTGTTGCTTGTTATTTCAATTATCGGACATGACATGTGTCATTTGAACTATGCACCGGGTGTTGCTCCTTTTTTCATTTATCGGACATGACATGTGTCACTTGAACTATGTACCGGTGTTGCATCTCTTTTTTTCATTTTCCCTATGCAACATAGTTGACAACAGAATTACACACATTGTTTTTCGACTCCCATCTCGAGCTGTTTTGCAGGATCAACTCCTACCGCCACTCGCCTCAGCGGTAGGCAACCAAACCTCACCGCCGTAGCCTGTGGCGGTAGGATGCCTCACGCGCGCATCGACACTACACATAGAGTGTCTCCGCGCAGGCGTGAGTAATGTGAGGCCTACCGCCACTGCCTCCCGTGATAAGCGGCCACATGCTACCGCCACGACTATGGCGGTAGGGTCCTTGCATCGCATAACACGCATAGCATGTGCGGGTCGGTGCGTGAGTAGCAGGCCTACCGCCTTGGCTCGGCGGTGGCGGTTACATGCTACCGCCGAGACTATGGCGGTAGGGTTCAAATATCTGCATAATGAAAAAAACAAGCAACACGTTAGACGTATATAACTAAACAAACAACAATCATATATATAGCTGACAATATTTCAGCAACAATTTGTCTGACACTTTTTTCAACACGATCACAAATAGTTCAACACGATCACAAATATGTGGGCCATCATACTCAGGCCACTGTGACTGGTCAAGGAAAGGATGAAATCGAGGCGCCCATGTCAACCTCGTGGCTTCCAATGTGAACTCCTGCAACCGCACGATCCTCCCATCAGAAACATGCAAGTTTCTCGCCTTGGCCGCCGTCATCAAATGCGAGCACGGCCAGTGGTACTTATGAGGCCTCTCACACTGACACCACCGGTTCTTGAGGTCCACCTTATACGCAACACCTCTGTAAGCCACACCGTCTCGTGTTGTGCCACCTGGCTCGTCCACTTGATAGATCATTTCTTTGTCGTTGAATCTAATGATTTGTTGATGCGAGGACTTCCCTGCTTGAAACCTCAACCAATCATCAACCTTGTCGGGATACTTTTTTTCACCTATCCATTTGGCGGTGGTTTGAATGCCTAAGAAAATACTCGCTCAGCTTGAAGAAAGTGTATTTCAAGATTGCGATCACCGGCAAAGAACGGACGCCCTTAAGCACATTGTTGAAGCATTCAACCATGTTGCTCGTCATGTCACCGTATCTCCAACCTCCTTCATCGTAAGCGCGTGACCACTTATGCTCTCCCCATAATTCCTTTCCAAGAATGCTCTTCCACCTTTGTTCTTTGCCAATGCCTTGAAGAGTTTGTCATACCGGATTTTGAATGAACTGACGGTGAATGCCACACAAACATGGGTAAGGTCTTTGCAAAACTCCTTGCTCTTGCATGCCCGGTAAAAGTTCGCCATGAAATGCTTCATGCACCATCGGTGATGAAGCTTTGGAAGCCCAGGAATGACAACTTCTATGGCTTTGAGAATGCCATGGTGCCGGTCCGATATAATGCATACCTGCCTCTTCCCAATCACCTTGGTCCTCACATGCCCCATGAACCACTCCCAATTGTCGTCATGCTCGGAAGGAACTAAAGCAAAGGCCACCGGCAACACGTTATCATTGGACGAATGAGCCATTGCCACCATTAGTGTGCCCTTGTATTTGCCGGTCAAGAATGTGCCATCTATAGACAACACCGGACGACAATGCTTAAATGCCTCGATGCATTGCCCAAAACTCCAGAAGGCATGATGAAACACTCCGTCAATGTCCTCAACCCCATGCTGCATGCCTGGGTTCTTATGTGCAATGGCTCCCAACATCCTCGGAAGAATATTGTATGCGGCCGCATAAGCACGATGCAACATCCTAATAGCATTTGCCTTGGCCTTCCATACCTTCCCATAATTGACCTTGTATCCGTACATTTTTCAACAACACTCATGAGAAACTTTACCTTCACGGTTAGGTCATGGGATATCTCATTCAATAATTTGTAGCCCAGAGACTCTGACGTGAGTTGACGGTGGCCCTTGATTCGGTCAGCTTTGTCTAGCGGTATGCACTCATGAGTAGCTTCACAACTTTTGAACTCCCATTGCCCTGTTTCATGAATTTTTCTTCCACGAACCTTCCATGGGCAACCTTCTTTGTCACACTTCACGGTGTAACGCACCTCTTGGTTCAAATGAGCAACAACAAATGGCCTATGGTTCCGAATGGCGTAGTCACTCAACCACATCTTGAACTCTTGAAAGCACCCAAACTTGATGCCTTTTTTTCAAATGGGCATTCTCGTCCTCACCCTTTGGCCTTGGATCGCTGACTCTCGGGCACGGTGTTGGTTCAACCAACCCCAGTCTCATGCCACCATCAACAATGGCATGGTCGGCAAGGCCAAGATCACGAAACAATGGGGGTCCTCTTTCCTTGCCGTGCACCTCCTTGAAGAATTGATTTTCTTGCACCGTGAATCCATCTTCGTCCAAATCTTCCTCAGGACCCTCATCATCAGAGCCATAACCACACATACGGTTATAAGGGAGGCTATGATCCATGTCTTGTTGATGGACAATGACATCCAAGTTACCTATTGGATTGTAATGAATCTCTTCTTCTTCCGCATAAGCATCATCATCATCAACATGAGCCATATCATTTATCTCCGGGTCTTGAATTACTATGGCTCTATCATTCATCTCCGCTTCATTTGATTGACTACTTGGTGGTTGGCTACAAGAATTGGGGACATACACCTCCACCCTAGCATCATGTATTGGGGAGGAGGCATGCCGGTTCAAGTCAATTTGTAGCAGATGAGCATCCACCTTGGTGGCAAATAATTCAAGTGAGTTGTCTTGTGATTGCTCTACTTTACCCTTGTACACCTTCCAATGCAATTCTGACGTGATAGGCATACTCTTCAACCGAGACTTCACCCCCACTCCAACATCATACCTTCCAATAAGTTTAAGCTCATCACTTGGGTCCATCCAATATAACAAACTTCTAACTTTCACAACTACATCCTCATAGGTTGGGCTATACTCAAATACCATGTGTTCTTCCCCTTCATCGTCATTGCCAGTCATAAATGTCTCCCTATCCAAATAATGGAGATTCACGAGACAACCCATCTAAATAAATTTTAGATAATGTCAAAGATAGGCGGCATCATAATTGGGACAGTATCCATTGTGCATCCCATGGATCAATAAAAGCTCTATGCAATACATTTAAGCAACAAAACAAACAACAACTAAAGAACAAAATATCATGCCTTAACCCTAACAACTAAAAAATGACTTTGCTTACCACTAACCCTAACCCTAGAAATAACCAAAACAATAACCATAGATCTAGCTACAAACAACAAAGTTAGCACACTACACATGGTCAATCACACATATACAACCCTAGATCTTGATCTACCATCCATCAAATCCATTGATTTCACACAAAATGTAGCACAACTAGGGTTTGCATAAAAGAAATCAATACCATCAAATAAGTTGATTCCAACCAACCAAAAAGAAGAGAGTGGGTGAGGTACCTTGAGGGATGAAAATGGCCTCAATCCATCGGAGAAAACTCAAGCAATGGAGACGAATTTGATGGAGCCCTAGGATGGGGAGAGAGGGGAGAGGGCTCACTGGGAAGAAAGGATTTGGGGCGAATGGGTGGCTTGTGGGGCCCAGCTAACCCCAGCCATTGGTTTTATCGTTCACAACCTCACCGCCACGGTCTCCGTGGTAGGCTACCTAGACCTACCGCCACTGGCCGTGGCGGTAGCCACTTATCCACGTCAGCCAGGCAAACGGCGCCGTCGACGTTGACCCGGTCCCTACCGCCAGAGCTGGTGGCGGTAGGGTGTTCTAGCCTACCGCCAGATCAGGTGGCGGTAGGAAAAGGGTCAGATCCGAAAAACTTTCTAAAGAGGGATCAGATGCGGCTAAACGTGCACAAAAGGGTCAAAACAGTGAATTTGGCCTGGCTGGGCATCGCTTCCTGGCTGCGCTTCCTCATCCGTTCGGTTGACCATGCTACACCTGGCTGGGTTGCCCTACGTGGCCTAACTGCATGCGGTTGAGTCATCAAGGCTCCCGTACTAGTATTTGCTTAATTGCTTTACTAATTGAGTCATCAGCACTTCTGTACTAGTATTTGCTTAATCGCTTTACTAGTTTACTTTTTCTTTTCACAGAAAATTAGTATTCTAACAACAACTTTTAACAGTAATTTTATCCCTGTTTTTAGTTTAAATTTGGTACATATATTTCAATACCATTTCCTGTTGAGTACCAATGTATTCCAATTCTATATTTCCATGTTTGTCACGTGTTGAGATTAATTACATCTATTTGCAATTGAGATTTTTAATTTCTTGCAAAGATAAATTTAATACCTCTAGAGTACTGATTTGCGATTGAGGATTTTCTTCTCTCGCAAAACATTCTCATTGCGATTGAGATTAATTTTCTCTCGCAAAATATTAATTCACTTTGCTGAATTATCTTGCAACTTGATACAACATCATCTCATTTAATTTGAGGTATATACAATTCAAGTTCTCACTTGAACATCAATTTTACAACATCATTACTATTCATTACAATAGTAGTGTATTCCCGTTGAGTACAATGTATTCCCGAATGTATGTATCTTCATGTTCGCTACATGTCGAGATTAATACATCTACTTGCAATTGAGATTTTCAATTTCTTCCAAATACATATGCAAAATTCAAGGTGTCATCCTTAGCAATTTGAGATTCACACTAATGATTTCGAGCCACCTTCTTGAAATCTATTAATTTTGCAATATTACGATGTATTTATATAAGCAATATGCAATATAAATAAATTACCGGTTTTTCACCGGAGATGATATATTCTATGTGTTTACCACATTGCCATTCTTCATGAACATGTTACAGCGGTCGAGATTGATTTCCCCCGCACAACAAACTTGTAAACTTTTGACAATAACATCTCCCTCATTATATTAGGAAAACACAAGGTAATGAGTTGGATCTACTGCCCATGTGCAGACTATCTCTATTACCGTGAGATCTGTATGATCTTCAATGTGTTATGTTCCCACAATTGAGGTTAAGCATTTTCAAGTTATACACTTGAGTCAAATTTTTACATTCTTATTACAAAACCATGATGGTTTTTAATTTACTTCTTGTAAATTAATTATCTCTAGCTTGCCCCTATAAGTAATCGATGGATAAGAATTTGAGGCACTTGCCCTCAATGGCCACAACTTACTTAAACGGGTCATGGACATCAAGATCAGTCTTGCATCCCATGGGATAGCGCGTGCAATCCAAGCCACGCCACCGGGATGGAAAGGACCTCAAGGGTAATGGTTTGAAACTCACTTCAAACCCTCAACCTGACACCATCAAGCTGTCATGGAGAGCATGATGGTTGAATATGCATCAACCGACATGTTTGCAGACTATACATTTGGTCCCTTAGCCTCCTTAGTGATCTATTTATTTATGTCCATTCATGATGTTCTAATAAGAACATGATTATTGTTCATCACATATTGTATATCACAATATACTGTATCAGCACTTTGATACAAATACATTTGTATGTACTATATATCTGACAGTGATTTTCATATTGAGAATTTTTCATGTCTATATATAGATTTCTACGGGAGTCAATCCGATGAAAAATGATATGTGCCTTGTGGACATATGCATCACAAACTTTATACTCAGGGAAGTCCAATGTTTCCACTCTCATTGAGAGAAATGAGATATTTTAAAATCACTAGATGCGATGATGTATTTGTTGGCCAACTCAAGTCATATTTACTATCCTTGTGGGTACTCGAGTAACGTCGGGATGCTTTATTGCTTCCTAAGTTTAAATTGTACCCTATACTAAACTATGGAGGTATCCGTCAAAATAGTTTTCATAGTGAAACTTAAGTTGACAAGCAGTGATTAGGAGGAGTCTCTTCTTAAGATATCCTTGTTTTATGACATCACATTATGCTATCTCTTTGTGAGTTTATGTTTCAGGTTCTCATCAAGTTTTCAAGCGTAATCTTTTAAGATGATAGCTCTACCTGGATGATCATGAGACGATTCTACATGGTCAAGCGTAGATTGAGGGGAGTGTTAAAATTAATTATAAATGTAATTTGGGGAAATCTCCCCTTGCCCAACCGCCGTGCGGTTGCCTCCCGCACGGATGCATTTGGTCTAGAACCGACATCTTGTCTGAACCTTTGTATCCCTCCAGACCATATAAATGGCATCCTGTAACCATTGATGAGATCAATCAATCACTTAGGGGAGTTTTTCGTGGGCTCACTGGACCGTGATGCACTAGTCGGGCAGAAAGTCGAGCAAACGCACATGCTAGCGACGAATGGAAAATACAGAGCTTGAAAAAAACATTGCCCTAAGCATGGTTCAAACATGAGAACACACGCTTCAAAGATGTGCAGCTAGCTAGCTTAGCTAGAGAACCACCTGGTTTATAATGCAGTGCAAAATATTAAGAACCAAGCCGAGTGCACATCCAAACGTTTAAAAAAATATAAGCAAAATGTTATTTTGAGAAACAATGTGAAGGCCATATGAAACAACGAACACTCTTAGAAGTTGTGAATAGAATTTGAAAAACTAAAATATTTCAAAAAATGCAAACAATTTTTTGAAACGGGAACATTTTTTAAATATCCCCCAAAAATATAAAAGGTGAATGTTTTTCTTAAACCAGAACATGTTTCAAATTTCAAAACAATTTCTGGATATGCAAACATTTTCTAAACGTGTGAACATTTTCTGAAACTCCCGAACAAAGCTTGGCAACATGAACAATTTTAAAATTTGCGTAAATTTTTTAAAGTCCAAACATAAATATTTATTTAAACATTTATAGGAATTTGCTAACAATTCTTTGTATGAAAACATTTATTGAAACTCCCAACAAAATTTAAAAACATAAACATTTTTCTGAAATTGGTGAACAAATTTTGAAATGGTAAGATCTTTTGACACTCCCAAACAAAATTTAAAAACGTGATTTTTTGAGCTTATGTATATTGTTTTTCAAAAGTGAACATTTTTTGTAGTATTCGAACATTTTTTAGAAAATTACTATTCTTATGATAACACGAACACTTTTTCCAATTTGTGAATATTTTTTGAAAGCACAAATATTTTTTGAAAACTCCAAAATATTTTCAAATTTACAAACAGTTTTGAATTCTATACATTTTAAAATTTGCGAATATTTGAAGAAAGAAACAGAAAATGAAAGAAAAAAGAAACAGGAAAGATAAAAACGAAACCAAAAATACAAAAAGAAAGAGAAAAGAAAAAACGAAAAATAAAAAACCTAAAAGAAAACCAGCCAAAAAAAGAACAGACAAAAGCCCTATTCGGGGAACCTTCTGGAAGGTTCCCAAAACCGGGAAAATCCGAGAGCTCCTATGTGACGCATTCTGCGTCAACTAGGCGCGGCTTCGCACAGGAGCAGCTGATTGGCGGGCTTTGTGGGCCGCGAGGCGCGCGTTTCCCTGAGTTTGAACTTTTTCTACCATTTCGCTGTTCCTGCTTCGCGAAGCTGTTCCACTGTTTCGCTGTACCTGCTGTTTGGCTGTTTTAAAAAGTTGTTCCACTGTTTCGTTGTACCTGTTGTTTTCCTTGTATAAACTAAACAACTGTTTCTACTGTTTCCCAAAGAAACCGGTTCCTATTTCTGAACCCAGGTGCTGTTTCTACTGTTTCCCAAAGAAATCGGTTCCTATTTCTGAACCCAGGTGCTGTTCCTATTGATTCAACTAGTTTTTAATTATAAAAAACATGAAATTTCATTTTATATTTGTTACAAAGTGGTACTTCTAAAACTGTCATAAAAGTGGTAAGCTTACAGCTTAATGAATTGAGTGATGATAGTATCACCAAGGCATCATGAAAGACAAAAAAAAAATGTACATGTCTTACTGCTTGTTTACAAAACTGTTTCAATTGTTTCCGGACATTGTTTACAGCTGAAGGTCTTGGAAGAAACTATCACTAGACCAGAAAGAGAAAAAAAGATAACTCTATCAGTAATTTTTCCCATGGAAGTATTCCTTTGAGTTGAATCTTGCAGTGCAACTTCCCTTGAAGGTGACAGTATCAATGAGACCCTTGAGAATAGAAAGAAGAAATATGTTAATTGGAAATACAGGTGCAGAACATTTCATCATTCAGATTCTTTTGGGTGAACCCTGTTACACTAACTAATAGGAATAATGATACCCTTGAGAATAGAAAGAAGAAACATGTTAATTGGGAATACATGTGCAAAACATTTGATCAATGGGTTTCTTAGGGTGAACCTTGTTACACTAACTAACAGGAACTGCTGATTTCAGAAGTTACCTAAGGTGACTACATATGCAGAATGAGTAAAGATTGGCACTCAAAGCTTCACTTGAATATGCGGAAACCTGTTGAAACATATACAAGATTAGAAGAAATTAATTTCACTGTTCCGTATGAAAGAACAGGCTCTAAGAAAATAACATCTCTTTTCTGTCCTTGGGAGACAAATAAATAGAGAACTTACATGTCTCTGCAGGAAAGAAGTTACTAACGGCAGCTGAATTTCATTGTCCTTGCAAGTTACAATCTCAAAAAGGAATTATTGGCGTAGAGCTTGTAAATCATCCTACAATATTTTAGAAAAAGTGCAGTTTAATACCTGATATGTTCCAATTAATGACAACAAAAGGAAAATTATGTCTATCGCTTACATTAGAGAACCCCTCCAATCCGAGACCTTTGTACTTGCTAAAAAAAATGAACATTTAACTGGGGAACATTATTAAAGGAACATTATTTGGGGGAGGACAAGTATTGCTGTGATGATAATTGAATAATGTTCCTTGGGGTGAACAATTTTTTTTAACATGTTCACTACATTTTGAATAAAAAATGTTCATTGAATATTGTTCCCTCGGTAATGTTCTTAGTAAAAATAAAAAAATTGTTTTTCAAAATTAAATAATGTTCTCTGAAGTAAAAAATGTTTTTCAAGACAAATAATGTTTCCTCGGTATCAACAATTAAATCAGACTTGGAAAAAATGTTCCCTAAATAATGTTCTCTAAAATAATGATAAACTGAAAAATGTTCCCTAAATAATGTTTGTCGAAAAATGTTTGCGGGTGCCAAGAAATTTCTCTTGGAAAATGTTCCCTAAAGTCTATAAAAATAAATGTTATTTGAATATGTTTCAATAATGTTCTCAATTTTTTTAAATATGTTCTTCAAAATAAATAATGTTCCTTTAACTGTAAATATGTTCTTCAAGTTAAATAATGTTCCTCGGCATGAACAAGTAATGTTTCCTCATAAAAATTGTTCCCTAAAAAATGTTCTTCAAGTTAAACAAAAGAAACATTATAGGGGAACAAAATAAATTGAACATTTATTTGGGAAAAATTATTAAAGGACATTCTTGAATGAACATTAAAAGAATGATAATTGAATAATGTTCCTTTGGGTCAACAAAATTTCCTTGGAGAAATTTTTGTACTACATTCTGAATATAATAATGTTCCTTGAATAATGTTCCCGCAATAATGTTCTAAAAACACTAAATTGTTCCCTAATAAATAATTGTCTCTGAAGTTTAAAAATGTTCTTCAAGTCAAATAATTTTTCCTCGGCATCAACAAAAAGTATCAACCTAATATGTGTACATCTTGCAAGTTTCATCTTGTATTACTAGGTTAACGTCCTATATCAAAAACTGTAGTCACATCACCTACTATCACTTAAAAAAACGAACACTGGCCTACAGTGCACAGACATATACATGGAAAAAAAATCGATGGACCATGAGCTCAGACCAAGAGCTCACCACGGCTGTTTTGAAATAGCATGCCGAACAAGCAGTGGGGCCGTCAAATGGAGGTGCCTAGCACCGCGTGCCTCGATGAGCCCCTTGTCCTCTCTCTGCTGTACCGATGGAATACTTCTGCAGAAGAAGGACAAGAGACATAGCAAATGTTGAGCTTGAACTGAAAAAGAAAAAAAGGAATGTCATGGTGTGAGCCAAACTAGTTCAATGTTGAGCTCAAACAATTCACATTATGAATACAAATAACAAATTACAGAAACTTCAGACTGTTTTTTTGGTTACGTCGGTATGGGCACGCACGCAGAACAAATGTGAATTCTAAACATTATTATTCATGAACATCACAAAAGAGGAAAAGCTGAGTATCTGGACCATTATTACGTTGGTATGGGCTCCATTATATATTAACATTTTGTGCAGGACGCACGCACGCAGAACCATACAACAAACAGTCTGAATGGCTCCATGAAAATGTTATTTGGCGGAGCCTAAAATATTGATAGGTGCTTGCTTCTCGACAAAATACATCCTAACAAGTGTCCATCATGCTACTACACATTACAGAAACTAACAAAACATATAATCAAGAGATGAGGACTTCTGCATCATCCTACAAAAACACACCTATCATCATCAACATCAACACACACACACACACACACACACAAAAACTCTGGGGAAGCACATGAACAGACACCCTCCTACCATCATTATGCTGCATTCATACCCTGAATTCAAATTCCGAAGGCAACCCTCTTTTCTAGCCTCAGATTCACCCAAACTAGAACGAAAAAATCGCTCCACTGCTGCCACCGAAACCTCCTACATGTTGGGGAACGTTGCAGAAAATTAAAATTTTTCCTACGGTTTCACCAAGATCCATCTATGAGTTCATCTAAGCAACGAGTCATGGGAGAGAGATTGCATCTACATACCACTTTGTAGATCGTGAGCGGAAGCGTTCAAAAGAACGGGGTTGAAGTAGTCGTTCTCGTCGTGATCCTATCACCGGAGATCCTAGCACCGAACGGACGGCACCTCCGCGTTCAACACACGTACGGAGCGGATGACGTCTCCTCCTTCTTGATCCAGCAAGGGGGAAGGAGAGGTTGAGGAAGATGGCTCCAGCAGCATCACGACGGCGTGGTGGTGATGGAGTGACAGTTCTCCGGCAGGGCTTCGCCAAGCACACGGGGAGGAGGAGAGGTGTTGGGGAGGGGAGGGGCTGCGCCTTCAAGTGTGTTGCAACCCTCCCCTCGCCCCTCTATTTATAGGGGAAGGGAGAAGGGGGGCCGGCCCCTCTAGATGGCATCTAGATGGCATCTAGAGGGGGGGCGGCGGCCAAGGGGAGGGGGCTTGCCCCCCAAGCAAGGGGGGCGCCCCCCCTTAGGGTTTCCCCCAACCCTAGGCGCATGGGCCCTAGGGAGGAGTGGCGCCCCAGCCTACTTTGGGCTGGATCCCTTCCTCATACAGCCCATAAGGCCCTCCGGGAGAAGTGGCCCTCCGGTGGACCCCGAACCCCTCCGAGGCCCCAGACAATACCGATATGCCCCGAACCTTTCCGGTGACCGTATGATGACTTCCCATATATAAATCTTTACCTCCGGACTATTCCGAACTCCTCGTGACGTCCGGATCTCATCCGGACTCAACAACATTCGTAATCACATACAAGTCTTCCTAATAACCCTAGCGCCACCGAACCTTATGTGTAGACCCTACGGGTTCGGGAGACATGTAGACATGACCGAGACGGCTCTCCGGTCAATAACCAACAGCGGGATCTGGATACCCATGTTGGCTCCCACATACTCCTCGATGATGGATGAACCACGATGTCGAGGATTCAAGCAACCCCGTATACTATTCCCTTTGTCAATCGGTATGTTACTTGCCCGAGATTCGATCGTCGGTATCCCAATACCTCGTTCAGTCTCGTTACGGGCAAGTCACTTTACTCGTATCGTAATGCATGATCCCGTGACCAGACACTTGGTCACTTTGAGCTCATTATGATGATGCACTACCGAGTGGGCCCAGTGATACCTCTCCGTTACACGGAGTGACAAATCCCAGTCTCGATCCGTGTCAACCCAATAGACACTTTCGGAGATACCTGTAGTGTACCTTTATAGTCACCCAGTTACGTTGTGACGTTTGGTACACCCAAAGCACTCCTACGGTATCCGGGAGTTACACGATCTCATGGTCTAAGGAAGAGATACTTGACATTGGAAAAGCTCTAGCAAAACGAACTACACGATCTTGTGCTATGCTTAGGATTGGGTCTTGTCCATCACATCATTCTCCTAATGATGTGATCCCGTTATCAACGACATCCAATGTCCATAGTCAGGAAACCATGACTATCTATTGATCAACGAGTTAGTCAACTAGAGGCTCACTAGGGACATATTGTGGTCTATGTATTCACACGTGTATTACGATTTCCGGATAATACAATTATAGCATGAATAAAAGACAATTATCATGAACAAGGAAATACAATAATCCTTTTATTATTGCCTCTAGGGCATATTTCCAACAGTCTCCCACTTGCACTAGAGTCAATAATCTAGTTACATTGTGATGAACCTAACACCCATAGAGTTCTGGTGTTGATCATGTTTTGCTCGCGGAAGAGGTTTAGTCAACGGATCTGCGACATTCAGATCCGTATGCACTTTGCAAATTTCTATGTCTCCATCTTGAACATTTTCACGGATGGAGTTGAAGCGACGCTTGATGTGCCTGGTCTTCTTGTGAAACCTGGGCTCCTTGGCAAGTGCAATAGCTCCATTGTTGTCACAGAAGAGTTTGATCGGCCCCGACGCATTGGGTATGACTCCTAGGTCGGTGATGAACTCCTTCACCCAAATTGCTTCATGCGCTGCCTCCGAGGCTGCCATGTACTCCGCTTCACATGTAGATCCCGCCACGACGCTTCGCTTGCACTGCACCAGCCATCGCTTCACCATTCAACATATACACGTATCCGGTTTCTGACTTAGAGTCATCTAGATCTGTGTCGAATCTAGCGTCGACGTAACCCTTTACGACGAGATCTTCGTCACCACCATAAACGAGAAACATGTCCTTTGTCCTTTTCAGGAACTTTAGGATATTCTTGACCGCTGTCCAGTGTTCCTTGCCGGGATTACTTTGGTACCTTCCTACCAAACTTACGGCAAGGTTTACATCAGGTCTGGTACACAAGATGGCATACATAATAGATCCTATGGCGAGGCATAGGGATGATGCTCATCTCTTCTTTATCTTTTGCCGTGGTGGGGCATTGAGCCGAGCTCAATCTCACACCTTGCAAGACTGAGCAAGAACCCTTTCTTGGACTGATCCATCTTGAACTTCTTCAAAATCTTATCAAGGTATGTGCTTTGTGAAAGACCTATGAGGCGCCTCGATCTATCTCTATAGATCTTGATGCCTAATATATAAGCAGCTTCTCCAAGGTCCTTCATTGAAAAACTTTTATTCAAGTAGGCCTTAAAGCTGTCCAAGAGTTCTATATCATTTCCCATCAAAAGTATGTCATCTACATATAATATGAGAAATGCTACTGAGCTCCCACTCACTTTCTTGTAAACGCAGCTTCTCCATAAGTCTGCATAAACCCAAACGCTTTGATCATCTCATCAAAGAGAATGTTCCAACTCGAGATGCTTGCACCAGCCCATAAATGGATCATTGGAGCTTGCATACTTTGTTAGCATTCTTAGGATCGACAAAACCTTCCGCTGCATCATATACAGCTCTTCCTTAAGATAACCGTTAAAGAACGCTGTTTTGACGTCCATCGCCATATCTCATAATCATAGTATGCGGCAATTGCTAACATGATTCGGACGGACTTAAGCTTCGCCACGGAGAGAAGGTCTCATCGTAGTCAATCACTTGAACTTGCCGATAACCCTTAGCGACAAGTCGAGCTTTATAGATGGTGACATTACCATCCGCGTCCGTCTTCTTCTTAAAGATCCATTTGTTTTCTATCGTCACGATCATCGGCAAGTCTGTCAAAGTCCATACTTTGTTTTCATACATGGATCCTATCTCGGATTGCATGGCTTCAAGCCATTTGTTGGAATCTGGGCCCGCCATCGCTTCTTCATAGTTCAAGGTTCACCGTTGTCTAACAACATGATTTCCGTGACAGGGTTGCCGTACCACTGCAGTGCGGAACGTGTCCTAGTGGACCCACGAAGTTCAAGAGCAACTTGATCCAAGTACCTTGATCATCATCATTAATTTCCTCTCCGGTTGGTGTAGGCACCACAGAACATTTTCTGAGCTGCACTATTTTCCGGTTCAAGAGGTAGTACTTCATCGAAGTTCTACTTTCCTCCCACTCACTCCTTTCGAGAGAAACTCTTTTCAAGAAAGGATCCGTTCTTGGCAACAAAGATCTTGCCTTCGAATCTAAGGTAGAAGGTATACCCAATGGTTTCTTTAGGGTATCCTATGAAGACGATTTTCCGACTTGGGTTTGAGCTTTTCAGGTTGAAGTTTCTTGACATAAGCATCGCATCCCCAAACTTTTAGAAACGACAGCTTAGGTTTCTTCCCAAACCATAATTCATACGGTGTCGTCTCAACGGATTTAGACGGTGCCCTATTTAAAGTGAATGTAGCTGTCTCTAGAGCGTATCCCCAAAATGATAGCGGTAAATCGCTAAGAGACATCATAGATCGCACCATATCCAATAGAGTGTGATTACGACGTTCGGACACACCGTTACGCTGAGGTGTTCCAGGCGGTGTGAGTTGTGAAATGATTCCACATTTCCTTAAGTTTGTACCAAATTCGTGACTTAAATATTCTCCTCCACGATCTGATCGTAAGAACTTTATTTTTCGATCACGTTGATTCTCTACCTCATTCTGAAATTCCTTGAACTTTTCAAAGGTCTCAGACTTGTGTTTCATCACGTAGAAATACCCATATCTACTTAAGTCGTCTGTGAGAGTGAGAACATAACGATATCCTCCGCGAGCCTCAACGCTCATTGGACCGCACACATCGGTGTGTATGATTTCCAATAAGTTGGTTGCTCGCTCCATTGTTCCGGAGAACGGAGTCTTGGTCATTTTGCCCATAAGGCATGGTTCGCATGTGTCAAATGATTCATAATCGAGAGACTCTAAAAGTCCATCGAATGGAGCTTCTTCATGCACTTGACACCAATGTGACCAAAGGCGGCGATGCCACAAGTATGTGGGACTATCGTTATCAACTTTACATCTTTTGGTATTCACACTATGAATATGTGTAATATTACATTCGATATTCATTAAGAATAAACCATTGACCATCGGAGCATGACCATAAAACATATCTCTCATATAAATAGAACAACCATTATTCTCGGATTTAAATGAGTAGCCATCTCGCATTAAATGAGATCCTGATACAATGTTCATGCTCAAACTTGGCACCAAATAACAATTATTGAGGTTTAAAACTAATCCCGTAGGTAAATGTAGAGGTAGCGTGTCGACGGCGATCACATCGACCTTGGAACCATTCCCGACGCAGATCGTCACCTCGCCCTTCGCCGGTGTCCGCTTATTCCGCAGCTCCTGCTGTGAGTTACAAATATGAGCAACGGCACCGTATCAAATACCGGGAGTTACTACGAGTATCGGTAAGGTACACATCAATTACATGTATATCAAATATACCTTTAGTGTTGCGGACTTCTTGTCCGCTAAGTATTCGGGCAGTTCCGCTTCGGTGACCCTTCCTTTGCAATAAAAGCACTCTGTCTCGTGCTTGGGTCCATTCTTTGACTTCTTCCGGCAACTTGCTTGCGGGCGCTGCAACATCCTTGCCGTCCTTCTTGAAGTTCTTCTTACCCTTGCCCTTCTTGAACTTAGTGGTTTTATTGACCATCAACACTTGATGTTCTTTCTTGATTTCAACCTCTGCGACTTCAGATTGAGAATACTTCAGAATGGTCTTCACCATCCCCTGCATATTGTAGTTCATCACAAAGCTCTTGTAGCTTGGTGGGAGCGATCAAGGATTCTGTCAATGACCGCCTCGTCCGGGAGGTTTATGTCCACTGGGACGGCGGTTGTGCAACCTGACATTTTGATATGTGTTCACCGATGTAACTGTTTTCCTCCATCTTACAACTATAGAACTTGTCGGAGACTTCATATCTCTCGACCCGGCATGAGCTTGGAAAACTAGTTTCAGCTCCTCGAACATCTCATATGCTCCGTGTTGCTCAAAACGCTTTTGGAGCCCCGGTTCTAAGCTGTAAAGCATGCCACACCGAACGAGGGAGTAATCATCAAGACGAGACTGCCAAGCATTCATAATGTCTTGGTTCTCAGGGACGGTGCATCACCTAGCGGTCCTTCTAGGACATATTGTTTCTGGCAGCTATGAGGATGATCTCGTGTTCGGACCCAGTCCGTATAGTTGCTGCCATCATCTTTCAGCTTGGTTTTCTCTAGGAACGCGTTGAAGTTCATGTTGACATGAGCATTGACCATTTGATCTACAAGACATATTTGCAAAGGTTTTAGACTAAGTTCAGGATAATTAAGTTCATCTAATCAAATTATTTTAATGAACTCCCACTCAGATTAGACATCCCTCTAGTCATCTAAGTGTTACACGATCCGAGTCGACTAGGCCATGTCCGATCATCACGTGAGACGGACTAGTCATCGTCGGTGAACATCTTCATGTTGATCGTATCTTCCATACGACTCGTGTTCGACCTTTCGGTCTCCGTGTTCCGAGGCCATGTCTGTACATGCTAGGCTCGTCAAGTTAACCCTAAGTGTTTTGCATGTGTAAAACTGTCTACACCCGTTGTATGTGAACGTAAGGATCTATCACACCCGATCATCACGTGGTGCTTCGAAACGACGAACTTTAGTAACGGTGCACAGTTAGGGGAGAACACTTCTTGACATTGTTGTAAGGGATCATCTTATTTACTACCGTTGTTCTAAGTAAACAAGATGCATAAACATAATAAACATCACATGCAATTATATAGTAGTGACATGATATGGCCAATATCATATAGCTCCATTGATCTCCTTCTTCGGGGCTCCATGATCATCTTGTCACCGGCATGACACCATGATCTACAACATCATGATCTCCATCATCGTGTCTTCATCAAGTTGTCACGCCAACGACTACTTCTACTTCTATGGCTAACGCGTTTAGCAATAAACTAAAGTAATTACATGGCGTTCTTCAATGACTCGCAGGTCATACAAAAATAAAGACAACTCCTATGGCTCCTGCCGGTTGTCATACTCATCGACATGCAAGTCGTGATTCCTATTACAAGAACATGATCTCATACATCACAATATGTCATTCATCATTCATCACAAACTTCCGCCATATCACATCACATGACAATTGCTGCAAAAACAAGTTAGACGCCCTCTAATTGTTGTTGCATCTTTTACGTGGCTGCAATTGGGTTCTAGCAAGAACGTTTTCTTACCTACGAATAACCACAACGTGATTTTGTCAACTTCTATTTACCCTTCATAAGGACCCTTTTCATCGAATCCGCTCCAACTAAAGTGGGAGAGACAGACACCCGCCAGCCACCTTATGCAACTAGTGCATGTTAGTCGGTGGAACCGGTCTCACGTAAGCGTACGTGTAAGGTTGGTCCGGGCCGCTTCATCCCACAATACCGCTGAAGCAAGATAAGACTAGTAGCGGCAAGCAAGTTGACAAGATCTACGCCCACAACAAAATTGTGTTCTACTCGTGCAATAGAGAACTATGCATAGACCTAGCTCATGATGCCACTGTTGGGGAACATTGCAGAAAATTAAAATTTTTCCTACGGTTTCACCAAGATCCATCTATGAGTTCATCTAAGTAACGAGTCATGGGAGAGAGATTGCATCTACATACCACTTTGTAGATCGCGAGCGGAAGCGTTCAAAAGAACGGGGTTGAAGTAGTCGTTCTCGTCGTGATCCTATCACCGGAGATCCTAGCACCGAACGGACGGCACCTCCGCGTTCAACACACGCACGGAGCGGATGGCGTCTCCTCCTTCTTGATCCAGCAAGGGGAAGGAGAGGTTGAGGAAGATGGCTCCAGCAGCATCACGACGGCGTGGTGGTGATGGAGTGATGATTCTCCAAGCAGGCTTCGCCAAGCACACGGGAGGAGGAGAGGTGTTGGGAAGGGAGGGCTGCGCCTTCAAGTGTGTTGCAGCCTCCCCCGCCTCTATTTATAGGGGAAGGGAGAGAGGGGGGCCGGCCCCTCTAGATGGCATCTAGAGGGGGGGCGGCGGCCAAGGGGAGGGGGCTTGCCCCCCAAGCAAGAGGGGCGCCCCCCCTTAGGGTTTCCCCCAACCCTAGGCGCATGGGCCCTAGGGAGGAGTGGCGCCCCAGCCCACTTTGGGCTGGATCCCTTCCTCATACAGCCCATAAGGCCCTCTGGGAGAAGTGGCCCCTCCCGGTGGACCCCCGGAACCCCTCCGGAGGCCCCGGTACAATACCGATATGCCCCCGAACCTTTCCGGTGACCGTATGATGACTTCCCATATATAAATCTTTACCTCCGGACTATTACGGAACTCCCCGTGACGTCCGGGATCTCATCCGGGACTCCGAACAACATTCGTAATCACATACAAGTCTTCCTAATAACCCTAGCGCCACCGAACCTTAATGTGTAGACCCTACGGGTTCGGGAGACATGTAGACATGACCGAGACGGCTCTCCGGTCAATAACCAACAGCGGATCTGGATACCCATGTTGGCTCCTACATACTCCTCGATGATCTCATCGGATGAACCACGATGTCGAGGATTCAAGCAACCCGTATACTATTCCCTTTGTCAATCGGTATGTTACTTGCCCGAGATTCGATCGTCGGTATCCCAATACCTCGCTCGGTCTCGTTACGCAAGTCACTTTACTCGCATCGTAATGCATGATCCCGTGACTGCACACTTGGTCACTTTGAGCTCATTATGATGATGCACTACCGAAGTGGGCCCGTGATACCTCTCCGTACACGGAGTGACAAATCACGCCTCGATCCATGTCAACCCAATAGACACTTTCGAGATACGTAGTGTACCTTTATAGTCACCCGATTACGTTGTGACGTTTGGTACACCCAAAGCACTCCTACGGTATCCGGGAGTTACACGATCTCATGGTCTAAGGAAGAGATACTTGACATTGGAAAAGCTCTAGCAAAACGAACAACACGATATTGTGCTATGCTTAGGATCGGGTCTACATCATTCTCCTAATGACGTGATCCCGTTATCAACGACATCCAATGTCCATAGTCAGGAAACCATGACTATCTATTGATCAACGAGCTAGTCAACTAGAGGCTCACTAGGGACATATTGTGGTCTATGTATTCACACGTGTATTACGATTTCCGGATAATACAATTATAGCATGAATAAAAGACAATTATCATGAACAAGGAAATACAATAATCCTTTTATTATTGCCTCTAGGGCATATTTCCAACACTACAAACCCTAGAAACGCTGGACCAACACAAACGGGACAAAAATCGCCTCGATCTAGTGATACCACACACAGAGAACACGAACCAGCGTGACAAGAACACAGCGGGGCGAATTGGGGGCATTACCTTGAAGATGACGAACTTGATGGAACCCTAGACGCGCGGGCCTTGACAGAACCCTAGACGACCCCGACCTTGAAGGAACCCTAGCCGACGCCGACGCCGACGAGGAGACACTGACCACCTGCAAAAAACATCCATCGCGACGATGTCAGCCAGATCTGATCGGCGATGCCTCGGACGAATCGAGGGGAGAGAGGCCTGTCGGCTGCTTACCAGGGCAGCGGTCTCTTGCCGGAGTGGGATCCCCGGAGGAAAAAGCAGATGAAGAGGGAGGAAGGGGGGTGCGCCACGAGGGAGGAAGAGGAAGGGGGATGCGGCACGTGGAAGAGGAAGGGGGAGGCGTCTCTGGAGCGACGAAAGAAAGAAACAGTGAGCCGCACGGAGGAAGGAAACGAGACAGTGAACAGGTAGTAAAAAGGCCGGCCCAAATCAGGTGAACGGGTGTGCGGCGCGCCGACACTTTGACGCAAAATGCGTCAAATAGGAATTTCCGGAAAATCCATCCACCCGTACCAGCTACGCTAACCGCGAACGGGCCGGCCAGATCACGTCGCTTGCGCGTGAACATTGTGCGAAGTCTCGACAGCTTGACGCAATGCGCGTGACATAGGATTTTCCGGTGTACCGCACCACGATCGAAGCGAGGGACAAAGACGGGCCGGCCTTGTTTAGACGGGAGGTATGCCTTCCACCGATATTCGTTTTGGGAACCTTCTGGAAGGTTCCAGCTGGTTTTTTCTGTTTTGGAACTTTCTAGAAGGTACCTGAACACATGTTTTTAGTTACTTTTTGCTTTTCAATTTTTTTATTTTCCTTCCTGTTTAATTTTTCGTTTTTCATTCATCTTTTCTTTTTCTTTTTTTCATTTTTCTGTTTCCGTTTTTATTTTCTTATCTTATTCAAGTTTCTTTAATTTTTTTTCAAAAAGTGCTCAGCAATTTAGAAAAAAAATCGCATTTTAATTTTTTTTCCACAAATTCTAACATTTTTTCCATCAAATGTTCCCATTTTCAAAATCTTGTTCGCAAATTTTAGAACTATTCATCTTTTGAATATTTGTCCTCAAATTCTAAAATTGTGAAAAACTTCAAAAAAATGTTCCCACACTCTAAAAATGTTTTGGAAATTTCGTGTTTCGGAAATTTGTTAGGAAATTGAAAAAAAGTTCTGTGAATTTAGAAATGTTCGCATCTTTTTGTTCACAATTCTAAAAAATGTTTGGAAATTTCAAATAATGTTACAGCTTTCCAAATTTGTTCGTGCATTCCAAAATTGGTCACGTTTACAAATTTTGTTCCAATATACAAAAAAAGCTTGTGGAGTTTGAAAAATGTTTGAGCTTGCATTAATTATTCGTAATTTTAAGAATTGTTCTCGTCTTCAATTTTTATTCTATTTTTCCGAAAATTATTTGTGTTTTTTACACAACTGTTCATAATTTCAGAAAATGCTCTCCGCTTCAAACTTTGTGCTTAAATTTTTAAAAATTTTCGTGCTTTATAAAATTGCTCACAAATTCTAAAAATGTTCTTGTTTCCAAAAAATGATTTGGAAATTCATAATTTGCTCGCGATATCATCCATGGTTGCTTTTGTCAAACATAAATCATACATTCAAACATTTATTTAAAATTTGGAAAATTGTAAACGATTTTTTCAAACTGTGTTAAGTCGTATACTTTCTTTAGCACTTTTAGTGTTCCGCTATACATTGGTCAACCAAGTTTTAAAAATTTTCATTCTTTCAAAATTTCTTCGTAGATTCAAAAAAACTTTGAGGAATTTCATAAAATGTTTGATTTTCAAAAAATGTTCCTGTTTTTAAAATTTTCTCACAAACTAAAAATGTTTATGTTTTCAAATTTTGTTTGCAAATTCAAAAAATGTAAGGGATATTTCATAAAATGTTCGCATTTTCCGAAATTTGTTCTTCAATTAAAAAACGTTCTTGTGTTCATAAATATTTTCACAAATTAATTTTTTTCAGGCATTTCATAAAATGTTTGGGTTTCTCATTTTTTTTCACGAGTTATTCCTAGTTTGGAAAAATATACTCGTTTTCAATTTTGTTTCTTTTTTCATAAAAATGTTTGAGATTCCCAAAATAATGTTCGAGCCTCTACAAATTTTGTTCGATTTTCAAACAGCATTGACTTTTGTGAAAAAGAAAAAACCTGTTCGAAATTCCAAAAAGAAGATTAAATCTTTCGCTGCCTATAGTTTACATAAATTGAGCTGCCAGATTTAGACAGCAAAATTTTTGTATTACAGTGGGTCGGGACGTGGTTCACTAACGTTAGATTGTTTGTTTGATCCTACTCACGCACACTTTTTTGGGAGCATTTCTTGAAGTTTTGTCGCTGTTCTCTGTTTATTCAATAATCGCACTGCTATATTTGCATGAAGGTAATCGTGTCACACTGGCTAGCAGCTTTAGCTTTCTTGCTGCAGGTCTGGGGTTCGCTTCGTACTGATTCCTAATGGGAATCACCTACGGGCGACACACTAGCGGGTTGGCCACTTTAGCAGTAGTAGCTGCCACTCCTATAGATCGTTGTATGTTCGATTTGTCGGGTTTCTTCTTATTCTTCTTTAGTTTTTTGTATTTTTGTTTGTTTACGGTTTTTTGTGCCTTTTCATTTATATAATTTGGTTTTTTTATTTCCCCACAGGGTTTCCTCGAGTTTTCTTTCTTTCTTTATATTTACACTGTTTTTTTTCCTCATTGGCTTTCCTCAGGATTTCTTTATTACTTCATTTTTACTCCGGTTTTCTTTCTTTTTTCATTGTTTTTTCTTTCATTCTTCAATACTTTTTTGTCCTTTCTTTGTCTTCTTTCAGTTTTTCTTCATTTTCTTTGTTTTTTTCTTCTTATTCTTCTTTAGTTTTTTGTATTTTTGTTTGTTTACGGTTTTTTGTGCCTTTTCATTTATACTTTGGTTTTTTTATTTCCCCACAGGGTTTCCTCGAGTTTTCTTTCTTTCTTTATATTTACACTGTTTTTTTTCCTCATTGGCTTTCCTCGGGATTTCTTTCTTACTTCATTTTTACTCCGGTTTTCTTTCTTTTTTCATTGTTTTTTCTTTCATTCTTCAATGCTTTTTTGTCCTTTCTTTGTCTTCTTTCAGTTTTTCTTCATTTTCTTTGTTTTTATTTTTCTTTTGTCTCTTTGTCGGTTTTATTGGTTTTATTAGTTTTTTATTCTTTTCAACACATCTCTGCAATTTTCATAAATATTGTACATTTTTATATACATTAGGAACATTTGTTTACACATGTTTAATATTTTCAAATACATGATAAATATTTTTGATGTCTACGTTTTTCATACATGCTTTAGGTTCTTTGTATACATATAAACATTTTAAATGTTTCACATATTTCAAATCCATTTTATAAGACCATGCTTTGATGTTTTTTACCAATACGTGTTAAATAGATTTTCAATACAATTGAACATTTCTTTTATGATAAACACATTTTTGGAACCATCGAAACTATTTTTACATTGTCCAATTTTTTATATGTTCCAAACACATTTTTGGAAACTTGTCAATTTTTTAATGAGACATACATTTTCTGAACTCCACAAATATTTTTTGTACAATGTATAAACATTTTATAGACTTTTCTACTTTTTTATTCACATTCTGCATTTTTCGTACATATAAAACATTTTTTATATATGTTTACATTTTTAAAATGCAAAATTAACATTTTAACACACACACACACACACAGATATATATATATATATATATATATATATATATATATATATATATATATATATATATATATATATATATATATAGTGAAAAATAAAGCAAAAATGTAAATGGAAAATAAAAACAGAAAATTAATTAATTTTTGAGAAAACAAAAAAGTAAATTGATATCAGCAAGCGAGCGGGGCTACTGGGTTGGCCCAATACATGAGGCCTGCCACAGGCTTGAAGAATTTGGCGCAACGTCTGGGCTACGGGCGCTCGCTTCTGGGCTGCGGCCCAGGTAGGCGTGATGGAGTCCTGGATAGCCGAACTATCACCGTTGGCCGAACTCCTGGACTATGAAGATACAAGATTGAAGACTTCGTCCTGTGTCCGGATGTGACTTTCTTTGGCGTGGAAGGCAAGCTTGGCGATACGGATATGTAGATCTTCTACCATTGTAACCGACTCTGTGTAACCCTAACCCTATCTGGTGTCTATATAAACCGGAGGGTTTTAGTCCGTAGGACGAACAACAATCATACCATAGGCTAGCTTCTAGGGTTTAGCCTCTCTGATCTCGTGGTAGATCCACTCTTGTACTACTCATATCATCATTATTAATGAAGCGGGAGTAGGGTTTTACCTCCATCGAGAGGGCCGAACACAGGTAAAAACATCGTGTCTCTTGTCTCCTGTTACCATCCGCCTAGACGCACAGTTCAGACCCCTACCGAGATCCGCGGTTTTGACACCGACATTGGTGCTTTCATTGAGAGTTCCTCGTATGTCGCCATCCTTAGGCCCGATGGCTCCTCCGATCATCAACGAAGATGCGGTCCAGGTGAGACTTTTCTCCCGGACAGATCTTCAGATTCGGCGACTTTGCTGCGGGCCAATTCACTTGGTCATCTGGAGCAGATCGAAGCTACGCCCGCCATCAGGTCGATTTGGGAGTTTGAACTACGGCCGACATCCGCGGAGACTTGATCTTCGACGGATTCGAGCCACGCCCAAGCGCCCAGACTGCTCTCGATAGGCACGATCTAGCTCTGCCGTCGACAAGGTGCTCGAGGCCGCACCACCGGCGTCCTCTCCGACCCTTAGCTCGGAGCCGACTCCGCCGATCGAGGACGAGTGGTTGGACACCGCCGGGGCTACGATCTCTATGGCGATTGAGCCGAACTCCATCCCTCGTCCTTGCGAAGACCGTGACTCAAGGTGCGGACTCCTCTCCGGACTCGAATCCTCCGCGCCCCTAATCGAATCCAATTGGGCGCCGGTTATGGAGTTCATCGCCATGACATCTTTCAAAGACTCGCCCTTTGGCGACATCCTGAATTCACTAAAGTCTCTCTCTTTATCAGGAGAGCCCTGACCGGACTACGGTCAGGAAGGTTGGGATGCGGACGACGAAGAAATTCAACGCCCACCCACCACCCAGTTTGTAGCCACTGTCGAAAGCTTAAACAACGTGCTCGATTTTGACTCCGAAGACATCGACGGTATGGACGATGATGTAAGAGACAACCATGAAGCAGCACCTATAAGATACTGGACAGCCACCTCATCCCACGATGTATACATGGTGGATACACCTAAAGGAAGTGACGACGAGGAACAACGGGACACTACGAAGGATAAATCCCTTGAAAAGCAGTCAAACGGCAACGAACGCCGCACCAAGTCCCGCCGACAAAGACGGCAGCCACAGCACCCAACCATAGAGCAGGGCGAACAGTGGACGACGAACATGCTATCGAGCAACCGTCCGAACAGGACAACTTGATAAACAACCCGTCCCGGCGAAGATAACAGATCCGGACGATCTCACGCCGGACAAATTGTTGGAGCAGAAGAACCTCCACAAAGGCTCGCCGCCCATCGCGCGTAGCCTGAAAAAGCGAAGCAGAAGCTCAAAACAGCGGAAGATGCACTCAGAATCAGATGGAGCAAAGTACTCAACACCGCAGAGAAATACGACGACAGTCGCCAAACAAAGAGCTACCCAAAGCGCAAATTACTGCCCGAATTCGATGAGGAGGCCGTAGAGCCCCCGCAATCAAAGAACAAAGAGACCGCCCGGTCGAATAGACGACCACATCGCAAACATGGAGCGGCAAGCGGCACCGCACACAAGCCGGCACACGATCCGCATAAGGATTCACATCAAAAGGATGGCCCAGTTAGGTCCATCTATGGGCCGAGAAAGCAAGCTCTTCCAAGCAATGCAACACGCCAAATATCCGAACATCACGGCACACCCAAATATAGGGGTGCCACACACCCCCTGTGTTTCACCGATGAGATGCTGAATCACGAATTCCCAGCGGGATTCAAACCCGTAAACATAGAGGCATACGACGGAACAACAGACCCTGGAGTCTGGATTGAGGATTACATCCTCCACATACACATGGCTAGAGGAGATGATCTCCATGCCATAAAATATTTACCCCTCAAGCTCAAAGGGCCAGCCCGGCATTGGCTCAAAAGCCTCCCTGAAAATACCATTGGAAGTTGGGAAGAGCTCGAGGATGCTTTTCGGGCAAATTTTCAAGGGACTTATGTCCGCCCTCCAGATGCATACGATTAAAGTCACATAACTCAACAACCCGGAGAGTCAGCCCGCAAATTCTGGAACAGGTTCCTCACCAAAAAGAACCAAATAGTCGACTATCCGGACGCTGAAGCCTTAACAGCTTTCAAACACAACGTCTGAGACGAATGGCTCGCCAGACATCTCGGCCAGGAGAAGCCGAGGACAATGGCTGCATTAACAAGCCTCATGACCCGCTTTTGCGCCGGAGAGGATAGTTGGCTGGCAAGATGCAGTACAAGCGACCCAAGTACATCCGAAGTCAGGGATGGAAATGGAAAACCACGACACAGCAAGGACCAGCGCGGACGAGGGAAACAACCCAAGAGCACGACACCAACGCCGGATTCGAAGCTCCGCAGAATCATAAAAACTGCCCCTCAAGGATAACAGACGAGCTATCCAACTTAAACAAAATCTTGGACAAAATATGCCAAATCCACAAGCACTCCTGTGAAGCACGCAAACCATACCCACAGAGATTGTTGGGTCTTTAAGCAGTCCGGCAAACTCAATGCCGAACACAAGGGGTTCGACACACCAAGCGAGGACGATGACGAACCCCACAAGCAGAGCACAGGAGAACAAAAGAATTTCCCACATGAAGTCAAAACAGTGAACTCACTTCAAGTGACAAAAGGGAAAAACAGAGCGGCGCACATAGAAACACGCGCCGCACGGTCTATCCCAGCAGAGTCCCAACGTTGGTTGTCAAAACCAATCACCTTCGATCATCAGGATTATTCCGGAAGTATCCGGAACGCAGGATGGATTGCCTTGATATTAGATCCTATAATCGATGACTCTAATTTACACAAGTCCTAATGGACGGAGGTAGCGATCTAAACCTGCTATATCGAGGACACAATCCGCAAAATGGGGATAAACCCAACCAAAATTCGCCATAGCAACACCTCCTTCAAAGGGTAATGCCAGCCTATATGCCCATTGTACGGGCTCCTCATCGCTAGAAGTTGTGTTCGGTTCACCCGACAACTTCCGTCATGAAAAGTTAACCTTCCATATCACCCCATTCGAAAGTAGCTATCAAGCACTACTGGGACGTGAAGCTTTCGCCCGCTTTAACGCAATACTGCATTATGCATCTCTTACACTTAAAATGCCCGGTCCACGCGGCATCATCTCATTAAAAGGAGTATCAAGTGTTACTCGAGCACGGAAGAACATGAGACTGCCTGGACAGCCCCGCACTAATCCAGCTCCGCTAATCAAAGCACCTGAATAGGTCATTCGGACCCCGGACATGGCTAGACGAGTCCGGCGTAAACATATAAACGCCTACTAGCGGCATACCCCCGTACAAGGGGCTGCACGAATGTACAACGAGAGACAATAAAGCTCAATTTTATTCACTTTTCGAACCGTACTCTGTTTATTTAATATAAAGTACATTTTTCACACGATCTTTTCTTTTCAACTAAGTTCTTCTCTTTACAGATGAACACCGTGCTACACCTGCCCGAGACACAAAGACAACGGAGACACAAGCGCAGACGTGCAGAGGGACCCGTTGTAAGGATTCTTTTCAGATTAAGACCCCGCGTAAACCTTTTTTACTGTCTCTTGTTGATACACATCCCCTGGTTTCTTGCTATAACCGAGGAGGAGGCTGGCGTTTTGGCATTGGCCGCACCAGAATTTTTGCGTGCACGGACACGGGGCTTGGGCATTATTCTGCCCGTTTTCATAAAGACCGAATACCTTAGGGAGTGTTCGGCGCCTCGAGTTAGGCCTTATATGCATCAGCTCCAATCATGTCTTTGGTCAAATGTTGGGTTTGCTCGGCTCTGTGTTTTGCTGCCTTACGCCCGTTCTATCGGCTAACGCGGCACCGGAGAACTACTACGATTGTGCCCGATTCGCCAGTGAGCACCTCAAGAGAGAAAGCCAAAACTGATGTCATGATATAGTGTGAGACTGGTCAACCACTCGATGACCCACGAAATGTTTAGAATTTCAAGATTAAAGAAGGACCGCTTCGGTCAGCACATACGCGCCCAATTGGAGAGCGCGGTGCCCCTAGGGGCTATATAGTAGCCCCACCATCGAACTCCTATGGCTAAGTGAAAGTGATAAAGCATTATAGTCCGGTTGCCTAGTTTGCTACGCTATCACCTCCTTTACAGGACCAAGACGTTGGATTAAGTGTGAAAATGTGCCTTTTGCAAACACCTCGCACTATGTGCGTGAAAAGTCAAGACCGCCATCTTTCAGGTTATATACACATATACATCAACGGTCAGACAGGAGGTGTTTTAATACTTGAACGCACAAGTATAAAAAGCTCTTATATTATATTGAAACATTGTTTTCACAAATCATACATGTCATTAAAACATAATATCCTTCAAGCACCGCGTCTCTATTAAACGAGCGCCCTGCAGGGCTTCCTCAAAATAGTGCTCGACAGGTACTCGGCTTCTGTCCGAAT
Organism: Aegilops longissima; assembly: GCA_021605205.1. Lineage (NCBI taxonomy): Eukaryota > Viridiplantae > Streptophyta > Magnoliopsida > Poales > Poaceae > Aegilops > Aegilops longissima. The sequence goes on along the minus strand of CM038680.1, from coordinate 573,563,816 downwards.
CTTGGGATGCAACGTCGGTGGCCTTCATCTCCGCCCAGTATGTCTTGACACGGGCAAGAGCCATCCGCGCACCCTCTATGCATGCTGACCGCTTCATTGCATCGATATGCGACACCGCACCAAGGAACTGTTGCACCAAGCCAAAATAACTCTTCGGCTCGGGCCTTTTCGGCCACAAATGAGTCACGACAGCCTTCATGGCAAGTCTGGACAACCTATTCAGCTCAGCCCATTCGCCAAACGATCGGTTAATGAAAGTGGACGCCCGGACTATGGAACTGCGACCAAAAAGCTCTTCCATTCCGTGATCCTTTTGACCTGGAAGTGTTCGGCCGCGTCTGCGGCACTCGCCGCTAAGTCCAGATAAGCATCCTCCGCACCCCACAGCCGGTCCAATTGAGAGTACTTAGGATCCGTGAATTTCCTCCGCATCAGGAAGGGCTTTCCAGCCGCAATATCTCCGCCCGACGAGCTCCTCCTTCATAGCTCTCATCGCAGAGCGAGTATCCTTAACCTCGGTGGCGGCCTTTTTAGGTCCTCTTGTTTCGCTCGATCTTCTTTTTCAAGAAGCTCGAACGGTCAATAGCATTCTTCAATTTCACGGCCATTTCAGCCATTTCTTTCTTGCTTGGCAAATGAGCAGCCTGTTCGACTTTTAGCTCACGGCCGCCTTTAAGGCAGCCGCATCACTTTTTCTCGCTTGCTCCTTGGCTCGGCGAGCTCCGCTGAAGGTTCTCCATAGCAGCGGCACCATCTGCATTAAGCATACATGTTGTAAGGCATGGGCGTCAAGCTCCCTTACCAGTGTCCACGGAGAAGTTGCATACCTTGTGACTCGTCAAGCCGCTTACTAACAAGCGTGATGTCCGCATCCGCCACGTGAAGTTACCGCTTCAGTTTGGCAAATTCATCAGCCCGGCTAGCCATCGGACGCTTCGCCACCTACATAGGATTATGATCCTCGGCACGACGTCATTTTTTGACACCGCACCAAGTCTCAGGGGCTACTATCTATACAGGGCGCATTTTATATGCAAAACTGTCAGAAGGTACATCATTTTGCGTACCTCAAAACCCGTCAGTAAACTTACGACGGCTTCATGCAATCCGCTCTCAGCGGATGAAATCCTTTCAATCACCGTATCCATTAACGTACGGTGATCTTCCGAGATAGACGCTCGCCCGAGCAGATCCTTCACTCCTCCGACCGTACACCGCTGGTGCCGGACTCGTCCGTGGCCTTTTTCAAAGGCCGAACACGGAGGGCTTTGAGGGACATACGGCTGCCTTCGGCCCGCCCCGATTCGGAGCGCCCGCGACGACACCTCAAGATCGCCCACCTCGCATAACGGTGCGAAGCGGAGGCGTTTCGCTCTCCATCATCTCCGGACCAAGATCCCCTGAAGACGAGCTCTGCTGTGAAGGGCTGAGATCCGAACTACAAGGTAAACTTTCGGTTACCTTGAGAAATAAAACGGGGATGTCTCTCTTTTAAAAAAATGCCCCCCTTTACTTACGGCTCGCTGGAGGGCTGATCTCCTTGGGGAAATAGTGCGGCCGGGGCATCTCCCGCCGCAGGACCCTCTGGTGAAGATTTCTTCCCCCGCTTCGAGGCTTTGGTCTCCGGGTCTTCAGAAGCGGTCCTCTTCTCCCCTTGGAGGGAGGGATTATCGATCCCCCCTTTCTTGATAGCCTCCTTCACGGAGGTAGTAGTTCCCTTGTTCCCCCCTTCGCCTTCTTCAAAGGGCACAACATCTAGCATCTTGGTTAATACAGGATCCGGCGTGGTCTCAGGGAGGGGGCCGGACACCTGATCAGTTTTGCTTTTGCTATCCACTCCTATTTAAAGGATAGCTCTTTTAAGGGCAAGTTTATGATAAATATGCGGATAGCATGTCCGGGTATAGTGTTGGGGAACGTTGCAGAAAATTAAAATTTTTCCTACGGTTTCGCCAAGATCCATCTATGAGTTCATCTAAGAAATGAGTCATGGGAGAGAGATTGCATCTACATACCACTTGTAGATCGCGTGCGGAAGCGTTCAAGGGAACGGTGATGATGGAGTCGTACTCGCCGTGATTCAAATCACCGATGACCAAGTGCCGAACGGACAGCACCTCCGCGTTCAACACACGTACGGAACGGACGACGTCTCCTCCTTCTTGATCCAGCAAGGGGGAAGGAGAGGTTGAGGAAGAAGGCTCCAAAGCAGCAAGACGACGGCGTGATGATGGTGGAGAGGCAAGATCTCGGCAGTGGCTTCGCCAAGCACTCAACGGAGGAGGAGAGGTGTTGGGAGGGAGGGCTGCGCCTTGGATCAGGTTTCAGGCCTCCCTCGCCCCTCTATTTATAGGGAAGGGGAAGGGCGGCCCCCCTAGATGAGATCTAGAGGGGGGGGGAGGGGCTTGCCCCCAAGCAAAGGGGGCGCCCCACTAGGGTTCCCCCAACCCTAGGCGCATGGGCCCAAGGGGGTGGCGCCCAGCCCTCCAGGCTGCTTCCCTGCCCTTGCGGCCCATGAGGCCTTCCGAGAGGGGTTGGCCTCCGGTGGACCCTCGAACCTCTCCGGTGGCCCCTGTACAATACCGATATGCCCCGAAACTTTCGGTGTCCGTATGACAACTTCCCATATATAAATCTTCACCTCCGGACCATTCCGAACTCCTCATGACGTCCGAGATCTCATCCGGACTCGAACAACATTCGGTAATCACATACAAGTCTTCCTAATAACCCTAGCGCCACCGAACCTTAGTGTGTAGACCCTACGGGTTCGAGAGACATGCGAACATGACCGAGGCGACTCTCCGGTCAATAACCAACAGCGGGATCTGGATACCCATGTTGGCTCCTACATACTCCTCGATGATCTCATCGGATGAACCATGATGTCGAGGATTCAAGCAACCCGTATACTATTCCCTTTGTCGACGGTATGTTACTTGCCCGAGATTCGATCGTCGGTATCCCAATACCTCGCTCAATATCGTTACGGCAAGTCACTTTACTCGCATCGTAATGCATGATCCCGTGACCGGACACTTGGTCACTTTGAGCTCATTATGATGATGCACTACCGAGTGGGCCCAAGTGATACCTCTCCGTAATACGGAGTGACAAATCCCAGTCTCGATCCGTGTCAACCCAACAGACACTTTCGGAGATACCTGTAGTGCACCTTTATAGTCATCCAGTTACGTTGTGACGTTTGGTATACCCAAAGCACTCCTACGGTATCCGGGAGTTACACGATCTCATGGTCTAAGGAAGAGATACTTGACATTGGAAAAGCTCTAGCAAAACGAACTACACGATCTTGTGCTATGCTTAGGATTGGGTCTTGTCCATCACATCATTCTCCTAATGATGTGATCCCGTTGTTAACGACATATAATGTCCATAGTCAGGAAACCATGACTATCTGTTGACCAACGAGCTAGTCAACTAGAGGCTTACTAGGGACGTATTGTGTTCTACGTATTCACACGTGTATTACGATTTCCGGATAATACAATTATAGCATGAATAAAAGACAATTATCATGAACAAGGAAATATAATAATAATCCTTTTGTTATTGCCTCTAGGGCATATTTCCAACAGTCTCCCATTGCACTAGAGTCAATAATCTAGTTACATTGTGATGAATCGAACACCCATAGAGTTCTGGTGTTGATCATGTTTTGCTCGCGAAAGAGGTTTAGTCAACGAATCTGCGACATTCAGATCCGTATGTACTTTGCAAATATCTATGTCTCCATCTTGAACATTTTCACGGATGGAGTTGAAACAACGCTTGATGTGCCTGGTCTTCTTGTGAAACCTGGGCTCCTTGGCAAGGGCAATAGCTCCAGTGTTGTCACAGAAGAGTTTGATCGGCCCCGACGCATTGGGTATGACTCCTAGGTCGGTGATGAACTCCTTCACCCAAATTGCTTCATGCGCTGCCTCCGAGGCTGCCATGTACTCCGCTTCACATGTAGATCCCTCCACGATGCTCGCTTGCAGCTGCACCAGCCATCGCTCAACCATTCAACATATACACGTATTCGGTTTGTGACTTAGAGTCATCCAGATCTGTGTCGAAGCTAGCGTCGACGTAACCCTTCTGACGAGCTCTTCGTCACCTCCATAAACGAAACATGTCCTTCGTCCTTTTCGGTACTTCAGGATATTCTTGACCGCTGTCCAGTGTTCCTTGCCAGGATTACTTTGGTACCTACCTACCAAACTTACAGCAAGGTTTACATCCGGTATGGTACACAACATGGCATACATAATAGATCCTATGGCTGAGGCATAGGGGATGACACTCATCTCTTCTTTATCTTTTGCTGCGGTCGGGCATTGAGCCGAGCTCAATCTCACACCTTGCAGTACAGGCAAGAACCCTTTCTTGGACTGATCCATTTTGAACTTCTTCAAAATCTTATCAAGGTATGTGCTTTGTGAAAGACCTATGAGGCGTCTCGATCTATCTCTATAGATCTTGATGCCTAATATGTAAGCAGCTTCTCCAAGGTCCTTCATTCAAAAACACTTATTCAAGTAGGCCTTAATGTTGTCCAAGAATTCTATATCATTTCCCATCAAAAGTATGTCATCTACATATAATATGAGAAATGCTACAGAGCTCCCACTCCCTTTCTTGTAAACGCAGGCTTCTCCATAAGTCTGCATAAACCCAAACGCTTTGATCATCTCATCAAAGCGAATGTTCCAACTCCGAGATGCTTGCACCAGCCCATAAATGGATCGCTGGAGCTTGCATACTTTGTTAGCATTCTTAGGATCGACAAAACCTTCCGGCTGCATCATATACAGCTCTTCCTTAAGATAACCGTTAAGGAATGCCGTTTTGACGTCCATCTGCCATATCTCATAATCATAGTATGCGGCAATTGCTAACATGATTCAGACGGATTTAAGCTTCGCTACGGGAGAGAAAGTCTCATCGTAGTCAATCCCTTGAACTTGCCGATAACCCTTAGCGACAAGTCGAGATTTATAGATGGTGACATTACCATCTACGTCCGTCTTCTTCTTAAAGATCTATTTGTTTTCTATCGCTCGCCGATGATCGGGCAAGTCAGTCAAAGTCCACACTTTGTTTTCATACATGGATTCTATCTCGGATGGCATGGCTTCAAGCCATTTGTTGGAATCTGGGCCCGCCATCGCTTCTTCATAGTTCGAAGGTTCACCGTTGTCTAACAACATGATTTCCAGGACAGGGTTGCCATACCACTCTGGTGTGGAACGTGTCCTCGTGGACCTCTGAAGTTCAGTAGCAACTTGATCCGAAGTACCTTGATCATCATCATTAATTTCCTCTCCAGTCGGTGTAGGCACCACAGGAACATTTTCCTGAGCTGCACTACTTTCCGGTTCAAGAGGTAGTACTTCATCGAGTTCTACTTTCCTCCCACTTACTCCTTTCGAGAGAAACTCTTTTCAAGAAAGGATCCGTTCTTGGCAACAAAGATCTTGCCTTCGGATCTAAGGTAGAAGGTATACCCAATGGTTTCCTTGGGGTATCCTATGAAGACGCATTTTTCCGACTTGGGTTCGAGCTTTTCAGGTTGAAGTTTCTTGACATAAGCATCGCATCCCCAAACTTTTAGAAACGACAGCTTAGGTTTCTTCCCAAACCATAATTCATACGGTGTCGTCTCAACGGATTTAGACGGTGCCCTATTTAAAGTGAATGTAGCTGTCTCTAGAGCGTACCCCCAAAATGATAGCGGCAAATCGGTAAGAGACATCATAGATCACACCATATCCAATAGAGTGCGATTACGACGTTCGGACACACCGTTACGCTGAGGTGTTCCAAGCGGCGTGAGTTGTGAAATGATTCCACATTTCCTTAGGTGTGTACCAAATTCATGACTTAAATATTCTCCTCCACGATCTGATCGTAAGAACTTTATTTTTCGGTCACGTTGATTCTCTACCTCATTCTGAAATTCCTTGAACTTTTCAAAGGTCTCATACTTGTGTTTCATCAAGTAGACATACCCATATCTACTCAAGTCATCAGTGAGAGTGAGAACATAACGATATCCTCCGCGAGCCTCAACGCTCATTGGACCGCACACATCGGTATGTATGATTTCCAATAAGTTGGTTGCTCGCTCCATTGTTCCGGAGAACGGAGTCTTGGTCATTTTGCCCATGAGGCATGGTTCGCATGTGTCAAATGATTCATAATTGAGAGACTCTAAAGTCCATCGAATGGAGCTTCTTCATGCGCTTGACACCAATGTGACCAAGGCGGCAGTGCCACAAGTATGTGGGACTATCGTTATCAACTTTACATCTTTTGGTATTCACACTATGAATATGTGTAATATTACGCTCGAGATTCATTAAGAATAAACCATTGACCATCGGAGCATGACCATAAAACATATCTCTCATATAAATAGAACAACCATTATTCTCGGATTTAAATGAGTAGCCATCTCGCATTAAACGAGATCCTGATACAATGTTCATGCTCAAACTTGGCACTAAATAACAATTATTGAGGTTTAAAACTAATCCCGTAGGTAAATGTAGAGGTAGCGTGCCGACGGCGATCACATCGACCTTGGAACCATTCCCGACGCGCATCGTCACCTCGTCCTTCGCCAGTCTCCGTTTATTCCGCAGCTCCTGCTGTGAGTTATAAATATGAGCAACGACACCGCTATCAAATACCCAGGAGTTACTACGAGTACTGGTAAGGTACACATCAATTACATGTATATCAAATATACCTTTAGTGTTGCCGGCCTTCTTGTCCGCTAAGTATTTGGGGCAGTTCCGCCCAAATGGCCCTTCCCTTTGCAATAAAAGCACTCTCTCGTGCTTGGGTCCATTCTTTGACTTCTTCCCGCAACGGCTTACCGGGGCGGCAACATATTTGCCGTCCTTCTTGAAGTTCTTCTTACCCTTGCCCTTCTTGAACTTAGTGGTTTTATTAACCATCAACACTTGATGTTCTTTCTTGATTTCAACCTCTGCTGACTTCACATTGAGAATACTTCAGAATAGTTTTCACCATCCCCTGCATATTGTAGTTCATCACAAAGCTCTTGTAGCTCGGTGGGAGCGATCAAGGATTCTATCAATGACCGCCTCGTCCAGGAGGTTAATGTCCAGCTGGGACAGGCGGTTGTGCAACCCGGACATTTTGAGTATGTGCTCACCGATGTAACTGTTTTCCTCCATCTTACAACTATAGGACTTGTCGGAGACTTCATATCTCTCGACCGGGCATGAGCTTGGAAAACCATTTTCAGCTCCTCGAACATCTCATATGCTCCGTGTTGCTCAAAATGCTTTTGGAGCCCGGTTCTAAGCTGTAAAGCATGCCGCTTGAACGAGGGAGTAATCATCAAGACAAGACTGCCAAGCATTCATAATGTCTTGGTTCTCAGGATGGGTGCTTCACCTAGTGGTGCTTCTAGGACATATTGTTTCTTGGCTGCTATGAGGATGATCTCGGGTTCGGACCCAGTCCGAATAGTTGCTGCCATCGTCTTTCAGCTTGGTTTTCTCTAGGAACGCGTTGAAGTTCATGGTGACATGAGCGTTGGCCATTTGATCTACAAGTCATTTTGCAAAGATTTTAGACTAATGTTCATGATAATTAAGTTCATCTAATCAAATTATTTAATGAACTCCCACTCAGATTTGATATCCCTCTAGTCATCTAAGTGTTACATGATCCGAGTCGACTAGGCCGTGTCCGATCATCACGTGAGACGGACTAGTCATCGTCGGTGAACATCTCCATGTTGATCGTATCTTCCATACGACTCATGTTCTACCTTTTGGTCTCTTGTGTTCCGAGGACATGTCTGTACATGCTAGGCTCGTCAAGTTAACCCTAAGTGTTCTGCATGTGTAAAACTGTCTTACACCCGTTGTATGTGAACGTAAGGATCTATCACACCCGATCATCACGTGGTGCTTCGAAACGATGAACTTTAGCAACGATGCACAGTTAGGGGGAACACTTTCTTGAAATTATTATAAGGGATCATCTTATTTACTACCACCATTCTAAGTAAACAAGATGCATAAAACATAATAAACATCACATGCAATTATATAAAGTAGTGACATGATATGGCCAATATCACATAGCTCCTTTGATCTTCATCTTCGGGGCTCCATGATCATCTTGTCACCGGCATGACACCATGATTTCCATCATCATGATCTCCATCATCGTGTCTCCATGAAGTTGCTCGCCAACTATTACTTCTACTACTATGGTTAACACGTTTAGCAATAAAGTAAAGTAATTTACATGGCGTTGAATCAATGACACGCAGGTCATACAATAATTAAGACAACTCCTATGGCTCCTGCCGGTTGTCATACTCATCGACATGCAAGTCGTGATTCCTATTACAAGAACATGATCTCATACATCACAATATATCATTCATCATTCATCACAAACTTCTGGCCATATCACATCACATGACAATTGCTGCAAAAACAAGTTAGACGTCCTCTAATTGTTGTTGCATCTTTTACGTGGCTGCAATTGGGTTCTAGCAAGAACGTTTTCTTACCTACGAATAACCACAACGTGATTTGTCAACTTCTATTTGCCCTTCATAAGGACCCTTTTCGTCGAATCCGCTCCAACTAAAGTGGGAGAGACAGACACCCGCTAGCCACCTTATGCAACTAGTGCATGTCAGTCGGTGGAACCTATCTCACGTAAGCGTACGTGTAAGGTCGGTCCGGGCCGCTTCATCCCACAATACCGCTAAAGCAAAATAAGACTAGTAACGGCAAGAAATTTGACAACATCTACGCCCACAACTGATTTGTGTTCTACTCGTGCAATTGAGAACTACGCATAGACCTAGCTCATGATGCCACTGTTGGGGAACGTTGCAGAAAATTAAATTTTTTCCTACGGTTTCACCAAGATCCATCTATGAGTTCATCTAAGCAACGAGTCATGGGAGAGAGATTGCATCTACATACCACTTGTAGATCGCGTGCGGAAGCGTTCAAGGGAACGGTGATGATTGAGTCGTACTCGCCGTGATTCAAATCACCGATGACCAAGTGCCGAACGGACAGCACCTCCGTGTTCAACACACGTATGGAACGGACGACGTCTCCTCCTTCTTGATCCAGCAATGGGGAAGGAGAGGTTGAGGAAGAAGGCTCCAGCAGCAGCACGACGGCGTGATGATGGTGGAGAGGCAGTACTCCGACAGGGCTTCGCCAAGCACTCAACGGAGGAGGAGAGGTGTTGGGAGGGAGGGCTGCGCCTTGGATCAGGTTTGAGCCTCCTCCCCCTCTATTTATAGGGAAGGGGAAGGGGCGGACCCCTCTAGATGAGATCTAGAGGGGGCGGCGGCTGGAGGGGGGCTTGCCCCCAAGCAAGGGGCGCCCCACTAGGGTTCCCACAACCCTATGCGCATGGGCCCAAGGGGGGCCCAGCCCTCCGGGGCTGGTTCCCTACCCTTGCGGCCCATGAGGCCTCCAAGAGGGTGGCCCTCTCGGTGGACCCGGAACCTCTCCGGTGGCCCCAGTACAATACCGATATGCCCCGAAACTTTCCGGTGTCCGTATGACAACTTCCCATATATAAATCTTCACCTCCGGACCATTCCGAACTCCTCGTGATGTCCGGATCTCATCCGGACTCGAACAACATTCAGTAATCACACACAAGTCTTCCTAATAACCCTAGCGTCACCGAACCTTAGTGTGTAGACCCTACGGGTTCGGAGACATGCGACATGACCGAGACGACTCTCCGGTCAATAACCAACAGCGGATCTGGATACCCATGTTGGCTCCACATACTCCTCGATGATCTCATCGGATGAACCACGATGTCGAGGATTCAAGCAACCCGTATACTATTCCCTTTGTCGACGGTATGTTACTTGCCCGAGATTCGATCGTCGGTATCCCAATACCTCGTTCAATCTCGTTACCGGCAAGTCACTTTACTCGCATCGTAATGCATGATCCCGTGACTGGACACTTGGTCACTTTGAGCTCATTATGATGATGCACCACCGAGTGGGCCCAGTGATACCTCTCCGTGTCTGGCGTGACAAATCCAGTCTCGATCCGTGTCAACCCAATGACACTTTCGGAGATACCTGTAGTGCACCTTTATAGTCACCCGATTACGTTGTGACGTTTGGTATACCCAAAGCACTCCTACGGTATCCGGGAGTTACACGATCTCATGGTCTAAGGAAGAGATACTTGACATTGGAAAAGCTCTAGCAAAACGAACTACACGATCTTGTGCTATGCTTAGGTTTGGGTCTTGTCCATCACATGATTCTCCTAATGATGTGATCCCGTTGTCAATGACATCTAATGTCCATAGTCAGGAAGCCATGACTATCTGTTGACCAACGAGCTAGTCAACTAGAGGCTTACTAGGGACGTATTGTGTTCTATGTATTCACACGTGTATTACAATTTCCGGATAATACAATTATAGCATGAATAAAAGACAATTATCATGAACAAGGAAATATAATAATAATCCTTTTATTATTGCCTCTAGGGCATATTTCCAACATATAGGACTACTTACTTGATTATCCGGGCGATTGCAGCTCAGACCTGCGTCCTCGGTTAAGTCCGGACACATTGCTTGTGATCCGAAGAACAGTTGGTACACCTCCACGGGCGTTACGCCCATAAAAGGTTGGAGAACTCGTGGTCCCTCCTGATTAAACTCCCATTGGCGGAGGGGGCGGCGTTTGCAGGGCAAGGTGCGACGAATCAGCATGACCTGCGCTACTACGACAGATTGATCTCTCTCTCTCGGAGGTGTCGAATACGGCCCTGCAACAGAGGTACGTCCTTGGACGGTCCCCAGTCGAGCCCTTTATTGACCCATGATGCCCGCCGTAGTGGAGGACCCGAGCAGAAGGCAGGTGGCGCCGCCCATTTGGTGCCCCTGGGAGCGGTGATATAAAACCACTCCTGTTGCCATAAATTGAGCTCCTCTTGAAAAGAGCCCTCGGGCCATGGAGCGTCTGCATTCTTGCTTATAACAGCCCCTCCGCACTCTTCCTGATGCCCCTTGATCATCTTCTGCTCCACTTTGAAGGTCTTGAGCCACAATCCGAAGTGAGGAGTAATGCGGAGGAAGGCTTCACATACGACAATGAACGACGAGATGTGGAGGATGGACTCCGGATCCAAGTCATGGAATTCCAGCCCATAATAAAACATGAGCCCCCTCACAAAGGGGTCCGTCGGGAAGCCTAAACCACGAAGGAAGTGAGACACGAATACCACGCTCTCACCAGGCTCGGGAGTGGGAATAACCTGCCCTTGGGCAGGTAGCCTATGCGAAATTTCGCCGGTTAGATACCTGGCGTCTCTCAGCTTTAGCACATCTTCTTCCGTGACGGAGGAAGACATCCACCGGCCGTGCAGGTCGGAGCCGGACATCGTTGAAGGCCCGAAGCGCCTAAATCTTGAGCCTTGGGTGTTGGAACTCGAGGCGAGGGGCGGATTCGATTGAGATTGAAAGAAAGGAGCGGGCCTTGGTCTCGATATAAAGAGGTTGAATACCAAGAGCCCTCCCCGTGACCGTTCGGGACTCGGCTTCGATGGAGGAGGCGTGCCAATGGGCACGACTGGGTTACCCACGCCCGTATTGATGAGGATCCCAGAATAAGGGGGGCACGATCTCCGCTCTGATAAGACGTGCCGAAGAAACCGCCTCGCTAAACGCGCTGAGGTGGGACACTAAAAACGATTCATATAAAGGCCTTGCCATGGTGTGATGTCACGTCGTGGAATACGTCAGCAGATCTGTGCAAAGGTTATTCTCTCTACGGTGGTATGTGGAACTTGTTTTGCAGAGCCGGACACTATCCTTGTGTTCAAAATCTTCTATGAAGTATCGGAGGAGGAACCCGCCTTGCAATGCCGAAGACAATATGCGCGCGGATTCGTCGTCAATGAAGCCTGGTTTAGGGGCTCTTGAGGAGTCTGGATTAGGGGTGTCCGGATAGCGAACTATCACCGTTGGCGGACTCTGGACTATGAAGATACAAGATTGAAGACTTCGCCCCGTGTCCGGATGGGACTTTCCTTGGCGTGGAATGCAAGCTTGGCGATACGGATATGTAGATCTCCTACCATTGTAACCGACTCGTGTAACCCTAACCCTATCTCGGTGTCTATATAAACCGGAGGGTTTTAGTCCGTGGGACGAACAACAATCATACCATAGGCTAGCTTCTAGGGTTTAGCCTCTCGATCTCGTGGTAGATCCACTCTTGTACTACCCATATCATCAATATTAATCAAGCAGGAGTAGGGTTTTACCTCCATCTAGAGGGCCCGAACCTGGGTAAAAACATCGTGTCCCTTGTCTCCTGTTACCATCCGCCTAGACGCACAGTTCGGGACCCCCTACCCGAGATCCGCCGGTTTTGACACTGACAAGGCGTTTGTTAGCTTCCCAGCTGTTTACTGACTGAAAAGGAAACGTTGACATCCAATTAAACGAGACCACTACCCTCTCGCTTAGGGTTTGCAGCGGCGCCGATGGCGCTTGTTTTGATTGCCGAGGAGATCGCTGTGTTTTACGCCAATACCAAATCGCTGCCCTTCGTAGGCGACGAGGGGGAGTCTGAAGGTCGGGGATGCGCTCTCTTGACTCTCTTGCCATGGAAGAGATGGGGTCTTTTTCAAGTACATGGAAGAAAGAATAGGTTGATCTGGAGGAGATGCTCAAGGGCATGGAATTGTTGGATGAGGAGTTGGATGATGTGGTGATTGGTAAGGCAGACGCCAAGATGTTTGAGGCGGAGGCTAGATGGATCGCCATTGCTAGGGTTAACACCGATACACTAGTAGAAAACGAGCCTTTAGTCCCGGTTCCAGAGGGCCTTTAGTCCCAGTTCTGGAACCGAGACTAAAGGGTTGAGACTAAAACCCAAAACCTTTAGTCCCAGTTTGCTTACGAACCGTGACTAAAGGGGCTCCACATGGCCGCTGTCTGGAGCTCCACCTTTAGTCCCGGTTGGTAACACCAACGGGACTAAAGGAAATTTTTTAATTTTTTTTCTGATTTTTTTAAAAATGATTCTTTTTTGATTCTTTTTTTTTTCAAATTTCTGAATTATTTGACAATTTAATCTCTAATCACCCCTCATCACTGCTCAATTATGAATCACTCATTCCAAATCACCTAACTTCCTGGCCGGTCACCCATCCTCTCACTACTCCAGCCTGAGCACGCCTAACTTTCGAGTCCTATTCCCCCTAGTTTCCAAGTCTGCAACTGTTGTTTTCCTGCCAATACTAGGCTGTCAATCCTATTAACCCTTAGGAGTTGAACTTGAGCATGAAGCACCGTTTGAGTTTGAAACTATTATTCTTAAAAATAATTATTATTTATTAATACTAATATTTCTTGAATAAGTAGTTTGACCATAATTTGACCAAAAATTCAAAAAAACTTAAAATTGAGGATAAATTTTTTCCTTTAAGAATTTGAGGATTCTTAAAATTTGCAAAGCGGCCTACGGCGGTCCAAATCGGATGCGGATTTTTGTGCTGATTTTTTTGATATATTATGCGGTTTTTTGGCATCGTATGCAAAAGATATGACCGTTTTACCTTTTCATAACACTTTCTTGCAAAACATGTCCAAATTTAAATTTTTTAATTTTCCTAACTAGTAGATTTAGTAACATTACTACATCTCGAAGGATTTTTATTTTTGAATTTTTTATCATTTTCTTTTGTTTTTTACAAAACTGAAATGACCATACACGGGGTGAGGGGGGGGGGGGGTAGAGTTTGAACCTCTTTAGTCTGGGATGGTGTCCATCTAATCCTACCGTCGACTACATCTGGTAGCACCGTCCCAGCCAGAGTCACAACTAAGGTTAACCAAGCCAGAGTCACGTTCTATTAAAGTGGCAAAAACAATTACTTTTTAATATAGCAAAACTAATTCTACCAACTATTATTAAAGGCTAAACAACTATTAATACACAAGAATAGCAAAATTAATATTAATTAATTATAGAAATTTATCTACTGTTGTCTAATGAAGCATACGACAACATGTTAAAATCTACTGAAAGAACTAACTAAAAATAATTGAAAACAACAATTAAAGGACTAAAACAACTATATAAGAAAAGCAATACTGTTTTAATAAAATCCTAATTTAAATTATTCTAAAATAACCATATAAATCTTATGTGAAAACAATCGACATGTGACTAGGAGCAAAAAGAATTAAATTAAAAACTATTTTTAAACTCAAAGTATTCACAATCCAGGGTTTGAAGCAAATTTAAACAAATTCATATTTAAATTTGAAAACTAATGGCACAAACAGAATCTAGACAAAATTTTGAATCTAATGCAAAAAGAATCACTCAAAAACATTAAAATATCCTAAAAGATATAAGCCATTTAAAATAGAAACTAAAAACAAATGGAAAAACAAAAAACAAATTTCAGAACCCTTTTAGTCCCGGTTTGAGACACGAAACGGGACTAAAGGGCATCACACCCTTTAGTCCGGGTTCGTGTCTCAAACTGGGACTAAAGGTCTAACCTTTAGTCTCGGTTTGAGACACGAACCGGGACTAAAGGGCATCACACCCTTTAGTCCTGGTTCGTGTCTCAAACCGAGACTAAAGGTCCCATTTAAACCAGGACTAATGCCTTCCCGACGCGCTAGCCGCTCGAACCGGGACTAATGCTCACATTAGTCCCGGTGCGTAATGCAACCGGGACTAATGTGTACATTGAGCTTGGACCAAAGCCCTGTTTTCTACTAGTGATAGACCGTTTAGCTCGACGACTTTTTTGATAACATGAAATTTATTTGGGGTTTAGCCCTGAAAGCACAAGTGCTCCCTGGGTGATTTTGGTAATTAATGTCAACATTTCTCTTGTTGGACTAACATTTCTACCTAGTATATTTCAGATAAGTTCAACATTGGAGTGGCATGGACATGGCCAAGAGGATGTGGAACCCCTTCAAGATGCTAAGGACAAATATTGGCAAAAGCTCAAGACACTGCATTTTCATTTTAGTGATCCAAGATCACATTGAGTCCATAGGAAAGCCAATACTATTAAAAGGGGATGATGTGTTGCTTAATGGCTTGCTTTCTCAAAGTGCTTAGTGATATGATCCAAATCCCTCAACCACTTTCTCATATCCACATATGTCCTAAACCTAAAATTCAAACTCGGCCCCACCAATTTAATCTATCCGGCGCCAACAAGTTCATTTGACATAGCCACTGCCAAACCCTAATCAGTTCAGTCTCATCAATGGGATATCGGTCTCACCGAGATGGGCTTGCAAATTCCCTGTTGCCTGTTGCAACAATTTCGGTCCCACCGAGTTTGTGCAATCAGCCCCACCGAGTTTGCTTGACCAATCCTCTATTTGCTTATTACCAAAATCGGTCTCACCGAGTTTGTGTAATCGGTCAAACAGAGTTGAGGTTTCACCCTAACCCTTGCACATCGGTCCCATCGAGTTGACCTTGTCGGTCCCACCGAAAACTCTAACGTCCACATTTTGACCTGAATCGGTTTGACTGAGTTTTACCATTCGGTCTCACCAAGTTTGGGAATCTGTGTGTAACGGCTAAATTTTGTGTGGTGGCTATATATACCCCTCCAACCATTCTTCATTCGTGAGGAAAGCCATCAAAATGTGCCTACACTTCCACCATTCATTTTCTGAGAGAGAACCACCTACTCATGTGTTGAGACCAAGACATTCCATTCCAACCACAAGAATCTTGATCTCTAGCCTTCACCAAGTTGCTTTCCACTCAAATCATCTTTCCACCATAGCCAAAACTGTGTGAGAGAGTTGAGTGTTGGGGAGACTATCATTTGAAGCACAAGAGCAAGGAGTTCATCATCAACACACCATCTTTTACCTTTTGGAGAGTGGTGTCTCCTAGATTGGTTAGGTGTCACGTGGGAGCCTTCGTCAAGATTGTGGAGTTGAACCAAGGAGTTTGTAAGGGCAAGGAGATCGCCCACTTCGCGAAGATCTACCCAAGTGAGGCAAGTCCTTCATGGGTGATGGCCATGGTGGGATAGACAAGGTTGCTTCTTCGTGGACCCTTCGTGGGTGGAGCCCTTTGTGGACTCGCACAACCGTTACCCTTTGTGGGTTGAAGTCTCCATCAACGTGGATGTACAATAGCACCACCTATCGGAACCACGCCAAAAATCTCCGTGTCTCCAATTGCGTTTGCACTCTCCAATCCCATCCCTTTACTTTCTTGCAAGTTGCATGCTTTACTTTCCGCTGCTCATATACTCCTTGCACGCTTGCTTGAATTGTATTGTGAATGCTTGAAATTGTGCTAATTTCCAACCACAACTTGAAAAACTTAAAAACTGATGTCTTTGCTTGTTGAGGGTCTAATCACCCCTCTCTAGACACCTCTTCTCGGTCCTTTCAATTTGTATTAGAGCAAGGTCTCCATTGCTTTGGTTTAATCACCATTGGAGGATGATGGATGAGTCTACGTTGGGGAGTCTTAGATGTAGAGTTCCTATGCTTGATGGAGAGTTCTTTAGTGAGTGGAAAAATGAGATGCTTGGAATCTTTCATGAATATCACTTGATTAAGTATATCACTACTCCTTGTGAACCCCTTGTTGACCCCTTGCATCCTACCCATGATGAGTCTCTTGACATGATTCGCAATCTTAGAACTATCAACCTTATCACTAGAGGTTTTCCTAGAAATTTGATTGGTCACTTGCCAACTCTTGATTGTGCTTATACTATATGGAGATCTCTTGAGGAACGATTTCCGGACTATTCCTTGAAAAACTTAGATGAGATTCTTCATAAGTCTATTTGTTTGAATAAGATGAATCCCAATGATCCTAAGTTTGGACATTGTTTATTTGAGCTAAGGAGATGTTGGAATTATTAGCAATATCATTTTCGAAGCTATTAGAATTCATAGAGATGAACATTGTCAAAATCATATGTCTAATGAATCACTCTCTCTAGGAAATGATCATTTGCAAGACGATGTTGAACATGGATACTATGATGAGGATGATGATAGTGATCTTGATCTTGAAGAGTCTATGAGACACTTTGGTCTTATGGCTAACCTTCACGGCTACATGGCTGGAGGAAAGGAATGGGTCCTTGATAGTGGATGCACCGATCACTTGACCGGAGACAAAGATATGTTTCGTGAGCTTGCTGAAAACGACGGCCCTCGAAAGTATGTCACTTTCGGTGATAACTCAAAGGGTAAGGTGGTTGGCCTCGGTAAGGTGGCCATATCACATGACAGCTCCATACAAAATGTTATGCTCGTTGAATCTCTTGGCTATAATCTACTTTCTGTATCTAGACTAGCTGATTTTGGGTTCAATGTCCTATTTACTGAAGTAGATTGCCAAGTGTTTCTAAGAGATAATCATAAAATGGTCTTTACCGGCATACGTAGAGGTGATATATACATTGTTGATTTCACAAAAAAGGCTCAACCTAAAACTTGCTTAATTGCTAAATCTTCTAAAGACTGGTTGTGGCATAGACGGTTAGGTCATGTGGGCATGAAAAATCTTGACAAGCTAATTAAAGGTGATCATATCCTTGGTGTTAAAGATGCCATATTTGACAAGGATAGACTTTGCAGTGTTTGCCAAGTAGGAAAACAGGTTGGAGGAAGCCGCCCCGTGAAGAACATCATGGCCACGAGGAGACCGCTCGAGCTACTTCATATGGATCTTTTCGGTCCCAATGCCTACAAGAGTCTCGGTCGTAACTCATTTGGACTAGTCATTGTTGATGATTTTTCAAGATTTACGTGGGTGTTCTTTCTTGATGATAAATCGCAGGTCCAAAAGATCTTCAAAAACTTCGCTAGGAAGGCCCAAAACCAATTTGAAGTGAAGATCAAGAAGGTTCACAGCGAGAACGGAACGGAGTTCAAGAACACCAATGTGGACACCTTTATTGACGAAGAAGGGATTTCACATGAGTTCTCGGCTACGTACACACCTCAACAAAATGGAGTTGTTGAGAGGAAGAACCAGGCTCTCATCAAAATGGCGAGAACGATGCGTGATGAGTACAAGACGCCAAAACACTTTTGGGCGGAAGCGGTTGAGACAGCTTGTCATGCAACGAATCGTCTATATCTTCACAAGCTACTCGGCAAGACGGCATGCAAGCTTCTCAACGGTAACAAACCCCAAGTTGGATACTTTCGGGTATTCGTCTCAAAGTGCTACATTCTTGATAAGCTCGTCGTTCAAAATTTGCTCCTAAATCTCATGAAGGTTTCCTACTCGGTTATGGCTCAAACTCTCACACTTACCGTGTCTACAACAACTTCACCCGAAAGGTTGAATAGATGATAGATGTGAAGCTTGATGATCTAACGGTAGAGCAATTGCCAATTGATGTAGGTGACAAAAATCCTTCGGAAGCAATCCAAGACTTTTCTATTGGCAAGATTCACCCAACAGAGGTGAAGGAGAGTACCTCATCCGTCCAAGTGGAACCCTCAACTTCACGCCAAGGTGAAGCACAAGTTGACTTGGAGGCATCCATGAGTGGGACACATCAAGATGATGAGAACGAGGATGTACAACAAGATGAACCTCGATGACCTCCTTCTCCACCACCACGGGAGAACAACAACGCCAACAACAACGAAGAAAGACAAGAGGAAGAACAAGACAATGAAGAGTATGTTCCACCCCGACCCAAACAAAAGCTCTTACGAGTTCGAGCAAGAGTCTCAAGAGATCATCCCATCGAACAAATCTTTGATGACATTCAAACCGGGAGAATTACACGCTCTAAAACTCGTTTGGCTAACTTTTGTGAACATTACTCATTCATTTCTAGCATTGAACCTATGAAGGTTGAAGAAGCATTGGAAGATCCGGATTGGATAAATGCCATGCATGAAGAGCTACACAACTTTGAGAGGAACCAAGTGTGGACGTTGGTGGAAAAGCCCGATGAGAAGCACAATGTCATTGGAACCAAATGGGTGTTTTGGAACAACCAAGATGAAGATGGACAAGTTGTACGCAACAAGGATCGTCTCGTTGCTCAAGGCTACACTCAAGTCGAAGGTATGGACTATGGTGAGGCATATGGCCCTGTTGCTAGACTTGAGTCCATTCGCATCTTACTTGCTTATGCCAATCATCATGACATTACCTTATATCAAATGGACATCAAAGGTGCTTTTCTTAATGGTAAAATTGAGGAGGAAGTTTATGTTAAACATCCTCCCGGCCTTGTTAATCCTAAGAAACCCGACCATGTTTACAAACTCCACAAAGCTCTTTATGGTCTTAAGCAAGCTCCTAGAGCTTGGTATAAATGCTCGACTAAGTTTCTTCTTGAAAAAGGGTTTGAAATTGGTAAAATTGATTCTACACTCTTTACTAAAAGGGTTAATGGAGAATTATTTGTGTGCCAAATTTATGTTGATGATATCATATTTGGATCAACTAACCCTCATTTTAGTGAAAAGTTTAGGAAGCTTATGTCGGAGAAGTGTGAGATGTCTATGATGAGTGAACTCAAGTTCTGTCTTGGTTTGCTAATCAAGCAAACTAAGGAGGGAACCTTTACCTCTCAAACAAAGTATACCAGACTTATTCAAGAAGTTTAACATGCAAGAATACAAAGGTATGAATACCCCCATGCCTACTAGTGGACATCTTGACTTGACAAAGGATGGCGAACCGGTCGACCAAAAGGTTTACCGCTCTATGATTGGTTCATTGTTATATCTATGTGCCTCCCGTCTCGATATCATGCTAAGTGTGTGCATGTGTGCACGATATCAAGCGGCCCCCAAAGAATGTCATCTTAAGGGTGTGAAAAGGATAGTGAGATACTTAATACATACACCAAATTTTGGCATTTGGTATCCTAAGATGTCTTCTTTTAATCTTGTTGGATACTCCGATTCGGACTATGCCGGTGACAAGGTTGATAGAAAGTCTACTTTGGGTACTTGTCAATTTCTTGGTAGATCTCTTGTGTCTTGGTCCTCCAAGAAACAAAACTCGGTATCCTTATCCACCGCCAAAGCGGAATATATTGCCGGCGGTTCATGTTGTGCTCAATTACTTTGGATGACCCAAACTCTTAAAGATTATGGGATATATGTGAAACATGTTCCATTGCTTTGTGACAATGACAGTGCTATTAAGATTGCTCATAATCCCGTGTAAGATTCTCGAACTAAGCATATTGAAGTTCGTCATCATTTCATTCGAGATCATGTTGCTAAAGGAGATACCAACCTTAAGCATGTTCGTAACGATAAGCAATTGGCGGATATATTCACCAAACCACTTGATGAGAAAGTGTTTTGCAGGTTGAGAGGTGAATTGAACATCATTGATGCCTCAATTTGGAGTAGAAACTCCATGAGGATGCATGCAAGGCATGAGCCTTACTATGACTAATCCTTGATATTTATCTTATGATGATGATCATATGTCTTGGATATTCTTGTACCCTTGCATGCTATCTAACCCTTGTAGGAACTTGGATAAGCCCAACTCTATGAGATTGCAACTCAATCACATTCTAAGAAATCTCTACATCTCCAAGTCTCTACAATATGGTGGATGAAGACAAGGAAGCGCAAATCCATTCAATATATCCTTTGACAAATTCCTTATATCAAATTCAAATTGGTATCAAATTTCATGATTGCCATTTTGGATACACAAGTGCTATTCCTTGCAAGACTAACCCATGTAGGTAGATGAATATCAACTACAAGTGGTGCTCCCAACTCTTGATGAACTACATCAACCTTGAGCATCCCACACAAGTTCAACTACATGGTCAAGATCAACTACATGGTCAAGATCAACATCACCACCAAGGTATGTCATTCCATCTTAGAGAAGCTTTACCCCAAGACATGGGTCAAAGCAACTCAACAAGATGAGAATACATCAAAATGCTTAAACGAAAAATGGCAACCCCATTTTGAGCTTAAACGATGAGTATGACCTATGACCAAGTGTCTTCACTTGACTCTGAAGTCAATATACTCTAACATAGGTGACTTTGTCGCCGACCAATTCTAGATGAAGCTCTCTGTTGTTTCTTTGTGCACTTGCATTTGTCTCTTGCATGCTTGTTCCCCTTTCTATAAAAAAACTTCATCTAGATTTCTTTTCTTTTCTTTTCTCTGTCGTGTTCTGCATTCTCTGCATCCAATTCATTGCAAATCCTTCAGTTAATTCCTTGCATATCCTTGTGAGATCTTATTTGCCTAAGTGAGCTGAGGTGACAAGTATTTTCTCTTTGGATTGAACTGGGGCTCACCGGTTTGTTTACTTCGGCTGAACAGAACCATCTCGGTGCCACCGAAAATAACAACTCGGTGCTACATACTGAGATAAAAATAGTGTCACTTGCATCCTGCATATTTGTCCCAGCTCCACTCAATGAAACTTATCCTCTACCAGCATCCTATTAGATGTTGCTTTGTAATGTGACTCAAGGACCAAACCTACTTGACTCATGCTCCAGAAGTCCCTTCTTGGAAATTGATGTCAAAGGGGGAGAGAGAGCACATCAAAGCTTATCACATAAGAGAATGCACTCTTAAAGCTTCTCCTGATGCTTATTATTCCTAAGAGGAAAGTTGTCTAATGTCTTCAAGAGGGGAAAGACATGATAGTATATGTTATGATTTTATCTTGCTCTGGTTATTTTCTTGTTTGCTCTGATTTTCTTTCCCTATCTTCTCCCATTATCCTATGTCAGATTCAGGGGGTGAGAGCTCAGTCCTAAGGGAAGAAAATCTTTGGAATTCATTGCATATCTTTATTCTTGGGGACATGTATATAACCAAATAGAGTACCTAGTACGCACTCTCAACATGTCATCCTAGTCTTGGTATTCTTGTGATCTCCTGTTCTTGCTCTGTCTAGTAGATGTTCTTGTGTTATCTAACCTTGTTTACCAGGTACATCTCTTTCAAAGTTAGTTCAAGACCATAAGGTAAGTATATACATCACACTCATGTGCATGAAGACCTCTTGCTATGATACATATTGTTTGCAAGAGATATTAATGAACATGAAGGTACATTTCCAGTATCTACACCATTTACTCTGATGCATATAGCCAAGACACATGTAACCCATTGCTTGCTCTGTCATGTTTATGCATTCTCATACTCTTATGATCTACCATCACATGATTGCATACATGTAGGGGGAGTTAATGCATGCTGCTTGTCTTTCCAAGGCTTTACTTGCTATTTTATTCATATCTTTATCTAAAGATTTGATGTATGTTGTCATCAATTACCAAAAAGGGGGAGATTGAAATCACAAATGCTCCCTGGGTGATTTTGGTAATTAATGTCAACATATCTCTTGTTAGACTAATATTTCTACCTAGTATATTGCAGATAAGTTCATCATTGGAGTGGCATGGACATGGACAAGAGGATGTGGAACCCCTTCAAGATGCTAAGGACAAATATTGGCAAAATCTCAAGACTCTGCATTTTTACTTTAGTGATCCAAGATCACATTGAGTCCATAGGAAAGCCAATACTATTAAAACAGGATGAGGTGTTGCTTAATGGCTTGCTTGCTCAAAGTGCTTAGTGATATGCTCCAAATCCCTCAACCAGTTTCTCATATCCACATATGTCCTAAACCTAAAAGTCAAACTTGGCCCCACCGATTTAATCTATCCGGCGCCACCGAGTTCATTTGACATAGCCACTGCCAAACCCTAATCAGTTCGGTCTCATCGATGGGATCTCGGTCTCACCGAGATGGGCTTGCAAATTCCCTGTTGCCTGTTGCAACAATTTCGGTCCCACCAAGTTTGTGCAATCGGCCCCACCGAGTTTGCTTGACCAATCCTCTGTTTGCTTATTACCAAAATCGGTCTCACCGAGTTTGTGTAATCGGTCAAACCGAGTTGAGGTTTTACCCTAACCCTTGCACATCGGTCCCACCAAGTTGACCTTGTCGGTCCCACCGAAAACTCTAACGTTCACATTTTGACCTGAATCGGTCTGACCGAGTTTTACCATTCGGTCTCACCGAGTTTGGGAGTCTGTGTGTAACGGCTAGATTTTGTGTGGAAGCTATATATACCCCTCTACCCATTCTTCATTCGCGAGGAAAGCCATCAAAAGGTGCCTACACTTCCACATTCATTTTCTGAGAGAGAACCACCTATTCATGTGTTGAGACCAAGACATTCCATTCCAACCACAAGAATCTTGATCTCTAGCCTTCCCCAAGTTGCTTTCCACTCAAATCATCTAGCCAAATCTGTGAGAGAGAGTTGAGTGTTGGAGAGACTATCATCTGAAGCACAAGAGAAGGAGTTCATCACCAACACACCATCTATTACCTTTTGGAGAGTGATGTCTCCTAGATTGATTAGGTGTCACTTGGGAGCCTCTGTCAAGATTGTGGAGTTGAACCAAGGAGTTTGTAAGGGCAAGGATATCGCCTACTTCGTGAAGATCTACCCAAGTGAGGCAAGTCCTTCATGGGCAATGACCATGGTGGGATAGACAAGGTTGCTTCTTCGTGGACCTTTCATGGGCGAAGCCCTCCGTGGACTCGCGCAATCGTTACCCTTCGTGGGTTGAAGTCTCCATCAACTGGATGTACGATAGCACCACCTATCAGAACCACGCCAAAAATCTCCGTGTCTCTAATTGCGTTTGCACACTCCAAACCTATCCCTTTACTTTCTTGCAAGTTGCATGCTTTACTTTCCGCTATTCATATACTCCTTGCATGCTTGCTTGAATTGTATTGTGAATGCTTAAAATTGTGCTAATTTCCAACCTCAACTTGAAAACTTTAAAACTGCTATCTTTGCTTGTTGAGGGTCTAATTACCCCCCTCTAGACACCTCTTCTTGATCCTTTCATGCCCAAACGCCAAAGTGTCGAGAGGCTGGGGAGAATTTGTTTATCTTCCAACTCTTTTGCTAAGGAGATTGGAGAAAGGCCGTCCATGGAGGACCCTGGCTATTCAGAGGGCTTGGTGTGGTCATAGAAGATTCTGACGGAAATACGAATCCTGAATCGGTGGTGCTAGATGGGCTGTATGTTTAGGCTCAAATCCATAAGATTCCAGATGTCTATCATCAGGAACTAGTAGTAGATCAGCTTGCTCATAGGATTGGCAAGGTCAAAGAGGTACAACTTCGTCCCAACCTGTACTATGAGGGTGACTATGTCTGGGTACGAGCAAGGGTTTTGACCACCAAACCCTTGACTCGATTCACGCCGTTGACGGTTGAAGGAGAAGGAAGACGCCTGTTGATAGTCAAGTATGAGAAGATACCATTCTTCTGTCAAGTTTGTGGATTCATGGGCCATAGCCATGAAGAGTGTGGCAAGGGGATTTGGAAGGAGGAGGACAAAAAATGGGGTCGTTGGATGTTAGCCCAGTGGCGTAGGGTGGATTAATCTCAGTCGATGGGTGAAAGGTTTGCATATCGAGGAGGTAGGGGTCGAGGCCGAGGTGATACTGCTGGGCGGGGCTTCGTTCTAGCTCATGGTCGAGGTGGTAATGTGAACACCGGAAGAAACAACACAACTGGTATGGATGCACAAGAGGACCGGGTCAAAGAAGTGGAGAAAGATGATAATGACGAGAGTGCAAAACTGGCAGGCAAAAAAAAAACAGTGCAAGTAACTCTGCTACAACAAATAACATGCAGCCCCCTCAAGCTGCTTCCAACGTACATACAGAGAATACATACGAGAAAGCAAGAATGGCAGTCGAGGCACTCAAAGCCAATAACAAGAGGATCTCAGCTGATAACACGCAGGGTGTGCTGTCTGCTGCATTAATGCAGGAAGATTCAGAGAACAGTGAGCGTAAATGCACTTTGGCCTTAATACAGAATAGCCCAGGTGGGGTTCCTCCGCTACCACCGGTCTATGTCTCGCCAAGGAAAATAAACAAGAGGGCAAAACAAAAAGGTTTGGAGCAGGGAGGGAGAGAGGCTGGAGGAGAAAACAGTGACACAACAAATGCAACAACGACGGGCTCCTCCGAGGGGCGCCGCCGAGCACAATGAGTATCATCAGCTGGAATTGTCGGGATGCGAGCAACGCCTCGACAATTCATGATCTTCGCGAGATAGCGAAGGAATTTGCCCCTACTTTGCTTTTTATAGTTGAAACACAAATTGACAAAGTGAGGGTGGAGAGTTTGGCTAGTGCTATAGGCTTTGATAAGAGTTATATGCAATTAGCAGTAATAGAAGCGGAGGCATTGGAATTTTCTGAAATAATTTAATAGATATCGATATTTTGGGCTACTCTGATTATCATGTGGATTGTGCTGTTAGAGAGTCTGGTTTTGACCCATGGAGGATGACGGTGGTGTACGGAGAGGCTCAAACACACTTGTGCTACCAAACTTGGGATACTTTAAAGAATATTGCAAGTTTGAGCAGTCTACCGTGGCTATGTATCGGAGACTTTAACGAGGTATTACGTCTAGAAGAGCATGAAGGAATAGGACAATGGAGTAATGCCCAGATCAAAGGGTTCAGAGACAATATTGATGTTTGTAGGTTGCTGGATATTGGATTTAAAGGGAGATTCTGGACCTTTGAGAAGAAAGTCACAGGTGGAACCTTCACGAGAGTTAGACTTGACTGAGCTTTGGGCTTGCCTTCTTGGTGCTGCCTAAAATAAAAGTTGTTTACTGACTTTGTTTTGCTGTTTTGTTTTGTTTTTTCACTGTTCGTTTTCGTTGGATTTGTTCTGGTTTTTTTGTTTTTTCTATTTTGGTTCCCTTTTCCTTTGGTTTTGTGCTTTTCATTTTTTGTGTGTGTTTATTTTCCCCTTTTTCTTGTTTTTTTGTGTATTATGCAAAAAAATTACCTCATATTATGAAACATTCATCATATATTAAAAAAATCACCATATGTTACAAAATGGTTTACTATGGATCATAAAAATGCTCATCATATATTTAATTTTTAAATATATTTCAAAACATTTCAATGTGTATTTCAAAATTGTTCAGCGTATTATTAAAACTTCACTGTATTTTAAAAAAGTTCATCCTATATTACAACAGTTCAACGTGCATTATTAAAATGTTCATCGAATATCAAGATTGTGTTAAACATATACTACAAAAATGTTCAATGAATATTTAAAAATGGTCGCAATAAAAACCAACCGAAAAACAAGTTCGCTGCACTGGTGAGCTGCAACGCTATGTCCCAAATGGGCCGGCCAAGCTGCCTTGCGCCCTGTTGTAAGGCTCCTCAGACCGAGTGCCGTAGGCCTCATGTCCTCGCACAATGGACATGCTCGGTGCATGCTCAAGACTAGAGTTAACCACAGACACATCGTTTGCAACGGGAACGCCACCTCTGACTAAAAAGAATAATCCAGAATAAGTAGATTTACACCGAGTGCTGTAGACCTTGTGTCCTCGCACAATGGACACGCTCAGACGGTGCATGCTGAAGACTGGAGTTATGAAGATCAAAAGTGACCACAGACACATTGTTTGCAGCGGGAACGCCACCTCTGACTAAAGGAATAATCCGGAATAATTAGATATCAAACGTCAGTCATGGGGTTTAATTTTTTTTTTTGAAACGGAGGCAAAAGAATTACCTCATCGATTAATTAAGAAGAAGAGAATTGCCCGGTTAATGTACGGAAAACCGGGCTAAAACCGATACAATCAGACCATAATTGGGTTACTCATCAATCGTGACCCCACAAGCACTCGTGCAACCCGCCAAACCCTCCTAACACGCAATAACTCCTCACGCTTGTGCACCACAATTTTGAACCCGACAAGAACATCCCAACAAAAGATAGTGGACCACACCGAAACCACATATGACAACCCAAACTATGAGGATGAGCCGAGGGACCGGGAATCATCCATTAAGCAGCTGCGGGCGCGGCGCCACTCTTTTTGCCTTTGCACCTTGGTGGCTTCTCCTTCTCTATACCAGACCTAGGGCAATCACTCGCCTTCTTGTATTTGCCCTTGAATGTCGTTCCCGTGAGGAGGCAAGCAATCACCCTTCCAGTTCCCGTCATGGGGTTTAATCATATGTGAGATGGTAGTACTACTATCTTGCTAGTCATCCAACCACCCACAATGTAAATCACACTTCAATACTGTCACTCATGCCACTCATATTTTCTTAAATGTATTGAATGAAGCTTACATAAAATAAACACACACCCTTATGGCCGTCTAGTGCTTTTCCTAACCTATGGATTAGCAAATAAAAATGCGGCCTCATCATTTCCGTTGAGGTCAGTACATTCTTGTTGGCCGTACCATTTATCATACTGATTAGCCTGGAAGGGATGTGGACGTGCTTTACCATGTTTCTTGTTTCTCCTAAGCATCACGAGTCTTTGTGCTACCTCCCCCATATCTGGCCGGTCTTCTACATCTTCCTCGAGACATTCAATTGCTAGTTTCCCGATTTCTTCTACGACCAAGATATCTTCTTCAGTTACAATCTCCTTATCAAACATTGCCCTTCCACTCTTGTCTTTCACATAAACTTTGCGGAACTCCATGATAAGGCTACAATTTTCATCGTATACAATTTTTCTCCTGGTAATAAGTTCCAAGAGAACGACTCCAAAGCTGTAAACATCACTCTTCTGTGTTAAGAGGCCGGTTTTGATGAAGACTGGATCTATGTAACCCATGCACCCAACCACAATCTTGGTGAAATATTCATCGACTTTAAGCATTTTTGATAATCCAAAGTCTGAGATCTTTGGTACTAACTCACCATCTAGAAGTATGTTGTCCGGTTTGACATCACCATGTCGTATGGATTGAGATGCGTACAAGTGCATGTATTTCAACCCCTCTGCAGATCCAATAGCAATATCCAAACGCAAGTCTATCGGGAGTTTTTGGTTTTCATTGAGATGGAGAATGTCTCCCAGACTCCCTTTAGCAGCAAACTCATACACTAGCATTGGAACATCCACCTCCAAGCAACAACCGTAGAGCTTGAGAATATTCTTGTGAATCATCTTCGATTGGATCAATACTTCCTTGGTAAATTCTTCCATTGTAGTTTCCTTCACCTGGATAAAGGACTTGACTGCTACCATGGCATCATCAGGAAGATATCCTTTGTAGACTTCACCAAAGGCCCCTTTGCCAAGAAACTCTGAATGGTTATGTGTGATTTTATTTATTTCCTCCTTCGTGAAAATCTGTAAGGTTTCCACATTTTTCAGTATCAAGCCCCCATTCTTCTTGAAATATTCTCTCATTCTCTTCTTTTGCAGCATTAGGAGTGTCACAAGTAGGGCAATAGCCAGGAATGACAGACTCAAGATGGTGCCTACAAAGATCATATATGCCGTCATTGTTGACCTTATAGTTTTCATAGAAAGGTATGTGTTACCATTTTACAGTAGTTAATTAAAGATCAACCTCTAGAATAAGCATAGATTTTCATCCGACAAAGGATGAATTTTATGGGCTCAAAGTAGAACATCGAGCGGATACAAACACAATGGCCACTCGCCCGGCCTCTGTATAGTTAGGATGGACATAGTCAACACCAACACACGCACACAAAAAGCACGCCAGCAAATGGTAAAAATCTACGAACAAAGTTATGCATAAATGAGAAAAAAAAAACGGTCAAATCGATTGGCAAACTACAGTAATGACCATATCCACACGAACCATCTTATGGCACCACAAGGACGACAAGGATCTTAAACAGCAACAACTTTGGAGAGGGAGCGATACTCAAGCGCCATCGTCACTGGATCCAACTACCAATGGCTAAAATCTAGGGTTTCATTCTGAAGAATCAGTTCGAGCATATCTGATAAATGCCTTCAGTAAGATACCAACGTAAAAACATCAGCATTTGCTAGGTATTATAACCAACTCAGGTCAAACCTAGGCTTTTGCTCTGAAGCTCGAGACTGGGTGCTCAAGTAGCACCACCATCAACGTCACCAATGTTTTGTCGCCATCACTTTTCCGTGATCCTAGAGGCTACATGCTATGTGCACCCGCCGCAGTTGCACAACCATCCCTCTGCGTGAGGCCGTCATCCATAGTTTGTATCTCACTACCAAAGTAGACCACCGGATCTAAAGGGAGGAACCCTCAGGAAGACCTTTTGGTGGCCACCATATTCCGTGGCGAGGCCACTGCCACATGCAGGAGTGTTCACCACAAGGACTAACAATGATAGCAGATCACACCATCACCGACTACCACCTTGCCGGAGAGAGCTCTGCCTAGGCTCATCAACCATAGGTCCGGCACGGCCGGAACTGGGGCACTAAAGGCAGATCACCATCGCAGACGTATGCCCGCGTGGAGAGCAGCCGCCGCTAGATTAGACACACACATCCGCTAGATCGGCGCAACGCCTCCCGACCTAAGAATTGAGCCCACCAGAGCACGCCTGCCTTCGCGCCTCCCGACGGGAAGCCACTCATAGGCCCGTCCCATCCAGATTCTAGCAAAGCCTCCCCCATGGGTCCCGCCTCCGCGTCATACAGAACGCGTCGCCCCGACGCCACCCTATGCGAGGGCTTTGCCCATCAGCACAAAAGCAAGGGCGAGGATAGGATGCATGGAGGAGAGGGCACTGGTGGTGTCGGCCTGGAGGCGCCCCCAAGTCGCCAAGAGCGATGCAGGGGCTGATCCAATTTTTTGGGCGTCTATGTGAATAGCGGCAACATCCAAGCTAGGCCGGGATCCATGGGACCGGGCACCTCCGACAGACGAGCAGCACATGAGGCTGGTCATAGTGGGGAGTAACTTAGAGTAGTAACATGCATACGTTACTACTCTATGTTACTACCCTTATAATGGGAAGTGTCATAGATGTAGTAACATACACATGCTTATTTATTGTTTTGTAGACTCATTTTGCATTGGAAAGCGCTATGTGATGGTAACATATTAGGTTACTCTATTTGCCTCTCTCTTCATTAACTACTTGCCACATCAACATTTTTGCTTATGTGGCATCTATGTTACTACCTATGTTACTCCCACTATGACCAGCCTGAAAGGAGGACACTTGGACGAGGCCGGACTAGACCCGCGGCGGCGCCAACGAGACCTTAGGCTGGTCATAGTGGAGAGTAACTTAGACTAGTAACATACATATGTTACTAGTCTATGTTACTACCTTCATAGTGGAGAGTGTCATATGTGTGGTAACATAGATGTGTTCATTTATTGCTTTGTAGACTCATCTTGCATTGGAAAGCGCTATGTGATGATAACATATTATGTTACTCTATTTGCCTCTTTCCTCATTAACTACTTGCCACCTCATCATTCTTGCTTATGTGGCATCTATGTTACTACTTATGTTACTCCCACTATGACCAGTCTTAGTGCGGGACGAGGGAGCTACGCTCGAGAGCACATGCCGCTGTCGACCACCGTGAGGGGCAATGCCCCGACGGTGGGGGAGTGAGGAAGCGCTGGGGGGCTAGATAAAGGAGGGGCAGCGCTAGCACGGGGGTTCCACGGTCTCGACATGGTGGGTGGTGGCTAGCATTTTTTTTTGTTAAAAGGAAGAGATAATCTATATCTATTATATGAATGATAATTTGTCTCGCTTCATTTAGGGATCTATCTACATTAATTTGGACATGCATTGATGTCAGTATGCGGGCAATGCAGCAGCCATCATTGATGATTGTTACCACTTGGCATGTGAGTTTAGTTCAATTCGGGTTGAATTCTGTCAAGAGAAGCAAATGTTGTTGCTCATGAATTAGCTAGTGTCACTAGTAGAAAAAGGACCTAATGTGAGACACATTAGTCCCGGTTCGATTTTGGCCCGGTACTAATGGTACCATTAGTGCCGGTTCGAACGGCTATGCATTAATGTCGGTTCGTTTTGAACCTTTAGTACCGGTTCGTGCCACGAACCGGTACTAAAGAGGTGGTGGCAGGCTGGCGTCAGGCCGGGGCCCCGCGATCACCTTTAGTACCGGTTTGTGCCACGAACCGGTACTAAAGGGTCCTTTAGTACCGGTTCGTGGCACAAACCGGTACTAAATGGCAATTTTCAAACTCTACCCCTCCCCCCCTGTATAGCCATTTTAGTTTTGAAAAATACAAAAGAAAATAATAAAAAATTCTTTGAGATGTAGTTATATTACTACATCTAGTAGTTAGGAAAATTTAAAAACTTAGATTAGGACATGTTTTGCAAAAAGTGTAGGGAAAATGTAAAACGGCTATAACTTTTGCATATGATGTCAGAAAAAAACGTATAATATATCAAAAAATTCAGCACGAAAAACCGCATCCGATTTTGACCGCCTACGGCCTGTTTACAATTTTTTAGAATCCTCAAATTCCAAAAGGAGAAAAAGATATGCTTAAATTTAAGTTTTTTAATTTTGGTTAAATCTGGTCAAACTATGGTCAAACTAATTATTCAATAAATACTAATGTTACTACATGCTTATTCAAGAATATTAGTGTTACTAAATAATTATTTCAATTTTTTGAATTTTGGTCAAATCTGGTCAAACTATGGTCAAATCATGGTCAAACTATGGTCAAACTTATTCAAGAAATATTAGTGTTACTAAATAATTACTGTTTTTTAGAATAATAGTTTCAAACTCAAACGGTGAAATGTGTGACCTAATGCTCAAGCTAAACTGCTGAGGGTTAATAGGATCTACAGCTTACATTAAAATAACAAGTGCAGAGTTGGAAAGTAGGGGGAATAGAACTCTGAAGTTAAGCGTGCTCAGGCTGGGGGAGTGAGAGGATGGATGACCGGTCGGGAAGTTAGACGATTTGGAATGAGTTCCACACTTGAGTAGTTAAGAGGGGCGATTAGAGACTAAATCATCAAATAATTCAGAAAATTGAAAATAAAAAAAACAATTTTTTTCCAAAATTTTCAAAAAATAATTTCAAGAAAAAACCTTTAGTACCGGTTGGTAACACCAACCAGTACTAAAGGTCCTCCATACCACGGCGCGAGCTCACGGCACGTGGTGGGCCTTTAGTGGCGGTTCGAGCCGAACCAGTACTGGGGGGGGGGGGGCTTTAGTCTCCACTCTTTAGTGCCGGTTGCAGAATCGGCACTAAAGGCCCTTATAAACCGGTATTAAAGCTCCGTTTTCTACTAGCGTGTAGCTAGATCTAAATTCTGTAGTGAGTGGATTGAAATTGCTCCTAATGAGCTTCTTCCTCTCTTACTTAAAGATGCAAGTGTTATCACCAATGAATGAAGAGGGAGTTTTAGTTGTCAATTTTTTTGGACCTGCATTGTCCTCCTAAAAGCATCTTCACTCGCGCCCCCAACATGCCATCTCAGGGAACTTTTTTATCACCGGCGCCAAAATAACCGGCCCAGTCGCGCCTCCAGCAGCCTACTTTTCACCAGATAGGGCCGAATTAGGCGCCAGCGTACCCAGGCCGAACCCCGCGCGCTGGGGGCGCTCGGGGCTGCCGGGGCAAACGGTTTTGGCGCGAAAGCCGAGTGGGGCCGCCGAGTCAGCGACCAGCCGTGTTCGCCGCGTTCGTCGCCTCAGTTTCCTGCGGGTAATCAATGCCAAGGCCGCCGGTCTGCTTTCCATTGATTCCTCATGGCGACGCAGCGAAGTCGCGCCGCCGCACGCCCCTTCCCCTCCCGCCACGCGTCCACACCTCTGCCGCCGCTTCGTCCCCCACCCTCTGCTATAAAAGCCGCCTCCACCCCCACCCCAGCTGGTGGCCACAGATCTCCCTCTTGAAGCCTACTCTCTCACCGGCGCCCCCCTCTCTCCTCTGTTCAAGCCTGCAGCGACGATGGGCGAGCGCTTCCCCGGCGATGGTGCGGCGACGAACGGCTTTGGCCGCTGTACCCTCCACAAGTGGGAGGCCTACCTCCTCCAGGAGGTCAACTACCAGACACCGCCGGACATGCGTGTGAAGGAAATATGCCCTAGAGGCAATAATAAAGTTATTATTTATTTCCTTATATCATGATAAATGTTTATTATTCATGCTAGAATTGTATTAACCGGAAACATAATACATGTGTGAATATATAGACAAACAGTATGTCACTAGTATGCCTCTACTTGACTAGCTTGTTAATCAAAGATGGTTATGTTTCCTAACCATGAACAAGGAGTTGTTATTTGATTAACAAGGTCACATCATTAGTTGAATGATCTGATTGACATGACCCATTCCGTTAGCTTAACACTTGATCGTTTAGTATGTTAATGCTTTCTTCATGACCCATACATGTTCCTGTAACTATGAGATTATGCAACTCCGTTTACGGAGGAACACTTTGGTACTACCAAACGCCACAACGAATCGGGTGATTATAAAGGAGTACTACAGGTGTCTCCAAAGGTACTTGTTGGGTTGGCGATTTGAGATTAGGTTTTGTCACTCCGATTGTCGGAGAGGTATCTCTAGGCCTTCTCGGTAATACACATCACATAAGCCTTGCAAGCATTGCAACTAAAGAGTTAGTTGTGAGATGATGTATTACGGAACGAGTAAAGAGACTTTCCGGTAACGAGATTAAACTAGGTATTGGATACCGACGATCGAATCTCGGGAAAGTAACATACCGATGACAAAGGGAACAACGTATGTTGTTATGCGGTTTGACCGATAAAGATCTTCGTAGAATATGTAGGAACCAATATGAGCATCCAGGTTCCGCTATTGGTTATTGACCGAGAATAGTTCTAGGTCATGTCTACATAGTTCTCGAACCGTAGGGTCCGCACGCTAAGGTTTCAATGACGGTTATTATGAGTTTATGTATTTTGATGTACCGAAGGAGTTCGGAGTCCCGGATGTGATCACGGACATGACGAGGAGTCTCGAAATGGTCGAGACATAAAGATTGATATATTGGATGGTTATATTCGGACACCGGAAAGGTTCCGGAAGTTTCCGGAGAAAACCGGAGTGCCGAGGGGTTACGGAACCCCGGGAAGTTATGGGCCTTATTGGGCCAAGAGGGGAGAGAGGGCTGCACCAGGAGGTGGTGCGCCCCCTCCATGGGGAGTCCGACTGACTGGAGGGGGGAGCAGCCCCCTTCCCTCTCCCTCTCTCTCTTTCCTTCCCCTTCCCTCTTCCTAGTAGGACTAGGAAAGGGAGTCCTACTCTACTAGGAGGAGGACTCCCCCTCCTTAGTGCGCCCAAGGGCTGGCCGCCCTCCCTTGCTCCTTTATATATGGGGCAGGGGGCACCCTAGCACACACAAGTTGATCTTCGTGATCGTTCCTTAGCCGTGTGCGGTGCCCCCCTCCACGATATTCCACCTCGGTCATATTGTAGCGGTGCTTAGGCGAAGCCCTGCGACGGTAGAACATCAAGATCGTCACCACGCCGTCGTGCTGACGGAACTCCTTCCCCGACGCTTTGCTGGATCGGAGCCCGGGGATCGTCATCGAGCTGAACGTGTGCCAAGAACTCGGAGGTGCCGGAGTAACGGTGCTTGGATCGGTCGGATCGTGAAGACGTACGACTACATCAACCGCGTTAATATAACGCTTCCGCTTTCGGTCTACGAGGGTACGTGGACGGACACTCTCCCCTCTCGTTGCTATGCCATCACCATGGTCTTGCGTGATCGTAGGAAATTTTTGAAATTACTACGTTACCCAACAGTGGCATCCGAGCCTGGTTTTATGCGTTGATGTCATATGCACGAGTAGAACACAAGTGAGTTGTGGGCGATACAAGTCATACTACCTACCAGCATGTCATACTTTGGTTCAGCGGTATTGTGAGATGAAGCGGCCCGGACCGACATTACGCAGACGCTTACGCGAGACTGGTTTCACCGCTATGAGCACTCGTTGCTTAAAGGTGATTGGCGGTGTCTGTCTCTCTCACTTTAGTTGAACCGAGTGTGGCTCGCCCGGTCCTTGAGAAGGTTAAACGGAGTCTATTTGACGAAGTATCGTTGTGGTTTTGATGCGTAGGTAAGAACGGTTCTTGCTCAGCCCGTAGCAGCCACGTAAAACTTGCAACAACAAAGTAGAGGACGTCTAACTTGTTTTTGCAGGGCATGTTGTGATGTGATATGGTCAAGACGTGATGCTATATTTTATTGTATGAGATGATCATGTTTTGTAACCGAGTTATCGGCAATCGGCAGGAGCCATATGGTTGTCGCTTATTGTATGAAATGCAACGCCATGTAATTGCTTTACTTTATCACTAAGCGGTAGCGATAGTCGAGAAGCAATAGTTGGCGAGGCGACAACGATGCTACGATGGAGATCAAGGTGTCGCGCGGTGACGATGGTGATCATGGCGGTGCTTTGGAGATGGAGATCACAAGCACAAGATGATGATGGCCATATCATATCACTTATATTGATTGCATGTGATGTTTATCCTTTATGCATCTTATCTTGCTTTGATTGACGGTAGCATTATAAGATGATCTCTCACTAAAATTATCAAGTAGTGTTCTCCCGAGTATGCACCGTTGCCAAAGTTCGTCGTGCCGAGACACCACGTGATGATCGGGTGTGATAAGCTCTCGTCCATCTACAACGGGTGCAAGCCAGTTTTGCACACGCAGAATACTCAGGTTATACTTGACGAGCCTAGCATATACAGATATGGCCTCGAACACGGAGACCGAAAGGTCGAACGTGAATCATATAGCAGATATGATCAACATAAGATGTTCACCATTGAAAACTACTCCATCTCACGTGATGATCGGTTATGGTTTAGTTGATTTGGATCACGTGATCACTTAGATAACTAGAGAGATGTCTGTCTAAGTGGGAGTTCTTTAGTAATATGATTAATTGAACTTAAATTTATCATGAACTTAGTACCGATAGTATTTTGCTTGTCTATGTTTACTGTAGATAGATGGCTCGTCTGTTGTTCCGTTGAATTTTAATGCGTTCCTTGAGAAAGCAAAGTTGAAAGATGATGGTAGCAATTACACGGACTGGGTCCGTAACTTCGAGGATAATACTCATTGCTACACGAAAAGTTACGCCCTGGAAGCACCATTGGGTGACGAGCCTGCTGCAGATCTTGAGCCGAAGTTGTGAACGTCGGCAAAGCGAGCTGATGACTACTCTATAGTTCAGTGTGCCATGCTTTACGGCTTAGAACCGGGTCTTCAACGACGTTTTGAACGTCATGGAGCATATGAGATGTTCCAGAGTTGAAGTTGATATTTCAACAGAATGCCCGGATTGAGAGATATGAAGTCTCCAATAAGTTCTATAGCTGCAAGATGGAGGAGAATAGTTACATCGGTGAGCACATACTCAAAATGTCCGGGTATTACAATCACTTGAATCAACTGGGAGTTAATCTTCCGGATGATTGTGTCATTGATGAATTCTTCAATCACGCCACCAAGCTACAAAGGCTTCGTGATGAACTATAATATGCAAGGGTTAGTAAAGACTATGCTCGAGCTCTTCGCAATGCTAAAAGCTGCGGAGGTAGAAATCAAAAGGAGCATCAAGTGTTGATGGTCAATAAGACCACTAGTTTCAAGAAGAAAGGCAAAGGGAAGAAGAAGGGAACTTCAAGAAGAACAGCAAACAAGTTCTTGATCGGAGAAGAAACCCAAGTCTGGACCTAAGCCTGAAACTGAGTGCTTCTCCGCAAGCAGACTGGTCACCGAAGCGGAACTGCCCCAAGTATTTGGCGGATAAGAAGGATGGCAAAGTGAACAAAGGTATATGTGATATACTTGTTATTGATGTGTACCTTACTAGAGCTCGCAGATAGTACTGGTATTTGATCTGGTTCATTGCTAATATTTGCAACTCAAACAGAACTACGGATTGCTTAACACCGGTAAAGGACGAGGTGACGATGCGCGTGGGAAGCGGTTCCAAAGTCGATGTGATCGCGATCGGCACGCTACCTCTACATCTACCTTCGGGATTAGTTTTAGACCTGAATAATTGTTATTTGGTGCCGCGTTGAGCATGAACATTATATCTGGATCTTGTTTGATGCGAGACGGTTATTCATTTAAATCGAGAGAATAATGGTTGTTCTATTTATATGAATAATATCTTTTATGGTCATGCACCCTTGAAGAGTGGTCTATTTTAATGAATCTCGATAGTAGTGATACACATATTCATAATGTTGAAACCAAAAGATGCAGAGTTGATAATGATAGTGCAACTTATTTGTGGCACTCGCCGTTTAGGTCATATCGGTGTAAAACGCATGAAGAAACTCCATCTTGATGGACTTTTGAGTCACTTGATTATGAATCACTTGGCACTTGCGAACCGTGACTCATGGGCAAGATGACTAAAACTCCGTTCTCGGTACTATGGAGAGAGCAACAGATTTATTGGAAATCATACATACGGATGTATGTGGTCCAATGAATGTTGAAGCTCGTGGCGGATATCGTTATTTTCTCACCTTCACAGATGATTTGAGCAGATATGGGTATATCTACTTAATGAAACATAAGTCTGAAACATTTGAAAAGTTCAAAGAATTTCAGAGTGAAGTTGAAAATCATCGTAATAAGAAAATAAAGTTTCTACGATCTGATCGTGGAGGCGAATATTTGAGTTCTGAGTTTGGTCTACATTTGAAACAAAGCGGAATAATTTCGCAACTCACGCCACCGGAACACCACAGCGCAATGGTGTGTCCGAACGTCGTAATCGCACTTTCTTTGGATATGGTGCGATCTATGATGTCTCTTACAGATTTACCGCTATCATTTTGGGGTTATGCTCTTGAGACGGCCGCATTCACGTTAAATAGGACACCGTCAAAATCCGTTGAGACGACGCCTTATGAACTATGGTTTAGCAAGAAACCAAAGTTGTCGTTTCGAAAGTTTGGGGTTGCGATGCTTATGTGAAGAAACTTCAACCTGATAAGCTTGAACCCAAATCGAGAAATGTGTCTTCATAGGATACCCAAAGGAGACAATTGGGTACACCTTCTATCACAGATCCGAAGGCAAGACATTCGTTGCTAAAATGGATCCTTTCTAGAGAAGGAGTTTCTCTCGAAAGAAGTGAGTGGGAGGAAAGTGGAACTTGATGAGGTAATAGTACCGCTCCCTTATTGGAAAGTAGTTAAATCACGTAAATCAGTTTCGTAACACCTACACCAGTTAGTGAGGAAGATAATGATGAAGATCATGAAACTTCAGATCAAGTTGTCACTGAACTTCGTAGATCAACCAGAACAAAATCCGCACCAGAGTGGTACGGTAATCCTATTCTGGAAGTCATGCTACTAGATCATGATGAACCTACGAACTATGAAGAAGCGATGGTGAGCCCAGATTCCACAAAATGGCTTGAAGCCATGAAATCTGAGATGGGATCCATGTATGAGAACAAAGTATGGACTTTGGTAGACTTGCCCGATGATCGGCAAGCTATTGAGAATAAATGGATTTTAAGAAGAAGACCGACGCTGATGGTAATGTAAGCTGTCTACAAAGCTCGACTTGTTGCAAAAGGTTTTCGACAAGTTCAAGGGGTTGACTACGATGAGACTTTCTCACCCGTAGCGATGCTTAAGTCCGTCCGAATCATGTTAGCAATTGCCGCATTTTATGATTATGAAATTTGGCAAATGGATGTAAAAACTGCATTCTTGAATGGATTTCTAGAAGAAGAGTTGTATATGATGCAACCAGAAGGTTTTGTCGATCCAAAAGGTGCTAACAAAGTGTGCAAGCTCCAACGATCAATTTATGGTATGGTGCAAGCCTCTCGGAGTTGGAATAAACGCTTTGATAGTGTGATCAAAGCATATGGGTTTGTACAGACTTTTGGAGAAGCCTGTATTTACAAGAAAGTGAGTGGGAGCTCAGAGCATTTCTAATATTATATGTGGACGACATATTATTGATTGGAAATGA
Source organism: Aegilops longissima (assembly GCA_021605205.1). Classification (NCBI taxonomy): domain Eukaryota; kingdom Viridiplantae; phylum Streptophyta; class Magnoliopsida; order Poales; family Poaceae; genus Aegilops; species Aegilops longissima. Next base: position 573,524,880 of record CM038680.1, on the reverse strand, counting down.
TATAGAATTTCTGGATAGCATAAAAGGATACTTGAATAAAAGTTTTTCAATGAAAGACCTCGGTGAAGCTGCTTACATATTGGGCATCAAGATCTATAGAGATAGATCAAGACGCTTGATTGGACTTTCACAAAGCACATACCTTGATAAAGTTTTGAAAAAGTTCAAAATGGATCAGGCAAAGAAAGGTTTTTACGTGTTACAAGGTGTAAGATTGAGTCGACTCAATGCCCGACCACAACAGAAGATAGAGAAAATGAAAGATGTTCCTATGCTTCAGCCATAGGCTCTATCATGTATGCAATGCTGTGTACCAGACACGACGATGCTTAGCTGTAAGCTTGGCAGGAAGGTACCAAAGTAATCCAGAGTGGATCATTGGACAGCGGTCAAGAACATCCTGAAATACCTTAAAAGGACTAAGGATATGTTTCTCGATATGGAGGTGACAAAGAGCTAGTCGTAAATGGTTACGCCGATGTAAGCTTTGACACTCGATCCGGACGATTCTAAATCGCAAACCGGATCGTGTTTTTATTAAGCGGTGGAGCTGTCGGTTGGTGCAGTTCTAAACAAAGCGTCGTGGCGGGATCTACATGTGAAGCGGAGTACATAGCTGCTTCGAAGCAGCAAATGAAGGAGTCTGGATGAAAGAGTTCATTTCGATCTAGGTGTCATACCTAGTGCATCGGGACCGATGAAGATCTTCGTGACAATATGGTGCGATTGCCTTGGCAAAGGAATCCAGATTTCACAAGAGGACCAAGCACATCAAGAGACGCTTCAATTCCATTGGGACCAAGTCCAAGTGGGAGACATAGAGATTTGCAAAATACATACGGATCTGAATGTTGCGCAGACCGTTGACTAAGCCTCTTCCACGAGCAAAACATGATCAGCACCAAGACTCCATGGGTGTAAGGATCATTACTTTGTAATCTAGATTATTGACTCTAGTGCAAGTGGGAGACTGAAGGAAATATGCCCTAGAGGCAATAATAAAGTTATTATTTATTTCCTTATATCATGATAAATGTTTATTATTCATGCTAGAATTGTATTAACCGGAAACATAATACATGTGTGAATATATAGACAAACAGTATGTCACTAGTATGCCTCTACTTGACTAGCTTGTTAATCAAAGATGGTTATGTTTCCTAACCATGAACAAGGAGTTGTTATTTGATTAACAAGGTCACATCATTAGTTGAATGATCTGATTGACATGACCCATTCCGTTAGCTTAACACTTGATCGCTTAGTATGTTAATGCTTTCTTCATGACCCATACATGTTCCTGTAACTATGAGATTATGCAACTCCGTTTACGGAGGAACACTTTGGTACTACCAAACGTCCACAACGAATCGGGTGATTATAAAGGAGTACTACAGGTGTCTCCAAAGGTACTTGTTGGGTTGGCGTATTTGAGATTAGGTTTTGTCACTCCGATTGTCGGAGAGGTATCTCTAGGCCTTCTCGGTAATACACATCACATAAGCCTTGCAAGCATTGCAACTAAAGAGTTAGTTGTGAGATGATGTATTACGGAGCGAGTAAAGAGACTTTCCGAACGAGATTAAACTAGGTATTGGATACCGACGATCGAATCTCGGAAAGTAACATACCGATGACAAAGGGAACAACGATGTTGTTATGCGGTTTGACCGATAAAGATCTTCGAGAATATGTAGGAACCAATATGAGCATCCAGGTTCCGCTATTGGTTATTGACCGAGAATAGTTCTAGGTCATGTCTACATAGTTCTCGAACCGTAGGGTCCGCACGCTTAAGGTTTCAATGACGGTTATTATGAGTTTATGTATTTTGATGTACCAAGGAGTTGAGTCCCGGATGTGATCACGGACATGACGAGGAGTCTCGAAATGGTCGAGACATAAAGATTGATATATTGGATGGTTATATTCGGACACCGGAAAGGTTCGGAAGTTTCGGAGAAAACGGAGTGCCGAGGGGTTACCGGAACCCCGGGAAGTTATGGGCCTTATTGGGCCAAGAGGGAGAGAGAGGGCTGCACCAGGAGGTGGTGCCCCTCCATGGGGAGTCCGACTGGACTAGGGGGGGCGCAGCCCCTTCCCTCTCCTCCCTCTCTTTCCTTCCCCTTCCCTCTTCCTAGTAGGACTAGGAAAGGGAGTCCTACTCCTACTAGGAGGAGGACTCCCCCTCCCTTGGTGCGCCCAAGGGCTGGCCGCCCTCCCCTTGCTCCTTTATATACGGGGCGGGGGGCACCCTAGCACACACAAGTTGATCTTCGTGATCGTTCCTTAGCCGTGTGCGGTGCCCCCTCCACGATATTCCACCTCGGTCATATTGTAGCGGTGCTTAGGCGAAGCCTGCGACGGTAGAACATCAAGATCGCCACCACACCGTCGTCTTGACGGAACTCCTTCCCGACGCTTTGCTGGATCGGAGCCCGGGATCGCCATCGAGCTGAACGTGTGCCAAGAACTCGGAGGTGCCGGAGTAACGGTGCTTGGATCGGTCGGATCGTGAAGACGCGTTACGACTACATCAACAGCGTTAATATAACGCTTCGCTTTCGGTCTCACGAGGGTGCGTGGACGGACACTCTCCCCTCTCGTTGCTATGCCATCACCATGGTCTTGCGTGATCGTAGGAAAATTTTTGAAATTACTACGTTACCCAACAGCGTGTGCCGGGCTCATGGAGGCTCAGCGCGGGCGGCATGCCCGTCCCCTCCCCCCACAGCCGCCCCGCTGAGATCGTGTGGGTCCGGGCCTCCCTGCCCGAGGAGGTGCGAGCGCGCCCGAAGTAAGCCTTCACCAACCACGCCTTCTGGACGGACTACTTCCGGCGTCGCCACTAGGAGCAGGTCGCCTCCACCAACAACGTGACTGTGCGGGGGTGCCACAACGCCGACGGCCGGCGGCTGTGGTGGGGTGTGCCGGGGAGCACCCTGCACGCCGTACTGGAGCATCTCGAGGGCGACAACCAGCCGCCACTCGAGTACCCGACGCCTCCTGCGGCCCCGCTCTCCTGCTGGAGAGGCAGCTCTTGGCTGCCGTGGCGCATGGCGGGCGCCTCATCTTCCTCCTCCTCCTCGCGCTCCTCCGACGCGGCACCGCTCGCCAACGTCATGTCCGAGCCCGTGGAGGCGCCGGAGCGTCGCCGCAACCGTGGTGGCAACATCGTTATAAACGAGCCCCGCCAATCCCCCCCTCGCCATCTCCGCCTGGTCAAGCCGAAGAGGGAGCCAACGACGCCGTCGACGCCAGTCGTCTTCGTGAAGGAGCACGAGGCCATGGCCGCCGCCGACGAGACCGCCCTCAAATGGGCATGGGACGACTACCTATGCAAGGAGATGGAACGCAAAGCCGCGCCCTGGAGGAGATAGCCACTCGGCGCTGCAGCTGCAACGAGGGCGGCGTCATCGTCCTCGACGATAGCAACGACGAGGCACCGCCGGCCACCCAGCCCGTCCGCCAAGGTGACCCAAGGCAGGGCTGCAGTAAGGACGGCGGCGGCAGCGGTGACTACACGACCTTCTACAGTGTCCTAGGCATGTAGAAGGCTCGGGTCAGTGGCGGCGGCGTAGTTTTATGTTTTTAGTTGTCTTTCAAATTGTGTACAAATTCGCCAGAGTTATGAATGAATTTCGCCTAAATTTCGTTCAATTTTTCGCTGAAATCATTTTTAAAAAAGCCGTCAGATGGCCTGCTTGGGGCGGCGAGTGGGGACACGACCGCCCCCAAGGCAATTTTTTCGCCGGCTCCCCCCAGGAGGCCCCATTTCAGGTCCTGGTGGCGCCGAACGAGTGGAGATGCTCTAAGCCTAGTTATAGTGGGGAGTAACTTAGACTAGTGTCATGCATCTGACACTAGTCTTTGTTACGACATTCAGAATGCAAAGTAACATAGAAATAGTATCGTAGATGATTGTGCATATTACATTGTAGACTCATTTTGTTTTGGGTAGCATTATGTTACTCCAAACACTTCTTTCCTCATAAACTATATGCCACATAAGCAAACTTATGTTGGAATGCACTATGTTACTTACTAAGTTACTCCCAGTATGACCAGCCTAAGCCTCCTCGCAACAAGGCGTATGGCAGGGCACTACTCTCGATCTAGTTTTCCAAATCTGGTGGTCGTGGGCTCCTGCGCTGTCGGGCCTAGTGCGGGTCTTCTGTGGTGTGGGGTGCTGGTGATGGCGGCCCGGCTAGTGGATTGAGGTTGCCGGGGAGCGGCCATGGGTTTGGTGGCGGTGGCTTCGACCTAGGGGGAGGTGTGTGTCTGGGCATGACAGTTCGAGGGATCAAGTCGCTAGATTTGAGCCGACCTCGACGTGGTCTGCGGTGGTTGGTTGGTTGCGGTCGTTAGTCTACCGTATGGGCTGTAGGTGGTCGAGACATATCCGGGAGAAATCCTCTTCTTCGACACCAGCGACAATCTTTCCTGCAAGCGTCATGGTGGAGGTGGGCTCTTCCCTCTCCTAGCAGCCTTGGCTCCAGAGAGAAACCTTAGATTCTCTGGATTAGGTGATAGAGGCGTCCTTGCGTCTCTCTCCTCCTTGGGGGAATTGTCTTGGAGCCGGCTATGCCTAGGAGACTGATTGTTGTTTGTAGCTGGTTTGCGTGGTTTGTTGAGGCCAAGGGCGTCGACGGCTGTTTGGCAACGATGATAGCGCCAAGATGAGTAGGCTCGAGGCTCGGGCTCTATTAGTCTGCTCTTTCCGACGTGTCCGATATGCTCTTCCGTGGTCTGGTTGGCTGTTGTAGACTCGGAGTTGAGGTGGATGGTGTCCAGGTGGTGACGATCACAAGCACTGGTGGCCGTCTGCAGAGGACTCGATCAACGAAAGTCCTACATATTTCCCTCGATGATCGTCGTCAAAGTCGGAGTTGTCGTTCATTGGCGCGTGTGGCCAACTATTGGCATGTGCTGCCATGGTCTATGTGCATCTATTTGCAGGCTAGCTTCTTCAATGGGGTTCTACGGTGAAGTCGGAGTTGCTTCTTCAATGGGGCTATATGGGGAAGTCGGAGTCACTTGTTTCATGTACTTTATGTTGGTTGATTTGGATTGGTCCAAATCTATAATTTAATTAAAAGAATAATTTTGCTAACCGCTCGCGTCTAATTTGTTCTATATGAACTGGCCAGAACTATAGCGGAAGATATATTTAAACGTTGTACATATATTTTTATGATATATTTTGCTCAATATATTTTCGAACGGAGGGAGTACGAAACAAGAAGAGTTTAGTTGTATATGTACATACCTATGGCAACCTGTGCTGCAAGGGGGAACCTTGGAATGCAGGGAATACTTTTTGGGTCGTCGCTCTGATAACCTGGTCGACATCTGCATTTGTAATCTCCTGGTATGTTTTCGCAATTGCCGTCACAATGATACTTATCCGGAAAATCACATTCATTGATATCTGTATGTTGCACAAGAGTGGATTAAGGCACCATCAGTGTGTAGAGGCACTGGTGCCACTGAGGTGGGATATACTTATTGCCTCTAAGCTTACAAAATGAAACGCAGTGTATAGATCTGAGGCTGCCTCTTAAATGAACCCTATCACTTCGATAGATTACCTTACCAGGGTGGGTCTAATTAAATACCAACAGAGTAAAAACTAAAAAAAGTACTACTGAACAATTTTTTTTGCGAGAAACTTTCAATCTATTCATCTTCCATCACGGCAGTACAACGAACACTAGAAATAATAAAAATTACATATGTTAGTTAATAGAGGTTGCTGCTGGCCCAATGAATGATTATTTTGGAGTTTATCAATGGTGGGGTATACTACAGGATTATGCATCAATGGAGGTCTTTATACTGGAGCTCTTTGTTATTGTTTCTTTCTACATTGTTCTTAATAGCGGGTAGGTTACATCAACCTCCAAAATGTCCCTAAAAAACCTACCCAAATGGAAATCAAAACCTTTCATGGTTCAAAACATTGAATCTTAGAGGTGATGTACGCTAGTTTTTTTTGTGTGTGTGTTAGAGGAAGCAAACTGCAATTTGCTCCCTCCTTAGCGACTTGATAAATTATGGTGCATAAATGTTCTCAAAAGTCAAGCTATGCAAAATTTGATCAATTTTTTGACAAAAATAATTGGTAAATGCAGATATTTTTCATTATAAACCTTCCAAGGAGGAAAAGAAGGCAGGTTTAGAGGCAGCAAAATTTATAGACCGTGGATGCTCTTAGGACAGATACTCTGTATGAAGCTATCAGGCGGCCAGCACATCTGACATGTATGCATGCCAGTTAATATATAAATTTGGTTCTTTGAATTAAACATAGTAATTTCTCGGTCAATTGGTGGTGGGGGTCTATCAAGATATTCTCAACATTTTATACTCTCTGTGTCTAGATAAGAGCGACGACTTAGAATTAGGTATTTTTTAAACAGTAGTATGAGAAATAACAACACCATACTAGTACGTAATTAAATTTGGACATGATACACATTTATAATTATGAAATATAATTTTATTGCGGGAAATTAAGAAATATACTACTCCAGTTGTGATGACTAGTACTAGTAGTAACACACTCACCAGTACATCCTTCGGGAAGGTAGGCGTTGCCCTCGTAGCCATTCCCGCACTTGCAGGTGTAGCCAGTCCCATTGGTGGAGCTCATGACGCACACACCGAGAGAGCTCTTGCAGGCGTACTCCGCGGCTGTTGACTTGGCCGCGTCGGCACAGGATGCAGCGGGGACGCTCCCGTTGTCGCGGATAGCCCAGTCCAGCCACACCGGCACGGTCCAATCCACTACATCTCTGATCGGCTTTAATAGATCCGACCGCCGGAAGGTGTACTTGGTCTTGTCGACGAGGAAGGCGAAGTCGCATGGGCTGTAGTCAACCACCTTGGAGTGGTTCAGATCGTCGAACCTAAACAGACCGTCAGTGAGCCCCGGCGGGATGTCGACGTGGCAGCACCCGACGCCGGCGCACACGCCGTCCCGCATGCTCGCGGGGCCATTGCAGAAGGACATGCAGCCTGTGTGGAAGCCGTATAGGCTTGTCCAGGCGCCCCCGCGACCGGGCTCGGCGATGCGCCTGCTTGACGCCATGCCCATGGTCATGCACCCGAGGACGACGAACATGTTCCGCGTGCTGGAGATGCGGTACACGCCGTCGCCGTGCATCCCCCACAATCCGCCGTAGCTGGAGACGTGGGCGCCATCCTGGCGGGAGCTGTAGCACTGGAACCCGATGGGAAGCATTACCTGCAACTCGGCGGTATCGATGGAGAGGTGCACGACCTTGATGGTCGTGTTGGCAAGAAGCGGCAGGACGGGGCCGCCGCCGCCGTCGTCGTTGCAGGTGATCTCGAAGCCCTCGCGGAAGCAGCCCGGGCCGATACCGAAGGGGTAGGGGATGTCGACGCCGCGGCAGCTCGCTTGACAGCTTGGCTTCAAGGTCTGACCGGCGATCGGGATGGTTGGCAACGCCGCTAGCAGCAGCGCTGGAAGCAAGAACGACAACGCCATTGACATTGATTGATGCGAGCTAATGGATACCAATCGTTACTTCTGCACTTAGTAGCTACCTCGACTACTTTTTTTTGACGGGTAGCTACCTCGACTACTTAACTACTCCAAGTTGCCATGTTGATCTAGTAGTTAGACACATCACACGCCGAGACCTTTCCGAAGAGTTAGTTGCTACAAAAAAAAAGTGAGGGATATGTTATTATCTGTTGAGTGTTGACAACTACTCCCTCCGTTCCAAAATAAATGACTCAACTTTGTATTAAAGTCATCTATTTTGGAAAGAATGAAGTACGCAACAATAATCTAATTTTTTGACAATTCACAACAATAATCTAATAACCACGTTCGCATAAGAAGTGAGACCATTTCTCCAAAAGACTAGCAGCTAGCATGCATCTATTCAACCAATAGCCTCATAATTCATAACAGTACCGTCCAATTGTTCTATATTAATAATCTGCTAATTCAAATATAGTACTATTCTTGGGGAATCAAAATGTTCGCCTAAAGATGCTCAAATTAATTTTAATTCTAAACTCCTTACATACATGGATTACTGGTTAAGAGATAAAAGCATTCCAAAATGGTGGAATTTTACACCTTACATACATGGGTCAATTATCCTTTTGCCCTTAGTGGTGTCCATGTGCTCAGTTTTGCCCTCAGTAGCGAATCGTGCTCAGTTTTGCCCCTAGTGTGTCCGCACCAACTCGTTCCGTGAAAACTGCCGTCTCCGCCAGGTCAACCTTTTGACTCGGCCCTTATAGGTGGGACCAGGCGGCACAGACACACTAGACGATTAGACCGTTGCACACGTGGCTTGTGGGACCCAACAAAGAGCCGTTGAGAAGAGAGCCGTTGCGGGTGTGCAATATAAGCGGGCGACAGAGAGCGGCGGTGACCACGGCGACAGAGAGAGAGCGGGCGACAGAGAGCGCGGCGGTGACCATGGCGACAAAGAGAGTGGCGGTGGGAAGATAGCTGTGGAGGGCGCGGCGGCGTTGAGATCCCCTTCGGCTCCGAGCTCGATGTGTTCTTCAAGCTCCCGCGCCACATCACGAATGCAGAGCCCGGTGCGCGTGGAGATGCCGATCTACGTCTGTCCGCGCTGCCGGGCGGGCGTTAATCGGAGGGTTTCTCACACACCAAGAACCATAATCGTCCGTTCTACGTGTGCGGCGAGAATGGGGTAAGAATCGGGGCAATTGCTGAAGAAAATATGCCCTAGAGGCAATAATAAAGTTATTATTTATTTCCTCAATTCATGATAAATGTTTATTATTCATGCTAGAATTGTATTAACCGGAAACTTAGTGCATGTGTGAATACATAAACAAAACATATAGTCCCTAGTATGCCTCTACTTGACTAGCTCGTTAATCAAAGATGGTTAGACATGTGTTGTCATTTGATGAACGGGATCACATCATAAGGATAATGATGTGATGGACATGACCCATCCGTTAGCTTAGCATTATGATCGTTACAGTTTCATTGCTACTGCTTTCTTCATGACTTATACATGTTCCTCAGACTATGAGATTATGCAACTCCCGAATACAGGAGGAACACTTTGTGTGCTACCAAACGTCACAACGTAAATGGGTGATTATAAAGGTGCTCTACAGGTGTCTCCGAAGGTGTTTGTTGGGTTGGCATAAATCGAGGGGCGGCCAGGGAAGGCCGCGTGCCCCTTCTCCCTTGAGTCCAAATAGGACAAGGAGGGGGGCGGCGCCCCCCTTTCCTTTCCCCTCTCCCTCTCCTTCCTTCCCCCTCTCTCCCTTTAGTTGGAAACCTACTAGGACTTGGAGTCCTAGTAGGATTCCCCTCTTGGGGGAGCACCAAGGAGGGCCGGCCGGCCTCCCCTCTCCTCCTTTATATACGGGGGAAGGGGGAACTCCATAGACACACAAGTTGATCTTTTAGCCGTGTGCGGTGCCCCCCTCCACAGTTTTCCACCTCAGTCATATCGTCGCAGTGCTTAGGCGAAGCCCTGTGCCGGTAACTTCATCATCACTGTCACCACGCCGTCATGCTGACGGAACTCTCCCTCGGCCTCAGCTGGATCTAGAGTTCAAGGAACGTCACCGAGCTGAAGTGTGCAGATCGCGGAGGTGCCGTGTGTTTGATACTTGATCGGTTGGATCGTGAAGACGTTCGACTACATCAACCGCGTTACATAGCGCTTCCGCTTTCGGTCTAGAGAGTACGTGGACACACTCTCCCCCCGTTGCTATGCATCACCTAGATAGATCTTGCGTGATTGTAGGATTTTTTTTGAAATTACTACGTTCCCCAACAGTGGCATCCGAGCTAGGTCTATGCGTAGATGTTATATGCATGAGTAGAACACAAAGAGTTGTGGGCAATAATAATCATACTGCTTACCAGCATGTTATACTTTGATTCGGCGGTATTGTTGGATGAAGCAGCCCGGACCGACATTACATGACCGCATTCATGAGACTGGTTCTACCGACGTGCTTATGCACAAAGGTGGCTGGTGGGTGTCTGTTTCTCCAACTTTAGTTGAATCAAGTATGGCTACGCCCGGCCCTTGTTGAAGGTTGAAACAACACACTTGACGAAAAATCGTTGTGGTTTTGATGCGTAGGTAAGAACGGTTCTTGCTAGAAGCCCGTAGCAGCCACGTAAAACTTGTAACAACAAAGTAGAGGACGTCTAACTTGTTTTTGCATCGCTTGCTGTGATGTGATATGGTCAAGGCATGATGTGATATAAATTGTTGTATGAGATGATCATGTTTTGTAACAAAGTTATCGGCAACTGGCAGGAGCCATATGGTTGTCGCTTTATTGTATGCAATGCAATCGCCATGTAATTGTTTTACTTTATCACTAAGCGGTAGCGATAGTCGTAGTAACAATAGTTGGCGAGACGACAACGATGCTACGATGGAGATCAAGGTGTCGCGCCGGTGACGATGGAGATCATGACGATGCTTCGGTGATGGAGATCATGAGCACAAGATGATGATGGCCATATCATGTCACATATTTTGATTGCATGTGATGTTTATCTTTTATGCATCTTATTTTTCTTAGTACGGCGGTAGCATTATAAGATGGTCCCTTACTAAATTTCAAGGTACAAGTGTTCTCCCTGAGTATGCACTGTTGCTACAGTTCGTCGTGCCGAGACACCACATGATGATTGGGTGTGATAAGCCTTACGTTCACATACAACGAGTGCAAGCCAGTTTTGCACACGCAGAATTAATACTCGGGTTAAACTTGACGAGCCTAGCATATGCAGATATGGCCTCGGAACACTGAGAGCGAAAGGTCAAACGTGAATCATATAGTAGATATGATCAACATAGTGATATTCACCATTGAAAACTACTCCATCTCACGTGATGATCGGACCTGGTTTAGTTGATTTGGATCACGTGATCACTTAGATAATTAGAGGGATGTCTATCTAAGTGGGAGTTCTTAAGTAATATGATTAATTGAACTTTAATTTATCATGAACTTAGTCCTGATAGTTATTTTGCATGTCTATGTTATTGTAGATCAATGGCCCGTGCTACCGTTCCTTTGATTTTAATGCGCTCCTAGAGAAAGCTAAGTTGAAAGATGATAGCAGCAACTACACGGACTGGGTCCGTAACTTGAGGATTATCTTCATTGCTGCACAGAAGGATTACGTCCTGGAAGCACCGTTGGGTGCCAGGCCTGCTGCAGATGCTACTGATGACGTTAAGAACGTCTGGCAAAGCAAAGCTTATGACTACTCGATAGTTCAGTGTGCCATGCTTTACGTCTTAGAATCGGGACTTCAAAGCCGTTTTGAACGTCATGGAGCATATGAGACGTTCCAAGAGTTGAAGTTAATATTTCAAGCAAATGCCCGAGTTGAGAGATATGAAGTCTCCAACAACTTCTACAGCTGCAAAATGGAGGAGAATAGTTCTGTCAGTGAATACATACTCAGAATGTCTTGGTACCATAACCACTTGACTCAGCTGGGAGTTGATCTTTCAGTTGATTGTGTCATTGACAGAGTTCTTAAATCACTGCCACCAAGCTACAAAGGCTTCGTGATGAACTATAATATGCAAGGGATGAACAAGACTATTGTCGAGCTCTTCGCGATGCTAAAGGCTGCAGAGGTAGAAATCAAAAAGGAGCATCAAGTGTTGATGGTCAACAAGACCACTAGTTTCAAGAAAAAGGGCAAAGGGAAGAAGGGGAACTTCAAGAAGAACGGCAAAAAGGTTGTTGCTCAAGAGAAGAAACCCAAGTCTGGACCTAAGCCTAAAACTGATTGCTTCTACTTCAAAGGGACTGGTCACTGGAATCGGAACTACCCAAAGTATTTGGCGGATAAGAAGGATGGCAAAGTGAAAGGTATATTTGATATACATGTTATTGATGTGTACCTTACTAATCCACGTAGTAGCGCCTGGGTATTTGATACTGGTTCTGCTGCTCATATTTGCAACTCGAAACAGGGGCTATGGATTAAACAAAGATTGGCTAAGAACGAGGTGACGTTGCGCGTGGGAAATGGTTCCAAGGTCGATGTGATCGCCGTCAGCACGCTACCTCTACATCTACCATCGGGATTAGTTTTAGACCTGAATAATTGTTATTTGGTGCCAGCGTTGAGCATGAACATTATATCTGGATCTTGTTTAATGCGAGACGGTCATTTAAATCAAAGAATAATGGTTGTTCTATTTATATGAGTAATATCTTTTATGGTCATGCACCCTTGCTGAGTGGTCTATTTTTGTTGAATCTCGATAGTGATGATACACATATTCATAGTATTGAAGCCAAAAGATGCAAAGTTAATAATGATAGTGCAACTTATTTGTGGCACTGCCATTTGGGTTATATCAGAGTAAAGCGCATGAAGAAACTCCATGCTGATGGACTTTTGGAATCACTTGATTATGAATCACTTGGTGCTTGCGAACCGTGCCTCATGGGCTAGATGACTAAAAACTCCGTTCTTCGGAACAATGGAACGAGCTACTGACTTGTTGGAAATAATACATACCGATGTATCTGGTCCAATGAGTATTGAAGCTCGTGGCGGGTATTGTTATTTTCTTACGTTCACAGATGATTTGAGCAGATATGGTTATATCTACTTAATGAAGCATAAGTCTGAAGCATTTGAAATGTTCAAAGAATTTTAGAGTGAAGTGGAAAATCATCGTAACAAGAAAATAAAGTTTCTACGATCTGATCGTGGAGGAGAATATTTGAGTTACGAGTTTGGTCTTAATTTGAAACAACATGGGATAGTTTCACAATTAACGCCACCTGGAACACCACAGTGAAATGGTGTGTCCGAACGTCGTAACCGTACTTTACAAGATATGGTGCGATCTATGATGTCTTTTACTAATTTACCGCTATCGTTTTGGGGTTCTGCTTTAGAGACGGCTGCATTCACTTTAAATAGGGCACCATCAAAATCCGTTGAGACGACGCCTTATGAACTGTGGTTTGGCTAGAAACCAAAATTATCGTTTCTTAGAGTTTGGGGCTGCGATGCTTATGTGAAAAAGCTTCAACCTGATAAGCTCGAACCCAAATCGGAGAAGTGCGTCTTTATAGGATACCCAAAGGAAACTGTTGGGTACACCTTCTATAACAGATCCGAAGGCAAAATCTTTGTTGCTAAAAATGGATCATTTCTAGAGAAGGAGTTTCTCTCGAAAGAAGAGTGGGAGGAAAGTAGAACTTGATGAGGTAGTTGTACCTTCTCCCTTATTGGAAAGTATTTCATCACAGAAATCAGTTCCCGTGATTCCTACCCCAGTTAGTGAGGAATCTAATGATGATGATATGAGGCTTCAGTTCAAGTTACTACCGAACCTCGTAGGTCTTCCAGAGTACGATCCGCACCTGAGTGGTACGGTAATCCCGTTCTGGAAGTCATGTTACTAGACCATGATGAACCTACGTACTATGAGGAAGCGATGATGAGCCCAGAGTCCGCGAAATGGCTTGAGGCCATGAAATCTGAGATGGGATCCATGTATGAGAACAAGGTGTGGACTTTGGTGGACTTGCCCGATGATCGGCAAGCCATAGAAAATAAATAGATATTTAAGAAGAAGACCAACGCAGATGGTAATGTTACTGTTTACAAAGCTCGACTTGTTCCGAAAGGTTTTCGACAAGTTCAAGGAGTTGACTACGATGAGACTTTCTCACCCGTAGTGATGCTTAAGTCTATCTGAATCATGTTAGCGATTGCTGCATTTTATGATTATGAAATTTGGCAAATGGATGTCAAAACTGCATTCCTGAATGGATTTCTGGAAGAAGAGTTGTATATGATGCAACCAGAAGGTTTTGTCGATCCAAATGGTGCTATCAAAGTGTGGAAGCTCCAGCGTTCCATTTATGGACAGGTGCAAGCCTCTCGGAGTTGGAATAAACGCTTTGATAGTGTGATAAAAGCATATGGTTTTATACAAACTTTTGGAGAAGCCTGTATTTACAAGAAAGTGAGTGGGAGCTCTATAGCATTTCTGATATTATATGTGGATGACATATTGTTGATTGGAAATGATATAGAAATTCTGGATAGCATAAAGGGATACATGAATAAGAGTTTTTCTATGAAAGACCTCGGTGAAGCTGCTTACATATTAGGCATCAAGATCTATAGAGATAGATCAAGACGCTTAATTGGACTTTCACAAAGCACATACCTTGATAAAGTTTTGAAGCAGTTCAAAATGGATCAGTCAAAGAAAGGGTTCTTTCCTATGTTACAAGGTGTGAATTTGAGTCAGACTCAATCCCCGACCACTGCAGAAGATAGAGAGAAAATGAAAGTCATTCCCTATGCTTCAGCCATAGGTTCTATCATGTATGCAATGCTGTGTACCAGACCTGATGCATGCCTTGCTATAAACATAGCAAGGAGGTACCAAAGTAATCACGGAGTGGAGCACTGGACAACGGTCAAGAACATCCTGAAATACCTTAAAAGGACTAAGGATATGTTTCTCGTTTATGGAGGTGAAAAAGAGCTCGTCATAAACGGTTACGTCGATGCAAGCTTTGACACTGATCCCGATGACTCTAAGTCGCAAACCAGATACGTATTTTTCTTGAATGGAGGAGCTGTCAGTTGGTGCAGTTCCAAGCAAAGCGTCATGGCGGGATCTAAATGTGAAGCGGAGTACATTGCTGCTTCGGAAGCAGCAAATGAAGGAGTTTGGAGGAATGAGTTCATATCCGATCTAGGGGTCATACCTAGTGCATCAGGTCCAATGAAAATCTTTTGTGACAATACTGGTGCAATTGCCTTGGCAAAGGAATCCAGCTTTCACAAGAGAACCAAGCACATTAAGAGACGCTTCAATTCCATCCGTCATCAAGTGTTGGAAGGGGACATAGAGATTTGCAAGATACATACGGATCTGAATGTTGCAGACCCGTTGAGTAAGCCTCTTCCATGAGCAAAACATGATCCGTACCAAAGCTCTATGGGTGTTAGAATCATTACTATGTAATCTAGATTATTGACTCTAGTGCAAGTGGGAGACTGAAGGAAATATGCCCTAGAGGCAATAATAAAGTTATTATTTATTTCCTTAATTCATGATACATGTTTATTATTCATGCTAGAATTGTATTAACTGGAAACTTAGTACTTGTGTGAATACATAGACAAAACATATAGTCCCTAGTATGCCTCTACTTGACTACCTCATTAATCAAAGATGGTTATGTTTCCTAACCGTAGACATGTGTTGTCATTTGATGAACGGGATCACATCATTAGGAGAATGATGTGATGGACATGACCCATCCGTTAGCTTAGCATTATGATCGTGTCAGTTTCATTGCTACTGCTTTCTGATACGTCTCCAACGTATCTATAATTTTTGATTGTTCCATGCTATTATATCACCCCTTTTGGATGTTTATGGGCTTTATTTTACACATCTATATCATTTTTGGGACTAACCTACTAACCGGAGGCCCAACCCGTATTGCTGTTTTTTTGCCTATTTCAGTATTTCGAAGAAAAGGAATATCAAATGGAGTCCAAACGGAATGAAACCTTCGGGAGCGTGATTTTTGGAACGAACGTGATCTGGAGAAGTTGGAGTGCAAGTCAAGAAGCAGCCGATGCTCCCACGAGTTAGGAGGGAGCGCCCCCTATCTCGTGGGCCCCTCGAGCGGCCACCGACGTACTTCTTCCTCTTATATATACCTACGTACCCCGAAAACATCCAGGGGGCAGACGAAACACAATTTCCACCACCGTAACCTTCTGTATCCGCGAGATTCCATCTTGGAGCCTTCGCCGGCGTTCTGCCGGAGGGGGAATCGACCACGGGGGGCCTCTACATCAACATACTTGCCCCTCCGATGAGTTGTGATTAGTTTACCACAGACCTACGGGTCCATAGTTATTAGCTAGATGGCTTCTTCTCTCTTTTTGGATATCAATACAATGTTCTCCCCCTCTCTTTTGGAGATCTATTCGATGTAAACTCTTTTTGCGGTGTGTTTGTCGAAATCCGATGAATTGTGGGTTTATGATCTAGTTTATCTATGAATAATATTTGAATCTTCTCTGAATTCTTTTATGTATGATTGAGTTATCTTTGCAAGTCTCTTGAATTACCAGTTTGGTTTGGCCTACTAGATTGATCTTTCTTGCCATGGGAGAAGTGCTTAGCTTTGGGTTCAATCTTATGTGTCCTTATCCAAAGGATGTAAAGGGTTGCAAGGAACATATTGTATTGTTGCCATCGAGGATAACAACATGGGGTTTATATCATATTGCTTGAGTTTATCCCTCTACATCATGTCATCTTGCTTAATGCGTTACTCTGTTCTTATGAACTTAATACTCTAGATGCAGGCAGGAGTCGGTCGATGTGTGGAGTAATAGTAGTAGATGCAGGCAGGAGTCGGTCTACTTGTTATGGACATGATGCCTATATACATGATCGTGCCTAGATAATCTCATAACTATTCGCTTTTCTATCAATTGCTCGACAGTAATTTGTTCACCGACCGTAATACTTATGCTATCTTGAGAGAAGCCACTAGTCAAACCTATGGCCCCCCGAGTCTATCTCTTATCATATTTGCTTCCAATCTACTTTTATTTGCATCTTTACTTTTTGCATCTATATTATAAAATACCAAAAATATATTTATCTTATCTTACTATCTTTATTAGATCTCACTTTCGCAAGTGGCCGTGAAGGGATTGACAACCCCTTGATCGCGTTGGTTGCGAGTTCTTAGTTTGTTTGTGTAGGTGCGTGGGACTTTTGAGGATCCTCCTACTGGATTGATACCTTGGTTCTCAAAAACAGAGGGAAATACTTACGCTATTATTGCTGCATCACCCTCTCCTCTTCGAGGAAAACCAACGCAAGCTCAAGACGTAGCACTTTCTTCATGACTTATACAAGTTCCTCAGACTATCAGATTATGCAACTCCCGAATACCGGAGGAACACTTCGTGTGCTACCAAACATCACAATGTAAATGGGTGATTATAAAGGTGCTCTATAGGTGTCTCCGAAGGTGTTTGTTGGGTTGGCTTAAGTCGAGAGTAGGATTTGTCACTCTGTGTTTCGGAGAGGTATCTCTGGGCCCTCTCGGTAATACTCATCACTATAAGCCTTGCAAGCATTGTAACTAATGATTTAGTTGCGGGATGAAGTATTACGGAACGGGTAAATATACTTGTCGGTAACGAGATTGAACTAGGTATGATGATACCGACGATCGAATCTCGGGCAAGTAACATACCGATGACAAAGGGAACAACGTATGTTGTTATGGGGTTTGACCGATAAAAATCTTTGTAGAATATGTAGGAACTAATATGAGCATCAAGGTTCTGCTATTGGTTATTGACCGGAGACGTGTCTCGGTCATGTCTACATAGTTCTCGAACCCGTAGGGTCTGCACGCTTAACGTTCGATGACGATTGGTATTTTGAGTTTATGTTATATGATGTACCGAAGGTTGTTCGGAGTCCTGGATATGATCATGGACATGACGAGGAATCTCAAAATGGTCGAGACATAAAGATTGATATATTGGACGACTATATTCGGATACCGGAAGTGTTCCAGAGAAGTTTCGGATAAAACTGAAGTGCCGGAGGGTTATCGGAACCCCTGGGGGAACTAATGGGCCTCGATGGGCCTTAGTGGAGAGAGAGAGAGAGAGAGGGGATGCCAGGGAAGACCACGCGCCCCGTCCCCCTTGAGTTCGAATAGGACAAGGAAGGGGGGGCGGCGCCCCCCTTTCCTTCCCCCTCTCCCTCTCCTTCCTTCCCCCTCTCTCCCTTTAGGTGGAAAACTACTAGGACTTGGAGTCCTAGTAGGATTCCCGTCTTGGGGGCGTGCCAAGGAGGGCCGGCCGGCCTCCCCTCTCCTCCTTTATATACGGGGGAAGGAGGCACCCCATAGTCACACAAGCTGATTGTTTAGCCGTGTGCGATGCCCCCCTCCACAGTTTTCCACCTCGGTCATATCGTCGTAGTGCTTAGGCGAAGCCCTGCGCTGGTAACCTCATCATCACTGTCACCACGCCGTCGTGCTAACAGAACTTTCCCTCGGCCTCAGCTGGATCTAGAGTTCGAGGGACGTCACCGAGCTGAATGTGTGCAGATCGTGGAGGTGCCGTGCGTTCGGTACTTGATCGGTTGGATCGCGAAGACGTTCGACTACATCAACCGCGCTACATAACGCTTCCGCTTTCGGTCTACGAGGTTACATGGACACATTCTCCCCCCGTTGCTATGCATCACCTAGATAGATCTTGCGTGATCGTAGGAATTTCTTTGAAATTACTACGTTCCCCAACAATTGCACCATTTTCGTGGTCGGGATCCTTGAGCAATGGGTTGATCTATTTGGCGTTCATGTAGGTGAAATGTTTCTTCATTTGGGTCGATGCTCTGGCCAAGACTCTGATGAATGAACTGCAAGAAGAGCATGAAGAATGGTTGTCCATGCTGCCATGAACGACAGTGGCCGTAGCATAAGCTCCGGAAGAAGAGACGGAGAGCGAAGCACGCAATGATAGAGAGCTAGCTGTTGCACTTAGGACGTTGAAGAAGAAGGTTAGGAAGCTTGAAGATCAAGCACAAATACCCATTTGCAGTTACTTTTGGGCATTTTTACGTATGGTAATTGCACTGGGTGTAATGTTGAAATTGTATGTAAGGGCATGAATTAGGACCCCATGAATTATGGAGGAATTTGTAAGCTTGAAATTGTATGAGAAATTCACCTTGTTTAAAATATTGGTCAAAGTTGTTTCAATGTTGAAAAAAGGGAGAAGAAATGACCTACATTTAAATATGTTGAACAAAGGGATAAGAAATGAGAAATTCAAAAATTTTGATCAATGAAATGCAGCTCTCTGCTCTGCCTTTCTGTAAAAAAAAGGTTTCTCTGTGGGCCAAATTCAGAGCGGAGAGCCAAGTGCCGGCTAGACTAATGGGCCAACTGTATCCAATTACCCATTCGGGGGTGGCCAAATGAGATCTCTTGCGTGTTTTTTCTGTTTTTCTGTTCTGATTTAGTTTAGGCTGTAAATCATTTTATTTCATGCTGAAACTTTTCGTGGAAGATAATTGAATTATTCCAGAGCCAAACAATTAAGTTTAGAATTTTTTTGGAGCTCTTAAATATTTAATACCAATTTAGTTACTCCAATTCAAATACGTCGTGATTTAAATCAAAGACCAAAATGTCATGGAAAATGTGCCTCAGCTCTGGTAGAGGTTTACACCTGGTGCCAAAATTGATGAACATTTTTGAAGGGCATTACAGTGAGAAAAAATTAATTTATCTAAAAAAATGAAGGGTGAAAAATGCACAAAAAATCCGTGCAGCTGGAACTCGAACCCAGGACCGCGTGGGTTTGTGGCGTTTAGGATTGCACTGGTAACTGCTAGGGCAGATGGAAAGACTTTGACATGGCTAGGGAAGGAAGCTATACATAGTGAGACCGTGATTTGGTTTAGGGTTTAAAAACGCATGTTTGTACTGAATGTTTGCACATGCGTGAGAGTGGTTTTCCTTTATTTTGCACTGAACTTTTGGAGGGTTGGAAACGTATGTTTGCACTGCCACATGATTCTGGTTAGAGTGGCCCTTGGTTTAGGGTTTAAAGGGAATAAATGTGCATGTTAGTTCATGACTTGGTTTAGGAAAAAATGATATCTTTGGGCACGGACATTTTTGAACACACATAATAACTTAGATAGATAAGATGCTACCCATCGTACCCTTACATAGATGGGTACCCTACATAGATAGACAAGTTCAGGGACACGACACGACATGCCACACACGACATAGAAAAGCAACAAAATAAAAACGATAAAACTAAAACATGACGAGCTTGACGAACAACTTCACTCCGGTTCGCGCCTCTTCTTGAACATCTTCATCTTGATATTTTCCACCTTGGCCGCACCCCTTCAACACCGTCAACTTCACTCCTCCTCCTCATCGTAGGAAGGGAGTGCATCTGGTTTTCGGTGGGGAAGATGCACTCGTAGTTGGTGAAGATCTTGTACACCATGAAAAAGATGGACTCACAGCCACACCAATACACTTGGCCGAGGAGCTCGCGCGCGTCAAATGGGTTAGAGAAGGTGACCGTGAGCAGTACGAGGATGCCGGCGCGGTCGCGAACCTCATTGAGGGTGAACATCCTAGGCGAGCCCCGTGGGAGGTGGGCTTAGCCGGCTCCGAGGAAGGCGCGGGTGAGCTCGACGGACCCCCTCCACCTAGAATTCGCCCACACACGGAGCTCCCTCTCCACGAGCACGCCCAATGGGTAGCGCAGCTCCGGCACGACAGGCGGACGAAGGAAGGTCGGCCCGTTGTACTGCATCTTCACTTGGTCGCTTGGAGGGCTCCGTCGCTTGGGTGTTTGAAGTTGGAGAAGAATGGATCTGGCTTGGGTGGTGAGTGGGAGAGGAAGAGAGGCATATAAATAGGCTTGTGGGCGGGAGAGGAAGAAAGAAGGGATGAGAATGGTGCGTGTGTGAATTCGGATGCGTGTGTGTATCCGTTACATAAGTTTTTGCACAGAAACGATGAGGCGATGGGGGTGTGTGCGTGCATCTGAATCGCTGAAACGATGAGGCTGTTGTTTGACCGGGCGCGTGCATCGCTACATAACTGAATCACTGCCGTAATCTAAAACAATGTAGTAATCTGAATCAATATGTGCATGGCCACGTTGCTCGCCTCGCTCGCCGCCGCGCATGCATGCACGTCCGCCTCCCGCGCATGCATTCCCACGTCGTCGCTCTTCCCATGCATGCAGGACTGGAAAGGCTGAGACAACAGTAACAGCGCTCTCAGGCCCGGATAGCGAGATGGCCGAACAGTCCATCCAGCGTGCCCGGTATGTGTTGAGAAAAAGAAAATCGCCCAGCCAATCAGATTGCATCTCGCGGATCGCCCCCCCTCCGTGCAGATTCCTTCTAGAAGGGTTAGATCGACGGTCATTGATCACCGCTAGGGTTAGATGGACGGTCCTTGTTCAGCGCTAGGGTTAGCGGGGTTGGGGGGGGGGGGGGTTGGAGCAGTCAAAGATAGGTTTGACCAGATTCCAAATGAGCATAATAAATTAAATAAAAATCAGAAAAATGAAAAACCTGCGCACATAGTCTTCTTATGTCATATACTAACGATTTAAGTTGATAAACAAGGTCTACATACATTTAGACGACAAGTTCATGTGCCTTATGTGATATCTCAAGTATCTCAAACTCTCTTGTATGAAGTGAAGAGAAGTGTTTTGGGGAAATGAACATGAAAATTTCAAAGATCTCACCACAACTTCATATTGGAGTAACTAAGAAGGATCCATGCTTAGTTCTTCATTTTGATGTTTTATACTTGTTTAGACCTTGGTCAAAGTTAAGTTTGACCAGAATTCAAATGAGCAAAACAAGTTCAAAAAAATCTAAAAAGGAAAAACCAGCACACATAGTCTGTATATATAGAATATATGTGTAGGAAAGATATTTGGCTGATTTAGACAAGGTCGAAAAAAACTTTGCTTAGAAATGAGGCCGTTTACCCTACCTTTGGAGCTCTTTTTTAGCACATTTTTCATGAAAATTTCAAAAACCTCAAAAACCTCACCACAGCTTCATTTTGGAGTGTCTAAGAAGGATCCAGGCTTAGTTTTTCATTTTGATGTTTTAGACTTGTTTAAATCTCGGTTAAAGTTAGGTTTGACCAGAATTCAAATGAGCAAAATAAATTCAAAAAAATTAAAAAGGGAAAACTAGCGCACATAGTCAGTGTACATAGAATATATGTGTAGAAAAGTTATTTGGCTAATTTAGACAAGGTCGAAAAAAACCTTGCTTAGAAATGAGGCTGTTTACCCTACCATTGGAGCTCCCTTTTAGCACATTTTTCATGAATGTGAGTTTACCCTACCAAAGTTTGGAAAGAATTGCAACATCCAAATAGCATGTAAAATTTGAAGTTTGTTCTAACGTAGGTCCAACATCATTCAAACATAGTTCTAACATAGGTCCAACATCATTCAACAGAAATACAACACTATTCATAATGTTTCACAATTATTCATAAATAGCGTTGGGGCTTCTGTTTGATCTTTAAGCTTCTTGCCATCACTTTGCTCCTCGTGTACCTTGTGCTCATTGCTTCTTCTCTTCTCCTCTTAGTTGTCGGTACCTTGCACGTCTTCTTCAAACCTACTGCAGAACTGTACAAAACATAAAGGGTAATGAGATCATGTCAAGTGATAAATGTATAGTAGTATTTGCAAGATTTACATACCTAGCAGAACTCACAACGACAGAAGGTTGGTCACCATGTGGAGCCTCACTTGGATCACCATTTGGAGCCTCACTTGAATCATCATTTGGAGGATATTTTGGACCATCGTCAAAATCATGCGGCTGTTGAGCATCATTATTTTGGAACTCGTCAAAATCCTCATCTGATGCAACCGACTGTTGACCATCATTTTCATCATCTCTTGCGGCAACCGGCTGCTGACCAACATTTTCATCGAAGCCTTCCTCGAAACACTCTCCGAACGCTGGATCTACTGTGTTATCACAATACTTACCGAAATGAACAGACCCACCACACCTTGTGCACTTACGCTTCCTCGCTCCAAGTCTAGCTCCTTTGCTGCGAGGTCTGATTCGACTCTTCCTTGGTCTACCTGCTGCTCTCTTCAGAACTGGAGCGCAAAGCTTGAATCCAGGGTCCACTATGTCCCATTGTTGTTTTCCCTCCATACCAGGAAAGGCATACACATATGTGGCTTTGAACCTTGCAACAGAGTAGTAATCATGCACATACAACTATATGTTCCCTACTGGACCTGGGAGAGAAGTGATGAAAAACAGGGTATGAATGCATGGCAACCCAGTTATCTGACATTGCCTAGAACTACAAGTTCTAGCTTCTAAATCCACTGGATATCTCCTTTCCCTCTTCTCTTTATCCAAATATGATATCTCTGTTGTGGTACCCGAGCAAAGAGTCATGTTCATTTCCAAGCCTGTTGTTTTCTGCTTCAGTTCATTCATCATGGCAGGGATGATAATGTGGCCCATGAATTTTGCCTTGGCTATTCTTGCACGATAATGAAATTTTTGCATGTATTCTATCCTTATCTTGTCAAGAAAATCCACCACATAATGACCCTTTAGTTTCCGGATCGTTGAGTTGAAAGACTCTGCTAGATTATTGTGCACATAGTCAACTTTGCTCAGTTCACCGAATTGGCTTCTGGCCCATAACTCGGAGTGGCGTGTTTCCAAGTATTCCTTCACTTTGGGATTCGTCTATAACTGGCTCAAGTGGTAGTTGTGCTTCTTCACACTTCAAGTCAAAGATGCTGTCCATAAATTGTTGGTATACACCTTTCCTTTGAATTTCTTCATAAAATTTGCAGCAAGGTGACGCATGCATTCCCTATGCTCTACTCCCGGGAACACATTGTCCACGACCACTTCTAAACCTTTGCAGGCATATGTATGAATTACCAACCCATTGGGATGTGCAATAGCCTGGCGCAGATTATGCAAAAACCAAGTCCAGCTCTCCTCAAACTCTGTCTCCAGCACACCGTACGCAACTGGAAATACAAAACTGTGTGCATCAACTACACAAGCTGCTACTATCTGTCCTTTAAACCTCCATGTGAGAAAAATAGCATGAACAGCCAAATA
Source organism: Aegilops longissima (assembly GCA_021605205.1). Lineage (NCBI taxonomy): Eukaryota > Viridiplantae > Streptophyta > Magnoliopsida > Poales > Poaceae > Aegilops > Aegilops longissima. The sequence continues at coordinate 573,501,124 of CM038680.1, read as the reverse complement.
AGGCCTGCAGCTTGCCAAAAAACCCTGGCGACAAGCCTCAAAGTAGACAAAAACCCTCCTAAAGCATTCATTGGTCTTTGTCACTCCCCTGAATGTGTACTCCACGGTGTGGTGGTCAATATCTACAATACTACCTGGATTGGTCCTCTCCACTTCATCTTTGAATGAATACAACAATTGAAAACTTTCCTGCCAGTTACCATTAATAGAATTCATAGCATGTTGTTTACCATTGAACAACCTCATGTATGGTAAATCTATCTTGAACTTGTCTTTGATGTTCTTCTGCAATTCCTTTGGACCCACTTGCTGGTTTTCTTTCACCCACTTCTTTACTTGTTCTTCCACCCATCTTGACTTGGCTCTACTGATTGTATCCTTCCTAAGGATTGATTCCTAGCATGTGTGCTTAAAAGGGTCACTTTGACCTAAACATTCGTGCTATTTCGCATTTTAGATGCGAGCACCCTCCATGGACAACCCTCAGTCGGACAGTGCACTCTGTAACGTACTTGACCGCTCTTGTCAACTTTGAAAGTACGTTCTACCTTGATGCAGTATGTCACAAGTGCGTTTCTACACTCACTCATGGATGCAAAAAGGGTACCTTCTTCCATATGAGGGTTCAAAGGGTCCCATTCAACAGCTGCAAGTCTTCGTCCTCACCCACCGCATCATCATCCACACGGACTGCATTGTCAGCCTCATCTTGGTTTTCAACCCGAGGTGCCCGTCGTAAATTCTGAATAACATCATAATATAACTTCTCTTCATCAACCCCAGAATTGTAGGCATCAGGATCCACTTCAAGGGGGACCCTACTACCGGTGCCCACGCTTGTCAAGCCACCACGTCGCCGTGCACTAACTGAACTGTTCTGGCTAGAGATGCCATTACGACGACTTGGTTCTGCCAGAGAAGGTGCACCCGCCATCCTAGGTCCAAATGCCTGCTCAAGCACATCAATTTGTAGCCTCACATGAAAATTCTCTTTCTCCTTATGCCTAGCAAACATGGTAGCCAGCTCTTCATCATTACTAACTGTCACCCATTTCTTTTCCCCATCGTAGTATTTGTATTCCACTTCATCAAGAAAACCCCAAGGATATTGGCTACAAATTACCTCCCCAAATTGTCTGAAACTCCAGTTACAAGCCATTGGCAACCGATAATCGAAACCTCCTTGGAATTTATTCTAATTCTTTGCATTCAATATGTACCGGTCCCTTCTAATGTGCACCAAGAAAGCAAACCGCAACTCCATCCCAACCGACGAAAAATAGAGACGCAATCAGCACACCATTGGCTAAACTAACGGGGCAAACCAACTCGAATCGACTGTTGAAATGCACAACTAAGCTCAATCTAAACAGGAGGCGTGACTTACCCCTCGGGAACCCAGTCGTGGACGTGGCAGATCTCCGGCCCGATGCTCGCCTCGCCAAATACTCCAGGATCGCCGCCGCTGGCCATTTCGCCCTGGGGTTCACCCTCGTACTTCATCTATGTGCACCAGCCCCCCACCTATCAGCACTCCGGCCGGGCGCACGGAAGGAGGCCACGCCGCGCGTCAAGCAGGTGGCGGGCACCCCACCCGTGGCGTCATAGGAAGGTGGTGGGCGGAGCAGGTAGCAGTGGAGCAGGACGGGCGCGACCGTGGCAGCGCAGCTGGTAGCGGCGCGGGTGGTGGCGGCGGTGGCGGCGCAGGACGGCCGGCGGGAGGACGGGACAGAGTGGCGTCGAGTGGCCAGGTTAGAACCCTAGGATTGATTTGGGGAAGTTGTTGCACGGTCCCACATGTCAGCTCCGGACCCACATCCACGCGGTCCCACATGTAAGATCCGGACCCACTAACGCCGGCGGATGGAATGGACTCAAAACTGCCTGTTTGGCCTCGTCATAGTAGTTGCAGACACACTAGGGGAAAAACTGAGCACGATTCGCAATTGAGGGCAAAACTGAGCAAATGGACACCACTGAGGGTAAAAGGATAACTAATCCTACATACATTGGTCATTTTTTGCGTGATTTGCATTCATGCACATAACTCTCTGCATATTTCAAAAATTATAATCAATACTAGTATAAAAAAAGGCTTTCCACGCATGCGACACAAATTTGATTTAAACCAGTTTTTCTTTCTATTGTGGGGTCATTTTGTATTCGTTAAGGGAATAGCCTAGTTCCCCTTGGGATAGATGCCCCCTCTAAATTCACTGGTGCATTTTGTAGAAAGTTTTGTAAAAAGAAAAAAAAAGAATGTGAGCACCAGTGCAAGTTTAAGACTTGAACATTGATAGGCTAGTTTCATCGCAAGTAATTTCATCATCTGAGCTACACTCAGTTCGCCATGTTAGTTGGTTTTGGAAGAGAATCACCAAGAAGTCAAGCCGGTGCCGAAGATATGTACTCTGTAATAGTGCATGAACCAATCGGTGATCGATCGAGGACTAGTCTAATCTCGTCTGCTAGCTTAGCTAGGACTCCATCATTGAGTTGGGGGATTGCTTGTCCATACGCAGCAAGTAATCAAGCTTGCATGGATAGTTGTAAGCTCATAGCTAGCTAGCCAGCTAGTTAGGAACATGCAGGGCTAGGGTTGGCCCTCGGGGGCCAAATTCACTGTTTTGATCCTTTTTGAAAACTTTAGCACGATCTGAACCCGGTTTGAAAAAAAATTGTGATTTGACCCTTTTCCTACCGTCATCATCAATGGCGGTAGGGTAACACTGCCTACCGCCAAGGTCTATGGCAGTAGGATTTGACTGCGCCGTCACGGTCGTCCGACGTTGAAAATACCCTACCGCCATTGTTCTTGGCGGTAGGGTCTAGAAAGTTTAAATTATCTGTGAGTACAACAGAATCTCTCTAGTGGAGAGTTGGCTAGCACATGCAAGTATGTTCAGTAGGTCTTGGGTTTGAGACTTCATAAGGCCATTTTTTTGTTCCTTTTCATTTTTCCCAATAAAAATTAAATAATTTGTCCAACTAATATTAGGATATGAATTATTGATAAAATGTATTTTTATTTATCTGTAACTGTTTTATAAAATCTCCGCAAAGATATAAACAAATATGATGGGATAAACAATTTGTCCAATTAATGTTAAGCTATGGATTATTTATAAAAATATATTCTTTACTTATATGTAACTGTTTCATAAAATTTCCGTAAAGATTTGTTTTTCTGCAGTCTTTTTGCGGCTTAGATATGTAACATACACGGGAGAGAGCAGTTTTATTCTTTGCTCATCATCAAGATTATGCGCTGTGCAATTAAGTTCTAATTATATGTTACTCTGTTTGTCTCTTACTAGCGAAATAAGGCTTTGGTTGAGGCCTTGGTAAGGGCATTAATTCCGGTTCACTCACGAACCGGGACCAAAGAGTGCATCAATCCCGGTTCGTGAGGCTAGGGAACCTGCCAGGCCTCGGGTGCTATTGGTCCCGGTTCCAGACACAAACCGGGATCAATGGGCCTCGCTCCTGGCCCAACACCTTTAGTCCCGGTTGACGGCTGGAACCGGGACCAAATGTCGTCCTTTAGTCCCGGTTTTAGCCACCAATTGGGACTAAAGATATCCCTATATATACCCCCGCCCCTGCCCGCGAATAGAGCAACTGCTCTGTTTTTTTTGGCCGGCCGTGGGAGAGGTGTGTGTTGCTTTAGCTCACATCCTATGCACATGAGGTGTTCGATGAAATGCCCGAGCCACACTTAAGCTTTCTCCTCTCCAAGCTCCTTGTCCAAGCTCCATTTTCCTTGAGATTTGTCTAGGTTTGGCGGTATGTCCTGTCCCGTCCCCGTCCTCACCACCGTCGATCGCCCGTGTTGGTCTCGTCGCCGGCACCATTGTGGTGAGCCTCTTGTTCTTATCTTCTTTCTAAAAGAAAAAAAAATTCTTACTTGTATGATTTAGATAGATACTTGTATAATTTTCTTACTTTTATTATTATTGGTTATTATATAGTGTGATGGTTTTGGTATCCGCCCCCGCCGGCCCTCGTCCTGTCTATGATTCGGATGTGGTATATATTATCTTTTATAACTATTTGTTTCATTTAGTGTTTATGACAATTATGTCGACCAACGTGACATAGATGTTTTTATCTAGGAGGTATGCGAACCGGAAATTCCAACCGACCCTCTTGTCGAGAGGTTAAATTTAGTTGAAAAAGAAAACAATTATTTGTAGAAAAAATTGAAAAAAAATTGAGGAGGAGAAGATGGGGTTGGAGTTGCATGTTGCGGTTGTCGTAGATGATCACAAGATCAAGATGGATGCAATGCTCTTGAAGATTAGAAAGATTAGAAAATATGCCATTCATACCGAGGCTTGGTATCATTATGCCGTTGGATCAATTGTTACCTTAATTGCGATTATGATCGCATTTGTTGTTGCATTTAAATGTTTTACATAGTTTCAAAGTATATTTTAATTACATGCTCTAGAGAGCTCTATGTTGTTCAATGAGAACTATGTATGAACTTTATGTATTTATTGTTTCAGTAATAACATTTGATCACTACTGTACTCTGGTTTTAATGTGATGATGAACTTCCATTAATTTGGTCACTTCTCTATTCATGATGTTCTGTAATGGTTTTTGACACACTTAATTATATATAATGCACGCAGATGAACATGCAATGGATGTACGGTGACAGACATACCTTCGAGTACATTAAGGGTGTGCATAATTTTCTCGAAGTGGCTGAGTCAAACAAGAAGAATGGTTTTATGTGTTGTCCATGCCCTATCAGTGGGAATACAAAGTCTTATTCTTACTCGAAAACCCTTCACGTCGACCTGCTTGAGAAGGGTTTCATGCCACACTATAATGTTTGGACCAAGCACAGAGAAAGAGGGGTTATGATGGAAGACAATGAAGAAGAAGAAGAGGATGATGACAACTATCCGCCCCTGAATATGGTGATGCTGCAACAGGGGAAGCTGAAGATCAAGAGAAACCAGACAATGTGCCCGATGATGATCTTCACCGGGTCATTGTTGATGCAAAGAGAAAGGGAGAAGTTGAAGTTCGATCGCATGTTAGAGGATCACAAAAAAGGATTGTACCCAAGTTGCGAAGATGAAAACACAAAGATCGGTACCACTCTGGAATTGCTGCAATGGAAGGCAAACAATGGTGTATCTGACAACAGATTTGGGAAGCTACTGAAAATAATAAAGAAGAAGCTTCCAAAGGATAAAAAAATGCCCGACAGTACGTAGGAAGCACAGAAGGTTCTATGCCCTCTAGGATGGGAGGTGCAGAAGATACATGCATGACCTAATGAATGCATCCTCTACCATGGTGCGTGCGAGGATTTGGACGCATGACCAGTATGCGATGCATTGCGGTATAAGATCAGACGAATGACCCTAGTGATGTCGAGGGCGAGTGCCCCAGGAAGAATATTCCTGCCAAGGTGATGTGGTATGCTCCTATAATACCATGGTTGAAATGTTTGTTCCAAAACAAGGATCATGCCAAGTTGATGCGATGGTATAGAGAAGACCGTAAGAAAGATGGGAAGTTGAGAGTACCCGCTGACGGGTCACAGTGGAGAAAAAAACAGAGAAAGTACTGGGGGACTTCGCAAGTGACGCAAGGAACGTATGGTTTGGTCTAAGCGTAGATGGCATTAATCCTTTTGGGGAGTAGAGCAACAATCATAGCACCTAGCCCGTGACTCTATGTATCTATAACCTTCCTCCTTGGTTGTGCGAAGCGGAAGTTCATTACGATGCCAGTGATCATCCAACGCCCTAAGCAACCCGACAACGACATTGATGTGCACCTAAGGCCATTAGTTGAATAACTTTTACAACTATGGAATGGAAAATGTGTACGTGTGTGGGATGAGCACATACAGCAGGAATTTGACCTACATACGTCGCTGTTTGTAACCATCAATGATTGGCCTGCTCTCAGTAACATTTCAGGACAGTCAAACAAGGGATACCATGATACGTCTCCAATGTATCTATAATTTATGAAGTATTCATGCTAATAAATTATCATTCTTGGATGTTTTACAATCATTTTATAGCAACTTTATATCATTTTTTGGGACTAATCTTTGACCCAGTGCCCAGTGCCAGTTGCTGTTTTTGCTTGTTTTTTACATCGCAAGAAATCAATATCAAACGGAGTCCAAACACCGCGTAACTCCTTGGAGATTTTTTATGGACCAGAACACCCAGGATGGGCTAGAGCAGCACCTAGGGGGGGTGCCTCGAGGGGGGCACAACACACTAGGGTGTGCATGGGCCCCCAGGCGCGCCCAGGTGGGTTGTGCCCACCTCGGTGGCCTCCCACACCCCTTCTTCGCCCTATAAAATCCAAATATTCCAAAACCCTTCGGGGTAGCCCTAGATCAGAAGTTTCACCGCCGCGAGGCCTCTGAATCCACAAGATCCAATCTAGACCCCGTTTCGGCACCCTGCCAGAGGGGGGAATCATCACCGGTGGCCATCTTCATCATCCCGGCGGCCACCGCGATGAGTAGGGAGTAGTCCACCCTCGGGGCTGAGGGTTTGTACCAGTAGCTATGTGTTTAATCTCTCTCTCTCTCTCTCTCGTGTTCTTAAGATGTCACGATCTTGATGTATCGCAGGCTTTGTTAATATAGTCGAATCATATGGTGTTTTCCCTTCTCTATCTTGTTGTGATGAATTGAGTTTTTCCCTTTGAGATTTTGTTGTTATCAGATTGAATACTTTTATGGATTTGAGAACACTTGATATATATCTTGCAATTAAATACTCGTGGTGACAATGGGGTATCGTATTAATTCACTTGATATATGTTTTGGCATTCAACTCGCGGATTCCCGCGGTGACATTGGGGTAATCTATGCATAGGGGTTGATGCACGTTCTTGTGTTTATTTCTCTGGTAGAAATCTTGGGACACTCTTTGATGTTCTTTGTGTTGGATTGAATATTATAAATCTGAATTTGCTTTGGTGTTATTTTAGTACGAACTCTAGGATAGATTGAACGGAAAGAATAGCTTTGTGTTATTTTAGTACGAACACTTGGATAGATCGAATGGAAAGAATAGCTTTGAGGTGGTTTCGTACCCTACAAACAATTATGTCTTATGTTCTCTGCTAGACAGGAACTTTGGAGTGATTCTTCATCGCACTTTGAGGGATGGTTATATGATCCAACTATGTTAGCATTGTTGAGAGATTGCACTAGCGAAAGTATGGACCCTAGGCCTTGTTTTCAAGCATTGCAATACCATTTTTGTGCCCGTTTACTATTTGTTACCTTGCTGTTTTTATTTATTCAGATTATAAAAATATATTTCTACCATCCATATTACACTTTTATCACCATCTCTTCGCCGAACTAGTGCACCTATACAATTTGCCATTGTATTAGGTGTGTTGGGGACACAAGAGATTTCTTGTATTTGGTTGCATGCTCGTTTGAGAGAGACCATCTTCATCCTACACCTCTCACGGATTGATAAACCTTAGGTCATCCACTTGAGGGAAAATTGCTACTGTCCTACAAAACTCTGCACTAGGAGTCCCAGCACGTGTCTACAAGAATAAAGTTGCATAGTAGACATCAAGCTCTTTTCTAGCGCCGTTGCTGGGAAGGTAAGTGCTTGAAGGTATATCTTTATATCTTGCAATCAAATATTTTAGTTTCTTGTTTATCACTAGTTTGGTTTATAAAATAAAACTACAAAAAAAATGGAGTTGAGGTTGCATCATATTATTGATCATCTTTATAATATCTTTCTTGAAAATGATGGATCGGAAAATTGTGCTCAATTGTTAGAAGAAGAAGTCAATAAAATGTTTGTTATTGAATCTTTGAATGATGAGCATGATTGCAATGTTGTTGGCATGAACTCTTTGAATATCCATGATGCTAATGATATGCAAAGCCACAAGCTTTGGGATGCTATGTTCGATGAAGATGATGTTTTTAGTACCCCAAGATTTGTTGTGCAAATTTGTCGTAATGATTGCATGCCTCCTATTTATGCTGATTATAATGATGAAAGTGGATTCAAAGAGGTCATGACTTTATTTACTAATGAATCCATCATTTTGGATGAGGCTTCAATAGACTATGAGAACAAGGTCGTTATCTATGATGATTATAGTGATGACATGTATGCTATATTGAATAATTAAACCCATGAAACTTGTCATCATGATTTTAATTTTCAATCTCATGATAGTTATTTTGTTGAGTTTTCTCCCACCACTATTCATGAGAATAAATCTGCTTATGTGGAGAGGAACAAAATTGCTATGCTTATGTGTCATAAAAATAATGCTTTATGTGATGGTTATATTGTTGAATTTCTTCATGATGCTACTGAAAATTATTATGAGAGAGGAACATATGCTTTTACATATCTCATTAATATCAAGTTTCCTCTCTATGTGTTGAAAGTTTTGAAGTTATGCATGTTGTGCCTTCCTATGCTAGTTGATTCTTGTTATTTGCTAAAAAAATCCTTATGCATAGGAAGTGGGTTAGGATTAAATGTGCTTGCCATGTTATTCATGATGCTCTTTTTCATGTTTCAATTCTTATCTTTTATGCGAGTATCATTGAAATCATCATGCCTAGCTAAAAGGCATTAAAGAAAAGCGCTTGTTGGGAGACAACCCAACACTTTTATCTACTGTTTTTGTGTGTTAACATAATTATTCTACTATAGTAATCATGTTTTATTGTTTTTGTTTCAATAAAGTGATAAGTAAAGCCTTTGGGATCATGTTGGGTGATAGTTGATTTGATCTTGCTGAAAAACAGAAACTTTTGCGCTCACGAAAATAACTCTCATTTTTAAAAGAAGAGTGCTTTTGAGTTGATTATTTTTGCAGAATATTAATATACAAATTTCTCACGTGATCATAATTTTTTCATAATTTTTGGAGTAGCGGAAGTATGGTTTGAGTACAGATTACTACAGATTGTTCTGTTTTTGACAAATTCTGTTTTCAATGCATAGTTTGCTTGTTTTCTAGTTTGTATGGCTTATATTGCTCAATATAAATTGTGGAAATGATATGCTACAGTAGGCATTGTGTGGAAACAATTATGAATATTGTCTTTGATAGTACCAAAAGTGAAATGGTTTGCTCTTTATCATACTAACCTATCTCACAAAGTCACATTAAGTTTTGTGTGATTGAACTTTTCGAGTTTTGGATGAGATGTCGATATGAGGAGAATAATGAGTGATAAGATCCTAAGCTTGGGGATGCCCAAGGTGTTGGGGAACGCAGTAATTTCAAAAAAATTCCTACGATCACGCAAGATCTATCTAGGTGATGCATATCAATGAGAGGGGAGAGTGTGTCCACGTACCCTCGTAGACCGAAAGAGGGAGCATATCAATAACGCGGTTGATGTAGTCAAACTTCTTCACGATCCAACCGATCAAGTAACGAACATACGGCACCTCCATGTTCAGCACACGTTCAACTCGATGACGTCCCTTGTGCTCTTGATCCAGTTGAGGACAAGGGTGAGTTCCGTCAGCATGATAGTGTGGCGACGGTGATGATGATGTTACCGACGCAGGGCTTCGTCTAAGCACTACGATGGTATGATCGAGGTGTGTAACTGTGGAGGGGGGCACCGCACACGGTTAAGAGAAACTTGTGTGTTCTAGGGTGCCCCCTGCCCCCGTATATAAAGGAGCAAGGGGGAGGCCGGCCGGCCCCTAGGGCGCGCCCCAAGAGGGGAGTCCTACTAGGACTACTAGTCTTAGTAGGATCCCACCAAGAGGGAGAGAGGCGAAAGGAAGGAGAGGGAGAGGAGTAGGAAGGGGGGAGCCTCCCCCCTTTCCTAGTCCAATTCAGACCCAAGGGGGAGGGGGCACGTGGCCTGCCCTGGCCCCCCCTCTCTCTCTATCCACCAAGGCCCAATGTGGCCCATTAGTTCCGCGAGGGGTTCCGGTAACCCCTCCGGCACTCCGGTTTTACCCGAAACTTTGCGGAACACTTACGATGTCCGAATATAGCCGTCCAATATATCAATCTTTATGTCTCGACCATTTTGATACTCCTCATCATGTCCGTGATCTCATCTGGGACTCCAAATAAACTTCTGCCATAAAAAACACATACCTCATAATACATATCGTCATCGAACGTTAACCGTGCAGACCCTACATGTTCGAGAACTATGTAGACATGACCGAGACATATCTCTGCTCAATAACCAATAGCGGAACCTAGATGCTCATATTGGGTCCTACATATTCTACGAAGATCTTTATCGGTCAAACCTCATAACAACATACGTTGTTCCCTTTGTCATCGGTATGTTACTTGCCCGAGATTCGATCGTCGGTATCATCATACCTATTTCAATCTCGTTACCTGCAAGTCTCTTTACTCGTTCCGTAATACTTCATCCCGCAACTAAATCATTAGTCACATTGCTTGCAAGGATTATAGTGATGAGCACTACCGAGAGGGCCCAGAGATACCTCTCCAAAACACGGAGTGACAAATCCTAATCTCGATCTATGCCAACCCAACAAACACCTTTGGAGACACCTATAGAGCATCTTTATAATCACCCATTTACGCTGTGATGTTTGATAGCACACAAGGTGTTCCTCCGGTATTTGGGAGTTGCATAATCTCATAGTTTGAGGAACATTTATAAGTCATGAAGAAAGAAGTAGCAATGAAAATGTAACGCTCACAATGCTAAGCTAACATATGGGTCATGTCCATCACATTATTCTCCTAATGATGTGACCCCGTTCATCAAATGACAACACATGTCTATGGTTAGGAAACTTAACCATCTTTGATGAACGAGCTAGTTTAGTAGAGGCATACTAGGGACACTATGTTTTGTCTATGTATTCACACATGTACTATGTTTCCGGTTAATACAATTCTAGCATGAATAATAAACATTTATCATGAAATAAGGAAATAAATAATAACTCTATTATTGCCTCTAGGGCATATTTCCTTGAGTCTCCCACTTTCTCTAGAGTCAATAATCTAGATTTACATAGTAATGATTCCACCCATGGAGTTTTGGTGCTGATCATGTTTTGCTCGTGGAAGAGGCTTAGTAAACGGGTCTACAACATTCAGATCTGTATGTATCTTGCAAATCTCTATGTCCCCTTCCGACACTTGATGACAGATGGAATTGAAGCGTCCCTTGATGTGCTTGGTTCTCTTGTGAAATCTGGACTCCTTCGCCAAGGCAATTGCACCCGTATTGTCACAAAAGATTTTCATTGGACCCGATGCACTAGGTATGACACCAAGAACGGATATGAACTCCTTCATCCAAACAGCTTCATTTGCTGCTTCCGAAGCAGCAATGTACTCCGCTTCACATGTAGATCCTGCCACGACGCTCTTCTTGGAACTGCACCAACTGACAGCCCCTCCATTCAATAAAAATACGTATCCGTATTGCGATTTAGAGTCATCCGGATCAGTGTCAAAGCTTGCATTGATGTAACCGTTTATGACGAGCCCTTTGTCACCTCCATAAACAAGAAACATATCCTTAGTCCTTTTCAGGTATTTCAGGATGTTCTTGACCATTGTCCAGTGCTTCACTCTAGGATTACTTGGTACCTCCCTGCTATACTTATAGCAAGGCACACATCAGGTCTGGTACACAACATTGCATACATGATAGAACCTATGGCGTCATCTCAATGGATTTTGATGGTGCCCTATTTAAGGTGAATGCAGCCGTCTCTAAAGCATAACCCCAAAACGATAGCGGTAAATCAGTAAGAGACATCATAGATCGCACCATATCCAGTAAAGTATGGTTACGATGTTCGGACACACCATTTCGCTGTGGTGTTCCAGGTGGCGTCAGTTGTGAAACTATTCCACATTGTTTCAAATGAACACCAACCTCGTAACTCAAATATTCACCTCCACGATCAGGTCGTAGAAACTTTATTTTCTTGTTACGACGATTTTCCACTTCACTCTGAAATTCTTTGAACTTTTCAAATGTTTCAGACTTATGCTTCATTAAGTAGATATAACCATATCTGCTCAAATCATCTGTGAAGGTAAGAAAATAATGATACCCGTCATGAGCCTCAATACTCATTGGACCGCATACATCGGTATGTATAATTTCCAATAAGTCAGTAGCTCGTTCCATTGTTCTGGAGAACGGAGTTTTAGTCATCTTGCCCATGAGGCATGGTTCGCAAGCACCAAGTGATTCATAATCAAGTGATTCCAAAATTCCATCAACATGGAGTTTCTTGATGCGCTTTACACCGATATGACCCAAAGGGCAGTGCCACAAATAAGTTGCACTATCATTATCAACTTTCCATCTTTTGGCTTCAATATTATGAATATGTGTGTCATCACGATCGAGATTCAACAAAAATAGACCACTCAAAAAGGGTGCATGACCATAAAAGATATTACTCATATAAATGGAACAACCATTATTCTCTGATTTAAATGAATAACAGTCTCGCATCAAACAAGATCCAGATGTAATGTTCATGATCAATGCTGGCACCAAATAACAATTATTCAGGTCTAAAACTAATCCCAAAGGTAGATGTAGAGGTAGCGTGCCGACGGCTATCACATCGATCTTGGAACCATTTCCCACACGCATCGTCACCTCGTCCTTAGCCAATCTTCGTTTAATCTGTAGCCCCTGTTTCGAGTTGCAAATACGAGCAACAGAACCAGTATCAAATATCCAGGCGCTACTACGAGCATTTGTAAGGTACACATTAATAACATGTATATCAAATATACCTTTCACTTTTCCATCCTTCTTATCTGCCAAATACTTGGGGCAGTTCCACTTCCAGTGACCAGTCCCTTTGCAGTAGAAGCACTCAGTTTCAGGCTTAGGTCCAGACTTGGGTTTCTTGTCCTGAGCAGCAACTTTCTTGTCGTTCTTCTTGAAGTTCCCCTTCTTCCCTTTGCTCTTTTTCTTGAAACTGGTGGTCTTGTTGACCATCAACACTTGATGCGCCTTCTTGATTTCTAACTCTGCAGCTTTTAGCATCGCGAAGAGCTCGGGAATAGTCTTGTTTATCCCTTGCATATTATAATTCATCATGAAGCCTTTATAGCTTGGTGGCAGTGATTGAAGAACTATGTGAATGACACTATCATCAGGAAGATTAACTCCCCGCTAAGTGAACTGGTAATGGTACCCAGACATTCTGAGTATGTGTTCACTGACAGAACTATTCTCCTCCATTTTGTAGCTGTAGAACTTGTTGGAGACTTCATATCTATGAACTCTGGCATTTGCTTGAAATATTAACTTCAACTCTTGGAACGTCTCATATGCTCCATGACGTTCAAAACGTCTTTGAAGTCCCGATACTAAGCCGTAAAGCATGGCACACTGAACTATTGAGTAGTCATCAGCTTTGCTCTGCCAGACGTTTGTAACGTCATCAGTAGCATCTGCAGTACGCCTAGCACCCAATGGTGCTTCCAGGACGTAATTCTTCTGTGCAGCAATGAGGATAATCCTCAAGTTACAAACCCAGTCCATGTAGCATCATATTTCAACTTAGCTTTCTCTAGGAGCGCATTAAAATTCAAAGGAACGGTAGCACGGGCCATTGATCTACAATAACATAGACATGCAAAATAACTATCAGGACTAAGTTCATGATAAATTAAAGTTCAATTAATCATATTACTTAAGAACTCCCACTTAGATAGACATCCCTCTAGTTATCTAAGTGATCACGTGATCCAAATCAATTAAACCATGTCCGATCATCACGTGAGATGCAATAGTTTTCAATGGTGAATGTCACTATGTTCATCATATCTACTATATGATTCACGTTTGACCTTTCGCTCTCAGTGTTCCGAGGCCATATCTGCATATGCTAGGCTCGTCAAGTTTAACCGGAGTATTAATTCTGCGTGTGCAAAACTGGCTTGCACTCGTTGTATGTGAACGTAGAGCTTATCACACCCAATCATCACATGGTGCCTCGGCACGATGAACTGTAGCAACGGTGCATACTTAGGGAGAACACTTGTACCATGAAATTTAGTAAGGGACCATCTTATAATGCTACCGCTGTACTAAGAAAAATAAGATGCATAAAAGATAAACATCACATGCAATCAAAATATGTGACATGATATGGCCATCATCATCTTGTGCTCATGATCTCCATCACCGAAGCATTGTCATGATCTCCATCGTCACCGGTGCAACACCTTGATCTCCATCGTAGCATCGTTGTCGTCTCGCCAACTATTGTTACTACAACTATCGCTACCGCTTAGTGATAAAGTAAAACAATTACATGGCGATTGCATTGCATACAATAAAGCAACAACCATATGGCTCCTGCCAGTTGCCGATAACTTTATTACAAAACATGATCATCTCATACAACAATTTATATCACATCATGCCTTGACCATATCACATCACAGCAAAGCCATGCAAAAACAAGTTAGATGTCCTCTTCTTTGTTGTTGCATGTTTTACGTGGCTGCTACGGGATTCTAGCAAGAACCGTTCTTACCTACGCATCAAAACCACAATGATTTTTCATCAAGTGTGATGTTTTAACCTTCAACAAGGACCGGCCGTAGTCAAACTCGATTCAACTAAAGTTGGAGAAAAAGACACCCGCCAGCCACCTATGTGCAAAAGCACGTCGGTAGAACTAGTCTCATGAACGCGGTCATGTAATGTCGGTCCGGGCCGCTTCATCCAACAATACCGCCGAACCAAAGTAAGACGTTGGTGGTAAGAAGTATGACTATTATCGCCCACAACTCTTTGTGTTCTACTAGGGCATATAACATCAATGCATAGACTTGGCTTCGATGCCACTGTTGAGGAACGCAGTAATTTCAAAAAAATTCCTATGATCATGCAAGATCTATCTAGGTGATGCATAGCAACGAGAGGGGAGAGTGTGTCCACGTACCCTCGTAGACTGAAAGCATAAGCGTTTCAATAACGCAGTTGATGTAGTCGAACTTCTTCATGATCCAACCGATCAAGTACCGAACATACGACACCTCCCTCGTGCTCTTAATCTAGTTGAGGACGAGGGCGAGTTCCGTCAGAATGACGGCGTGGCGACGGTGATGATGATGTTACCGGCGTAGGGCTTCGCCTAAGCACTACGATGGTTTGATCGAGGTGTGTACCTGTGGAGGGGGGCACCGCACACGGTTAAGAGAAACTTGTGTGTTCTAGGGTGCCCCCTGCCCCCGTATATAAAGGAGCAAGGGGGAGGCCAGACGGCCCCTAGGGCGCGCCCCAAGAGGGGAGTCCTACTAGGACTACTAGTCCTAGTAGGATTCCACCAAGAGGGAGGGAGGGGAAAGGAAGGAGAGGGAGACGGAGTAGGAAAGGGGGGCGCCGCGCCCCCCTTCCCTAGTCCAATTCGGACCCAAGGGGGAGGGGGCACGCGGTCTGCCCTGGCCGCCCCTCTCTCTCTCCACCAAGGCCCAATGTGGCCCATTAGTTCCCCGGGGTTTTCCGGTAACCCCTCCGGCACTCCGGTTTTACCCGAAACTTTCCGGAACACTTCCAGTGTCAGAATATAGCCGTCCAGTATATCAATCTTTATGTATGGACCATTTAGAGACTCCTCGTCACGTCCGTGATCTCATCCGGGACTCTGAAAAAATTTCTGTCACCAAAAACACATAACTCATAATACATATCGTCATCGAACGTTAAGCGTGCGGACCCTATGGGTTCGAGAACTATGTAGACATGGCCGAGACATATCTCTGGTCAATGACCAATAGCGGAACCTAGATGCTCATATTGTCTCATACATATTCTATGAAGATATTTATCGGTCAAATCGCATAACAACATACGTTGTTCCCTTTGTCATCGATATGTTACTTGCCCGAGATTCGATCGTCGGTATCATCATACCTAGTTCAATCTCGTTACCGACAATTCTCTTTACTCGTTCCATAATACTTCATCCTGCAACTAACTCATTGGTCACATTACTTGCAAAGCTTATAGTGATGAGCGTTACCGAGAGGGCCCAGAGATACCTCTCCGAAACACGGAGTGACAAATCCTAATCTTGATTTATGCCAACCCAACAAACACCTTTGGATACACCTGTAGAGCATCTTTATAATCACCCATTTATGTTGTGACGTCTGATAGCACACAAGGTTTTCTTCCGGTATTCGGGAGTTGCATAATCTCATAGTCTGAGGAACATGTATAAGTCATGAAGAAAGCATTACCAATGAGACTGTAACGATCATAATGCTAAGCTAACGAATGGGTCATGTCCATCACATCATTCTCCTAATGATGTGATCCTGTTCATCAAATGACAACACATGTCTATGGTTAGGAAACATAACCATCTTTGATTAACGAGCTAGTTTAGTAGAGGCATACTAGGGGTACTATGTTTTGTCTATGTATTCACACATGTACTAAGTTTCCGATTAATACAATTCTAGCATGAATAATATTTTTTTTTCATGAAATAAGGAAATAAATAATAACTGTCTTATTCCCTCTAGGGCATATTTCTTTCACAAGGCACCCCAAGGTAATATTCAAGGAAGATCCAAGCAACTAAGCTTGGGGATACCCCGGAAGGCATCCCCTCTTCCGTCTCCAACATTATCGGTAACCTCACTTGGAGCTATGTTTTCATTCGTCACATGATATGTGTTTTTTTTGGAGCATCATTTTTTTGTTAGGATTTGCTTGCTGTTATTTAGAATAATTTTTTGCATCTTTTATTTCAATAAAAGTGGCAATCCTAGCCTTTGCCATGCTTATTTTGCAAGTTTGCATGTTGCTGTTTCAAAACAGAAAGTTTATCGATGTTGCAAAAATTCCCTAGAAAATTCATAATATTATAAAATTTTGAATTTTTTTGCAAAATAATCTCTGATAAATTTCCTACAGTGTGGTATTTTTATTATAATTTTTGGAGTTGAATAAGTATTGATACTCTTGCATTCTTTACAGACTGTACTGTTTTGGCAGATTGCTGTTATGGTTGCATTGTTTGCATATGTTTGCTGGTTTAATGATTCTATTTGAGGATAGGAATATTAAATATGCAGAGGCATTTAGTAGGCAATGTTGAATAATAATTTTATTGATTTTCTACAGTAGAGAATGATAAGGTTTTGCATTGGTTTATACTAACTTATGTCACGAGTTCTTGTTGAATTTTGTGTGGATGAAGCTTTTGAGATTTAGGAAAACCGTGATATGAGAAGAATTAAGGAGACACAAAAGCTCAAGCTTGGGGATGCACAAGGCATCCCAAGTCAATATTCAAAGAAGTTTCAAGCATCTAAGCTTGGGGATGCCCCGTAGGCATCCCACCTTTCTTCATCAACAATTATCGGTTAGTATCGGTTGAGCCAAAGTTTTTTGCTTCTTCACATGAGTTGTGCTATTCTTAGAATGTAATTTTATTTTCACTTTGCTTCCTGTTTTAATAAAGTACTTAGACCTGAAAGTTTTTAAATAAAATAGAGTCCTCAAATAGGAGGCTAGGTAAGCGTCATTCACATCCCGTCAACGAAGCTCTTTTCTATGGATTTTCTCTAGTGCTTCACTTATATCCTATGAGTAAATTGTTGAATGAATTTAATATCATGAAGTTGAAATCATATCAAGCCTAGTGTTAGCTTCACATTGGGTTTAGAAAGTGAAATTTTTTGAGGCTTGACAATCACAATATTGGTCATATATACAAGCAATTGACGAATAATTAGTATAAGGAACAGAACTTTCACATGCAAATACACTATCTTGGAAATATTTTGTGATTGTGACCCCCCATCAAAATATTATATGCCAAAATTGTTGACGTTGGACAAGGAAGACAACGTAATGATTTATGTTTGTTCATATTCACATAGAAGTTATATTGTCATAGATCCTTCAACATGTGGTGCTTGCCCCCTATCTT
Source organism: Aegilops longissima (assembly GCA_021605205.1). Taxonomy (NCBI): domain Eukaryota; kingdom Viridiplantae; phylum Streptophyta; class Magnoliopsida; order Poales; family Poaceae; genus Aegilops; species Aegilops longissima. The sequence goes on along the minus strand of CM038680.1, from coordinate 573,483,167 downwards.
TGCTAGCCAAAAATTCCGCACCAAGTAGAGATACTTCTTGTGCATCCAAAAACCCTTAAACCCAAATCTTGTTTTGAGAGTCCACTATACCTAGATAAGGATTGAGCAAGATCCTTCAAGTAAGTTATCATCGGTGCAATAAGGCATAAAAATTGCTTCTAAAAGTGTTAGATAATTTAGTGTAAGAGAAAATTGAGCGTTGTACGAACTTGTGATGGCAAAGAATAAAAGTGACAGACTGCATAATAAAGGTTGCTATCATAAGGGGCAATATAACATGAAGTTATTTTGCATTAAGGGGTTGAGCATAGAAACAAATAAGCTCATGGAAACCTCTACTTCCCTCTGCGAAGGGCCTATCTTTTACTTTATGTATTTACTTTTATGCAAGAGTCAAAGTTTTTCTTTCTATTCCTTTTTATTTTTCTCCTTTGGAAAGCATCATATGGTGAGGAAAGATCTAGGAACATATGTCCAGCTGAATATGGGTAGCATGAGTTATTATTGTTGACATCACCCAAAGGTGAATACGTTGGGAGGCGAAACTATAAGCCCCTAGCTTTCCATGTGTCCGATTGAAACGTTTTGCTCATGTGTATGCGGTGAGTGTTAGCAATCATAGAAGACTATATGATGGTTGAGTATGTGGAGCTCTTACTTAGACTCTGTTGAATAAGTGGAATTAAAATTGCTTGGTGACTGAGAACATAGGTTGTTGAGTTTCAATAGAATTCATTGTTTGGACCTTAACATGTGAATTGGTTGCTACTATAACATGAGAAGTTTTATAAGAAAGAATTGCTGTTATGATGCTAGGAAAAGTGATTGAAATTATTATTGATCAAACTTATGCACTTTGCTAGCATTCACACTTCATAAATTATTTCTTTTATCAATTACCTACTCGAGGACGAGTAGGAATTAAGCTTGGGGATGCTGATACGTATCCAACGTATCTATAATTTATGAAGTATTCATGCTAATATATTATCATTCTTGGATGTTTTACAATCATTTTATAGCAACTTTATATCATTTTTTGGGACTAACCTATTGACCCAGTGCCCAGTGCTAGTTGTTGTTTTTTGCTTGTTTTTTACATCGCAGGAAATCAATATCAAACGGACCGCGACTCCTTGGAGAATTTTTATGGACCAGAACACCCAGGATGGGCCAGAGCAGCACCTGGGGGTGCTCCGAGGGCGGCACAACCCACCTGGGCACGTCTGGGACCCCAGGTGCGCCCAGGTGGGCACAACCCACCTCGGTGGCCTCCTGCACCCCTTCTTCGCCCTATAAAATCCCAAATATTCCAAAACCCTTTGGGGTAGCCCTAGATCAGAAGTTCCGCCGCTGCAAGGCCTCTGTATCCATGAGATCCAATCTAGACCCTGTTCCGGCACCCTGCCGGAGCGGGGAATCATCACTGGTGGCCATCTCCATCATCCTGGCGGCCACCACGATGAGGAGTGAGCGAGTCCACCCTCGGGGCTGAGGGTTTGTACCAGTAGCTATGTGTTTAATCTCTCTCTCTCTCTCTCTCTCTCTCTCGTGTTCTTGAGATTTCACGATCTTGATGTATCGCGGGCTTTGTTAATATAATCATATCATATGGTGTTTTCCCCTCTCTATCTTGTTGTGATGAATTGAGTTTTTACCTTTGAGATTTCGTTGTTATCGAATTGAATACTTTTATGGATTTGAGAACACTTGATATATGTCTTGCAATTGAATACTCATGGTGACAATGGGGTATCGTATTGATTCACTTGATTTATGTTTTGGCTTTCAACTCGCGGATTCCCGCGGTGACATTGGGGTAATCTATGCATATGGGTTGATGCACGTTCTTGTCTTTGTTTTTCCGGTAGAAATCTTGGGGCACTCTTTGATTTTCTTTGTGTTGGATTGAATATTATAAATCTGAATTTCCTTTGGTGTTATTTTAGTACGAACTCTAGGATAGATCGAAGGGAAAGAATAGCTTTGTGTTATTTTAGTACGAACTCTTGAATAGATCGAATGGAAAGAATAGCTTTGAGGTGGTTTCATACCCTACAAACAATTCCATCTTATGTTCTCCGCTAGACAGGTGAAGCCCACCCTCAGTACTGGTGATCACATACTCGCTATGGTCAACGATTTACAAGTAATCTTTGGAAAGGGTCCTGGCGGAAAATCTGTTCCGAATGACGTTGTGGGACACGCACCCATGTGGAAGAAGAAATCTATATTCTAGGACCTACCCTGTTGAAAAGACCTAGAGGTTCGCTCTGCAATCGACGTGATGCACGTGACGAAGAATCTTTGCGTGAACCTGCTAGGCTTCTTAGGCGTGTATGGGAAGTCAAAAGATACACCGGAGGCACGGGAGGACCAGAAACATGTGCAAGAAAAAGACGGCATGCATCCAAAGCAGTATGAAGGTCTTGCCAGCTACGCTCTTACCAAAGAAGAGAAGGAAATCTTCTTCGAATGCCTGCTTGGTATGAAGGTCCCGTCTGGATTCTCGTCCAATATAAAGGGAATAATAATATGGCAGAGAAAAAGTTCTAGAACCTAAAGTCTCATGACTGCCACATGATTATGATGCAAGTGCTTCCAATTGCATTGAGGGGGCTTCTACCAGAAAACGTTCGATTAACCATTGTGAAGCTATGTGAATTCCTCAATTGAATCTCTTAGAAGGTAATCGATCTATAAATCCTACCAAGGTTAAAGAATGATTTGGTGCAATGTCTTGTCGATTTCGAGCTGGTGTTCCCACCATCCTTCTTCAGTATCATGATGCACGTCCTAGTTCATCTAGTCGACGAGATTGCGATTCTAGGCCCTGTATTTCTACACAATATGTTTCCCTTTGATAGGTTCACGGGAGTCTTAAAGAAATATGTTTGTAACCGTGCTAGGCCAGAAGGAAGCATCTCCACGGGCCATCAAGTAGAGGAGGTCATCGGGTTTCGTGTGGACTTCATTCCCGACCTTAAGAAGATTGGTCTCCCTCAATCGTGGTATGAGTGGAGACTGATTGGAAAAGGGATGCCAGGACCGGACTCAATAGTATGCAGGGACGTGCATTCTTGGGCTCAAGCACACTACAGAGTTCTACAAAATTCTACCTTGGTGACCCCGTATGTTAATGAACATAAGAATATTCCGCGCTCCAAACACGTGGAGCAGTGTGACCACTGGATTACATGTGAACACACCATGACTTTTGGCAGTTGGTTGCAAACACATCTCATGGGTGACAACATTGTTGGAGATGAGATGTACTCGTTGGCAAGGGGACCATCTTCGACTGTATTGACTTACAAAGGGTACGAGATAAATGGGAATACATTTTACATGATCTCCTAAGATCAAAAGAGCACCAACCAAAATAGTGGTGTCCACTTTGATGCGGGAACCAATAGGGGAAAGGGCACATAGTATGGTTACATAGTGGACATATGGGAACTTGACTATGGACGCGATTTTAAGGTCCCTTTGTTTTGGTGCAAATGGGTCAATCTGTCAGGAGGCGGGGTACAAGTAGACCTGTAGTACAGAATGAAAACAGTGGATCTAAACAATCTTGGGTACACAAACGAACCATTCGTCCTAGCCAATGATGTGGCGCAGGTTTTCTATGTGAAGGACATGTCTACCAAACCGAGAAAAAGAAAAGATAAGGAAGCAAATACGTCATGCGATGAGCCAAAGCGCCACATAGTTCTTTTAGGGAAAATAAACATTGTGGGAGTAGAGGGCAAGACAAACATGTCTGAAGATTATCAAAAGTTTCATGAAATTCCTCCCATCAAATTCAAGGCTGACCCAAGCACCCTGCTAAATGATCAACATTATCCATGGTTACAACGCAATAAGCAAGGGACACACGCGAAGAAAAAGTGAATACTTTCTCTCCACAACTATTCTGATGATGCCTTTGATCTAGAATATCAATGCTGTTACATGTCAAGAAATGAAATGCCTTTTGTAACAGATGAGTTTTCGTCCGAAACCCTGATACTTCGAAAGAGATCGTCCATTTTTTACACGAAGTGCGTCCAGTTTTTGCCGTAACCCTCTTAACTTTTTACCACATGCTATGTGGGTGAAATGATGATACCATGCCAACTTTCAACCTTTTCAGAGTTCATTTGTAGTGCTTTTCAATTTCAGGGTCATTTAGCCCAAAAAAATAAGTAAATGCATGAAAAATACCAAATGAAGTCAGAAAGGGTTGAAAATTGATGATGTGGCTTTGAATGGTGCCTATGAACACAAAAAAAGTCTAGAGTTCAAGTAAGTTCAAAAAAATGAAATGCCCTTTGTAACAGATGATTTTTCATCCGAAACCCTGATACTTCAAAAGAGATTGTCCATTTTGTACACGAAGTGCATCTAGTTTTTCCCGTAACCCTCTCGAATTTTTAGCACATGCTATGTGGGTGAAATGATGATACCAACCTTTTCAGAGGTCATTTGTAGTGCTTTTCAATTTCAGGGCCATTTAGCTCAAAAAATCAATAAATGCATGAAAAATACCAAGTGAAGTCAGAAAGGGTTGAAAATTGATGATATGGCTTTGAATGGTGATTTTTGAACTCACAAAAAGTCTGGATTTCAAATAAGTTAAAAAATGAAATCCCTTTGTAACAGATGAGTTTTCGTCTGAAACTCTGATACTTCGAAAGATATTGTCCACTTTGTACACGAAGTGCATCCAGTTTTTTACATAACCCTCTCAACTTTTTAGCACATGCTATGTGGGTGAAATGATGATACCATGCCAACTTTCAACCTTTTCAGAGTTCATTTGTACTGCTTTTCAATTTCAGGGTCACTTAGCTAAAAAAATCAGTAAATGCATGAAAAATACCAAATGAAGTCAGAAAGGGTTGAAAAATGATGATGTGGCTATGAATGGTGCACTTTGAACACACAAAAGTCTGGAGTTCAAATAAGTTCAAAAAATGAAATCCCTTTGTAACAGATGAGTTTTCGTCCGAGACCTTGATACTTCCAAAAGAGATTGTCCATTTTGTATACGAAGTGCATCCAGCTTTTGCCGTAACCCTCTCAACTCTTTAGCACATGCTATGTGGGTGAAATGATTATACCATGCCAACTTTCAACCTTTTCAGAGTTCATTTATAGTGCTCTTTTTCATGGTTATTTAGCTTAAAGAATGAACCAAAGGAAATATGCCCTAGAGGCAATAATAAAAGTTGTTATTTATATATTTCCTTACATCATGATAAATGTTTATTATTCATGCTAGAATTGTATTAACCGGAAACTTAGTACATGTGTGAATACATACACAAAACAGAGTGTCACTAGTATGCCTCTACTTAACTAGCTCATTAATCAAAGATTGTTAAGTTTCCTAGCCATAGACATGAGTTGTTATTTGATAAACGGGATCACATCATTAGAGAATGATGTGATTGACTTGACCCATTCTGTTAGCTTAGCACTTGATCGTTTAGTATGTTGCTATTGCTTTCTTCATGACTTATACATGTTCCTATGACTATGAGGTTATGCAACTCCCGAATACCGGAGGTACACTTTGTGTGCTACCAAACGTCACAACGTAACTGGGTCATTATAAAGGTGCTCTACAGGTGTCTCCGATGGTGTTTGTTGAGTTGGCATATATCGAGATTAGGATTTGTCACTATGATTGTCGTAGAGGTATCTCCGGGCCCTCTCGGTAATGCACATCACTATAAGCCTTGCAAGCAATGTGACTAATGAGTTAGTTACGGGATGATGCATTACAGAACGAGTAAAGAGACTTGCCGGTAACGAGATTGAACTAGGTATTGAGATACCGACGATCGAATCTCGGGCAAGTAACATACCGATGTCAAAGGGAACAACGTATGTCGTTATGCGGTTTGACCGATAAAGATCTTCGTAGAATATGTGGGAGCCAACATAAGCATCCAGGTTCCGCTATTGGTTATTGGCCAGAAACATGTCTTGGTCATGTCTACATAGTTCTCGAACCCGTAGGGTCCGCACGCTTAACGTTCGGTGACGATCGGTATTATGAGTTTATGTGTTTTGATGTACTGAAGATAGTTCGGAGTCCCGGATATGATCACGGACATGACGAGGAGTCTCAAAATGGTCGAGACATAAAGATCGAGATATTGGATGGCTATGTTTGGCATCGGAATGGTTCCGAGTGAGTTCGGGCATTTACCGGAGTACCGGGAGGTTACCAGAACCCCCGGGGAGTCAATGGGTCTTATTGGGCCTTAGTGGAAAGGAGGAAGAGGCGGCCAAGGTGCCCCCCCAATCCCAATCTGAATTGGGAGGGGGGCCGCCCCCCTTTCCTTCTCTCCTTCTCCCCCTTCCTTCCCTCTCCTACTCCAACTAGGGAAGGGGGAATCCTACTCCCACCGGCAGTAGGACTCCCCCCTTGGGCGCGCCTAGGAGGTTGGCCCTCTCCCCCTCCTCCTCTCCTTTATATACGGGGGAGGGGGGCACCCCATAGACACGCAAGTTGATCATTGATCTCTTAGCCGTGTGCGGTGCCCCCCTCCACCATAATCCACCTTGGTCATATCGTCGTAGTGCTTAGGCGAAGCCCTGCGTCGGTAGCATCATCATCACTGTCATCACGCCGTCGTGCTGAAGAAAATCTCCCTCGACACTCTGGTGGATCGTGAGTTCGTGGGACGTCACTGAGCTGAATGTGTGCATATCGCGAAGGTGCCGTACGTTCGGTACTAGGATCGGTCGATCGTGAAGACGTACGACTACATCAACCGCATTGTCATAATGCTTCCGCTTTCAGTCTACGAGGGTACATGGACAACACTCTCCCCTCTCGTTGCTATGCATCACCATGATCTTGCCTGTGCGTAGGAAATTTATGAAATTACCACGTTCCCCAATAGTGGCATCTGAGCCAGGTTTATGCGTAGATGTTATATGCACGAGTAGAACACAAGTGAGTTGTGGACGATAATAGTCATACTGCTTACCAGCATGTCATACTTTGATTCGGCGGTATTGTTGGATGAAGCGGCCCGGACCGACATTACGCGTATGCTTACGTGAGACTGGTTCTACCGACGTGCTTCACACACAGGTGGCTGGGGGGTGTCAGTTTCTCCAACTTTAGTTGAATCGACTGTGGCTACGCCCAGTCCTTGTTGAAGGTTAAAACAACACATACTTGACGAAAAATCGTTGTGGTTTTGATGCGTAGGTAAGAACGGTTCTTGCTCAACCCGTAGCAGCCATATAAAACTTGCAAACAACAAAGTAGAGGACGTCTAACTTGTTTTTGCACGGCATGTTGTGATGTGATATGGTCAAGACATAATGCTAAATTTTATTGTATGAGATGATCATGTTTTGTAACAGATTTATCGGCAACTGGCAGGAGCCATATGGTTGTTGCTTTATTTATGCAATGCAATCGCCCTGTAATTGTTTTTTACTTTATCACTAAGCGGTAGCGATAGTCATAGAAACAATAGTTGACGAGACGACAACGATGCTACGATGGAGATCAAGGTGTCGCGCCGGTGATGATGGTGATCATGGCGCTGCTTTGGATATGGAGATCAAAGGCACAAGATGTTGATGGCCATATCATATCTCTTATATTGATTGCATGTGATGTTTATCTTTTATGCATCTTATTTTCTTAGTTTGACGGTAGCATTATAAGATGATCTCTCACTAAATTTCAAGGTACAAGTGTTCTCCCTGAGTATGCACCGTTGTGAAAGTTCGTCGTGCCGAGACACCATGTGATGATCGGGTGTGATAAGCTCTACGTGCACATACAACGGGTGCAAGCCAGTTTTGCACACGCAGAATACTCGGGTTAAACTTGACGATCCTAGCATATGCAGATATGGCCTCGGAACATTGAGACCGAAAGGTCGAGCGTGAATCATATAGTAGATATGATCAACATAGTGATGTTCACCATTGAAAACTACTCCATCTCACGTGATGATCGGACATGGTTTAGTTGATTTGGATCACGTGATCACTTAGATGATTAGAGGGATGTCTATCTAAGTGGGAGTTCCTAAGTAATATGATTAATTGAACTTTTATTTATCATGAACTTAGTACCTGATAGTTTTTTGCATGTCTATTTTCTTGTAGATAAATGGCCCGTGCTGTTGTTCCGTTGAATTTTAAATGCTTTCCAAGAGAAAGCTAAGTTGAAAGATCTGAAGGAAATATGCCCTAGAGGCAATAATAATGTTATTATTTATTTCCTTATATCATGATAAATGTTTATTATTCATGCTAGAATTGTATTAACCGGAAACATAATACATGTGTGAATACATAAACCTACAGAGTGTCACTAGTATGCCTCTACTTGACTAGCTCGTTAATCAAAGATGGTTATGTTTCCTAACCATGAACAAGGAGTTGTTATTTGATTAACGGGATCACATCATTGGTTGAATGATCTGATTGACATGACCCATTCCATTAGCATAGCACCTGATCGTATAGTTTGTTGCTAGTGCTTTTCTTCATGACTTATACATGTTCCTATGACTATGAGATTATGCAACTCCGTTTGCCGAGGAACACTTTGGGTGCTACCAAACGTCACAACGAATCGGGTGATTATAAAGGTACATTACAGGTGTCTCCGAAGGTACATGTTGGGTTGGCATATTTCGAGATTAGGATTTGTCACTCCGATTGTCGGAGAGGTATCTCTGGGCCCTCTCGGTAATGCACATCACATAAGCCTTGCAAGCATTGCAACTAAATGTGTTAGTTGTGAGATGATGTATTACGGAACGAGAAAAGAGACTTGCGAAGTGAGATTGAACTAGGTATTGGATACCGACGATCGAATCTCGGGCAAGTAACATACCGATGACAAAGGAACAACGTATGTTGTTATGCGGATCGACCGATAAAGATCTTCGTAGAATATGTAGGAGCCAATATGGGCATCCAGGTCCCGCTATTGGTTATTGACCGAGAGGTGTCTCGGTCATGTCTACATAGTTCTCGAACCCGTAGGGTCCGCACGCTTAACGCTTCGATGGCGGTTATTATGAGTTTATATGATATTGATGTACGAAGGTTGTTCGAGTCCCGGATGAGATCACGGACATGACGAGGAGTCTCGAAATGGTCGAGACATAAAGATTGATATATTGGAAGCCTATGTTTGGACTCGGAATCACTCCGGGTGAAATTGGGAATTTTACCGAGTACCGGGGTTACGGAACCTCCGGGGGTCAATGGGCCTTGATGGGCCTTAGTGGGAAAGAGAAAGGGGCCATATGCTGGCGCAGCCTTCCCCTTCCCTAGTCCTATTAGGATTAGGAGAAGGGGTGGCGCCTCTCTCCCTTTCCTTGGTCAAACCCTAGTTGGACTAGGATTTGGGGGAATCCTACTCCTAGTAGGAGTAGGACACCTGGCGCGCCTCCCTCCTGGCCGGCCAGCCCCTCCCTTCCCTCCTTTATATACAGGGGCAGGGGGCACCCCATGACACACAAGTTGATCATTGAGATCGTTCCTTAGCCGTGTGCGGTGCCCCCTTCCACCATACTACACCTCGAATATACCGTTGCGGAGCTTAGGCGAAGCCCTGCGCCGGTGGAACATCATCATCGCCACCACGCCGTCAGGTCTTGTGAAACTCTCCTCAACACTCGGCTGGATCGGAGTTCGAGGGACGTCATCGAGCTGAACGTGTGCAGAACTCGGAGGTGCCGTACGTTCGGTACTTGGATCGGTTGGATCGGGAAGAAGTACGACTACTTCCTCTACGTTGCGTCAACGCTTCCGTTGCTGGTCTACGAGGGTACGAGACAACACTCTCATCTCGTTGCTATGCATCACCATGGTCTTGTGTGATCGTAGGAAAATTTTGAAATTACTCGTTCCCCAACAGTGGTATCGAGCCTGGTTTTATGCGTTGATGTCATATGCACGAGTAGAACACAAGTGAGTTGTGGGCGATACAAGTCATACTACCTACCAGCATGTCATACTTTGGTTCAGCGGTATTGTGAGATGAAGCGGCCGGACCGACATTACAGCGACGCTTACGCGAGACTGGTTTCACCGCTGAGAGCACTCGTTGCTTAAAGGTGGTGGCGGGTGTCTGTCTCTCTCACTTTAGTTGAACCGAGTGTGGCTACGCCCGGTCCTTGAGAAGGTTAAAACGAGTCTATTTGACGAAATATCGTTGTGGCTTTGATGCGTAGGTAAGAACGGTTCTTGCTCAGCCCGTAGCAGCCACGTAAAACTTGCAACAACAAAGTAGAGGACGTCTAACTTGTTTTTGCAGGGCATGTTGTGATGTGATATGGTCAAGACGTGATGCTATATTTTATTGTATGAGATGATCATGTTTTGTAACCGAGTTATCGGCAACTGGCAGGAGCCATATGGTTGTCGCTTTATTGTATGAAATGCAAACGCCATGTAATTGCTTTACTTTATCACTAAGGAGTAGCGATAGTCGTAGAAGCAATAGTTGGCGAGACGACAACGATGCTACGATGGAGATCAAGGTGTCGCGCCGGTGGCGATGGTGATCATAACGGTGCTTGGAGATGGAGATCACAAGCACAAGATGATGATGGCCATATCATATCACTTATATTGATTGCATGTGATGTTAATCCTTTATGCATCTTATTTTGCTTTGATTGACGGTAGCATTATAAGATGATCCCTTACTAAATTATCAAGAAGTGTTCTCCACGAGTATGCACCGTTGCGAAAGTTCTTCGTCTTTGAGACACCACGTGATGATCGGGTGTGATAGGCTCTACGTTCAAATACAACGGGTGCAAAACAGTTGCACACGCGAATACTCAGGTTATACTTGACGAGCTATGCATATAAGATATGACCTCGGAACACGGAGACCGAAGGTCGGCGTGAATCATATAGTAGATATGATCAACATATTGATGTTCACCATTGAAACTACTCCATCACACGTGATGATCGGTCATGGTGTAGTTGATATGGATCACGTAATCACTTAGAGAATTGGAGGATATTTTTCTAAGTGGGAGTTCTTAAGTAATATGATTAATTGAACTTAAATTTATCATGAACTTAGTACCTAATAGTATCTTGCTTGTCTATGATGTGTAGATAGATGGCTCGTCTTTGTTGTTCCGTTGAATTTTAATGCGTTCCTTGAGAAAGCAAAGTTGAAAGATGATGGCAGCAATTACGGACTGGGTCCGTAATTTGAGGATTATCCTTATTGCTGCACAAAAGAATTACGTCCTGGAAGCACCGTTAGGTGCCAGGCCTGATGCAAGGGCTGCGCCGAAGTTGTGAACGTCGGCAAAGCAAAGCTGATGACTACTCTATAGTTCAGTGTGCCATGCTTTACGGCTTAGAACCGGGACTTCAACGTCGTTTTGAACACCATGGAGCATATGAGATGTTCCAGGAGTTGAAGTTAATATTCAAGCGAATGCCCGGATTGAGAGATATGAAGTCTCCAATAAGTTCTATAGCTGTAAGATGGAGGAGAACAGTTCTGTTAGTGAGCATATACTCAGAATGTCTGGATATAACAATCACTTGATTCAACTGGGAGTTGATCTCCCGGATGACTGCGTCATTGACAGAATTCTCCAATCACTTCCACCTAGCTACAAGAGCTTCGTGATGAACTATAATATGCAAGGGATGACCAAAACAATGCCCGAGCTCTTCGCGATGCTGAAAGTCATGGAGGTAGAAATCAAAAGGAGCATCAAGTGTTGATGGTTAACAAAACCACTAGTTTCAAGAAAAGGGCAAAGGAAAGAAAAGGAAACTTCAAAAGAGCGGCAAGCAAGTTGCTGATCAAGAGAAGAAACCCAAGTCTGGTCCTAAGCTGAAACTGAGTGCTTCTATTGCAAGCAGGCTGGTCACTGGAAGCGGAACTGCCCCAAGTATTTGGCGGATAAGAAGGATGGCAAGGTTAACAAAGGTATATGTGATATACATGTTATTGATGTGTACCTTACTAATACTCGCAGTAGCACTGGTATTTGATCTGGTTCATTGCTAATATTTGCAACTCAAGCAGGGCTACGGATTGCGAAGATTGGCTAAGGACGAGGTGACGATGCGCGTGGGAAATGGTTCCAAAGTCGATGTGATCGCGATCGGCACGCTACCTCTACATCTACCTTCGGATTAGTATTAGACCTAAATAATTGTTATTTAGTACCAGCGTTGAGCATGAACATTATATCTGGATCTTGTTTGATGCGAGACGGTTATTCATTTAAATCAGAGAATAATGGTTGTTCTATTTATATGAATAATATCTTTTATGGTCATGCACCATTGAAGAATGGTTTGTTTTACTTAATCTTGATAGTAGTGATACACATATTCATAATGTTGAAACCAAAAGATGCAGAGTTGATAATGATGGTGCAACTTATTTGTGGCACTGCCGTTTAGGTCATATCGGTGTAAAGCGCATGAAGAAACTCCATCTTGATGGACTTTTGGAGTCACTTGATTATGAATCACTTGGCACTTGCGAACCGTGCCTTATGGGCAAGATGACTAAAACACCGTTCTCGGAACTATGGAGAGAGCAACAGATTTATTGGAAATCATACATCTTGATGTATGTGGTCCAATGAATGTTGAGGCTAAATGGCGGATATCGTTATTTTCTCACCTTCACAGATGATTTGAGCAGATATGGGTATATCTACTTAATGAAACACAAGTCTGAAACATTTGAAAAGTTCAAAGAATTTCAGAGTGAAGTGGAAAATCATCGTAACAAGAAAATAAAGTTTCTACGATCTGATCGTGGAGGAGAATATTTGAGTTACGAGTTTGGCCTACATTTGAAACAATGCGGAATAGTTTCGCAACTTACGCCACCGGAACACCACAACGTAATGGTGTGTCCGAACGTCAGAATCGTACTTTATTAGATATGGTGCGATCTATGATGTCTCTTACTGATTTACCGCTATCATTTTGGGGTTATGCTTTAGAGACGGCTACATTCACTTTAAATAGGGCACCATCTAAATCCGTTGAGACGACGCCTTATGAACTGTGGTTTGGCAAGAAACCAAAGTTGTCGTTTTGAAAGTTTGGGGCTGCGATGCTTATGTGAAAAAGCTTCAACCTGATAAGCTCGAACCCAAATCGGAGAATGTGTCTTCATAGGATACCCAAAGGAGACAGTTGGGTACACCTTCTATCACAGATCCGAAGGCAAGATTTTGTTGCTAAATTCGAAACTTTTTGGAGAAAGAGTTTCTCACGAAAGAAGTGAGTGGGAGGAAAGTAGAACTTGATGAGATAACTGTATCTACTCCCTTATTGAGAAGTAGTACATCACGAAAACAGTTTCGTGACACCTACACCAAATAGGGAGGAAGCTAATGATGATGATCATGAAACTTCAGATCAAGTTTCTACAGAACTTCATAGATCAACAGAGCAAGATCCGCACTGAGTGGTACGGTAATCCTGTTTTGGAAGTCATGTTCTTTGGAACATGATGAACCTACGAACTATGAAGAAGCGATGGTGAGCCCAGATTCCACAAAATGGCTTGAGGCCATGAAATCTGAGATGGGATCCATGTATGAGAACAAAGTATGGACTTTGGTTGACTTGCCCGATGATCGGCAAGCAATTGAGAATAAATGGATCTTCAAGAAGAAGACCGACGCTGATGGTAATGTTATCGTCTATAAAGCTCGACTTGTTGCAAAAGGTTTTCGACAAGTTCAAGGGATTGACTACGATGAGACCTTCTCACCCGTAGCGATGCTTAAGTCCGTCCGAATCATGTTAGCAATTGCCGCATTTTATGATTATGAAATTTGGCAAATGGATGTTAAAACTGCATTCTGAATGGATTTACGGAAGAAGAGTTGTATATGATGCAACCAGATGGTTTTGTCGATCCAAAGGAGCTAACAAAGTGTGCAAGCTCCAGCGATCCATTTATGGACTGGTGCAAGCCTCTCGGAGTTGGAATAAACGTTTTGATAGTGTGATCAAAGCATTTGGTTTTATACAGACTTTTGGAGAAGCCTTGTTTTTACAAGAAAGTGAGTGGGAGCTCTGTAGCATTTCTGATATTATATGTGGATGACATATTATTGATCGGAAATGATATAGAATTTCTGGATAGCATAAAGGGATACTTGAATAAGAGTTTTTCGATGAAAGACCTCGGTGAAGCTGCTTACATATTGGGCATTAAGATCTATAGAGATAGATCAAGACGCTTAATAGGACTTTCACAAAGCACATACCTTGATAAAGTTTTGAAAAAGTTCAAAATGGATCAGGCAAAGAAAGGGTTCTTGCCGGTATTACAAGGTGTGAAGTTGAGTAAGACTCAATGCCCGACCACCGCAGAAGATAGAGAGAAAATGAAAGATGTTCCCTATGCTTCAGCCATAGGCTCTATCATGTATGCAATGCTGTGTACCAGACCTGATGTGTGCCTTGCTGTAAGTTTAGCAGGCAGGTACCAAAGTAATCCAGGAGTGGATCACTGGACAGCGGTCAAGAACATCCTTAAGTACTTGAGAAGAACTAAGGATATGTTTCTCATTTATGGCGGTGACAAAGAGCTCGTCGTAAACGGTTACGTCGATGCAAGCTTTGACACTGATCCGGACGATTCTAAATCGCAAACCGGATACGTATTTACATTAAACGGTGGAGCTGTCAGTTGGTGCAGTTCCAAACAAAGCGTCGTTGCGGGATCTACATGTGAAGCTGAGTACATAGCTGCTTCGGAAGCAGCTAATGAAGGAGTCTGGATGAAGGAGTTCATAACCGATCTAGGTGTTGTACCTAGTGTATCGGGTCCAATGAAAATCTTTTGTGACAATCTTGGTGCAATTGCCTTGGCAAAGAAATCCAGATTTCACAAGAGAACCAAGCACATCAAAAGACGCTTCAACTCCATCCGGATTTGGTCGGTGGGAGACATAGAGATATGCAAGATACATACGGATCTGAATGTTGCGACCGTTGACTAAGCCTCTTCCACGAGCAAAACATGATCAGCACCAAGACTCCATGGGTGTTAGAATCATTCTTGTGTAATCTAGATTATTGACTCTAGTGCAAGTGGGAGGCTGAAGGAAATATGCCCTAGAGGCAATAATAATGTTATTATTTATTTCCTTATATCATGATAAATGTTTATTATTCATGCTAGAATTGTATTAACCGGAAACATAATACATGTGTGAATACATAAACCTACAGAGTGTCACTAGTATGCCTCTACTTGACTAGCTCGTTAATCAAAGATGGTTATGTTTCCTAACCATGAACAAGGAGTTGTTATTTGATTAACGGGATCACATCATTGGTTGAATGATCTGATTGACATGACCCATTCCATTAGCATAGCACCTGATCGTATAGTTTGTTGCTAGTGCTTTTCTTCATGACTTATACATGTTCCTATGACTATGAGATTATGCAACTCCCGTTTGCCCGAGGAACACTTTGGGTGCTACCAAACGTCACAACGTAACTGGGTGATTATAAAGGTACATTACAGGTGTCTCCGAAGGTACATGTTGGGTTGGCATATTTGAGA
Source organism: Aegilops longissima (assembly GCA_021605205.1). Taxonomy (NCBI): domain Eukaryota; kingdom Viridiplantae; phylum Streptophyta; class Magnoliopsida; order Poales; family Poaceae; genus Aegilops; species Aegilops longissima. The sequence continues at coordinate 573,467,581 of CM038680.1, read as the reverse complement.
TTAGGATTTGTCACTCCGATTGTCGGAGAGGTATCTCTGGGCCCTCTCGGTAATGCACATCACATAAGCCTTGCAAGCATTGCAACTAAATGTGTTAGTTGTGAGATGATGTATTACGGAACGAGAAAAGAGACTTGCCAAGAACGAGATTGAACTAGGTATTGATACCGACGATCGAATCTCGGGCAAGTAACATACCGATGACAAAGGAACAACGTATGTTGTTATGCGGTCGACCGATAAAGATCTTCGTAGAATATGTAGGAGCCAATATGGGCATCCAGGTCCCGCTATTGGTTATTGACCGAGAGGTGTCTCGGTCATGTCTACATAGTTCTCGAACCCGTAGGGTCCGCACGCTTAACGTTCGATGGCGGTTATTATGAGTTTATATGATATTGATGTACCGAAGGTTGTTCGAGTCCCGGATGAGATCACGGACATGACGAGGAGTCTCGAAATGGTCGAGACATAAAGATTGATATATTGGAAGCCTATGTTTGGACTCGGAATCACTCCGGGTGAAATTGGGAATTTTACCGAGTACAGGGGTTACGGAACCTCCCGGGGTCAATGGGCCTTGATGGGCCTTAGTGGGAAAGAGAAAGGGGCCATATGCTGGCGCAGCCTTCCCCCTTCCCTAGTCCTATTAGGATTAGGAGAAGGGGTGGCGCCTCTCTCCCTTTCCTTGGTCAAACCCTAGTTGGACTAGGATTTGGGGGAATCCTACCCTAGTAGGAGTAGGACACCCTGGCGCGCCCCCTCCTGGCCGGCCAGCCCTCCCTTCCCTCCTTTATATCTGAGGCAGGGGCACCCCATGACACACAAGTTGATCATTGAGATCGTTCCTTAGCCGTGTGCGGTGCCCCTTCCACCATACTACACCTCGAATATACCGTTGCGGAGCTTAAGCGAAGCCCTGCGCCGGTGGAACATCATCATCGTCACCACGCCGTCGTGCCGACGAAACTCTCCCTCAACACTCGGCTGGATCGGAGTTCGAGGGACGTCATCGAGCTGAACGTGTGCAGAACTCGGAGGTGCCGTACGTTCGGTACTTGGATCGGTTGGATCGGGAAGAAGTACGACTACTTCCTCTACGTTGCGTCAACGCTTCCGTTGCTGGTCTACGAGGGTACGTAGACAACACTCTCATCTCGTTGCTATGCATCACCATGGTCTTGTGTGATCGTAGGAAATTTTTTGAAATTACTACGTTCCCCAACAAGATCATGGTAGCAATTACATGGACTTGGTCCGTAACTTGAGGATTATCCTCATTGCTGCACACAAGAATTACGTCTTGGAAGCACCGCTAGGTGCAAGACCCGCTGTAGGAGCAACGCCGGATGTTGTGAACGTCTGGCGGAGCAAAGCTGATGACTACTCGATAGTTCAGTGTGCCATGCTTTACGGCTTAGAACCGGGACTTCAATGACGTTTTGAACGTCATGGAGCATATGAGATGTTCCAGGAGTTGTAGTTAATATTTTAAGCAAATGCCCGGATTGAGAGATATGAAGTCTCCAATAAAGTTCTATAGCTGCAAGATGGAGGAGAATAGTTCTGTCGGTGAACATATACTCAAAATGTTTGGGTATAACAATCACTTGATTCAACTGGGAGTTAATCTTCCTGATGATAGTGTCATTGACAGAATTCTTCAATCACTACCACCAAGCTACAAGGGCTTCGTGATGAACTATAATATGCAAGGGATGAACAGGACAATTCCCGAGCTCTTCGCAATGCTAAAGGCTGCGGAGGTAGAAATCAAGAAGGAGCACCAAGTGTTGATGGTCAACAAGACCACTAGTTTCAAGAAAAAGGGTAAAGGGAAGAAGGGGAACTTCAAGAAGAAGGGCAAGCAAGTTGCTGCTCAAGTGAAGAAACCCAAGTCTGGACCTAAGCCTGAGACTGAGTGCTTCTACTGCAAAGGGACTGGTCACTAGAAGCGGAACTGCCCCAAGTATTTGGCGGATAAGACGGATGGCAAGGTGAACATATGTATATGTGATATACATGTTATTGATGTGTACCTTACTAATGCTCGCAGTAGTGCCTGGGTATTTGATACTGGTTCTGTTGCTAATATTTGCAACTCGAAACAAGGACTACGGATTAAGCGAAGATTGGCTAAGGACGAGGTGACGATGCGCGTGGGAAATGGTTCCAAAGTTGATGTGATCGCGGTCGGCACGCTACCTCTACATCCACCTTTTTAGACCTGAATAATTGTTATTTGCTGCCAGCGTTGAGCATGAACATTATATCTGGATCTTGTTTGATGCGAGACGGTTATTCATTTAAATATGAGAGTAATGGTTGTTCTATTTATATGAGTAATATCATTTATGGTCATGCACCCTTGAAGAGTGGTCTATTTTTATTGAATCTCGATAGTAGTGATACACATATTTATAATATTGAAGCCAAAAGATGCAGAGTTGATAATGATAGTGCAACTTATTTGTGGCACCGCCGTTTGGGTCATATTGGTGTAAAGCACATGAAGATACTCCATTCTGATGGACTTTTGGAATCACTTGGTACTTGCGAACCATGCCTCATGGGCAAGATGACTAAAACTTCGTTCTCCAGAACAATGGAGCAAGCAACAGATTTGTTGGAAATCATACATACTGATGTATGTGGTCCGATGAATATTGAGGCTCGCGGCAGGTATCGTTCTTTTCTCACATTCACAGATGATTTGAGGAGATATGGGTATATCTACTTGATGAAACATAAGTCTGAAACATTTGAAAAGTTCAAAGAATTTCAGAGTGAAGTGGAAAATCATCGTAAAAAGAAAATAAAGTTTCAATGATCTGATCGTGGAGGAGAATATTTGAGGTACGAGTTTGGTCTTCATTTGAAACAATGCGGAATAGTTTCGCAACTCACGCCACCTGGAACACCACAATGTAATGGTGTGTCCGAACAACATAACCACACTTTATTAGATATGGTGCGATCTATGATGTCTCTTACTGATTTACCGCTATCATTATGGGGTTATGCTTTAGAGACGGCTAAATTGACATTAAATAGGGCACCATCAAAATCCGTTGAGACGACGCTGTATGAACTGTGGTTTGGCAAGAAACCAAAGTTGTCGTTTCTAAAAGTTTGGGGCTGCGATGCTTATGTGAAAAAGCTTCAACCTGATAAGCTCGAACCCAAATCGGAGAAACGTGTCTTCATAGGATAACCAAAGGAAACTGTTGGGTACACCTTCTATTACAGATTCGAAGGCAAGATATTTGTTACTAAGAATGGATCCTTTCTAGAGAAGGAGTTTCTCTCCAAAGAAGTGAGTGGGAGGAAAGTAGAACTTGATGAGGTAACTGTACCTGCTCCCTTATTGGAAAGTAGTTGATCACAGAAATCAGTTCATGTGATCTCTACACCAATTAGTGAGGAAGCTGATGATAATGATCATGAAACTTCAGGTCAGGTTACTACCGAACCTCGTAGGTCAACTAGAGTAAGATCCACACCAGAGTGGTTCAGTAATTCTATTCTGGAGGTCATGTTACTTGACCATGACGAACCTACAAACTATGAGGAAGTGATGATGAGCCTAGATTCCGTGATATGGCTTAAGGCCATGAAATCTGAGATGGGATGCATGGATGAGAACTAAGTATGGACTTTGGTTGACTTTCCCGATGATCGGCAAGCCATCAAGAATAAATGGATCTTCAAGAAGAAGACTGACGCTGATGGTAATGTTACTGTCTACAAAGCTCGACTTGTTGCGAAAGGTTTTCGACAAGTTCAAGGAGTTGACTACGATGAGACCTTCTCACCAGTAGCGATGCTTAAGTCTGTCTGAATTATGTTAGAAATTGCTACATTTTATGATTATGAAATTTGGCAAATGGATGTAAAGACTGCATTCCTGAATGGATTTCTGGAAGAAGAGTTGTCTATGATGCAACCCGAAGGTTTTATTGATCCAAATGATGCTAACAAAGTGTGCAAGCTCCAGCGATCCATTTATGGACTGGTGCAAGCCTCTCGGAGTTAGAATAAACGTTTTAATAGTATGATCAAAGCATATGGTTTTATACAGACTTTTGGAGAAGCCTGTATTTACGAGAAAGTGAGTGGGAGCTCTATAGCATTTTTAATATTATATGTAGATGACATATTACTGATTGGAAATGATATAGAATTTCTTGATAGCATAAAAGGATACTTGAACAAGAGTTTTTCAATGAAACACCTCGGTGAAGCTGCTTATATATTGGGCATTAAGATCTATAGAGATAGATGAAGACGCCTAATTGGACTTTCACAAAGTGCATACCTTGATAAAGTTTTGAAGAAGTTCAAAATGGATCAAGCAAAGAAAGGGTTCTTGCCTGTTTTACAAGGTGTGAAGTTGAGTCAGACTCAGTGCCCAACCACTACAGAATATAGAGAGAAAATGAAAGATGTTCCCTATACTTCAGCCATAGGCTCTATCATGTATGCAATGCTGTGTACTAGACCTGATGTGTGCCTTTCTATTAGTTTAGCAGGGAGGTACCAAAGTAATCCAGGAGTGGATCACTGGACAACGGTCAAGAACATCCTAAAATACCTGAAAAGGTCTAAGGATATGTTTCTCATTTATGGAGGTGACAAAGAGCTTGTAGTAAATGGTTACGTCGATGCAAACTTTGACACTGAGCCGGATACGTATTTATATTAAACGGTGGAGCTGTTAGTTTGTGCAGTTCTAAGCAAAGTGTCATGGCGGGACCTACGTGTGAAGCGGAGTACATAGCTGCTTCGGAAGAAACAAATGAAGGAGTCTGGATGAAGGAGTTCATGTCACATCCTGGTTTTTGCCCTATTTTCTTTGCTTGATTTTCAACTGAGTTGGTTTGGATTTGGAGTTTTGAATCATTACATTTGGACTTGATCACTTGGGTATCCTTTGATTTTCACCCAAGTGCCCCCTCTCCTCTTCTAATCCATCATTTCACCCCTGGCCAACCCAACAAAATTGCTTGGAATATTTTTCTTAAATGAAAAACATTCATTTTACCTCCTAAACCCTAGCTAAAATCTTGGACCTTTAAAGCAACCCTCATTTTTGTTGCCCCAAAAATTCTGAGAAAAATCCCAAATATTCTTTGGGCCCTAGGGCACATTTCTGAGCAAAAATATTTCACCACTCTTTGGAGTATTTTTTCTACAGAAAAAAAAAACACTTCTGGGCTGAAATGGTAGTTTCTACAGCAACTACCTTTTTACTAGCTCCAATGTAGCTGGTTTTCCCTGTGCTTATTCACCTTAGTAAGAGTCAGTAAAACCCCAAAGCTCAGCCCTTGAATCCATGTGGTTTGACCACAGTAACTGTTCAAAGTTTCTGTCCAGAAACTTAACCTCTTCACCATTTCACTTCTACTTCACCTGGAAACAAACCAAGCCGTGGTAACACCCTAGTTTACTAAGGACTACACGCCAGCCATCATGGTTTGTGCATATGTGGCCTGATGTCACGGTCCACGCGGTGACCGCGTTCGTCCGAGGGTGCTGGCATGCCAAACGCGCGCTCTGCGCGTCGCCAGCGCCTCTGTGGCGCGCGCGTGCTCGCTGCTCGGCCAACCAGCGCGTGTCCCCCCTCGCCACCATCCTCGTCTCCACCCCCTTTACTCCTCCTTGCCGCTCGCCGACGCTGGAGCTCGCCGCAGCGAGCACGGGCACGGTCCGGCCAACGGCACAGTCCCCGCGCACTGTGTTCGTCCCTTTCCTCCTCGCTCCTATGCTCGTCCGCGTCCGCGCACAGCTCCCGCGTGAACCCCGTCGCTTTCCCCCCCTCTCTCTAGCACCATTCGTCGCGGGGCGCCGGAGACAGCTGTCCTCCGGCGGAGCCCGAGCCCTCCTCGCCGCCCCGCCTATAAAACCCCCCCCCTCCGCAGCCTCCTGGAGCATCGCACCTCACCACATCTCCCTCCTATAGCCACTAGAAGCCGCAGCCCGGCCAGGTAGGCCGCGGGCTGCCGTCCCCGAGCCGAGCTCGCCTGCGATCCCCTCTGGATCATCCCCGCAGCTCCGGCCGCCCCCAAGCCAAGGCCACCCCGCCAGGGCCTCCGCCTCTCCTCCGTGAAGCTAACGAGCCAAGCCCGAGCCAATGGAGCCGCCCCTAGCCGCCGTCTTCCTCATCTCCGGCGACCTCCGTGTTTTGCCTCCACTTGTGAGGAAGAATCCGATGCCGTCCGGTCACCATTTGCCACGCCACGGGTACGGGCAGGTGCGCAAGAACCTTCTCCGTCGATCCTTCCCTCTCGTTTTCCTCTAAGATGCCTCAACACCGGCGTAAGCTCCGACGAAGCGTTGCACCTCTCTGTTTCTTTCTCCCCTCCCTCCGTCCTGACTAGCTGGGCCCGCTAGTCAGCCACTCACTATGCGCACGAAGCGGTATGAGTGGTGGCGCCCCGGGAAAATACGCCATCGACGTCACCCCCCTCTGTTTTCTTTTTTTTCAAATTTATTTAAATTCCAGTAGCATTCAAATAGCCGTAACTTTTATTCTACAAGTCCAAATGCAGTGATTCTTTTTGCATTGTGTTCTTTGTACAAAAATCTAACAGCTCCCAAAAGATGGGATTTTTCCTTGCTGTCTAGATTTTCTGGCAATTTTCAGAAGGTTTCTTGATATTTTTATTTTGTGGTTTTTGAATGTTTTCAGATGAACCAGCTTGTCTTGAGGATCACCAGGAGCCTTGTGAACCTCATCAGTACTAAGGCAAGGCACAGTAACTGGTGCCACTTCAATATTTATGATTTTCATACTTGAACTTATGAATATTGATGCATTTAAATTATATATATAATAAATTATTCTGTTATATGCTTGTTAAGTTAAAATGCTTGAACTTCAGTATGTTTGAAGTAAATGTTGTTGGTAAGATAACGAGACCTTAGTTGCAAGAGTTAAATAAATAATATGGTCATAGAATTTGATGAGTAGTTTAAATATTATTTTGCATGAGGTATAATGATGGTTATTGTTAGAAATAGTTCTGGTATGAGTAAATAGAGGTTTTTACCAGTATAGTAGCATGAGTTTATGTTGGCTCCGTGGGAGCGAAGTTGGTGCAGTTTTGCACGGTTATGTGGTGCATATGTTAAGTGATGCATGGTATAGCAGTATGACACCGGTTATTTTATTTTCACATTAAGTTGAACCTGATTAATAATTCAACTTGAACATGTTGTTGACCGGGTCATGGTGCCGCTGAAACGAGTCTTTCCCAGTGCAACCACATTTGCCGGTATGGGACGACCTTAATGCGTTTCATTGTCGTGCCTCTGGTCGGTACCTCAATTTAGGGAAGGTTATGGGGTGTGCTGTACCCTGGCCCGGTAGGCAAGCATAACCTTGTGAGCCCGTTGTTAAGTTAATTTTGGTACCGGATCCTAGTGTGGATCGTGGCCACGACGGTGGTCGAGGTGTCTGGAGGTAGACACGGGGCCACCCAGGACTAGCCCGGTGGGGTCTGAGTCGGAGGGGCCGGGAGAGTGTCATGACAGTGAAATGGTTTCGTCGAAACGCTGTTGGTCCACTCGGATGGGAGAGCGAGGCCATGGGTTCTGTAGTGTGGGTACAGTGTACTAACCTCTGCAGAGTGTATTTAATCTATCGATAGCCGAGTCCACGGATACGGAGACGCTCGAAAGTAAGGTACACCATGGGTCAACACTTAATAAATATGCACACTAAATTGCACTAAGGTTGACAGTGAGGTCATCGTGTTGAGTTGGACATGAGTTGTCGGGTTGTGATCGCCGTAAGGATCACGGGCCACGAGTTGGTCGGGTTGTGATCGCCGTAAGGATCACGTGCCATGAGTTGGTCGGGTTGTGATCGCCGTAAGGATCACGGTCCATGAGATGGTCGGGTGGTGATCGCCATAAGGATCACGAGTATGTGTTGGTAATATAAAGTTTGTTGGTCACACCGGGTAAGCAAGTCGGAGAATGAGTACCTATTGAGCATAGTCACATCATGTTGGTTATATAGCTGCATTGTTGATTAAATTGGATAAATATCATAATATTGTGTGTCATCTTGTCTATGCTTATTGTGAGCTTGCAAGTACATTCAATGTACTGACCTGGCGTGTCATGCCAGATTTCAGGAAAGCCCCGTTGGAAAGGAATGCTGTCCGAGTCTAGACTGTGTCCACGTCGGTGTCCTTGTGCTATGGAGTCCCGCTACGACGTTGTTCCGCTGCCGAGTAGTTGTCATGATCGAGGCCCATTTTATGTTCACTAAATAATGTACATATTGTTCAGCCGCACCGTGTGTGCCGCTTGGCCTCGCTAACTGTTGTAATATGAACTATGTTCCGCTAGCATGAATAAAGCGGTTGTTCTGTGCCATGTTGTTGTGTGTTGCCAGAAGACAAGGTCTCTGGGCTGGCAATGCAAGGTAAACCGGTCGCTCTGAGCCGGGGTGCCACAACACTTGGTATCAGAGCCGCACTGACTTTAGATCACGCTAGACTAAGCCGAGTTAACTGGACGCTAGATACGAGTTGTAGCTGAGTGTCGGTAATAGCTGTAGCTGGTTGTTGCATTGCATGCACTGATTATATTTTTATATGCTAACCTGCTAATGGTTGTGAGTGTAGCTGGCTCCGGTGCTGTATCCGTGCCAGTTGCAGCTGATGCCGTACACGTCGCCGCATCTCCTTCATAACGTGTGGCGTCGGCCATACCCTCACGGAGACGATCCAGTCTATCGTGTGTACCGGGAGCACCTAGCTGACTCAGTGTATGAGTATCACGCCGTGGTTACTCTACGCACCAGTTCCGTTTCCAGTTCTTACACTCGTACCTCTCATAGCGGCTGTGCTTCTTCCGCTTCCCAGGCTGTCCAGTTTGCTGTATTCGAGGTACTTGTTGAGCTCCGCTACAACGAGGTCCGGATGCAGAATCATCTAGGTTTCCATTACTACCCTTCTCTCCACGATAATGGTACTGTCCGTTTCCCTGTCATTGATCTGGAGTCTGATAGTGTCGCTAGCCAGCTTTCTCGCTACATCACTGCTAGCTATCTTCTGATCTACGACCTGACTCGTGAGCTGAGTCGTGCCCGTACTGCTTTAGCCTCTACTTTAGTCTCTGCTCGCTCAGCCACTACTTCTCCATCTATGGGATTTATTCCCTACGTTCCTGCCAGTTCTAGATCCCCTGTTTCTCCGGTTACTCCCCCGAGTAGCTCGGGCACGCTGATCGCGAGTCCCTTAGTGCTCCTGCAGAGTGGGTTTCACTCCTCGCCACTCCTGCAGCCCCGATGATCCGCCCTCCACCTGCCCCTGAGGAAGAGCCCTCAAGGCAGCGTCGTCGTGTCACTTTTAACCCGGAGGTCTCCGTTAACTCCGGATCCGAGTCCGCATCAGGAGAGGACACCGCAGCGCTAGCCGAGCAGTAGAGCTTTCGAGTATTCTCAGTTGTCGGGATGGAGTATGGTTGTAATCGTACTAGTCATGATGTTTCGTTTCATGTATGAGGGTAGTTGGACCTGGCATGTTATTATTTTTCATGTATGAGTCTATGTATAATTATGTTGGACTTTATTTTATTCGCTGTATTTTCGTCGTCTTTTTGGTTTCGCTTGGTTTTTGTTGCTAGCTTCTCCCCAGTTTTTGTTGAATGCTTCTCATCTCGGTTGCGTTGACTTGGGAAAAATCATATTAGGATGACGCGGGGAGGCTGCAGTAGCAACGTTCGCGAGGGTTCTCCTGTTCGGTGTTCCGCACGACAGGCAGGACAATCACCCGAGCCGTACGTTCCACCACCGCCTCCACCGCCAAATCCGCCCTCCACCGAGCAAATTATGCGTATGTTTGAGGAACGACGAAACAATGATCTAATGGAAATATTCAGAAGTATTCAAGCAATGCTTGGACAGAATGGAAATCAGCCTGCCTCTCACTCCAAACTATCTGATTTTCAAAGGACTAAGCCTCCCAGGTTCAGTCAAGCCGTTGATCCCTTGGATGCAGATGATTGGTTAAGGACTATGGAAAAGAAACTTGAGGTTGCTCGAACTGATGAAGAGGATAAAGTTCCATTTGTAACACACTATCTGGAAGGTGCTGCTGCCATAGGTGGGAAAGTGAGAAAGCTATAGGGACTGAGAATGAAGCAATTACCTGGTCAAGATTCAAGGAGCAATTCCGAAAATATAACATCCCTGCGGGAATTATGAAGACTAAGCAGCGTGAATTTCTCGCGCTCCTCCAAGGAAGTCAGTCAGTGGGAGAATATTTACAAAAATTCAATCACCTGTCACGTTACTCCCAATATGACGTGGCCACTGAAGAAAGGAAGATGGACCGCTTTCTTGGTGGATTAAACCCGCAACTTCGCTGTGCTCTCAGTATGTTCGACTTCCTAGATTTCCAAACCCTGGTGAACAAGGCTTTCATTGCTGAAAGGGAATACAAGCTCGTGTCAGATACTAAGTCTACCCATAACGATCACAAATGCAAGTTTGAGCCCAAGAAGGAAATGCAACCAGTGCAGAAGGTTCGTACCTGGCAGCCAACTCCGATGGCATACCAACCCAGTTGGCAACAAAATGTTAACAAGACCACTACCCAAGTGAAGAATGATGTGCTCAACCCAGTTATGGAGAATCGCTTGCGCAACAATTCCTGTTATAGTTGCGGATAGACCAGACATTGTGGGAAACAGTGTCCCTAGAACACCCGGACCAATGCTACGTTCAAGCCTCAAATCCATTATTTGGAAGCCGGTCCAAGTCAGCGCGATGTCACGGGATACGTTCATCACATTTCAGCCGACGAAGCCCAAGAAAATCCCGAAGTCGTCATTGGTAAGTTTCCTATTAATAACATACCTGCAGTAATTTTATTTGACTCTGGGGCTTCCCACTCTTTTTTTTCTTGGAGTTTTGTCGCCAAAACAAATTTCCTTGTTCGCTTTTAGGCAAGAATATGCTGGTACAAACTCGGGATCTATTATTCAAAGCAATATTGTCTGCCACAATCTGGAAGTCAGGATCAACGAAATCCGTTTTCCGACGTCTTTGATACTGATTGAGTCTGAAAAATTGGATGTTATCTTGGGTATGAATTGGCTGACTCAATACCAAGTATGCATAAATTGTGTGACCCGAGAGGTCAACTTGACCGGACAAGATGGACAAGCTACCAAGTTTATTGCTCGTAGAACCATACCCTCCAAGGAAATGGTTTTTACAACAATAGCAGAAATGGAATTAATTCCAGTGGTCAGTGAGTTTCCCCGATGTATTCCCAGAAGAACTGCCAGGCATGCCACCTGACCGAGAGCTTGAGTTTGCAATAGAACTTGAGCCCGGAACCACACCAATACACAAGAAATATTATCGAATGCCGTCATCCGAGTTGGTGGAGCTAAAGAAATAGCTTGATGAAATGCTCCAGAAAGGATATGTCCGCCCCAATTCCTCGCCATGGGGATCACCCACTATTTTTGTGGACAAGAAAGATGGCAACCTTCGCATGTGTGTGGACTACCGACAATTGAATGATGTCACAATAAAAAACAAATACCCTCTGCCAAGAATTGATGATTTGTTTGATGAGCTCAGTGGAGCCAAGGTATTCTCAAAGATTGATTTGCGGACTAGATATTACCAGCTCAAAATTAAAAAGGAGGATATTCCCATGACCGCGTTCACCACTCGCTACGGTCTTTATGAATGTACTGTCATGTCCTTCGGCCTCACGAACGCCCCCGCCTTCTTCATGCACATGATGAACAAAGTATTCATGGATTTCCTTGATAATTTCGTAGTCGTCTTCATCGATGATATACTTATTTATTCAAGAAGTGAAGAAGAGCATAAAGGACACCTCTGCGCAGTGCTACAACGACTCCGTGAGCACCAGTTGTACGCCAAGTTCAGTAAATGCAAGTTTTGGCTCAAGCAAGTTGGATTCCTCAGGCATGTACTATCCGCGGAAGGAATAGCCGTGGACCCAAGCAAAGTAAAAGAAGTGCTCGACTGGTTGCCACCCGCCACCGTGTCTCAGACCCGGAGTTTTCTTGGATTAGCCGGATATTACCGCCGTTTCATTGAAGGGTTCTCCAAGATTGCTAAGCCCATGACAGAGTTGCTTAAAAAGGATAAGAAGTTTGAATGTATGTCAGACTGTGAGAAAAGTTTCACCGAGTTAAAGAAGCGCTTAACAACTATGCCGGTATTAACACTTCCAGATATCTACGACAGCTTTGACGTATATTGCGACGCTTCCCGACAAGGACTTGGGTGCGTGCTTACGCAAGATGGCAACGTAGTAGCCTATGCCTCACGGCAGCTACGACCCCATGAAGCCAATTACCCCACTCATGATTTGGAATTGGCCGGGTAGTTCATGCTTAAAAAATTTGGCGACACTACCTCATTGGAAAAAGGTGCCAAATTTTTACCGACCACAAAAGTCTCAAATACATATTTAGTCAGCCGGATTTAAACCTCTGTCAGCAAAGATGGCTGGAGTTCGTCAAGGATTATGATCTTGGAATAAATTACCATCCGGGTAAGGCCAACGTGGTCGCTGATGCACTCAGTCGAAAGCCCGTCAGTTTAAACGTTATGCTGGAATCTCTGCCTTCCGAACTCAAAGAAGAAATTGCTCAGCTCAACCTGGTCATTGTTAAGGCTGTGTCACAGCCCCAGTTTAGGCCTTGCTTGTCTTTGCATTAGCTTCCATCCATCATGTTTAAATTTCTCTTAAATATGAAATGGGGATGACAGAACCCCCAGCACCCCCCTTAAACCAACTAGGGTTTACTAAAATCATTTTCAATGAACCCAAAATGCCTTATAAAATGTTCATCATCTTTGCCTTGGTCTAGAACCTCTGAAAAAAATGGTGCACACTTTCTAGGAAATTCTGGATTTTTTGAATTAAATCATATCATATTTGAATTTGGGCATTTAAACACTATAAATAATTTAAATGCTCAAATAATGCTGAATTTAAATGTGGGCCACTGGAATAATCCATAGAGTGTCCACAAATTATTGCAGCATTTTGCAAAATGCTTTAGTATTTTTACTAAAGCCAAAACAGTAGCAGAAAAATAGAAAACAGAACAAAACTAGAAAAGATAGAGCGGAGAAAGCACTTACCTGGCCTAGCCCAGCACGGCCCAGCCCACTGTCCTGGTGCCAGTCATCGCCTACCTCTGCCAGTAGGCAGAGGAGGGACACCGCGACACTGCCGAGATCGCCACGCCTCCTCCTGCTTGCCGTTGACCGCCTGGAGCTGGCTGGAGACACCACGCAACCCCCCTGGACCCTCTCTCACTCTCCCCATGCTCATCCCCTCCTCTAGCTCTCTCCCCCTCTCTTCCCCGAGCATCGCCGTCACCGCCGCTCGCCATAGCCATGCCCATCGAGCTCCCCTCGCCTCACCGGCCCGCCCAGGAGAATCGCAGGGTCGTCTTCATCATCTGCGAGGAGCCACGCGACACCGGACGCCCCGCATCGCCGGCTACCTTGTCTTCTTCCTCCCCTGCCGCCGGAGATCGCCGACGCCCGTCCGTCGTCTCCGACGCCTCCCCGAGCTCACCGACTTGCTCGTCGTGTTCTACGTGATCTTCTGATCATCCTCCCCCTCTCCATTCTCTCTCTTGCACGCCGTAGATGCCACACCCCTCTCGCCCGACTGCGCCACCGCCTGTACTCGCCGCCGACACGACTCCGGCGACCATTTGGTCCGGGCGTCGTGTCCAACATTCTCACCGCGCCGCGTAGAGCACGTAGGTGCCCCGCACGAGCTGCCCCGACCGCCGTAGCGTCGACCCCGAGCTCACCCGAGCTCCGGCGACCACCAAGGTCATCGCCGGCGATGTTCCCGGCCACCCCGAGCTCCACCACTGCCAGCAAACGACGCGGCTCGTTCCCAGCTTCGCGTAGAAGGTCTCCGCCGTCCATTTGGTCGCCGGAACGCACTAATGCACTTCCTCCACCGCGTCTGGCCTCGCCGGCGGCTAAACACCGGCGAGTTTGTCCCGTTGACCTTGACTGGCTGGGTCCAGGTTGACTCCCCTGAGTCTATGACAAGTGGGGCCCCCTCTGCTAATTAGCTTAGATTAGGACTAACTAAATTTAGTTAGTTTAAATAACTGCTGACACACGGGACCCACTGGTCATATTGACCTGGACGTCCCCTTTGACCACTGACGTCACCCTGACGCACTGCTGACTCAATAACTAATTTCTGGATTTATTTTTATATAGAAAATTCCAGAAATTGTTGCAAACTTCAAAAATTCATAGAAATTAATCTGTAACTCCAAATGAAATAATTTATATATGAAAAATGATCAGAAAAATCCAATCTATCCATATTTACCATTTTCATGCATGTTAGAACTACTTATAGCTGCTGTTTAGCACAAATCATATAAATGGCATTTTAATATACACATATGGAGTTTGAATTTGAATCTTGGATTCAAACCAACTTCATTTAATCTGTTCTAGCTTGCATTAGCCCAAAACACATTCATATTGCCATGTCATAGCATGAATCATATTGTGCATTGCGTTGATCGTGTTTATTCTCTGTTTGCCGGTGTTGCTCCCCCTCGGTAGACGTTGTACCGACGTTGTGATCATTGACACTGATGAAGACTCAATGCTATCTTCAGAAGTGCCAGGCAAGAAAAACCCCCTTGTTCATTCCAATACAATCCCACTCTCTCCCTCCTGCTCTCTTTTACTACATTAGGACAACAACGATTCATCTGTTACTTGCTGCGGTAGCTGAACCCCTTTATCCTCTGCATGACCTGTCATTCCCCAGTAAATAGATGAAACCCACTAGCATGAGTAGGAGTTGTTTGAGCCCTGTTGTGCCTACTCATTCATGCTTGTTTGTCGTGCACTGCTCTGCTTAGAGTTGAGCAGGTCTGATTCATCGGGATGAATCGGAGGTGTGTGAACATACCCTACTGTTGAGAGCTAAGTGTGTGAACACGATTTGGTAAAGGTAGCGGTGAGAGGCCATGTAGGAGTACATGGTGGGTTGTATCATTGCAGCCGTCCTCAGGAACTGAGTTCTGTGTTTGTGATCCATGAAACAGTTACTACCACACATTGGGATCCTTAATTGACCCTCTCGACTTATTAACCACTCTTGTCCTCTGTCCGGGAGTTGCAAAGTAGTTTCTGGTGTTTGTAGCATGCTAGGGGTCGCACGCAACGCTGACCTTAGGGGTGGGCTGTGTTGCGGTAGGCATGTGGCACGGTGTACCGATTCGCTCGTTTGGTGTCTCGGGAACCATGCATACATCGTTCGGGGCCGTTAGTGGAAACCTCGCCCGGACTCCCTGTGGATGGAACCCGAATAGGCGATAAACCTGGACTAGGGACTCGTGTGTTTAGTCAGGTCGTGGCCGACAACCTCGCTGGGCTTCCGCTTGAAGGTTGCCGAGTACATGTCGTGTAAACGGCGATAAGTGGTGAGAGCGTGTGTGAAGAAGTACACCCCTGCTGGGTTATAAATGATCTATTCGAATAGCCGTGTCCGCGGTAAAGGAATTCTGGGTTGCCTATAACAGTTCATAGACAAGTGAAAGTGGATACTCTAAAATGCGCAAGATAAGCGTGAGTGCTATGGATGGCGTTCTCGTAGGGAGACGGAACGGATCCATAGTGGTGTATTGATATGGTGAATATGTGGAATCGTAGCGCCACCTCAAAAGAGTTACTTGCGATCGTAGTTCAGGGTAGCCACTGAGTCAAAGCTGGCTTGCTGCAGTTAAACTCCACCACCCCCTTTGTTGATAATGATGCATATGTAGTTAGTTCTGTTGTAAGTCTTACTGAGTACATTTGTACTCACGTTTGCTTATTTTATGTTTTGCAGAAAGACATCATTCTCTCTAGTAGTTCCGCGTGGACTTCGACGTTTAGCTTGTTACCTCAGCTACGATCTTGTGCCCTCGGCAGGATCTGGTAGATAGTCAGGCTTCTCAGCCTTTTTCATTTATAGTTGTCTGTACTCAGACATGTTAAGCTTCCGCATGTGTTTGACTTGTATGCTCTGAATGCTCGGTCGAGAGACCCATGTTTGTAATATCTCGCTCCTTGGAGCCTAATGAATAAATACTTTGAGTCATAGAGTTATGTTGTGATGCCATGTTGTATTTACACATATAGAGCATATTGTGTGTATGTTTGAAAGGCTTGGTATGTGTGGGATACGACAATCTAGTTGTTTATTCTTGGTAGCCTCTCCTATGGGGAAATGTAGTCTAGTGCTTCCTTGAGCCATAGTAGTCCGTTACAGCCCGGTTCACCGGAGTCCTGCTAGCCCAACACTACTGCTCAGGACAGTTGACTGGCCGGCATGTGTTTCACTTTGTTCCTGTATTTGTCCCTTCGGGGAAATGTCATGCGGTGACATCCAGAGTCCTGCCTAGCCTGCTACAGCCCGGGTTCCCGGAGTCCTGTTAGCCCAGTGCTACCCGTATTCACACGCTGCTGACCGACATGCTCGAGGTTGATTCATGTATGCCTGCCCCCATGGGTTAGTGCCGCTTTGGGTTCGCGACTAGCCATGTCGGCCCGGGTTCTCTGTCATATAGATGCTAGCGACACTTCACATACGTGAGCCAAAAGGCGCAGACGGTCCCGGGCCATGGTAAGGCGACACTCGTGGGAATACCGTGCGTGAGGCCGCCAAGTGATATGAGGTGTTACCGGCTAGGTCGATGTGACTTGGAATCGTGGTCCTGACAGCTTCGGTATCAGAGCCTGACTGTCTATAGGATTACCAAGCCAAACCGGTCGAAGTTGTGTCTAGAAATGCTTTAGTTATGTAAGGGAATTGATTGTGGAAGGGAACGTAAGGCTCGTTTTACTCCTTTATCTCATGGCCTTCTGATCTGAGTCATCCTCTTCTCTTCTACGGGGTTTAAGAACTAGGCTTCTCATCTATCTATTAGGATGACGTGTTACTAATCCATAGACTTATAGAATTGATAGTTTCAAATCTTCTTTCTGTTTTTTACTACTTCCGTGTGTTCATAGTTGGTTTCAGAACCTTGATTTTGTGCTTCTGAGTGGTTATGCCACCATTTTTACAGGATGTCTCAAATCGTTTTGAGCATTTACAGCCGTTATGCTGTCCGAGTCATCCCAGGTTTCTAAATAGTCTGATGGATTTGCAAATCCTTTCTTTCCGTTCCCGATGTCCTTTTTGGTCAGAATAAGCACACTAACCGGTGCGTTGAGGTAATTTATTGCCTTGACATATATGTTGGAGCTATTATTATGACCCTAGGTGTTTTAGGGAGTCACCTAGTAATCTAGCCATGTTTTGTGTTCCAGATGTGATGATTCTGGCCACTATTCTCGAAAGCATCCCGTGATGTTATTAGTTAGTAGGTATTCTATTCCTGGGTTCTTGAACCCGAGATTCACCCTACTTACTTCATGTTGATAGTGTTTGCTCGTTCCTTTAGGTTATTAGTAACGTTTGCATTAGTCCTCGAGGTCCGTGGTATTTCCTTCTTCCAAATACTACGAACCGCTTATGGCAGAAGTTCCTCGCTGAACCGAAGGATCACAATCAGAGCACTCTTGAGGAGTTCTCCATTCATAATTGTGAATCTGCCAGTTCTACCCTTTCCGCATGGGTTATCCGGAAGAAATATAGAGCTTCGCTCGACATACTAATCTATGCATCCACAACTCAGAAAATTATATGTTCCTTTGAGTTGTTCTCTTTAGTTGTATTCTGACCCCCCGTCTGTCAATTGATAGTCAGGAGTAGTCGTGCATTCGTCATCGATGCCTATTATTCTTGTGGTCTGTAAAGCCATTCTATTGTGGAATGACTGGGAGAAACAAACTCCAGTACCTCATCCATATCCAGGATTGGGTCAAAGTAGTTGTGCTCTGCAAATCAAATGCCAATCCAGCTTTTGATTCTGTTCTACCCTGAAGTATTACCGCCTTATGTCAAGAATGTCATGGGAATTGCACACCATCTTATGATACAGTGATACTTCTTGCCATCATTGTTCATTCCTCGGCTCCCGTGTTATTGTAACTGGAATGCTGGCAAGTGAGTCGTGATGTGTGAAATTAATACTCCTAGCAACTTCGTTGCTTGGTAGTTAATGGACAATATTCTCATTCTTAGCGTGTTGGTTATTGAATCATCATCCTAAGATTGATCGTGCTACCTAGTCCTTATTTCTGGTGCACTCTTCGATCAATGAGTTAGGATTGTGTCAATCCCTCACTATTTTGATCATATCATCTTGCCCTGTAAAACAAGATTGTTCTCGAGCTTAGTAACATATCGGTGGCTCGTGATGTTCCGAATATCTTCTCGGAAGTATTACCAGGTTGTCACCTGACCGCTATGTTGAGCTCGTGATCAAGTTGGTTTTCCTCTAAACCAGCCATTCTCCAAGAATCTGTGTTGGATACCCCTGAGCTAGTTGGTTAAGCCAAACAATAACTTGGAGAGTTGGAAGATAAAAGCTTGTCCGACTTAGTTCATTTTAAGGGATATCTTTTTGTGTGTGTGTTGAAGAAAGATGATACCTTCACCAATTGGTCCTCGTGATCAGTTGTTGGATCTGTTGTCTTGCCAAAACTTTGACTCGAGTATGGGCTATCATCAAGTCAAATCAGAACCAGCGATGTTCATAATGTTGTCTTACTCATGGTTGATCCCTCGAGAATACACCATTACATCTTTTGGTCTGACCAATACTATCACCGTGTTCACATGATGGTGGAAGTCCAGTGACATGGAAATTTCGATGAGTTGCTATTGAGTCCATCAGCAGCATTTTGTCTCCCCCATGATTCATGTTGAACATCAACCTAGTGTTGGAAACTTTGTAAGCAATGCCTTCATGTTCCGTTCATGAAGCATATGTTCGGATGAAAGAAGTGACTTCCTCTAACACATGTGCATTTGATGCAAGTTGCCGCCGTGAATTCGAGAAAGTTAATGTTGCTTCCTCTGGAATCATCCCAAGTCAGCCATGCATGTGCGAAGTATACATTGGTTTGTGAGATTAGCTACCTCCATTCCAAATTTATTTCCTAGCATGCCAAGCCACTGATTGAATTGTTCAAGGACAATAAGTTCTAAGTGCTAGTCCTGAAGGTACCAGACGGATTTGTACAGGATTCCGTTATCCTCGATGATGGTTCCCAACCAGAACTCGGTAGTGTTTTATTATAAGACTACCATGTGGTCATGCTAGTTTAGGACAGTGTGTTCACAGGTGTGTAGCAGAACCAACTCATGTTTTGGAGCTTGCTATCGTAGTTCATCTCCCGAATCTCGCAACATTATCTCGTCGATTTGTGTTGCAATTTTTCTTTTCAGACATGTGAGTCTGAAGTATCCTGTTTCTAACCAGATCTGAATCTCAGGCAGATATGATGGTTGGAACATTCCCAACATTTGCATTTTGTTCCTAGCTTGCACCCCATCGTGCCAACCTCCCATGGGCTGTCCTTCTCAGCAGTTGTTGTCCAGGTTCATTTTCAAAGGTGGACTTACCATGGGTCCCATCCATTTCCGGTAATAAGAAAAAGTCATCCATTGCGTTGTCTTCCACAAGGTAGTCCACATCATCCATCCTACTCCGAGTATGTCATTCCTTCGAGCTCTTTCAAATGACCAATTGTAAATTGCCCTAAGTTGGTATGAAGATTTTTAATGATCTATGGATCAAAAGTAATTCTTTTTGCCACTTAAGGGAGCAGTCCAACGAGTCAGCTCTTCCAAGGTGCCCCGTTACGGGATCATGGCAATTATTTCCTCGCCACCTTGACACCATCCACCATCTTTCTAAGCGTGGAATTGTTTCCCACCAAATCAAACCCCGTCGTTTGTTCTTCCATTCCTCTCGATGTGTTTTGTGTCTCAACTTGAGATGTTTCAACATCTCATTCCGCGAGTTGATCTTGTATAGCTCGATCTTTGAGAAATCAATCCTAGTAGAGTTTCTTTCCGTCGTCATCGCGTGGATGAAGATCTCAAAAGTGAGGATGTCAAGATCAATGTATGCAGCGAATAAAAAACCTTATGGGGTGCAACTTGGATCGTGAAGATTGTGTTGGTCTTGTGCCCCATCTGTCTCCCTACCTCACGTCTTGAATCTCGGGATGAGATTCTTGTTTGGTGGGGGTGAGTTGTCACAGCCCCAGTTCAGGCCTTGCTTGTCTTTGCATTAGCTTCCATGCATCATGTTTAAATTTCTCTTAAATATGAAATGGGGATGACAGAACCCCCAACACCCCCCTTAAACCAACTAGGATTTACTAAAATCATTTTCAATGAACCCAAAATGCCTTCTAAAATGTTCATCATCTTTGCCTTGGTCTAGATCCTCTGACAAAAATGGTGCACACTTTTCTAGGACATTCTGGATTTTTTGAATTAAATCATATCATATTTGAATTTGGGCATTTAAACACTATAAATAATTTAAATGCTCAAATAATGCTGAATTTAAATGTGGGCCACTGGAATAATCCATAGAGTGTCCACAAATTATTGCAGCATTTTGCAAAATGTTTTAGTATTTTTACTAAAGCCAAAACAGTAGCAGAAAAATAGAAAACAGAACAAAACTAGAAAAGACAGAGCGGAGAAAGCACTTACCTGGCGCTTACCTGGCCTGGCCCAGCACAGCCCAGCCCACTGGCCTAGTGCCTGTCATCGCCTACCTCTGCCAGTAGGCAGAGGAGGGACACCGCGACACCGCCGAGCTCGCCACACCTCCTCCTGCTTGCCGCCGACCGCCTGGAGCTGGCTGGAGACGCCACGCAACCCCCCTGAACCCTCTCTCACTCTCCCCATGCTTATCCCCTCCTCTGGCTCTCTCCCCCTCTCTTCCCCGAGCATCGCCGTCGCCGCCGGTCGCCATAGCCGTGCCCACCGAGCTCCCCTCGCCTCGCTGGCCCGCCCAGGAGAACCGCAGGATCGTCTTCATCATCTGCGAGGAGCCACGCGACGCCGGACGCCCCGCATCGCCGGCTACCTCGTCTTCTTCCTCCCTTGCCGCCTGAGATCGCCGGCGCCCGTCCATCGTCTCCGACGCCTCCCCTAGCTCACCGACTTGCTCGTCGTGTTCTACGTGATCTTCTGATCATCCTCCCCCTCTCCATTCTCTCTCTTGCACGCCGTAGCCGCCACGCCCCTCTCGCCCGACTACGCCGCCGCCTGCACTCGCCGCCGACACGACTCCGGCGACCATTTGGTCCGGGCGTCGTGTCCAACTTGCTCACCGCGCCATGTAGAGCACGTAGGTGCCCCGCACGAGCTGCCCCGACCGCCGTAGTGTCGACCCCGAGCTCACCCAAGCTCCGGCGACGTTCCCGGCCACCCCGAGCTCCACCACTGCCACCAAACGACGCGACTCGTTCCCAGCTTCGCGTAGAAGGTCTCCGCCGTCCATTTGGTTGCCGGAACGCACTAATGCACTTCCTCCGCCGTGTCTGGCCTTGCCGGCGGCTAAACGCCGACGAGTTTGACCCGTTGACCTTTACTGGGTGGGTCCAGGTTGACTCCCCTGAGTCTATGACAAGTGGGGCCCCCTCTGCTAATTAACTTAGATTAGAACTAACTAAATTTAGTTAGTTTAAATAACTCACGACACGCGGGACCCTTGGTCAGGTTGACTGGACGCCCCTTTGACCACCGACGTCACCCTAACGCATCGCCGATTTAATAACTAATTTCTGGATTTATTTTATATAGAAAATTCCAGAAATTGTTGCAAACTTCAAAATTCATAGAAATTAATCAGAACTCCAAATGAAATAATTTATATATGAAAAATGATCAGGAAAATCCAATCTATCCATCTGTACCATTTTCATGCATGTTAGAACAACTTGTAGCTGCTGTTTAGCACAAATCATATAAATGGCATTTTAAGATCCACATATGGAGTTTGAATTTGAATCCTGGATTCAAACCAACTTCATTTAATCTGTTCTAGCTTGCATTAGCCCAAAACACATTCATATTGCCATGTCATAGCATGCATCATATTGTGCATTGCATTGATCGTGTTTATTCTCTGTTTGCCAGTGTTGCTCCCCCTCGGTAGACGTTGTACCGACGTTGTGATCATTGACACTGATGAAGACTCAATGCTATCTTCAGAAGTGCCAGGCAAGCAAAACCGCCTTGTTCATTCCGATACAATCCCACTCTCTCGCTCCTGCTCTCTTTTACTGCATTAGGACAACAACGATTCATCTGTTACTTGCTGCGGTACCTGAACCCCTTTATCCTCTGCATGACCTGTCATTCCATAGTAAATAGATGAAACCCACTAGCATGAGTAGGAGTTGATTGAGCCCTGTTGTGCCTACTCATTCATGCTTGTTTGTCTTGCTGCCACTGCTTAGAGTTGAGTCGGTGCGATTCATCGGGATGAATCGGAGGTGTGTGAACATGTCCTACTGTTGAGAGCTAAGTGTGTTAACACGATTTGGTAAAGGTACCGATGAGAGGCCATGTAGGAGTACATGGTGGGTTGTCTCATTGCAGCCGTCCTCAGGAACTGAGTTCTGTGTTTGTGATCCATGAAACAGTTACTACCACACATTGGGATCCTTAATTGACCCTCTCGACTTATTAACCACTCTTGTCCTCTGTCCGGGAGTTGCAAAGTAGTTTCTGGTGTTTGTAGCATTCTGGGGGCCGCACGCAGCGCTGACCTTAGGGGTGGGTTGTGTTGCGGTAGGCACGTGGCACGGTGTACCGATTCGCCCGTTTGGTGTCTCGGGAACACTGCACACATCGTTCGGGGACGTTAGTGGAAACCTCGGCCGGATTCCCTGCGGATGTAACCCAAATAGGAGATAGACCTGGACTAGGGACTCATGTGTTTAGTCAGGTCATGGCCGACACCCTCGCTGGACTTCCGCTTGAAGGTTGCCGAGTACATGTCGTGTAAACGGCGATAAGTGGTGAGAGCGTGTGTGAAGAAGTACACCCCTACAGGGTTATAATTGATCTATTCGAATAGCCGTGTCCGCGGTAAAGGACTTCTGGGTTGCCTATAACAGTTCATAGACAAGTGAAAGTGGATACTCTAAAATGCGCAAGATAAGCGTGAGTGCTATGGATGGCATTCTCGCATGCAGACGGAACGGATCCATAGTGGTGTATTGATATGGTGAATATGTAGACTCGCAGCGCCAAGTCAAAAGAGTTACTTGCAATGTAGTTCAGATAGCCATCGAGTCAAAGCTGGCTTGCTGCGGTTAAACTCCACCACCCCTTTGTTGATAATGATGCATATGTAGTTAGTTACGATGTAAGTCTTGCAGTACATTTGTACTCACGTTTGCTTATTTTATGTTTTGCGAGAGACGTCGGTCTCGCTAGTAGTTCCACTGGACTTGACGCTTAGCTTGTTACCTCAGCTACGATCTTGTGCCCTCGGCAGATCTCAGTAGATAGTCAGGCTTCTCAGCCTTTTTCATTTAGAGTTGTCTGTACTCAGATATGTTAAGCTTCCGCATGTGTTTGACTTGTATGCTCTGAAATGCTGGGTCGAGAGACCCATGTTTGTAATATCTCGCTCCTTGGAGCCTAATGAATAAATACTTTGAGTCGTAGAGTTATGTTGTGATGCCATGTTGTATTTACTCATATCGAGCATATTGTGTGTATGTTTGAAATGCTTGGTTTGTGTGGGATCCAACAATCTAGTTGTTTATCCTTGGCAGCCTCTCTTATGGGGAAATGTAGTCTAGTGATTCCTTGAGCCATTGTAGTCTGCTACATGCCCGGTTCACGAGTCCTGCTAGCCCAAAGACTACCGCTCGGGACACTTGTCTGGGCGGCATGTGTTTCACTTCGCTCCGTGTCGTCCCTTCGGGAAATGTCACACGGTGACATCCGAGTCCTGCCTAGCTCTGCTCTTGCCCAGGTTCCTGAGTCCTGTTAGTGATGCTACAGCCCGATTCACACGCCGTCAATCGACATGCTCGAGGTTGATTCATGTATGCCTGTCCCCATGGGTTAGTGCCTCTTTGGGTTCGCGACTAGCCATGTCGGCCCGGGTTCTCTGTCATATAGATGCGAGCGACACTATCATATACGTGAGCCAAAAGGCGCAAACAGTCCCGAGCCATGGTAAGGCGACACCCGTGGGAATACCGTGCGTGAGGCCGCAAAGTGATATGAGGTGTTACCGGCTAGATCGATGTGACTTGGAATCGGGGTCCTGACAACTTTGGTATCAGAGCCTGACTGCCTGTAGGATTACCAAGCCAAACCGGTCGAAGTTGTGTCTCGAAATGCTTTAGTTATGTAAGGGAATTGATTGTGGAAGGGAACGTAAGGCTCTTTTTACTCCTTTCTCTCATGGCCTTCTGATCTGAGTCATCCTCTTCTCTTCTATGGGGTTTAAGAACTAGGCTTCTCATCTATTTATTAGGATGACATGTTACTAATCCATAGACTTATAGAATTGGTAGTTTCAAATCTCAGTTCAGTTTTTTACTACTTCCGTGTGTTCATAGTTGGTTTCAGAACCTTGATTTTGTGCTTCTGACTGGTTATGCCACCATTTTTACAGGATGTCTCAAATCGCTTTTGAGCATTTACAGCCGTTATGCTGTCCCGATCATCCTGTGTTTCTAAATAGTCGATGGATTTGCAAATCCTTTCTTTCCGCTTCGATGTCCTTTTGGTCAGAATAAGCACACTAACCGGTGCGTTGAGGTAATTTATTGCCTTGACATATATGTTGGAGCTATTAATATGACCCTAGGTGTTTTAGGGAGTCACCTAGTAATCTAGCCATGTTTTGTGTTCCTGGTGTGATGATTCTGGCCACTATTCCCGAAAGCATCCCGTGATGTTATTAGTTAGTAGGTATTCTATTCGTGGGTTCTTGAACCCGAGATTCACCCTACTTACTTGCATTAGTCCTCGAGGTCCGTGGTATTTCCTTCTTCCAAATACTATGAACCGCTTATGGCAGAAGTTCCTCGCTGAACCGAAGGATCACAATCAGAGTACTCTTGAGGAGTTCTCCATTCGTAATTGTGAATCTGCCAGTTCTACCCTTTCCGCTTGGGTTATCCGGAAGAAATGTTGAGCTTCGCGCGACATATGCAACAAAGTTAAGGCGGAATATCAGAAACCAGTCGGACTTCTCCAACCACTTCCCGTGTCACAATGGAAATGGGATGATGTCTGTATGGATTTCATCACAGGATTACCCAGGACCCGACGAGGCAATAATGCGATGTGGGTCATAGTGGATACATTAACCAAGGTGGCTCATTCCTCCCAGTCAAAACCTCATATCGAGCAGATGAGCTTGCACGACTATATGTATCCAGGATTGTCAGTTTACTTGGAGTTCCCCAAACCATCACTACTGACCGAGGTTCACTCTTCACCTCTGCTTTCTGGACCCGTCTCCATCAAGCCCTTGGGACAGAATTAAAATACAGCACTACTTATCATCCTCAGACAGATGGGCAAACGGAAAGAGTAAATCAGATACTCGAAGATATGCTCCGAGCCTGTGTTTTAGCCCAAGGACCACAATGGGAAGATTGCTTGCCATACTCCAAGTTCTCGTATAACAATGGATTCCAGACCAGTTTAAAGATGTCACGTTATGAAGCGTTGTATGGCCGTAAGTGCCGCACTCCATTAAATTGGTCTCAAACCGGAGACAGCCATATTTTCGGAACAGATCTCATGCTGGAAGCCTAAAAGCAAGTCAAGGAGATCCGAGACAGATTACAGCTGGCCAAATCGCGACAGAAAAGTTATTATGATGCAAAGCACCGGCAGATCAGTTTTGAACCCGGAGAACATGTCTACCTACGAGTCACACCCATGAAGGGAATGAAAAGGTTCCAAACCTGTGGAAAATTGGCACCCAGGTTTATTGGTCCGTTTCCCGTCATAACACGAGTAGGTGCTGTGGCATATCAGTTGGAATTGCCTCCGGAACTGTCTGATGTGCACAACATATTCCATGTTTCGCAACTGCGACGATGCATCTCACCACCCGAGAAAAAGACCGATTTGACAGAGATAGAGCTGGCAAAGGATTTGACCTACGAAGAGAGGCCAGTGAAAATTTTGGATCAGATGGAAAGGGTCACTCGCAGTAAGTCACGAAAGTTTTACAAGGTTCAATGGATGGATCATACCGAGTCAGAATCAACCTGGGAATCAGAAGAATTTCTAAGGGCATGTCATCCAGAATTGTTTTCCCAAGCAACCGAATCTCGAGGACGAGATTCATTCTAAGTGGGGGAGGTTTGTCATAGCCTGGTTTTCGCCCTCTTTTCTTCGCTTGATTTTCAACTGAGTTGGTTTGGATTTGGAGTTTTGAATCATTCCATTTGGACTTGATAACTTGGGTAGCCTTTGATTTTCACCCAAGTGCCGCCTCTCCTCACTACAAAAAAAAAGACACAGATTTTTTGTGTGTGTCATACATATGACACTTCTATGACAATAATTGTGACAAAACCCGGTATCATCATAGATGTGGTGGGCTCCTACTTCTATGACAAAAAATCATGACAGAAAATGGACTTTTCGTCCTGGGCGGGCCGGAGACGTAGCTGCATGACATTCTTTGGGCCGTCCATCACAAAAAAAACCGTGGTAGAAGCAAGGGGGAGGAAAATTTCAGGGAGCTGCCGGTTACGGTGGGAGGTCGGGGGCCGAGCGATGCGCGTGTCTCTCGACGACGCTGCGTGCGCGGCGAGGCGTTGGTTTCTAATGAACCCAAGCGAGGCGTTGGGCTCTAATCGAACCCGGCGATTGACCGCAAGCTTACGCGTTATCGAACCCGAGCGATCAATCGATGGTGTTAATCGAACCCGATGGAGCGATTCTTCGCTGCTGCTGCTAATTGAAGCGGTCGATTGGATGAACAGTGAGTTTTGCGGGGGGTTGGATTAACGATGAGCGGTGGCGTTGCCTGCGGATGAACAGGACCTGTGGTGTGGAGGGCTGGATGAACACAGGACCCGTGGTGTGGAGGGCTGGATGAGCGATGAGCGGTGGAGGGCTGGATGAGCATGAGACGGTGGAGGGGTGGTTGAACAAGAGCGGTGGAGTAGCGTGGTGGAGGCTGGATGAACAGGAGCCGTGGAGGCTGGAGGAGGTCGGCGGTAGCCCGTGGAGGTGGAGGAGGTCGACGGTGGAGATGAACAGATCCGTGGAGTCTGTTTTGCGGTACGCCACACGCCCCCTATGAATAGGACCCCTGTTTGACCGAAGCGCCCAACACAATTCCTTTTCGTCCGTTTTGCGGTACGCCACACCCCTCCCGATCAACAGGACCCCCGTTTCGACCGTAGGAGGTCCGGTTCGTCCGTTTTGCGGTACGCCACACCCCTCCCGATCAATAGGACCCCCGTTTCGACCGTAGGAGGCCCTTTTCCTCCGTTTTGCGGTACGCCAGACCCCTCCCGATCAACATGTCCCCGTTCCGAACATGGCCGGTCGAACACAAGGCCGTTTCCTCCGTTGTGCGGTACGCCAGGCCTCGTTTCCATCGCCTGTTCCGTCCAAGCCGGTTGGCTCCCACGGGTTCCGTTGCCTCCCGATGAACACGACGCATTCCGTTTCCTCCCCATGAACATGACGACGACTCTGTTTCTCCGTTCCGACCCAGCCATGTACGTATGCGCGAGTAGGCGTTCGAGACCCCGCTCGTATGTACGTACGTGGCCGTATTTTCTTTCTTGTATCCTGGCCGCTGTACGTACGTGTACATGCTACGTGCGCGCCTCTACTACGACACGTACGTGCCTCTACTACGACACGTGCGTGCCTCTAGATCGACCAGTATAAATGTACGTACACGTTCACGACCAGAATGACAACGCTACGTACGCTTCGACCAGGTCGGTCCCGACTGTCAGGCACTTCCTTGCCTGCAAAGATGTAGCTGGTGGGTCCCAGCAGTCAGGGGGGCGAATCGTTTTGTTTTTTTTTCTCGGACGCACTTCCTTGCATGCGAAGATGTAGCTGGTGGGTCCCAGCAGTCAGGGGGCGAATCGTTTTTTTGCCCGGACGCATTTCGTTGCGTGCGAAGATGTAGCTGGTGGGTCCCAGCAGTCAGGGGGAAACATTTTTTTCGCGAAATACGATGGCCCGTCCGGTGGGTCCCCGCTGTCAGGTGGAGGAATAATTATTTTGCGCGTAATAAGGAGGCACTTCCTTGCGGCCGCCGTGGACCTAGCTGTCAGCCTCTCCACGCATAGTACTCTTCCGATGGAAGTCGGTCGTTGACCACATTGACCACGCCGCGCCGAGATTACCACGGCGGTGGACGACGGCGAGGCCTAGGAAGGGGACGACGCGGAGCCGGGGAAGACGCAACAGTGGATGCCCACGCGAAGAGGAGTACGAGGGTGAGGCTGCCGCCGCCTCAGAATAACAGGGGGTGTGGGTGAGTAGAGGGATGGACTGGCCAGCGGTGGGAGTAGTAGGGGGCGGTGAGGCCTCCGCGGCATCACAGCCGGCCACGGGAGGCAGGAGCACGCTGCACGACCGACCTTTGCTTTGGGCGGCCGGAGCACGAAGACCAGAGGTTGAAGAAGCACTACGGCTGTTGGATGGACATCGACGGTCCTTTGGAGCTAGAGTCGTTCATATTGACTAAGTTGACAAAGCCCTCCGTCCCGTAAACTTAGTAGGCCCACAAGTCAGCCTCCCACCAAGGTGAGTCCCAGCTAGTGGGGGTATTCATTTTTTGTGCGTAATAAGGAGGCATTTCCGGTGGGTCCGAGTGACAATGGGGAACGTTTTTTCATGAAATCTGAGACCCTTCCGGTGGGTCCCAGCTATCAGGTGGAGGAATCATTATTTTGCACTAATAAGGAGGCATTTTCCTGTGTGGGCCCCTACTGTCAGCCTCTTCCAATGGCTGTTGTTTGTTGACCATGTTGACCTCGCCGTGCCGAGAGCACAAACGCGGTGGACGAGGGCGGGGCCCAGGAAGAGAACCACCCGGAGCCGGCGAAGCCACCGCAGCGGATGCCCATGCTGAGGGGAGAACGAGCGCTAATTGGTCGGCTGCGGGGTGAGGCTGACGTCGCCGGAAAATAACAGGATGTGTGGGTGGTTAGAGGGAAGGCCTGGCAGCAGTACAGCCAGCCACGGGTGGAGGGAGCAGGCAGTCTCGCCGGTGCTGGTTTGGGTAATTTGGAGCAGGAAGATCAGAGATTGAAGGAGGACGGCGGCCGTTGGATGGACATCCAACAGTCACTGCTGTGTGTTGACTAAGTTGACAAAGCCTTGCGTACGCGTCAAAAAAATTTTAGGACAGCGTCATCGTCAACCTAGTAGGCCCAGAAGTCAGCCTCCAAATCTATGGAAAATAGCATATAGCCCATTAGCCATTATTTTCAATAATTTACAGCCCATTTGCTAATTCTTAAGGATATTTGAAGCCCATATTCTTTTTATTAGCATTACAGACCATATATTCTGGGCACTGCTAAAAAATTCAATGAAATTTTGCATATTTCGGTGGGGTACGAACTCTTTTAATCACGAAATTTCGAGTCACGTTAAAAATAGTTTTCGAAAAATTATATCAAAATAAAATTCAAAAAACAATTCTCCGCAAGAAAAACGAATGAAATTTAGAATCTTAACTAGCAAGATGCCCGTTCGTTGCACGGAACATGAAGATGCATTTGTATGAGTAGTTTATCTTGTGGGTGAAAAGATGATATTTTAATGTAATTGCCAGTTGGCTTTGGTTTTTATAAGAGTAGAGAATAGAGAAATCCTGAAAAAAAAAATTTAATGCAATTGCCGGTTGGCTTTGGTTTAAAAATTTACAGCCCATTTCTTACTACTTATAGCCCGTTTTCTGGGGAAGCCCATTTCTTATCCCTCCTCGTCTTGAAAGATTTGCAGCCCAGCAGGGCTGAGAAAAGCAAGTAGGGCTCGGTTTTGGTATTCTCCAAAAAACAAAAGAACTGGGCTAGCCAATTTTAGAAAGAAAAAAATATCAACTGGGCTCGTCATGTGCTTAATAAAAGCGTAAGCGTGGGCTAGACGGGCCACAGCCCCCACACAGTGTGCAGTTGAGCTCCGTCTCTGAAACTGAAAAACAACTGGGCGAGCTGCTGGGTCCTTGGTGTTATCTGCTCGTTGTGTAACTTTCTCGTTTATTGACTACATTGACATTGGCGTGGAACCTAGTTGTCAAACAATTAGGAGGAAGTATTGTTTTGGCTTGTAATAACGAGGCACCTGCTTGCGAAATGCAATGACCCTGGTGGGTCCCTATTGTCAGCCTCTCCACGTACAGTCATCTCCTGATTCTTCTTGGTTGTTGACCATGTTGACAACACCAGATGGCGGCGAGCACAGCGAGCTAACCAAGGCGGAGAACGACGGCAAGGCCTCGGACGGGAACGAACAACAGCCATGGAAGATGCGGCAGTGTAGTGGAAGGTGGAGGGGAGTACGAGGGAAACAACATGCAAGTCAAGCATACGAATGGTACAAAAAGCCCAAGGATTAATTGTTCATCAAATTTTTAGACAAAACCCAGATTGAACATGACAGTAACATCTAACCCAACCACTCTTTTTTGCAGTCACAAACAAATGGATAGGTCTGATCCATAAAATCAACATCATGTTCAAAAAAATTTATTTTAGGATGTCTACAACTTGTTGTAAATAGAAGCCGAGCACGTTTAGAAGCCCATTTGTCCACCTGAAACTTCTTTTTTTGCTGTTCAACATGTTCGTCCATGAGAAATCTCTTGCTGTAAAAATTAAGCCTCATGGACAATAGTAACCTTGCATTCAACAGGAAGAATGTGACAAAGCTTCTGTTTGCCTGGTTGGATGCATATCGTCCCATCGTTATTCTCCTCAAACGAATGTCATGAGAACTGAGAAAATCCTTGTGCTTATTACGCCAACAATTGGTTATATGTTTTTGTCCATGTGGTTCTGCCTAAGTAGACATGAAGATTGAAAACAGTTAAGGTCTGAAAAAAGAGTATGTCGAAAGAACGACAGCTGAACAGTTAATTCTAGTACAATATATACGGGCTTTCAATGTGCATGAAATCATCACCTCTATGTATAAATTCTCTAGAGATCGAAAGCATCGTAACAAGCCAATAATTATGTCCAGATCAAAACTATACATTCTGATATATATGATCTTGACAGAATCCAGCAGCATTGATAGGCTATCAATGGACAAACTCTTCGTTGAGCATATAACATAATAATAGTACCAAAGTGTACTCCAAGATGATATAAAACTTATGCGCACAAATGAAAAATGCAGCATATGATTACAAATGTGTAGATGATAATATACGGTACCTGAAAAGGTGAGGAGCCAAACACGCACTCCTTGTGATTATTAAACGGGTCACGAATTACACCCAAGGTCTCCAGTTTGGGCACAGAGACGACATTTATTTCTGAAGGTGTATAACAATTATGAAGGAGCAACCTTTCAAGTGAAGGGGCATCTTCGATGATGAGCTGCTGTCCTTCAAAATAAATTCCAATGCTTTCAAGGTGAGGCGACTTATTTGGAGACAACTGATACCGATTTCTATTCCCAAAACAATCAGCAAGCACTCCAGGGCAGGGCAACTGGAGTGGATGATGCTGTGCAGTGAGGCCTCCGACAGATAAATCACCACAAGCGAAAGTTCTTTTAGCAGTGGGAGTCGAAGCATTTGTACCAGATCATCTGGTAGATGGCACCGGGCGAAGGTGGCGGTGTGGAGAGAGGAGGAAAACCGTGAGATGGACAATGGTGGTGTGGGCACGAATTCTTGGTATGTTCGTGGTATGAAACTTTCGTGGTAATGGTAGAAATCAAACTGCTGGAGTTTTCCGAATTCAGGGGATGTCAGCCAAGCGTCCACCTTGCCGAGTATGGACAGCAGATAGCTTGTCGGGATGTAGAGGCATTGTACGGGGCCCTGCTGGTGAGAAGAGACGATGGCTCTGATGAGATCAAATTCAGGAAGGACAGATATCTGACGACAGTTGAGATTGAGGGGCGCGGTGCGCCATAGAGGGTGCCACCGAGTTGAGAGGACCTGTTTGCGGCAGCAATCCTTGGTGGGGAGAAGCGAGATGATCTCCTCAAGGATGACGTCCGGGAGATCGTTGATGCGGTCCATCGAGATTCTACCGTTCCTCGATCCGGGTGGGGGGCTTGCTGCTTCTCCCCACGCTACGAGTCTTGGGATCTACAACCGGCGTCGCCTGGCAAGGGAGCCTCATCTTCTTAGCGCTGGGGCCAGCCGACTCCATTTTCCTTGTGGGCGTCGCGCCGAGCTCACGGGTTTGAGCAGAGTTGCCAGAGACGAGCCTAGTGGCAGTGCGAGTGGGGAAGAAGGAGGGCTGGGGATTTCTGTAGGAGTGGAAGAAGAGGAGCAGGCGTTTTCTGTACGATTGAGGAAGAAGGTGAGCGAGGTTTTCTGGATGAGTGAGGAAGATTGGGGAGCGGGGGGAATTGGGTGGGGAGACGGAAGCGGGAGAGCGAGCTGTTCGTGTTTATATGGCCCGCTGGACTAACTACTCACTTTTTCCCAAGAACCGCTCTCTTCTTTTGCGTTGCTGCATGACTGGCCATGCATAAAGGATGCATGTGCCCGCCGGCCACTGCATGCGCCTGGTTTGTTACTAGGCCTATTTAATAGGGTGGTTACGGAGTAAATTAAGGAGATTTATTTTCTCTGTGTGCATCCACCAAATTAGAGGATGCAGTACTGGATGCAGACACTCACATTAAACTAACATTCAGAAGAACAAAAGTTCAGCATGTCTATGCATCTCAATGATTCACCATACTATAACCAATATACAAAACTGTGAGAAGGTGTGGAAATAAAGAAAATCGGTCGATGCTTCTCTGAGCAAAGGGCCTCCCTGCGCACGCATTAATTTCCTAGGCATGCTTGTTTCTTCTCAATGTTGCAAGAACTTTGAGCATGTTGGCAACTCCACAGCTAGCTAGCTACCTCATCTTGCAATTGATGCTGACACATTTGCAGCAAACACATGAGGCAATAGAGATGACTCAACATGGGTCCATATTGTGCAGTTCCCCTGATATCATATTCATTGTCCTGAATCTGAAAAGATAGGAAAACAGTAGCTATACTTAAACGGTGTTGCAAAACAGTAGCACATATCAATAGCTCAGCATGACTAAACACGATCATCTGGACGAAGGGGATACTGACCTGCTTGAGGAAGATTACATATAATTTCATAAGTCCTTGGTTGATTTCCACCTTCGGCTGCACTGCTTGTTTGCTCCTCCACACATGACAGGATCGTTCCGCACTACATTCAGCAAGCCAACGTACAAATAAGCTAATTTCATCTTGCGGTGGTCATTGTACCTAGTTAAGAATGTAGGAATACCTGGAGCACCATGAGGTTAGCTGACAGCAGGTAGATGCAGCCATATAAATTTTGTGCGGTGCTACCAAAATTGAGGTTTGTATCCCTTCCCGTTGTGAGAATTCTTCTTGAAGTTGGAAGAATGTGACGGCTTGTTCTTTGCATCAAACTTGCCTTTCCCCTGAGATTTGTTCTTGTTGTTTTGGGGCTGGTTGGGCTGGAAGTTCTTCTCGCGTACCATGTGGGCACTAGAAGCTCCCTTGGCGACCCAAGCACGTGTGTCTTTTGCTCTCGCCTTCTCCTCAAAATCAAGAGTGCTAATGAGATCCAAAACAGAAAACTCATGTCTCTTGTTTTTCAGAGAAGTAGCAAACTCGTTCCACGAAGGTGGAAGCTTGGCAATGATGGTCCCAAAGAACAAATTTGTCCGCAACACACACTTAAAGTACTCAAGTTCCTTAGATAGTGATCAGATCTCATGAGTCATTGAACAACAGAGCGCTCATCACCATCTTGTAGTCACAGAATTGCTCCATGACGTACAACTCGTTGCCAGCGCCCGAGGGCCCAAACGTGGCCTCGAGCGCAGCCCACATGTCTTTGCCGCTGTCAAACAACATATACGAATCCACAATGGAATTGTCAAGAACACTCAGCAGGGCGGCTTTGAAGAGGGTATCCATGTTCTGAAAAGCTTCCTGCTGTGTAGGATTAAGATCGCCCTCAGGCTTACCCTTAGTGGCGTCATAGCAGTACATGATCTGAAACCAATATACTGCTCTTGTGCGCCACCTTTTATATTGCACCCCTGAGGGAGTCCTGGATTAGGGGGTTTAGCCTCCTTGATCTCGTGGTAGATCCACTCTTGTAAACATCCACAATATCAATATCAATCGAGCAGGACGTAGGGTTTTACGTCCATCAAGAGGGCCCGAACCTGGGTAAAACATCGTGTCCCTTGTCTCCTGTTACCATCCGCCTAGACGCATAGTTCGGGACCCCTACCGAGATCCGCGGTTTGACACCGACATTGGTGCTTTCATTGAGAGTTCCTCCGTGTCGCCACCGATAGGCTTGATGGCCTCTTCAATCAACAACGACGCAGTCCTGGGTGAGACTTTTCTCCCGGACAGATCTTAAATCTTGGCGGCGCGCAGCGGGCCAACTCGCTTGGCCATCTGGAGCAGATCGAAAGCTACGCCCCTGGCCATCAGGTCAGGTTTGGAAGCCTAAACTTCACGGCCGATATCCGCGGAGACTTGATCTTTGATGGATCTGAGCAGCAGCCGAGCATGCCGCGCTGTCACGATGGGCATGACCTAACTCTGCCGCCGGACAGCACCTTGGAGGCCGCACACGAACCCGCTCCGACCCATAGTCCGGAGCCGATCGCTCGGATCGAGGACGGATGGCTGGACACCGCCTCGGGAGCTGCAACTTCTACGGCGATGGAGCCGAACACTTACCTTGTCTCGCATAAAGCTCATGACTCGAGGTGCCGGACTCCTGCCGGACTCCGAATCTCCCGCCCCGCGGTCGAATCCGATTGGGCGCCGATCATGGAATTCACCGCTGCGGACATCTTTCAGCACTCGCCCTTCGGCGATATCATAAATTCACTGAAGCATCTCTCGCTATCCGGAGAACCCTGGCCGAACTATGGCTAGGATGGTTGGGACGAAGAAATTCAGAGCCCACCCACCACCCACTTCAGAGCCACCGTCGGCGATTTAACCGACGTGCTCGACTCGACGACCAAGACATCGACGGTATGGACGACGATGCCGGAGACTACCAAGAACCAGTGCCTACAGGACACTGGAAGACCACCTCATCATATAACATATACATGGTGGACACCCCAAAAGATGGGGACGGCGAAGAAGCAGCAGAGGCCGATTCATTAAAGAAACAGCCCAAGCGTCGACGTCAGCGGCGCCGCTCTAAATCCCGCCACGGCAAGAATGGAGATTAGGGCACAGGAGATAATAACACCCCAGAAAGTGCCGAAGAAAACTCCCTCCAGCACGATCTAGCGCAGGAGGAGGCAGAAGCCAGCCCTCACAAGAGGGCGGCAGACGAAGAGGTCGAGGATGACAATTACTTACCTCCCTCCGGAGACGAGGCAAGCCTCGACGATTTACTTAATTCGTCGTGCCTAAGGATCCCCTTCAACAAGAGCGTTTCAGACGCAGGCTAATGGCCACGGCAAACAGCCTAAAGAAAAAGCAGCAACAGACTTCAAGCTGATCAAGACCATCGCCGACAGATGGACCAAGGTCCTCGCGTCAAGAGTATGAAGTCGAACGCCTCCAAAAGTTACCCAAAACGCAAGTTGCTCCCCGATTAGAGGAGGAGGCATACAAACCTGCATCACCAGCGCTGTACGGGCAGACCGCCACCTCGTGGCTGCGACAGAGAGGCGTGCAAGCCCTCCACCAAAACCGCACCCGGCATCGCTCAAAAGCATGAAGCCACGAGGAACGCGCGGACTTGTGGGATATATTGAGGACAAGGCAAGACAATCCAGATCTATCTATGGATCACGTGGGCGCCCCAAGACCCACGATGAATACCGTCGTGCGGATATAACTACTCGGCTGGGCGAACACAGCAGATAACGCTCTCTCGAGCTAC
This sequence comes from Aegilops longissima, assembly GCA_021605205.1. Taxonomy (NCBI): domain Eukaryota; kingdom Viridiplantae; phylum Streptophyta; class Magnoliopsida; order Poales; family Poaceae; genus Aegilops; species Aegilops longissima. Next base: position 573,431,499 of record CM038680.1, on the reverse strand, counting down.
GCCGCGATATTGCTCAATCTGAGGCGCCGACACCCACTATGCTTCACTGACGAAGTAATGGATCATCAAATCCCTGAAGGGTTTAAAACCGTTAATATCGAATCCTACGATGGCACAACAGACCCCGCGGTTTGGATTGAGGATTATCTTCTCCATATACACATGGCCCACGGCGACGACCTTCACGCCATCAAATATCTCCCGCTCAAGCTTAAAGGACCAGCTCGGCATTGGCTTAACAGCCTCCCCGCAGAGTCAATTGGATGCTGGGAAGATCTGGAAGCCGCATTCCTCGACAACTTCCAGGCACGTAATGCACCACCGGACGCAAATGACCTAAGCCACATAATCCAGCAGCAGATTTAATCGCCAGCAATTACGGACACATTCTTAACAAAGAAAAATCAAATCGCCGACCGCCCGGATGCGAGGCCCTCGCTGCCTTCAAACATAACATCCGCGACGAGTGGCTGGCCCGGCACCTAGGACAGGAGAAGCCGAAATCCATGGCAGCCCTCACATCACTCATGACCCGCTTCTGTGCGGGAGAGGATAGCTGGCTAGCTCGCAGTAACAACCTCAGCAAAAACGCTGGCAGTCCGGATACCAAGGACCGCAATGGCAGGTTGCGTCGAAACAAAAACAAACGCCGCATTAACGGCGACAGCAATGAGGATACGGCAGTCAACGCCGGATTCCGAGGCTCCAAACCCGGTCAACGGAAGAAGCCATTCAAAAGAACCACTCCGGGCCCGTCCAATTTGGACCGAATACTCGACCGCTCCTGTCAAATACATGGAACCCCCGAAAAGCCAGCTAACCACACCAACAGAGATTGTTGGGTATTCAAGCAGGCAGGCAAATTAATCGCCGAAAACAGTGACAAGGGGCTACACAGCGATGACGAGGAAGAGACCCGGCCGCCGAACAACAGAGGACAAAAGGGATTCCCCCCTCAAGTTTGAACGGTAAACATGATATACGCAACGCATATTCCCAAGAGGGAGCGGAAGCGTGCACTAAGGGAATCTGCCATGGTCCTCTTTCCTCGATCACTTTCGATCGAAGAGACCATCCGACCAGTATCCGCCATGGCAGATTCGCCGCATTGGTTTTAGACCCAATCGTTGATGAATTCCACCTCACGAGAGTCCTGATGGACGGCGGCAGTAGCCTGAACCTGCTTTATCAGGATACAGTGCGCAAGATGGGCATAGACCCTTCAAGGATTAAACCTACAAAGACAACCTTTAAAGGCCTCATACCGGTGTCGAGGCCAATTGTGCTGTGCTCGATTACTCGAAGTGGTCTTGGATCCCGGATAATTTCCGAGCGAGGAGTTAATCTTGACATAGTCCCGTTCATGAAGCGGCTATCACGCTCTGCTTTCGGACGAACCGCGCTTGTAAAATTCAACGCGGTGCCGCATTATGCATACCTTAAGCTCAAGATGCCAGCCCTCGTGGAGTCATCATGGTTAATGGAAACATGGAACGCCCTCCGAACGGAGGAACATACAGCGGCTCTCGGCAGAAGTACAGAGCAGCCTTTACGGCAATTCTCGAGTCCGCCGTTAAACGACCGGACACGACCAAACGCGCCCGAGCAACATCAACCAAGACCACAGCACGCCCGAGCATGCGTAGCAATGCGGCCTCAACCCCAGCCCTCGCAAAATTGTAAGACAAACTCTCCGCGTACATAATTACGCCTTGGAGATACCATGGGCATAGGGGGAGAGGAACAACCACAATAGACCCAGAGTGCAGTTCGACCACACCAGGGGCTCCCAAGTGTGCCGCTCTTTTTTCTTTTATTTCTCTTTTTTTTTATATACAGAACTCTGTCCGGCGGCGAACTTGCCGAACTCATGATGCAACAGCCAGGGAAGGACAAAGGCCGCGACAAACACTCAGGTGGTCTCCATCACGAGCATTATATTTGTTATATACAACATTCCTCGGCCTACCCCTGGAGGGAGACGCCTTTAATTCATCCCATCCCTTGCTTTCCGCACTATTTGTATCATTCCGCACTCATAGCATATCTTCTCGAATAAAATGCAGCACTTTTTGCCCATAATTGCACTACCTTATATAATGCTATAAGTTCGGGGTGCTCATTTACGGCATGTTGCACCCGTACATTTTGGTACGGCCAAATACACCAGGGGCTGATGTTCTCCGCATTATGGTGTGATAAAGTCCGAACACTTTCACAAGTGCGGCACCCGAACTTATAGCATTATATGAATCGGCTCGAATCATGTCGGGGTCAATAGTTGGGTTTGCCGGCTCCCATGTTTGGCACCTTACGTTTTCGTTCTATCGGCTAAGGTAGCATGGGAGAACCACTGCGATTGCGCCCCGGTCGAGCCGGGTTAACGCCTCAGTGGAGAAAGCTAAAACTGACTGTCATGATAAGGCGAGAGACTGGTCGCTGTTCGAGAGGTCCTTTCGGGTCCTTAAAGGCCTACGCCGCTTCGAGCGAAGTTCCGGACAATGTCCGACGAAGGCGTGGATAGCGCCCCAATTCGGTCCTCCGAATACTTGGGGCTTCGTCGAAATTTAAAATTATAGAATTCTATGGCTAAGTGAGAGTGTTCAAGCACTATAAGTCTGGTTGCCTTGTTCGTTGTGTTGAGTGCCTCCCTCGATGGACCCAAAAATGGGAACTAGCGCGCTCAAGTTTATCCCGAACACCCCAACACTCGTGGCATGGGGGCTGAAGCCGACGACTTGCCATCTCTCAGATTCAATAAACGGCCGCACAGAAGGTAATACTTTAAATTAACAAGCGTTGCTTAGCGCATATGAACAAAGTTTTCACCGCACAGGATAATACATTGCGAATTTACTCAATAATTACATCCCTGGGGCACTCATCCGCAATCTTGCGGGCACCCTTCAGGGCAGCCTTATAGTACATTTCGGGCGTACGATGTTCTTTGCCTGCTGGTGGCGCATCAGTGATTAGCTTCTCCGCATCCAGCTTGCCCCAATGCAGTTTTGCGCGGGCAAGGGCCCGACGAGCACCTTCAATACAGGCGGAGCGCTTGATAACCTCCACCCAGGGGAACGCATCCACCAGCCGTCGCACGAGGCCGAAGTAGCTCCCAGGCATGGCCTCTACAGGCCACAGCCGGACTATGAGGCCCTTCATGGCCTGCTCGGCCACCTTGTGAAGCTCGACCAGCTGCTTCAGCTGGTCGCTAGGGGGCACCGGATGGCCGTTCTCAGCATACTGAGACCAGAAGACCTTCTCCGTTGAGCTCCCCTCCTCGGCTCGGTAGAATGCGGCGGCATCACATACGCCTGAGGCAGATCTGCAAACGCCTACGAGAGCTCGAATTCGGGTAAGTAACACGTAATTTACATTCACATGCTTGCTTTGCATGAAAAATGCCTTACCCGCCGCTATCTTCCTCATCAACTCAATCTCCTGAAGGGACTTATGGGCCTCGACCTTGGCGGTTTTGGCACTTTCGAGAGCCAAGGCAAGCTCGGACTCTCGAGTCTTTGAGTCATGCTCCAAACTCTCATGCTTTTCCATGAGAGTCTGGAGCTCTTGCTGAACCACTGCCACCCACGCCTCCTGCTTTTCTCGCTCTGCCCGTTCCGTGGCCGCATTATGTTCGTCATGACACGGCCTCCTTCTGTGGTCGCCACCTCGTTCGTGGCCCCTGCAGCACCCATGTTATCCTTGTTATTTTTTGTTGCAACCTAAATCCTTTTCTGTAAGGTACAAGTTCAAAGGGGTGTTACTCACCTTCTTTGTCCTGGAGCTGCTTCCTGGCGCGGCCGAGCTCTTGCTCGGACCGCCGAGCCTCTGCTTCACAGCACCGACCTCCATGATCGGGCTGGCAGAGGTCAAGAAGTGTAACATCCCAAAATTCTAAATTTTGGAATGTTATAAACACATAGATAGATTTGATTGATTGCTTGATTGATTGACTGAAAGTGAGTGAATTGAAACTTTTGAAAGTTAAATGAGAGGAATAAAGGACTTTCCCAAACTTTCATTTTGCTTTTATGATCTTCGAATTCAAATTCTTTTCATCACAAAACCCTGGAGAGAAGATGACATGACTTCTTCCATTTATTTAAATGACAAGGGTGTTGAAAATATTTGAATTTCATTTGGAAATATTTTTAATTCATAAACTTCATGCAACTCAATGATTTTCACGGCGAGGATAAAATGACTTCTTCAAAACATATGAAATATGAGTTGGGAGTTTCAAAGGATCAAATTCAAGTCCTTTTGGAATTATTTTTCAATTTGGAGTTATTTGAGTTTTATTCAAATTATTTTCTCCAAAAATAAAATATATGGAAAATAGGGTAACATGATTCCCTACATCAGAAAATTGAGAGAAATTAATTTGAAGTCATTTTGGTATTTTAAAAAATGATTTTTATTGGATTTTATTGGACCAGTAGCACTGTGTGAATTATTGAAATTTGTGTGGATTTTATTTGACATTAGAATAATGTTCATCTTGTAGGAAATATTTTTCTGCAAACTTTGATATATTATATGCCTATATAAAAGTTTTAATTATTTTGTTTTTGTTTTAGTTCTGTGAAATTTTGTTAAAAAAATAATATATGCAGCGCCTTGGGCCAAAGGCCCAAGCCGCCGACCAGCCACCGGCCAAGGCCAAGGCCAAGGCCATCGCACGCACACACCTAGGGGGCCAGGGAGCCAAGGTTTCCTATTCTTTTACAAATCCTAGTAGGATTTGATCCCATTTCGTTATTCCGTTTATTCCGATTTGTTTCTAGATCTTTTACCTCTTTGTTTCCTAATCCTAGTCTATTTCTTGTCCCCTACCCCAAGCAAAGCCCTCCCCTCCCCAATATAAATACCCAAGCACCCCCCCCCCTCCAACACATCAAACCAACACCTCTCCTCTCCTCTCCTCTCATCTCCCAGCAGCAGAAGAATGCAGCACCACCGCCCGCCGCCAAGTGCCGCCGCGCCTCGACCTCTCCTGTGGTTTATATGATCTCCTCTCCACCGTCCCGTGATCTCCTTTCCTCTAGGAGAAACCGCAACATCGGATCCGATCTTCTTCCCCAACTCGACGACTACTCGGTGAGATCCACGAAATCCCGTAATTCATTTTTTTCAGAAAATAGCAATCTTAGAAAATTCATATCTTTTAGAGTTTTTAGTATTTTGAGTGATTCCAATTGCTATGTGTCAAAATTTGCTGAAGTTTCTGTTATTTCAATTTTATTTCACATTTGAGTAGTTTAAATTTGTGTTTGTATGAATTTTCTCAAATCACTAGATTTGAGCTATTTTGAGTTAGGAATATTATTTTGACCGATTCTTTTTGCTCCTGGTCTCTAGGACCTTTGTTTATCCAGTAGTATTTAGTATTTTATTTCTAGGTTAATTTAAATTAGGTTTTAGCAAAACAGTACTGTTTTATTATTAGTTCTGTTTTAGCTTTTTCTTTATTGTTTTTATTAGTTTTAAATTATTTCTTTTTGTCACTTTTGACAAAATTAGTTGTGTTCTGTTAGAAAACAGGAGAAAAATTTATTTTATTTTAAAAATTTATTTTCCTTAGTTTTGTATGAAACCTTCTATAGGTCATAGTTAGAGTTTTATAAAAGCTTTTTATTTGTTTCTTTTGCAAATAAAATTTTATGAAAAAATACTTTCTGTTAACTTAGTTGTTTTACTTTTTATTTTCTGTTAAATTATTAGTTTAGTGTTTTAATTGCTGTTAAGTTTTTTTTACTTAGGGCAAAACTATGTTAGATGCTTGTAGCAAAGTCATAGATTTTCGTTAGTAGTTTTTCTTTCTAGTTTTATTTGAAGCTTCTTTGGACTTTGTTGGAGTTTTATTATTGAGTTTTTTTGTTTTAATTGTTATTATGAGTGTTAAAATTGTTTGCTAGGATGTTTGCTTATATGAATGCTATGTTTGACTATATAGATTTTCAACGGAGTGACGATTAGTTCTACCAAGTCATTTTCTCGACAGCGTTGTTATCTTCATCAAGTATTACCGAGCAAGTTCACTTTGACCATGTTTTTCATACCTATGTGTTTTATTGCATCTAGTGTCATCTTCGCAACAATCCCTCCAGAGTGATATTGAATCCTTGTAGTTGAGTAGTATGCATGAGGTAGGAACCCATCACCCTGTTACCAAGCCCGGGCGTTATTTATTTTAATGCTACGCTATAGTAGGCGGGGTTGGTATGAGTGCTCGGAGTGGTGTGAGAATGGAGGATCTCGTCAATGGCGACAACTCCATGATGGAATCTGCAAGGACTGCATCTTCAAGGCCTCAAGACTTAAAGACTCGAGACAAGAATTCAATACACACTCTTTGGGTGAAGGGCGGTTGACGGGCACCTGGAGAAACCAGTGGTTGGCGGGATGCATGGAGAAGCGCCATGACATCTTGCGGAAAGCTTCACCCAGACTCAAAGAGACGAAAGAATACTTCATGCCCGAAGCTTACTGTGCAACCGCAAGTCACTATGGGCTCTGGCTTGGTTGACCTTAGTGGTGAATCTGGCTGGGGCGGTGCTAGCAGATGTAGAACTACGGTAGGATTGGATGAGCACGGACGGTGGTCGGAGGAACTCTTCGAAGACCATGTTTGATCGTCTTGTTCTCAAACACCTGAAGTGCGAGAGCGTAAAAGAGGATCGAATCTTGCGGGTAAAGTGTATAAACCTCTGCAGAGAGGTTAAAACCTAATCGATTAGCCGTGTCCCGATTACGGACAATTTGAGCATCTGGACTGGATCTATCTGGAACTCTCAACACGGATTGATAACTTAATTGTGGGCAACATATGATGATTTTGGGCTATGAGACATCGGTTGGCGGAACCATGTCATGATAGAAAACTCCATAGTACAGACTTCATTTATTACTTTGATGTAGGGAAAATAAAACCAGCTTTTACGCAAACAAAACTCAGACCCGAGCCACAAAGCCAAATTGCATATAGTGTAGTTTTACCATCTGTTTTCTCATGTTGTGATCTTGCGGTACATTCAATGTACTGACCTACACGGCTGCAACGTATCATGTTGCAGGATTTTCTTCGACGAGTAAGAGTTACGATCTGAGGTTACGGTCTACACTCAACCTGCCGATGGCGTTGATGGGACTCCACACCCGTTTGATTGTTTCCGCTGAGTATTATGAGGTATATATCTGTTTTCGTTAATTATACATGTGATTGCACTTTGATATATACATTGATGTCTGTGTGTGCCAAAGATACTTGATCCGAGGATGGCACAGATACACGAGGCTTGACCGTCGAGGTTGGGTCGCTCTGAAATGGTATCGAGCACATGTTGATGAGGGCGTGACCCTAGAAACCGGAAAGCCCTAGGACAGGAAATTTCTAAAACTTTATTTTCAAAAGACTCTTACTTCTCATCTTTTCAGATTTTATCAAATAGACACTCTCACCTCAAATAGTTAGAATATACCCCTTTCCTTTTGACCACACGGAGGATCAATGAAGCCGCTCCAAGAAGTAAAGATATCGGACAATGATGGCCATTTCAGAGTAAAGAGGATTTCACCATGCGTTGGAAGAATTGCAGCTGCAACAATTGAAGACTCTGAAGACTTGAAGAATGTGAAGTTCCTGAAGAATTATTTGACCTTTAGAAGACCAAACCCCTGTTACACACTTACGTTAGATGCGGCGATTTGTGAGCTGTCATTTGTTTGATGTTTTCCGACAGCCACAAAGTAAAACCCGTTTCTTCAAAACGATTGTTGTATTGTGTGTATCTCTCTATCCAGCTCTCTCATATCTCATCCCAAAACTTTTGGACCCCATAGATGATGAATGAAGTTGGACTGTTATTCTCTGGATCGAAGACTCACCGGAGGCGAGAGCTATGGATTGAACATGGAGAATCACTTGGGAGCAATTTGGTTTCAAGGAAGAATGAAGTATCGACGCTCTTGAGTTCTTTGAAGGAAGTGCTGCAACATGGTGGCAGATGCATCAAGCTATACAGGGATGGAATGGAGCAAAGACTTGGGAAGAATTCAAGAAGACTCTCACAAGATCTCGTCTTACCCGGAAGCACCATGATACACCTAGAAATAAACCTTGTGCCTGCAAGATTTATGGAGAAATAGGACACACCTGGGAGGAACACAAGGATGGATGCCCTCATTGTGAGGAGAAACACCCAGTGAGGAATTCCCAACTAGTCGGTGACTTGTTTCTTGTGTGAAGGAACCACCCACTACCCGACCAGTGTCACATTTACCCCATGGTGCAACAAACTATTCAGGAGCAGGAAGAAGGAATGAAAGAAGCCTCCGAGAAGTTATGAAAGAACCTGTGATGAAGGAATGTGTTGAAGACCACGATGGAGAAGGCCTCAACAGATTTTACTCCAATGCCTGCTATACATGTGGAGAAGAAGGACATTTTTCGCAGTATTGCACCAAGGAAAGAAAAGAGTATCTGGGATATTTCCCAACAGCAGAAGTGAAGTTTGACCCTCGGGAAATAGAAGCTCGATCATTCTGAGAGAAATCTAGGAAGAGAAAAGAAGGCAACCCCGAACAACACAATTTTCGCAGAGAAGGACCTGAGTCATATCACTTGTTACAGGTGCAAGGATTTAGGTCATTACGCTAGTAAATGTCCAGAAAAGAAGCCAAGAATCCAAGGAGCCTACATAATCACAAAGAAGCCCCGAGACATGTCGGAAGTCATTTGTTTTCGCTGCAAGGAAGCAGGACATTATGCTACTAAATGTCACAACAAGATGAAAGCTGGAGTTGAGTAGTTGGAATTTTAATATTGGAAACAAGAGTAGTAGAAAGCAATTTCATTTTCATGAGTCCAATGAGTTGAGTTATGTAATGGGTGCTCGAGTTTGTAATGGATTCATGAAATCAATAAAGTTAAGGTGACGTGTTTTCATATGTTTAATTGTATGAGTTGTTACTCTGTGAACAAAGATTTTGACCATTTTCGAGGATATGAGAAATATGGTCTATGGATGGATTTGTGAATTTCATTTTAAGGGTGAAAGTACCCTATGAAGAACACTAGACCAATGGAAATGGAAATGTGTCCCACAGGTTGGAGTTTGGAAAAAAATGAGTTGAAGTTTTATCTTTGATATGATGGTATTAAGAAATGAGATGTTATTGGATTTAAAGTGGTGTAATGTTGGAAAATGGAGCAATTGTAACTCCAAGGATGAGTGAAATTGGTACAAGTGTTGAAGTGGGCTCATAACCCACAGGCCCAGGAATTAATAAGGGTCAAGTACCCATTGGAGAAATTTTGGGAATAGACTACGATTTGATCAATCGGCGATTCTATAGGAGTTTACATAAAACACGAGAGTTGTTAAGGAACGATAGATGTTTGTTTGGCCTGCAGAATCAATGGATTTTCCGAACTTGGTTAAATCGACAAGAGAAATTCTGCAATGCTTGTGAGGATGACCGAGTGTTAGAATGCGAGATTCGCAAAACCATGTACAAGGTAATGATTTGGGTGCGGGATGGATTGATCACCATACCGACTTACTCTTATTATTCGCTTTGCTATATGGGATGGTAAAATCTGAGTGACTTACCTATAGTAGAGAGACGACGATCAAAACCTTGTTTAAACCTTAGAAAGGTATAGGTATTTTTCCCTTGTACACGGCAGTTGTTGCCAACCGTAGGTTATACGGTGAGGTTAAACCCAGACCCGTTTTTCATAGGGAAACCATAAATCGTTGACCACCATGAGGTACCGATATTTGTTTAGAATTGGCGCCGAGACCGTCAGCTATGAAGACCCAGTCTCGGAATAACCTTACCAAGAGTAAAAGACAAAAGAATTGAGGAAAAGGTTATGCCACTACGGAAGAGCCCAGAGAAGGAATTATCCTTAATATCTGAGAAGACCGACACATCAAGCAATAAGGATGGAGTATCTGAGTTTTGATGGAACCGTAACAATGCTTCTAAGGGTGGTAGCACCGAGACCCGAGACGATCGATGGATTTTGAGAAGACCCCAAACCCTAACCTATTTCTTGGTAGCCTCTTGAATCTCGAGGACGAGATTCATTTTAAGGGTGGTAGTTTGTAACATCCCAAAATTCTAAATTTTGGAATGTTATAAACACATAGATAGATTTGATTGATTGCTTGATTGATTGACTGAAAGTGAGTGAATTGAAACTTTTGAAAGTTAAATGAGAGGAATAAAAGGACTTTCCCAAACTTTCATTTTGCTTTTATGATCTTCGAATTCAAATTCTTTTCATCACAAAACCCGGAGAGAAGATGACATGACTTCTTCCATTTATTTAAATGACAAGGGTGTTGAAAATATTTGAATTTCATTTGAAATATTTTTAATTCATAAACTTCATGCAACTCAATGATTTTCACGGCGAGGATAAAATGACTTCTTCAAAACATATGAAATATGAGTTGGGAGTTTCAAAGGATCAAATTCGAAGTCCTTTTGGAATTATTTTTCAATTTGGAGTTATTTGAGATTTATTCAAATTATTGTTCTCCAAAAATAAAATATATGGAAAATAGGGTAACATGATTCCCTACATCAGAAAATTGGAGAGAAATTAATTTGAAGTCATTTTGGTATTTTAAAAAATGATTTTTATTGGATTTTATTGGACCAGTAGCACTGTGTGAATTATTAAAATTTGTGTGGATTTTATTTGACATTAGAATAATGTTCATCTTGTAGGAAATATTTTTCTGCAAACTTTGATATATTATATGCCTATATAAAAGTTTTAATTATTTGGTTTTGTTTTAGTTCTGTGAAATTTTGTTAAAAAAATAATATATGCAGCGCCTTGGGCCAAAGGCCCAAGCCGCCGACCAGCCACCGGCCAAGGCCAAGGCCAAGGCCATCGCACGCACACACCTAGGGGGCCAGGGAGCCAAGGTTTCCTATTCTTTTACAAATCCTAGTAGGATTTGATCCCATTTCTTATTCCGTTTATTCCGATTTGTTTCTAGATCTTTTCCCTCTTTGTTTCCTAATCCTAGTCTATTTCTTGTCCCCTACCCCAAGCAAAGCCCTCCCCTCCCCAATATAAATACCCAAGCACCCCCCCCCCCTCTAACACATCAAACCAACACCTCTCCTCTCCTCTCCTCTCCTCTCCTCAGCAGACAGCAGTGCAGCTTCACCACCGCCGCCGCCAAGTGCCGCCATGCCTCGACCTCTCCTGTGGTTTATATGATCTCCTCTCCACCGTCCCGTGATCTCCTTTCCTCTAGGAGCAACCGCAACATCGGATCCGATCTTCTTCCCCAACTCCGACGACTACTCCGGTGAGATCCACGAAATCCCGTAATTCATTTTTTCAGAAAATAGCAATCTTAGAAAATTCATATCTTTTAGAGTTTTAGTATTTTTGAGTGATTCCAATTGCTATGTGTCACAAATTTGCTGAAGTTTCTGTTATTTCAATTTTATTTCACATTTGAGCAGTTTAAATTTGTGTTTGTATGAATTTTCTCAAATCACTAGATTTGAGCTATTTTGAGTTAGGAATATTATTTTGACCGATTCGTTTTGCTCCTGGTCTCTAGGACCTTTGTTTATCCAGTAGTATTTAGTATTTTATTTCTAGGTTAATTTAAATTAGGTTTTAGCAAAACAGTACTGTTTTATTATTAGTTCTGTTTTAGCTTTTTCTTTATTGTTTTATTAGTTTTAAATTATTTCTTTTTGTCACTTTTGACAAAATTAGTTGTGTTCTGTTAGAAAACAGGAGAAAAATTTATTTTATTTTAAAAATTTATTTTCCTTAGTTTTGTATGAAACCTTCTATAGGTCATAGTTAGAGTTTTATAAAAGCTTTTATTTGTTTCTTTTTGCAAATAAAATTTTATGAAAAAATACTTTCTGTTAACTTAGTTGTTTTACTTTTTATTTTCTGTTAAATTATTAGTTTAGTGTTTTAATTGCTTTTAAGTTTTTTTTACTTAGGGCAAAACTATGTTAGATGCTTGTAGCAAAGTCATAGATTTTCGTTAGTAGTTTTTCTTTCTAGTTTTATTTGAAGCTTCTTTGGACTTTGTTGGAGTTTTATTATTGAGTTTTTTTGTTTTAATTCTTATTATGAGTGTTAAAATTGTTTGCTAGGATGTTTTCTTATATGAATGCTATGTTTGACTATATAGATTTTCAGCGGAGTGACGATTAGTTCTACCAAGTCATTTTTCGACAGCGTTGTTATCTTCATCAAGTATTACCGAGCAAGTTCACTTTGACCATGTTTTTCATACCTATGTGTTTTATTGCATCTAGTGTCATCTTCGCAACAATCCCTCCAGAGTGATATTGAATCCTTGTAGTTGAGTAGTATGCATGAGGTAGGAACCCATCACCTGTTACCAAGCCCGGGCGTTATTTATTTTAATGCTACGCTATAGTAGGCGGGTTGGTATGAGTGCTCGGGAGTGGTGTGAGAATGGAGGATCTACATCAATGGCGACAACTCCATGATGGAATCTGCAAGGACTGCATCTTCAAGGCCTCAAGACTTCAAGACTCGAGACAAGAATTCAATACACACTCTTTGGGTGAAGGACGGTTGACGGGCACCTGGAGAAACCGGTGGTTGGCCAGGATGCATGGAGAAGCGCCATGACATCTTATGGAAAGCTTCACCCAGACTCAAAGAGACGAAAGAATACTTCATGCCGGAAGCTTACTGTGCAACCGCAAGTCACTATGGGCTCTGGCTTGGTTGACCTTAGTGGTGAATCTGGCTGGGGCGGTGCTAGCAGATGTAGAACTACGGTAGGATTGGATGAGCACCGGACGGTGGTCGAGGAACTCTTGGAAGACCATGTTTGGTCGTCTTGTTCTCAAACACCCTGAAGTGCGAGAGCGTAAAAGAGGATCGAATCTTGCGGGTAAAGTGTACAAACCTCTCAGAGGGTTAAAACCTAATCGATTAGCCGTGTCCCGATTCACGGACAATTTGAGCATCTGGACTGGATCTATCTGGAACTCTCAACACGGATTGATAACTTAATTGTGGGCAACATATGATGATTTTGGGCTATGAGACATCGGTTGGCGGAACCATGTCATGATAGAAAACTCCATAGTACAGACTTCATTTATTCCTTTGATGTAGGGAAAATAAAACCAGCTTTTACGCAAACAAAACTCAGACCCGAGCCACAAAGCCAAATTGCATATAGTGTAGTTTTACCATCTGTTTTCTCATGTTGTGATCTTGCGGTACATTCAATGTCTTGACCTACACGGCTGCAACGTATCATGTTGCAGGATTTTCTTCGACGAGTAAGAGTTACGATCTGAGGTTACGGTCTACACTCAACTTTGCCGATGGCGTTGATGGGACTCCACACCCGTTTGATTGTTTCCGCTGAGTATTATGAGGTATATATCAGTTTCGTTAATTATACATGTGATTGCACTTTGATATATACATTGATGTCTTGTGTGTGCCAGCATACTGATCCAGGGATGGCACAGATACACAGAGGCTTGACCGTCTGAGGTTGGGTCGCTACTGCAGCGCAGCCTGCAACCCATATTGACATAATTTTTTAGCAACCCTGCGTATATCTTCTTTTTTTCAGATCCTCAGTCCGGCTTTTCTTTCCGAACACCGAACCGAGCATCATGGGCTACTGTCTATGCGGTATTACGTTGCATATTTTTAAACTTCTTACCTCAAAGCCTGATAGAAGGCTACTGCAGGCTTTGGTCAGCCCGCTCTTGGCGAGCTGCACCTTCTGGATCACCGCACTCATAATAGCGCGGTGTTCTTCCTCGATGGAAGCGCTCTGCAGCGCCTCCAACAAATTGCTCGGCGCCTCCGGTTGGACGGAAGCCGCCGGCATCACGGTCTTGCCCTTCGTTCGAAGGGGCCTCCGGCTGACTCCGGAACCACTGCGGGTTCGATGTGGAGTCGGCGCAAAGTCCGGAGGGCGCCTTGGCGCCTCCGGAGCCTCCCCGATGGGTCCCTTCTTGGGATCCCACCTCGGCGTCCTCGGTGTCGCGAGGGTGGAGGCGGTCGGGATAGAGTCTACATCCGGACGGAGCCAACGACCCGCTTCGATGAAGCGGGAGATCATCAATGGCGGACTACAGGCATGCGGCATTAGAATGACACTATGTGACACGAAAAAGAAATTATAAATCATTCAGAATCCGGATACTTACGATCTCGCCGGAGGCTGGCCCTTGAAGGCCATTCTTCCTCGCCAAGCGTTGATGTTGGCGGAGCTGTCCGGGAATAGTCCTTCCCCTCTTGGACCCTTCGGCCTCCCCTGTGGGGAAGCCTTCCTCTTCCTCTCTCCCTTCTCTGGGAGAGAGTCCTCTTCCTCCTCCTCATTTTCGGGGGAGGAGTCCGCCCCGGAGTCGTCGGACACCTGAAAACGGGCACTCTTTCGAGCACCCGTGGCCTCCTTGTTGGCCTTCTTCTCCGGCACCATGTGCGGTGCGGAACCAGCAGCCCCGCTAGGCAGGCGCCCATTGGACTTTCGGCATAGGAGCCGGGCGGGTAATCTGCTCTGCCTTCCTCATCCAGATCTGTCAAAGGAGAAGGGAAATTAAAACCGCATAGAGTCAAACTATGAAAACAAGTGTCCGTAGAGGTAGAATCACTTACCTCGTTGGCTTGGCGCTGCGGCGAAATCCGCGATCTTCCGTCGCGGATGCGAGAACCGGCACCCTTGAACAGCACCTTCCAGCGCCTTGCGTCGTGTCGAAGAGCTTGTTCAGCGCCTGGTGCTGTTCCGGATCGAACTCCCATAAATTGAATGCCCGCTCTTGGCATGGGAGAATCCGGCGGACGAGCTTCAGTGACACGGCTACGGCAAAGAGGTTGTACATTTGTTGCATCACTTATTACTATACATTCACGTCGATCCTTTAGGGCTATTTTTGTTCAACGGAAAAACATAGCAATAGGGAATTTTCCAATGGCACTCTACTATTCAATTATTCATGCATTTTGTTGAAAGGAATGAAGCAAAACATCCACCTGGACCTACTTTTCAAAATCGTATGCATGAAAACAAGACCAAGTGCATTAGTGCCAGAATAACATTCTAACTGTACACGCTTTCATATGGTTTCTCTTTATTTTGGCCATGTTTCTTTGCATACCTCTGCTCTTCCAATTCTTGTAAACCAAACACCCAAGTTGACAGAAATCATGTGTTTACAAATGCTCTGTTTACCATGTGCATTTTCCTATCCTATTCTGGTGTTTTTCCTATCCCTGCGTTTTAAGAATCATGCAAGCCAAATGAGCCCTTACAGAATTACTTGATTCATGTGTGCGTGTCGAAGGGAACTTTGTGTGGTTTGTCCTGCTCTTGCCGCGACATCGTCCACCTCACCGAGCTGCTCCATCGATGAAGCATCCACCAAACCAGACATCACGACTCTCGACCGTCTTTCGCGCCTCAGATCTCCTTCCTGCCACCGGCACCCACCCCAACGGCATCACCATCATCGACTCAGCAGATGAACCTGAGGAGTACACGGGTCCACTAGAGAGGTCGCACTCTTTTGTTTATGCTTATGTTATGCATTGCTTAAACTTACCTGCTACTTTATCGTCCTGTTCAGCTCTTGGACTCCCAATTCAGGTCCAAATTCATGTTCAAACTTGAGTTCTAAATTAGTTGTGGGGCACATATCGAGGCAGCAATGAATAGTATGTCCATCTAATATCTGGTTCACCTAGGGTATGCCTATGTTGTTCATCTTGGGTGGGAAACAAATAGTAAAGCAATCATCATCTGTCTTTTATTAATTTAAAGCAATCGTCACCTGCTATCATTATTTTGGATCCATCCTTTGGTTGTTACCATCACTCTAAATTTCTGCATGCTCTCCTTACATAATCTCACCATTTTTTTCGTATGCATGTCGATATTGTACACAGTCATGCTGAACATGTAGAGAAAAAGAGGCGAGTTTTTTGGCGGCAATACAATGTAATGCAGACATCGCTCCATGGTGGGATCAATGGCAAACCCTCCCCACCCCTCTCCAGATTGTAATCCAGAGGAAGATATCCGTTCTGAGGCGGATTCAGACGCCGCTGACCACTCCTATTTACCCCCCAAGGTGTTTGCTCTACCTTGGCATGATGATGCACTACAAAAAAAAAAGACACATCCTTGACATTTTGGGCCGAACGAAATTTTTTTCTGTCATACATATGACACTTCTATGACGATAATTGTGACAAAACTCGGTATCATCATAGATGTGGTGGGCTCGTACTTCTATGACAAAAAATCATGACAGAAAATGGGCTTTTCGTCCTGGGCGGGCTGGAGATGCAGCTGCATGACGTTCTTTGGGCCGTCCATGACGGAAAAACCCATGTTAGAAGCGAGGGGGAGGAAAATTTCGGGGAGTTGCCGGTTACGGTGGGAGATCGAGGCGGAGCGTCGCTTTCTCTCGACGACGCTGCGTGTGTGTGGGGCGTTAGCTCTAGCGAAGCCGAGTGAGGCGTTGGGCTCTAATCGAATCCGGCGACAGACTGCAGGCTACGCGTTCTCGAACTGAGCGATCGATCGATGGCTGTTAATGAACCCGATGGGCGATTCGCCGCTCTGCTGCTAATCGAAGCCGATTGATGCTGCCTCAGGGATGAGCAGTGGCGTTGCGGGGGTTTGGATGAGCGGTGGCGGTGGCGTTTCCTCGGATGAACATGAACCCGTGGTGTGGAGGGCTGGATGAGCATGAGCGGTGGAGGGGTGGCCATGGAGGGTGGTTGAATAGGACCCGTGGTGTGGACAGCTGGATGAACAGTAGACGATGGAGGGGTGCCCGTGGATGGGTGGTTGAATAGTAGCCGGTGGAGTAGCGCGCGGTGGAGGCTGGATGAATAGGAGCCCGTGGAGGCTGGAGGAGGTCGACGGTAGCCCGTGGAGGCTGGAGGAGGTTGACGGTGGAGATGAACAGTATCCCGTGGAGTCCCATTTTGCGGTACACCACACCCCCCCCCCCCCGTTTCGTCCGTAGCGCTCCAAACACAAGTCCGTTTCGTCCATTTTGCGGTACGCCACACCCCTCCCGATGAACAGGACCCCTGTTTCGACCGTAGAGCTCCAACACAAGTCCGTTTCGTCCGTTTTGCGGTATGCCACACCCTCCCGATCAACGGGACCCCGTTTCAACCGTAGGAGGTCCGTTTCCTCCGTTGGCGATACGCGAGCCCTCCGATCAACAGGGCCCGTTTGAACGTGGCGGTCGAACCACAAGGCCGTTTAAATCCACAGCGGCGACGCGAGCCTCATTTCCATCGCCTGTTCCGTCCAAGCCCTCCCGATGAACACGACCACACATTCCGTTCCGACCCAGCCGGTTGGCTCCCCATGAACACGACGACGACGCTGTTTCTCCGTTCCGACACAGCCATGTACGTATGCGTGATAGGCGTTAGTGACCCTGCCCGTATGTACATACGTGGCCGTATTTTCTTTCTTGCACCCTCGCCGCTGTACGTACGTGTACATGCTACGTGCGTGCCTCTACATCTACGACACGTGCGCGCCTCTACATCAACCAGTATGTATGTACACGTTCGCGACCATAATGACAACACTATGTACGCTTCGACTAGGTGGGTCCCGACTGTCAGACACATCCTTGCGTGCCAAGATGTAGCTAGTGGGTCCCAGTATTCAGGGGGGCGAATCATTTTTTTTGCCCAGACGCACTTCCTTGCGTGCGAAGGTGTAGCTGGTGGGTCCCAGCAGTCAGGGGGGAAACATTTTTTTCGTGAAATATGGTGGCCCATCCTTTGGGTCCCCGTTGTTAGGTGGAGGAATAATTATTTTGCGCGTAATAAGGAGGCACTTCCTTGCTGCGGCCGTGGACCCAGCTGTCAGCCTCTCCACGTACAGTCCACGTCCGATGGAAGCCGTTCCTTGACCACGTTGACCACGCCGCACCGAGAGCATCAGGGCAGTGGACGACAGCGAGGCCTAGGAAGGGGAAGATGCGGAGCCGGGGAAGACGCGGCAGTGGATGCCCACGCGTAGAGGAGTACGAGGGTTCACTGGTTCGCTGTGGTGTGAGGCTGTCGTCGCCGCAGAATAACAGGGGGTGTGGGTGAGTAGAGGGATGGCCTGGCCAGCGGTGGGAGTAGTAGCGGGCAGTGAGGCCTCCGCTGCATCGCAGCCGGCCACATGAGGCAGGAGCACGAGGCACGACCGTCGCTGGTTTGGGTAATTTGGAGTAAGAAGACCAGAGGTTGAAGAAGCACTACGGCCGTTGGATGGACATCGTACGGCACTGGTGCTAGAATCATGCATATTGACTAAGTTGACAAAGCCCTCCGTCCCCGTCAACTTAGTAGGCCCACAAGTCAGCCTGCCACTATAATGGGTCCCAGCTAACATGGGGAGTATTCATTTTTTTTGTACGTAATAAGGAGGCACTTCCTTGCGTGCGAAGATATAGCTGGTGGGTCCGAGCTCTCAGCGGCGGTAACGTTTTTTTCACGCAATACTGAGGCCCTTTCGGTGGGTCCCTGATGTCAGGTGGACGAATCATTATTTTGCGCGTAATAAGGAGGCATTTCCTTGCGTGCGGCCGTGGACCCAGCTGTCGGCCTCTCCACGTACAGTCCACTTCAGATGCATGTCGGTCGTTGACCACGTTGACCAGGCTGTGCGAGAGCACCAGGGCGGTGGAAGACGGCGAGGCCTAGGATGGGAACCACACGAAGGCAGGGAAGAGTCAGAAGTTGTTTCCCACGCAGAGGGGAGTACGACTGAACAAGGGTTTACTGGATCGTCTGCCGTCGCCGGAGAATAACAGCAGGTAAGGGTGAGTAGAGGGATGGCTAGGCCAGCGATGGGCGTCTGATGGGGCGGTGAGGCTGCTGGCAAAGACAGCTGACCGGCCATGAGGAGGAGGGAGCGAGCAGTCCGCTTGGCGCTTGTTTGAGCGGCCGGAGCAGGAAGAGCAGAGATTGAAGAAGACGACGGCTGTTGGATGGCCATCCAACGATCCTTTGCTGTCGTCAACCTTTTTAGGAAAGCCTCAAATCTGTGGAAAACAACATACAGCCCATCTGCCATTATTGCAAATAATTTACAGCCCATTTGCTAATTCTTAAGGTTTTTTTGGAGCCCATATTCTTTTTGTTAGCATTACTGCCCATATTGTGGCCACGGTTAAAATATTATACGAAATTTTGCAAATTTCGGTGCAATCCGAACTGTTTTTAATCCCGAAATTTCGACTCACATTCAAACTGATTTTAAAACTAAATTTATATCAATATAAAATCCAACAAATTCTCCACGCATAAAAATTAATGTAATTTAAAATCTCGAAATGAAAAAAAAGATATTTGAAACTAATTGCCGCTTTGATGTGTTTTAAAAATGTACAACCCATTTCTCATTACTGATGGGCCATTTTCTCGGCCAGCCGAAAGAAAGCTCTCCTCGTCTTGAAAGATTTGCAGCCCAACAGGCCTGACAAAGCGACTTACTTGGCAAATCATAAAAAAACTGGGCTATGGTCGTGGACCCAGCTGTCAGCTTCTCCACGTACAGTACTCGTCCGATGGAAGTCATTCCTTGACCACGTTGACCACGCCGCACGGAGAGCACCATGGCAGTGGACGACGACGAGGTCTAGGAAGGGGACAACGCGGAGCCGGGGAAGACGCGGCAGTGGAAGCCCGCGCGGAGAGGAGTACGAGGGTTCACTGGTTCGGCTGATGTATGAGGCTGCCGTCGCCGCAGGGCCTAGCAAGCGGTGGGAATAGTAGGGGGCGGTGAGTCCTCCGCGGCAAAGCACAGCCGCCACGGGAGGCAGGAGCATGAGGCACGACAGCGCTGGTTTGGGCGGTGGAGCAAGAAGACCAGAGGTTGAAGAAGCACTGCGGCCGTTGGATGGACATCGTCACGATCCTTTGGAGCTAGAATCGTTCATATTGACTAAGTTGACAAAGCCCTTCGTCCCGTCAACTTAGTAGGCCCTAAGTCAGCCTCCACCAAGGTGGGTCCCATCTAGGTGGGGAGTATTCTTTTTGTGCGTAATAAGGAGGCACTTCGGTGGGTCCAAGGCGACAGCGGTGGGGGCGTTTTTCATGAAATCAATGGCCCGTCGGTGGGTCCCAGCGGTCGGGGCAAACATTTTTTTTCACAAAATACGGTGGCCCGCCCGGTGGGTCCTCTTTGTCGATTGGAGGAATCATTATTTTCAGCGTAATAAGGAGGCACTTACTTGCTGCGGCCGTGGACCCGCGAGACTCTCCACGTCTGATATACTTGATGGAAGTCGTTCCTTAACCATGTTGACCACGCCGCGTTCCGTTGCATGCATGCGTCCATGGGCGTGGTGCGCCCCCTTGTCGACCTCTCACGTCAGATCATCTTCCGATGACTCTCGGTTATTGACCACGTTAGCGACACCGTGCGGCGCGCAATTTGGAGCGACCGGAGATGGGGAAGGCGTGGCGGTGGAGTCGGAGATGGAGAGGAGTGGTAAACTTCCTTTGGTTGGTCTTGGCGGCAGCACAGGCAGTGGTGCCCACGGGAGGCAGGAGCAAGAACACAGGTTGAAGAAGGAGCACAGCTGTTGGATTAACATCCAACGGTCCAGCTGCTAGAATCATTTGTTGATTAAGTTGACAAATCCGTGCGTACACGTCCGCTTAGCAGGCCCACAAGTCAGTCACCAAATCTGACGGGTCCCAGCTGTCAATGGGATGAATTTTTTTTCGCAAAACAAGGAGGCACTTCCTTTCGTGCGAAGATACAGCCGGTGGGTCCCAGCTGTCAGGTGGAGGAAACATTTTTTTCAGCTTAATAAGGAGGAACTTTCCTTGCGTGCGACCATGGACCTCGTGGGTCCCAGCCGTCAGGCTCTCCACGTATAGTCCTCTTCCGATGACTCTCGTTTGTTGACCACGCCACACCGAACACAGCGAGGCGGTGGACAATGGCGAGGCCCCGGACGGGAACGACTCGGAGATGGGAAAACGCGGCAGTGGAGTCGCAGATTGAGAGGAGGAGAAGGGTTATAACTGGTTCTGTTGCAATTCATATCAAACTCAGGTTCACATGACACGTTCATATTCATAGCCAACATTCACTATCAACAACTCAAAGATTCATATATACACAAGCTCAGCATATCTATGCATCCAAATGATTGATAAATCACACGACAATATTCATACATAATTCACAAAAAGATTCAGATATACACATGTTCAGTATGTTTATGCATCCAGATGATTGAGATCACAGCCAATATGATCCATGGACGAACTTTAATTACCTAAGGTACAGACTGGTAAATGGTGTTCAATCAGAGGTACTTCTTGCTAAAATTAGTCCTTGTACGAGTAAACTTTCGAGTACATAAGAGGCAGCACAGACAATCTGAACTTTACTTGTATGTTTATCCTCAAATAGTGTCCTCGTGCCGACGGAGGTTTGAGCAACTTGGCCACTACTTTCATCCAACTAGTTTACTGGCTCATCTTGGTCCTGTATCTCGCCAAAATTCTACATTGCAGACGAGAAAGGAGGCGGTTGAGAAAATGAACCACCCAAATTTTTTGTGCAGTTCAACTGAAATGGAGAATCCATGGCATGCAGACTGATTAAGTCCCAGATGAATATACGCGTCAACTAACTTGTCTGGAATCTTTAGACTCCATGCCATATAGTTCGCTACCATATGTGCCGATAACCAAAAGGCATAAGTTGGGACCAAAGACTGGACTGCGTTTTTCTGGGCTATGCACCAAGCAATATTTTTGGCGTTCACTCTCCTAATACTATGAGTTTGACAATTGGTTGACGCCGGTTGATACTCGAATGAATATAGGCACTTCTTGTCAACATTGATGCTAGTCTGAGTGAACTTTGGAGTACATAGCAGCAGCATAAGTACATGTCCATCTGATCATTTTGTGCAGTTCTAATGAAATCACCTGATATAATTATTTGCCTGCGAGTTCAGGCTCCAAATTACTCCTTTATGAAATCGGCAAACAGTAGCACAATACCAAATTACCAATACATATGAGCGGGCACAATAATCAGGATAAAGACCAGTACCAACCTGTGTGAGGTAGCATATCAATTACTATTTCCTTTATTTGGAAGCCGAGATAAATAGCGGTGACAACAAAGGAAGAAAGCAAGCGGATATTAGCGGTGCGATGGAAAGGACGGAAGTTGTCGAGGCAATGAAGCACCCAAAGTTTTTGTGCAATTCCACCAAAATCGTGCATCCCTGTTGGCACATATGTTGAGAGAGTGAGATTACTGTAATAGTGGGACTAGTTGATGTAACATACACTAACAAATAGAAGCACCCTCATTATCTTAATGGGTAAAGTTAGCAACATAGTAGTCTTGCTTAAAGAGAGGTATTAGTTTATTTAATCAGTGCCAATTAGCTCAACTGAACACTCAAAGCATTGCCATTTATCATAGGTTGCAAAACTTAAAAGTGCAAAGATAAAGGAGTTTCTCATGATAGTAGCACGATACAAATAGTGATGACAGTAAACTAATATGTATGAAGGCCTTTGGCACGTAACAACCTGAGAAAAAAAGCTTATTCATGTAGTCCCATAAGAGATGATAAAGCACTCACTGGAATCACACAATAGTATATATATGTGTGCACTTCAAATGTATGGTTGAAATCACTCTTGTTTACCAGTGCTGAGATTATATCGAAAGATTATCAAGAACTTCCAGTAGAGTTAAAGCACTGGCTGGGATACAGTTCATTGTATTGTCTTGTGTAGTTCCACTAAAATGTATGATTGGAACAACATGATCCTTGTTTGCACAAGTAGGAACAAGGTGAAACCTTCATTAGCTTAGTGAGAAAGGATAGGAAGACATTAGCATATTACTCAAACAGTAGCATCAAATTCATGATGGACAATACGCAAAACATTACCTCATTGAACCAATGGCAATAAATTGACATGCAAAACAATAGCACTATTATGCCATGACACTAATAATACTTCCTCCCTGCTCCACCACATGATTCACCTCCATAGACAAACATTCACACGTACATGATTCAGCATAGGGTCCTACTAAAGATTTGTTTAACTCCAACAGGAAAATTAGGCAGTAATAAATTAGTGATACTTAAGTGCTCCTAATTAATTAAGTGAGACAGAAAAAGTGGAAGGGCTCCCTGGAGGATCGTCTCACATGTAAGGTAGTCATTGCCGGAGCCCTTGAATAGCCTCGACTGAGGCCTCTGGCTTCAGCAAGATCGCCTTGGCACTGTTTATTCTTCTTCTTCTTTATCTTCATGTTAAGTTTCTCTTTCTCCTCACCAGTTGGTGAAACCAAGTACATGATTGGCCTTCTAATTTAGAATTGGTTTTGTCAGTGAGGGAGTACAAGTGTACTTGTAAAAAACAACATTATTTTCTCATGGCAGTCGGAAAATAGAGATGAACACATGCATTAAATATCAAAGGAAGGTTATTGCGCCAATATGGATGATGAGGATTGGAACACAGATCTCCCTTTGTGCAGTTCCACCAAAATGAACCAACTGTTCCATCTGACATTCCAGTTAAACAGCACAAAAGTCACTTCTTTTAAGAAGAGTTTTGTGCAGTGCACCAAAAGTTCACAATAGCAACCAGGTGAATTGGATATCCGTGTTTGCACAAAAAGGCACAGAGGAAACAGTCAGAGTCTCAAACAATTACAGGCAAAAAAATTTGGCTAAACTTGTCAGAGTCTCAAACAATTACAGGCAAAAATAGTGGCATGGCTTCATTTTTACCAGGGACATTATATTAAGAACAACTAAGGCTGCGTTGCTTCACAGGTTTGGTGCAGGATTCTCGTAGGAACACAATTCCTATCGTATTATTTCCCTTCCAACCGTTCAGAACACGGGAAATGTGAATAGTGTTTCATAGGAAAGCTGGTCTGGTAGTACTGATTCCATCGGATTAGAAACATCCACGCGCTGCTCATTTTTTGGGCGGAAGCCCGAGGCAAGCGCTCGCTGCTATGCGTTAAACAGGTTGCTGTGCTGTGTTTGCCGAAATAAAAAAATCAACCTATGTGTGGTACGTGAGGTGAGGACAAGAGTAGTCACTGTGCAGCTGAATAAACAAATAGCATCTCATACTGCCAAGCATGCTACTCTAAAAAAACAAATCTGTACATTTCGTAGTCCATCCGAACACATTCTCTTGAGAGTTTCCTCCGGTTCGTTGTTCCATAGTTTTATACCTACATTCCTTTCCTATTCCTCTATTTTCATCAAGACCTATGTTTTCTGCCCCTTTATTCCGATCGGAGCCTAAATATTTGGTATAAGGGCATGGGACAGTGGGTGCACCAGCAGTACAACACCATGTACGTAAACAGGGGCATAAAGTGGTGATTCATAGTTTGTTGCCCCGAGAAACAAACATCCAAGAAACATATCTGGTTGGTCCCATTTTGTTCACTCTAGCCACCTACTCCTATGTGTGGATAGCAAATCTAGTCCTGGTCATACCACTGTGTACAGCGTTACCCCTATATTTCCCTTTTCGACCAAAGAAACCGGTTGGATGACCAGTCTGTACTACTTTCATCCCCTTTCCTTCCTGTTTGTACCAAGTCCGATGTACATACTAAATTCCCCCACCCCCACTTTATTTCAATGACAAGTATTTTTGGATGGAGGGGGTACAAGATTCGACTCCATGAAGTAGCTTTACCTCTAACAATAGAAGAAAAAAATAGGTGACGTTGGACCATCCGATCGAGAGGGGCTGAGAGGTAGAAAATGATGCACATGCAGCGACATAGAGAGCTGGGGAAGAAGAGCTAAGGCGGTTTCGAACAAAGATATACCTGAAGGTCGTCAGGATGTGAATAGGTGGGCGGCGGGAGGCCGGATCCGCCACGAGCAGCAGCGAAGGATCGGAGGACCTCCAGCGCGGGCTCGGCGGAGATAGCAGTGCGGCCGGTGGTGGGTCTCCTCCTCGCTGTCGACGACGGCCCAACGCTGCCCTCCTCCCTTCACGGCGGAGGGGATATGTCCGGATCTGTAACCAGCGGTGAGGATAGAAAGCCGTGTTTTTGAAGGAGAAAGACAGGGTTACTACCCTATCTTGTTTAGATCTGGAGAGGATGAGAGTGTGTGAATAGAGCAGCCCTAGCAAGCAAGCGCGGAGGCTCCGGCCTATAGATAAGTAGTGGGGTAGTTTTCCTTTTTCATTCCATCAAAAAAATCGTTTAAAATTGTGTACTATACTAGTACATGCCAGGTCGTGGTTTTTTTAGTTGTTGATTGTTTTTTGAGATAGCCACCCGCTTGTTCCAAGTGGTGTTACGGTGTGCCAGGTCGCACTTTGTATCGTTCAAGTCTGGTAGTACTACAAGTCCCTCCATTAAATGAACAACCACCCCCTCGTAAAAATTGTGAACAAGCCCACGGCTAAAATTAGCGGAAGCGTGGGTTGCCCCAACATGCATTATTATTTATATTTTCTACTCCCTCCTTTCCTAAATATAAGTCTTTTTTATTAGCCACACCTAAGACAAGAATTTTTATATTAGCAGTGAACCCCACATGTCATAGACACAAAAATTGTGGCAAGATTCCCTTAGGCAAGCCAAAGTGTGTCTAACAATTTGAGCAACTCAGGTTAGGCAAGTGTGACAAGTGTGGGAAAAATAATGTGGCAACATAAGACAAACATAGTCACAATCCAAACAGCCCCATGATTTTTTGTGACATGCATGAAAATTTGGTTAGTTAAATTTATATTCAAAATTTGGCAAGGTGCATCAAATCAACACATGCAAGTATCAAAAGGAAAGTCACGGCATGCATGCATGCGTTGTACTCCCTCCGTTTCCAAATATAAGTCTTTTTTAGAGATTGCAACAAGTGACTACTCCCTCCGTTCCTAAATGTAAGTCTTTTTAGGGGTTCCACTACAAACTACATACGGATGTATATAGACATATTTTAGAGTGTAGATTCACTCATTTTGTTTCGTATGTACTCCAGTTCATAGTGAAATCTCTAAAAGACTTATATTTTGGAACGGAGGAGTACATCTGGCAGAATATGTCAACTCCTACATAATGAGTAGCCCATTTTAAATGTGTAAAAAGAGTTTTATCAAATGCAGTGCTTTGATGTGTCGCGTCAACTCGTACAAGCCCAAGAAATTTGATTACTACGACGCCCTCTCCCTCATGGATGAGCTCGGTGTTTTATCGCACCTGCCTTTGGCTGCATGACATGTGGGCCGACCACCTGTTGGGCCCACCTGTCATGGACACAAAGGCAGGAGCAGATAAAGTAGAAGCTTCACACGCTATCCCTCCCGCACGAGGTGGGCGGACATGCAGCGATGGATTCGATCATTGTAGAAGTAGGGGTAACATCATTGTTCGTCTTCTCGAAGAGGCGAAGAGCCAAGTGCAAATCGAACGTGGCAGTTGCGAACGCTCGCATGGTGCGGTTCCTTATAGTACTAGCCAGGCTCTTGCATGAGACAAAATTGCTATTGTTTAACAATTAAACTCCATTATCCATTGGTTGATACTCATTCTGCATAGGTCCACGCGCTTAGCACCGTTTCCTCCTGGGGTCACCAATGTTTATTTGCTAATTAATAGCATTCCATGCAATGAACTAGCCATTGCAAGTCATTAAAAGCATGCACACCTCTCATCTCTTATTGGTTGATACGTATGTCAAGAAACAAGAAACAAGGTAGAAGCTAATGCACCGCGCCTAAGTGTTTTGGGACTATTTGGTTTTCGTAAGATGAATTACACACCTAGACGGAGGGAGTAGTATAGACCTGTAAACCGGAAAGGAGTATTTGCCTTTCTAGAGATTTCAACAAGTGACTAGACTTCGGCTAAAAAAAACAAGTGACTAGACTACACCGTGTGCAGTACCCCCTCCCTCCGGTTTATAGGGCTCAAATCTCAAATCTCATGAACCAAGGCATTTTGCGATTGGAGGAATGTATCGTACTTTACAAAACTACCTTAATTAAACTCATGCATTAATTACGTAGTTCTCTCGTTTTCCTCTCCGCCTTGGTCATGTGCACAATATTGAGGCTAGCCATAGTGGGAGTAACTTAGGTAGTAACTTAACACATCCCAAGATAATTTTGCTTATGTGGCAAGTATTTAATGAGGAAAGAGGTGCTTGTGGTAACATAATATGTTCTTGTAACATAGCGCTTTCGAGGCAAAATGAGTCTATGAGATAATAAATGAAGCAATCTATGATACTACTACTATGTTACTTTGCACTATGGAGGTAGTAACACACTAGTGTCATATGCATGACACTAGTCTAAGTTACTCCCACTATGACCAGCCTGAGAGAGTGCTTTGATACGTTTTAGTCTCATGACTAAAAGTAGTGGGACTAAAACTTGTTAGCCTCATCCATGGTTCGATCCAAATACTAAAGAGACTAAAATCAAGTTAATGACATTTCAAAGCATCCGGGCCCGCGTGCCATCCACCAAATCACAGCGAGGTGCTACAGTCGAGACTCACCTGTCACCCCGGTGTGGCCGTCATGACCCGTCATATCACAAAACCCACACGTTTACCAGCAGTGGTAAGGTGGCCTCCAAGTTAGACTGGACGAAGCAACCATCATTTCATTGGAACGCTCGTTCAAGCCCTTTCTTCCCTTTCTTGAAGAAAACCTCACTCCAGGCTACTCACTTCTGCCATTTTTCTTCTCTACCGATGAAGGAAAGGTGGGCGGATCGTTATGCTGCTATATTTTCATTCCAATAATCTTCTTTTGCGAAGCATCGACCGATTCTCACATCCTATTCTTTTCCCGTTTTCATTGCGATTGTGGTTTCCTTTCGATTGCTTTTTGTTTGTCAGTTCATTGATGGATCCTGGAGCACTAGGCAAAGAGTTGCCAGCGGACAACCCACTGGAGACAGCGATCTCCAGGAAGCGAGCACCGACCAACGAGTTGACCATGTTGGCGGGCCAACCCATGGAGAGGAAGAACTCCAAGAAACAAGCACTGGCCAAAGAGTTGAGGACGTTGGCGGACGAACTCCTCAAAGAAAGTTGGAAGAACAGCAAGGGCCCCACCGTGCCTACCCCAGGAGCTCTGATTGCCACCTATGTGAGGCTCAAGACCGAGTGTCGGTGTCAAAACCGGCGGATCTCGGGTAGGGGGTCCCGAACTGTGCGTCTAGGCGGATGGTAACAGGAGACAAGGGACATGATGTTTTACCCAGGTTCGGGCCCTCTTGATGGAGGTAAAACCCTACGTCCTGCTTGATTGATATTGATATTGTGGATGTTTACAAGAGTGGATCTACCACGAGATCAAGGAGGCTAAACCCTAGAAGCTAGCCTATGGTATGATTGTAAGGGTTGTTGTTGTGTCCCACGGACTAGAGCCATCCGGTTTATATAGACACCGAAGAGGGCTAGGGTTACATAGAGTCGGTTACAATGGTAGGAGATATACATATCCGTATCGCCAATCTTGCCTTCCACGCCAAGGAAAGTCCCATCCGGACACGGGGCGAAGTCTTCAATCTTGTATCTTCATAGTCTTGTAGTATGGTCGATGATAATAGTCCGGCTGATGATAGTCCGGCCGATGATGGTAGTCCGGCCATCCGGACACCCCCTAATCCGGGACTCCCTCAGTAGCCCCCGAAGCAGGCTTCAATGACGATAAGTCCAGCATGCGTGTAGTCTTCGGCGTTGCAAGGCGGGTTCTCCTTCAAGTTCTACATACCGCGAGTAAAGTGTCCATCTTCCTCATCGGTGTGCTGCGTCTTGGCTTCCACGCCCAATAATGGCCTTCTTCCACGCATCGCGCGAACGTGAAAAGCCAGAGTGTCTTTTATGTTTTACCCCCTAGTTGTGCGAATAATCTGCCTATAAGGGAGGCAAGAATCCAGATCCAAATCACCATCTTCCTCCCGCAAATACTCATCGGAGCGCTTTTAACCAAGAATCCATTCCAGCATGGACCGTCAACGCGGCTCGTCTTCTCGCGCTCCCAACCCTTTGCCAGGAGATTGGAGGAGATGCTCTGTTCCGCACAACGAGCTGGTGAAGCTCCAAGTGGGGGGATATCTCCCTCCGACCTTCATGGTTCCGGTTCGAGCCGGGCTGGCCACCTACAAAGGTGGGAAGCAAGCGGAGGTTACCCCAAATCCCAACAAAGGGGAGCGGGTATGCTTCGTCCCCTATCTGATAAGGGGGCTCGGATTTCCTGTACATCCATTCCTCCGCGGGCTCCTGGAGTTCTACGGGCTCCAGCTCCATCACCTCACGCCCGCCTCAATCCTGCATATTGCGGGTTACGTAGCTCTTTGTGAGCTATTCCTGGGCGTCGAGCCCCACTTTGCGCTGTGGAAGAGGTTGTTCTGCCTTGTACCCCGCTCTCACGAGGGGTCCATATATCAAGTGGGCGGCGCCGAAATATGGCGCATTGCCGGGACCGGATATCCATCCGGAACCCCTAAGAAGGCGCCCGAAGACTGGCCTTCGGAATGGTTTTATATAGAAGACGCTCCGTTGCCGGACCCTGTTCGGATCGGCCTCCCGGAGTTCAGCAATGCTCCTCTGAAGAAACGCCTTAGTTGGCGTCCGCGGAGCCCCCATCTGGAGGAAGACAAGAGCGTCCATTATTTGATGGGCCGAATAAGGTTACTGGCCCATGCCGGGTTGACCATGATTGGAGTCATGGCAACATGCATTATGCGGGGGGTGCAGCCACTACAATACAGGGGCCACCCCATGTGGGATTTCAACGGGGAGGACGATGCCACCCGTCATGGCATAAAGGGCGGATTCGGCCAAGATCCGTGACGATCCTGTCCGCCTGTATAAGGGGAGAAGGAGGATTTCCTTGGTCGAACCCGTTAAATGGGTTCACCATGAATAATCCCGGCCTTGGGTAGTTTAACACTGCGTGTCCGACCTGTGCCTTTCTAAACTTAAGTTTCTTATATTGTGTTCTTCTTCGACGCAGAACTCCGCCCGGACCGTGGAGGGCATGCTAAGTCCGCTCCAGAGCCCGAGGATCGAGAGAGATCCCAGGATCCGCCTCCAAGAGGATCCGGACATAAAGGTGGAGCTAATCGACGGGTGTTCCACCAGCTCAGCATGGACAATGCTTTAGTCGCCATCACGGCCGACTATCCGGACTATATCCGGCCTCCCGGTGATTGCGGCGAAGCCTCGACACCGCTATTCCTTCCTTGCTTATTTCGACCACCGTATATGATGACGCTGTGCAGGAGGCGCCCCTAGGCGAGAAGCCGAGCCAGCGGTGGCTGACCAACAAGGGCCGATTCGGACCAAGATGGCGGAAGAGGAGCACGGCGGACTCAAACGTCGCCGCAAAGGTGTAGCTCACAATTCATTATTTTAGAGCAACGTTCCTAGGAAACGTTTGAGTGCTCATGACTTTTATAGGGAAAAAAGTGTCCGTCGGACTGCGGGCATGGAGGTTGCCAATCCAACCTCTACCAGCCAGGCTCCTGCACCTGGTCAGGAGGGGGAGGCGAGCACAAGGCGCGAGCCGGACGTTCCTCCGACGGAGGATGCCGACAGACTGTCCGCCACCAAGTCTGAGGAGAAGGCCTCACATACGACAATGAATGACGAGATATGGATGATGGACTCCGGATTCAAGTCATGGAAATCAAGCCCATAATAAAACATGAGCCCCCGCACAAGGGGTCCGCTGGAAGCCTAAACCCGACGGAAGTGAGACACGAACACCACGTTCTCGCCGGGCTCGGGGAGTGGGAATGACCTGCCTGGAGCAGGCAGCCTATGCGAGATCTCGCCGGTTAGATACTGGCGTCTCGCAGCTTTAGCATGTCTTCTTCGTGACGGAGGAAGACATCCATCGACCATGCTGGTCGGAGCGGACATCGCCGAAAGTCGAAGCGCTGAATGAAGCTTTGGGTGTTGGAACTCAAGCACGAGGCGAACTCGATAGAGGGTGTAAAAAGGAGAGGGCCTTGGTCTCGTTATAAAGAGGTTGAATACCAAGAGCCCACCCCGTGGTCGACTAGGACTCGCCTTTGATAGAGAAGGCAGCCAACAGGCACGGTTGGGTTACCCACGTCCGTATTGATGAGAATCCGGAATAAGGGGCACGATCTCACGCTTTGATAAGACGTGCCAAGGAAACCGCCTCACTAAACACGCTGAGGTGGAACAATAAAAAACGATTCATATGAAGGCCTGGCCGTGGTGTGATGTCACGCCGCGGAATACGTCAGCAGATCTGTGCAAAAATTATTCTCTCTACGGTGTTATGTGGAACTTGTTTTGCAGAGCCGGACACTATCCTGGTGTTCACGATCTTCTATAAATTATTCGGAGGAAGAACCCGCCTTGCAATGCTGAAGACAATATGCGCGCCGGACTCGTCGTCATTGAAGCCTCGTTCAGGGGCTACTGAGGGAGTTCCGGACTAGGGGGTGTCCGGATAGCCGAACTATCATCATCGGACGGACTCCAAGACTATGAAGATACAAGATTGAAGACTTCGTCCCGTGTCCGGATGGGACTTTCCTTGGCGTGGAAGGCAAGCTTGGCGATACGGATATGTAGATCTCCTACCATTGTAACCGACTCTGTGTAACCCTAACCCTATCCGGTGTCTATATAAACCGGAGGGTTTTAGTCCGTAGGAGGGACAACAATCATACCATAGGCTAGCTTCTAGGGTTTAGCCTCTTTGATCTCGTGGTAGATCCACTCTTGTAACACACATCATCAATATTAATCTAGCAGGACGTAGGGTTTTACCTCCATCAAGAGGGCCCGAACCTGGGTAAAACATCGTGTCCCTTGTCTCCTGTTACCATCCGCCTAGACACACAGTTCGGGACCCCCTACCCGAGATCCGCCGGTTTTGACACCGACAGCCAGTCTCGACCCGGAGCAGTCGCGTTCACCGGGAAGCGGCGCTCTCTCGGCCGTCGCGCCACTTCAAAGCCGGCGCCAGTGAGAGGTCGCCTCCGCTCTGTCCGGGCATTAATGCGGCACTGAAGCTCCAGGCGACGCTGACCGTTTCACGCGGGAAGCGCGCGCTGGCAAGGGAGTATATGTTTTGAACCGTTTCATGTGTAGTTGTAATGGTTGTTTGCAAACCTACTCAATTATTGCACTCAGTTTCCTAAGAAATTGTGGTAAAAAATGTTACTCCACAGCCCGCTTCCCTTCTCCTTCCTGCTCGTGATTTACGTGGCCATGTTAACGTGGTTGTGTCAAAAAGATGTCAATTCCTGCTCATGATTTGCGTTATATAATTACAAGCAAGATTCTCGTGCATTGCACGGAACATCAATATGCATTTTTTTACAAAACACCTGTTGTGATTGACCCATGGAGGAGTAATCCCATGTGTAAAAACTAATGATATCTCGAGAATTTTATCGGAAAACTGGTATCTCGAGAATGTCATTGAAAAAATGGAAGATGAGAGATAAGGCGAGGAGGAGTGGAGCGTGGTGGTGACTGGTGGTCGGAATGGGCGGAGGCATGGGGATGGACGGCGCCGGCAGGCGGCAGCGGCCACCATGCATGCTAGATTGTTCCGAGACTTATTCCTTTTTAATTGCTGAGCAATGAGGTTATGGAGATAATGATGTGAGAGAGGTGCGGGTATCTTTGTAAAATTATCATAGTTTGCTTCCTATCCGTCGATATAGATCATACGGTCTGTATTACAAGATGGTAGGCACACCATCATTGCCAACTCGTATTTTATAAGGGTATACAGATGATAAGTTTGCTGACTACTAAAGTAAAGTGGAATCTGTCCATGTTATGCAAGTAAATAAAGGTGATTGTTTATCATACGGGTAAGGTTGGATGAAGGGTGGTAGGAACAAATGCTCCGCCTAGAGCATGTGTGTGTGAGATGGACTCTTAGTGTGTGTGGTGTGTGTGTGTGTGAGAGAGAGAGAGAGAGAGAGAGTGAGAGAGAGAGAGAGGAGAGAGAGAGATGGAGTCTTAGTTTGTGTGTGAGAGAGAGAGATGGAGTCTAAATGTGTGTGTGTGTGGGGGGGGTGCATGTGTGTGTGTGTTTGTGTGTGTGTGTGAGAGAGAGAGATGGAGTCTTAGTGAGTGTGTGGGGGGTGCGTGCGTGCGTTGATACGTCTCCAACGTATCTATAATTTATGAAGCATTCATGCTATATTACTATGTGTTTTGAATGATTATGGGCTTTATTTTCCACTTTTATATTATTTTTGGGACTAACCTATTAACCGGAGGCCCAGCCTAGATTTGCTGTTTTATGCCTATTTCAGTATTTCGAGGAAAAGGAATATCAGACGGAGTCAAAACGGAACGAAATCAACTGGAGAAGTTATTTTTGGAAGGAAACCCAACTGATGGACTTGGACCCTACGTCAGAAGATATGGGAGGTGCTGACGAGGGTGGGCGCGCCCCCCCCCCCGCGCGCGCCTGCCTTGTGGGGCCCCCGTAGCTCCACCGGCGTTCTCCTTTCACCCATATATACCTACGTACCCTAAAACTTCCAGAACAGAACCTAGATCTTGAGTTCCGCCGCCGCAAGCCTCCGTAGCCACCAAAAACCAATCGGGACCATGTTCCGGCACCCTGCCAGAGGGGGATCCCATCACCGGAGGCCATCTTCATCATCCCGGCGCTATCCATGACGAGGAGGGAGTAGTTCACCATCGGGGCTGAGGGTATGTACCAGTAGCTATGTGTTTGATCTCTCTCTCTCGTGTTCTCTCTCGTGTTCCTCTATGGCACGATCTTGATGTATCCCGAGCTTTGCTATTGTAGTTGGATCTTATGATGTTTCTCCCCCTCTACTCTCTTGTGATGAATTGAGTTTCCCCTTTGAAGTTATCTTATCGGATTGAGTCTTTATGAGAACACTTGATGTATGTCTTGCCGTGATTATCTGTGGTGACAATGGGATATCATGTGCCACTTGATGTATGTTTTGGTGATCAACTTGCGGGTTTCGTGACATTGGGAACCTATGCATAGGGGTTGGCACACGTTCTTGACTCTCCGGTAGTAGCTTTGGGGCATTCTTTGAACTACTTATATGTTGGTTGGATGAATCTGAGATTGTGTGATGCATATCGTATAATCATGCCCACGGATACTTGAGGTGACAATGGAGTATCTAGGTGACACTAGGTTTTTGGTTGATTTGTGTCTTAAGGTGTTATTCTAGTACAAACTCTTTTATAGATTTATCCGAAAGAATAACTTTGAGGTGGTTTCATACCGTACCATAATCTCTACGTTTGTTCTCCGCTATTAGTGGCTTTCGAGTGACTCTTTGTTGCATGTTGAGGGCTTGTTATATGATCTATCTATGTTATTATTGTTGAGAGAACTTGCACTAGTGAAAGTATGAACCCTAGGACTTGTTTCCTATCATTGCAATACCGTTTACGCTCACGTTTATCACTTGTTAACTTGCTGTTTTTATTATTTCAGATTACAAAAACCTTTATCTACCATCCATATTGCACTTGTATCACCATCTCTTCGCCGAACTAGTGCACCTATACAATTTACCATTGTATTGGGTGTGTTGGGGACACAAGATACTCTTTGTTATTTGGTTGCAGGGTCGTTTGAGAGAGACCATCTTCATCCTATGCCTCCCACGGATTGATAAACCTTAGGTCATCCACTTGAGGGAAATTTTCTACTGTCCTACAAACCTGTGCACTTGCAGGCCCAAGAAGAAGGTTGTGTAGTAGACATCAAGCTCTTTTCTGGCGCCGTTGCCGGGGAGGTGAGTGCTTGAAGGTATATCTTTAGATCTTGCAATCGAATCTTTTTGTTTCTTGTTTTATCACTAGTTTAGTTTATAAAAGAACACTAAAAAATGGAATTGAGTTTGTCTCATACGCTTCATCTTTTTAATATCTTTCGTGAGAATGATGGAAAGGAAAATTGTGCTCAAGTGCTAGAAGAAGAAATCTATAAAATGTTTGGCACTAAATCTTTGTATGATGAGCATGATTGCAGTGTTTTTAGTACGAATTCCTTGAATATCCATGATGCTAAAGATATGCAAAGCCACAAGCTTGGGGAAGCTATGTTTGATGAAGATGATATTGTTTGTCCCCCAAGCTTTGATGAGCAAATTTACTATGATGAAAGCATGCCTCCTATATATGATGACTATTGTGATGACACGTATGCTATAAAGAATAATAATAACCATGAAACGTGTCATCTTGATCTTAATTTTCAATCACATGATAGTTATTTTGTTGAGTTTGCTCCCACTACTATTCATGAGAAGAAAATTGCTCATGTTGAGAGTAGTAAATTTTCTATGCTAGTAGATCATGAAAAGAATGCTTTAGGTGCTGGTTATATTGTTGAATTCATTCATGATTCTACTGAAAATTATTATGAGGGAGGAATATATGCTTGTAGGAATTGCAATAATGTCAAATTTCCTCTCTATGTGCTTAAAATTTTGAAGTTATGCTTGTTTTGCCTTCCTATGCTAGTTTATTATTGTTCCCATAAGTTGTTTGCTCACAAAATCCCTATGCATAGGAAGTGTCTTAGACTTAAATGTGCTAGTCATGTGCTTCATGATGCTCCCGTTATGTTTCAATTCTTATCTTTTATGTGAGCATCATTGCCATCATCATGCCTAGCTAGAAAGGCATTAAAGAAAAGTGCTTGTTGGGAGACAACCCAATATTTAACCTTACTGTTTTTGTGTGTCCACATGGTTATGCTACTGTATTAATCATGTTTTATAGCTTTTGTTTCAATAAAGTGCCAAGTAAAACCTTTGGGAAGACTTGGGTGAAGTTTATATGATCTTGCTGTAGAAAACAGAAACTTTCGCTCTCACTAGAATGGCTGCCATTTTTTACTGGAGAGTGCTTTTAGGTTGATTCTTTTTGCAGATGATTAATAGACAAATTCCTCAGGTCCACCAATTTATTTTAGAATTTTTGGAGTTCCATAAGTTTGCGTTAGTTACATATTACTACAGACTGTTCTGTTTTTGACAGATTCTGTTTTCATTGTGTTGTTTGCTTATTTTGATGAATCTATGGCTAGTAAAATAGTTTATAAACCATAGAGAAGTTGTAATACAGTAGGTTTAACACCAATATAAATAAAGAATTAGTTCATTACAGTACCTTGAAGTGGTGTTTTGTTTTCTTTCGCTAACGGAGCTCACGAGTTTTCTGATAAGTTTTGTGTTGTGAAGTTTTCAAGTTTTGGGTAAAGATTCGATGGACTATGGAACAAGGAGTGGCAAGAGCCTAAGCTTGGGGATGCCCAAGGCACCCCAAGGTAATATTCAAGGACAGCCAAGAGCCTAAGATTGGGGATGCCCCGGATGGCATCCCCTCTTTCGTCTTTGTTCATCGGTAACTTTACTTGGAGCTTTATTTTTATTCACCACATGATATGTGTTTTGCTTGGAGCGTCATTTTCTCTTGTTATTATTTGCTTGCTGTTAGTTAGAGTAATGTTTTTTATATTTATTTTCAATAAAAAAGTCAAGGATAGCCTTTGCCATGCTTATTTTGCTACTATACATGTTGCTGTTTGAAAACAGAAAGTTTACCGATGTTGCAAAAATTCCTCAAAAAAGTCAGAGCATGATATAATGTTGAAACTTTCTGAATATAAAGATATGATAAATTTATTACATTGGGAATTTTAGTTCATAATTTTTGGAGTCAGGGAAGTATTGATACTCTTGCATTATTTACAGACTATATTGTTTTGGCAGATTGCTGTTATGTTTGCATTGTTTGCATATGTCTGCTTGTTTAATGATTCTATTTGATGATAGGAGTATTAAATATGCAGAGGCATTTAGTATTCAATGTTGAATAATAATTTTAGTTATTTGTTACAGTAGAATATGATAAGGTTTTGCATTGGCTTATACTAACCTATCTCACGAGTTGTTGTTGAGTTTGTTGTGAATGAAGCTTTTGATAAGAAATAGAAAAACCATGATATGAGAGGAATTAAGGAGACACAAAAGCTCAAGCTTGGGGATGACCAAGGCACCCCAAGATAATATTTCAAGAAGTATCAAGCATCTAAGCTCGGGGATGCCCCGTTAGGCATCCCACCTTTCTTCTTCGACAAACTATCGGTTAGTATCGGTTGAGCCTAAGTTTTTGCTTCTTCACATGAGTTGTGCTATCCTTGCAATGTAATTTTATTTTGTTTTCCTTGCTGATTGAATACAATACCAAGATCTGAAATTCTTAAATGAGAGAGAGTCTTCACATAGTTGCATAATTATTTAGCTACTCATTGATCTTCACTTATATCTTTTTGGAGTAGCTTTTCATTTACTCGTGTGCTTCACTTATATCCTATGAGTAAATGGTTGAATAAGTTGAATGTCACAAATCTGAAATTATATATGTTTCATTTGCTTATCCCATGGGGAGTAATGATTTCACTTCTAAGAAGTAGAGGTTGTAAATTTATTGACAGTTAGCAAGCATTGTATTAGTCATTTGAACAATTCTTGAAAGAATATTGAAGGAAGAGAGATTTCACATATAAATATATTATCATAGACATCTTTTATAATTGTGAGCACTCATTAAGTATGACATGCTAAAGAGTTGATGTTGGACAAGGAAGACAACATAATGGGTTATGTTTTCTCGCATCTCAGTTAAAGTATATTGTCATGGATCATTCAAACATGTTGAGCTTGCCTTTCTCCCCTTGCTATCCTAAATATCTGTACTAAGCGGGAATACTGCTTGTGCATCCAATATCTTTAAACCCAGTTTTTGCCATGAGTGTCCACCATACCTACCTATATGCGGTATTTACCTGCCGTTCCAAGTAAATTTGCATGTGCCAAACTCTAAACCTTCAAATTATAATCTATTTTGTATGCCCGAATTGCTCATGTAGCAACTAGGGCTGTCGATGTCTTCCATGCTAGGTGGGTTATTCTCAAGAGGAGTGGACTCCGCTCCTCATTCACGAGAAAGTGGCGGTAACCGGGATGCCCAGTCCCATGATCAAAAAGATCAAAATCAAATCAAAATAATTAAACAAAACTCCCTCAGGATTGTTGTTAGTTGGAGGCACTCGTTGTTTCGAGCAAGCCATGGATTGATGCTTGTTGGTGGTTGGGGGAGTATAAACTTTTACCATTCTGCATGGGAACCGCCTATAATGTATGTAGTATGGAAGATATTGGGAACTCTTGGTTGTTATGTTGACAATGAGATCATACCTCTCAAAAATATTTATCTCTATTTTAAAATTGAGCTCTGGCACCTCTGCAAATCCCTGCTTCCCTCTGCGAAGGGCCTATCTTTTACTTTATGCAAGAGTCAAGGTGATCTTCACCTTTCCCTTTTTCATTTTATCCTTTGGCAAGCACTTCGTGGTGGGGTGATCTCGATATATATATATATATATATATATATATATATATATATATATATATATATATATATATATATATATATATATATATATATATATATATATATATATATATATATATATATATATATATATATATCCAATTGGATGTAGGTTAGCATGAACTATTATTGTTGACATCACCCAAAGGTGAATACGTTTGGAGGCAACATTACAAGCCCCAATCTTTCTCTGTGTCTGATTAAAACTTCATAACCACAAGTATTGCGTGAGTGTTAGCAATTGTAGAAGACTATATGATAGTTGAGTATGTGGAGTTTGCTATTCCTGAAAATAAGATGAATTGCAACTGTTTTGATGACTAAGAATGAAGTTTGCTAGTTTTCAAGAATGTTTATGGTCTATGCTTTAACATGTGAATTGCTTGTTACTAGTTCGTGAAAAGTTTTATGAGATGAACAACTGTTATGACATATTATCATGCTAGAAAAGGTGATTGAAATTATCATTGATCAAACTTGTGCACCTCTAGCATTCACATTTCATAAATTATTTCTTTTATCATTTACCTACTCGAGGACGAGTAGGAATTAAGCTTGGGGATGCTGATACGTCTCCAACGTATCTATAATTTATGAAGCATTCATGCTATATTACTATGTGTTTTGAATGATTATGGGCTTTATTTTCCACTTTTATATTATTTTTGGGACTAACCTATTAACCGGAGGCCCAGCCCAGATTTGCTGTTTTATGCCTATTTTAGTATTTCGAGGAAAAGGAATATCAGACGGAGTCAAAACTTAACGAAATCAACTGGAGAAGTTATTTTTGGAAGGATACCCACCTGATGGACTTGGACCCTACATCCGAAGATACGGGAGATGCTCATGAGGGTGGGGGCGCGCCCTCCCCCCCCCCACCGGGGGCGCCCCCTGCATCGTGGGGTCCCCGTAGCTCCACCGACGTTCTCCTTTCACCCATATATACCTACGTACCCTAAAACTTCCAGAACAGAACCTAGATTTGGAGTTCCGCTGCCGCAAGCCTCCGTAGCCACCAAAAACCAATCGGGACCCTGTTCCGGCACCCTGCCGGAGGGGGATCCCATCACCGGAGGCCATCTTCATCATCCCGATGCTATCCATGACGAGGAGGGGGTAGTTCACCCTCGGGGCTAAGGGTATGTACCAGTAGCTATGTGTTTGATCTCTCTCTCTCTCTCTCGTGTTCTCTCTCATGTTCCTCTATGGCACGATCTTGATGTATCCCGAGCTTTGCTATTGTAGTTGGATCTTATGATGTTTCTCCCCCTCTACTCTCTTGTGATGAATTGAGTTTCCCCTTTGAAGTTATCTTATCGGATTGAGTCTTTATGAGAACACTTGATGTATGTCTTGCCGTGATTATCTGTGGTGACAATGGGATATCATGTGCCACTTGATGTATGTTTTGGTGATCAACTTGCGGGTTTCTTGACATTGGGAACCTATGCATAGGGGTTGGCACGTTCTTGACTCTCCGTAGTAGCTTTGGGGCACTCTTTGAAGTACTTTTATGTTGGTTGGATGAATCTGAGATTATGTGACGCATATCGTATAATCATGCCCACGGATACTTGAGGTGACAATGGAGTATCTAGGTGACATTAGGGTTTTGGTTGATTTGTGTCTTAAGGTGTTATTCTAGTACGAACTCTTTTATAGATTGATCCGAAAGAATAACTTTGAGGTGGTTTCGTACCCTACCATAATCTCTACGTTTGTTCTCCGCTATTAGTGGCTTTGGAGTGACTCTTTGTTGCATGTTGAGGGCTTGTTATATGATCTATCTATGTTATTATTGTTGAGAGAACTTGCACTAGTGAAAGTATGAACCCTAGGCCTTGTTTCCTATCATTGCAATACCGTTTACGCTCACGTTTATCACTTGTTACCATGCTGTTTTTTATTATTTCAGATTACAAAAACCTTTATCTACCATCCATATTGCACTTGTATCACCATCTCTTCGCCAAACTAGTGCACCTATACAATTTACCATTGTATTGGGTGTGTTGGGGACACAAGAGACTCTTTGTTATTTGGTTGCAGGGTTGTTTGAGAGAGACCATCTTCATCCTACGCCTCCCACGGATTGATAAACCGTAGGTCATCCACTTGAGGGAAATTTGCTACTGTCCTACAAACCTGTGCACTTGCAGGCCCAACAACGTCTACAAGAAGAAGGTTGTGTAGTAGACATCATGCGTGCGTGTGTGTGTGTGTGTATGTGTGTGTTTGTGTGTGTGTGTCCCGTGGTCCTCTGTGGCGGATGTATTTTAAGTTTGCATGGCTTGATCATAGAGAGGTGATGTGTATGGCAGAGGCCACCAACGAGAGAGAAAATGCCCGTAGGAGGGAAGAGAAGGTGCGTGCGCGTGAGAGGAGTCGACATCGAGAGAACGTGTTTGTTCGAGAGACACCACGGAAGACTACTATATATCGATGGTGCATGTAGGCGGGAATTAAACAAAGGGATGGTCTTATTGGTTTCGGGGATATAGGGGAAGAGTGAGAGGCGCGTGGGGCAGGGGGGGGGGGGGTAGCTAGAAGGAGATTGTTAAGTGTGAGTGTATGTTTTGCCCATCCAAGCGGAAGTTATGTGCACAAAAGAGGAGAACGATTCGGTGTGGCGTTAGGATTGAGGGTAATTAACTACGTATGGAGACATAGAGACCTTGAACGTGCATGTGTCAGATGTGTGTGTGTGTGCGCGCGCGCATGATCAAGATAAAAGAAAGAAGACATAAGTCCTAAGATCAACGACATGGGAGAGACGGATCGGTATGACAATATGCATGCATGTGAGAATGCAGGGAAGAAGGCCCGACAATTGAGCATGTGTTTTTGTCTTTAAGACATAGTGGCGTGGGCTGGAGCATGCATCTATGGCGAGCAGAGGGGTGAGGCGCAACGATTGTGCAAAAGAGATCAACCTATAAATGCATATGTATGGATAGACATATATAGTGTGGGTGATAGGAAGCAAGACTCCGTGCAAGAAAGAAATGTTGACGGAGAAACTACAAATAG
Organism: Aegilops longissima; assembly: GCA_021605205.1. Classification (NCBI taxonomy): domain Eukaryota; kingdom Viridiplantae; phylum Streptophyta; class Magnoliopsida; order Poales; family Poaceae; genus Aegilops; species Aegilops longissima. The sequence goes on along the minus strand of CM038680.1, from coordinate 573,389,953 downwards.
ATACAGAGATGGAGATGCTATCTAGAGAGACATCCGTTAGTTTGGGTGTCGGAGATGACCGTCGGGTGGTTCAAAGGGTGATGTTATATATGTGTGTGAGAGGGCACTTGACTGCATGCATGTAGATAGAAACATATGTAGTGTGCGTGATAGGAATCAAGAGTGAGGGCGAGAAAGAAGGTTGATCGAGAAACAGATAAATAGAAAGATAAAGATGCTAGCTAGTGTGCGCTAGAGATAGGAGTCGAGTGGATCAGAAGGCTGGGTTATGTGTGTGGGTGTGAGAGAGATAGAGAGAGGGTGCATGTGAGTCACATACAAACAAATATCAGAGAGAAATGAGATCCAGAGAGGCGGAGTTTTGTGTCTGTGAGAGAGAAAGATATTTCACAACGAGAGTGATAGATAGAGAGACATATGAGGGAACGCAAGATATCTCTAGGGAGAGAGGGTGTGTTTGAGCGACATACAAGAGAACAATGGAGAAATATGAGACCCTGGGAGACCGAGTTTGTGTTTGTGTGTGAGAAAGAGATATTGAAGAGGAAGAGTCGTAGGTTCTCATATCTAAGGAGCGAAAGACATCTCTGTATGAGGGGTGTGCGAGTGGCACACATGGGAATAGTTGAGAGAAATGAGACCCCGAGAGACAAAGTTTTGTGTTTGTGTGAGAGAAAGAGATTCCACATGGAGAATCATAGCTAGAGATACATAGCAGGGAGCGAGATATACTTAGAGAGAGATAGAGTGATGAAGGTCGATGGAGAGAGTACTGTCAGTGTGTTACGAAGATAAAAGATCATTGTCTACATACAGGTAGCACGAGAGATGCCTGAGAGACGATGAATGCGTATTGGTCCAGAGAGATAGTCCTATATAAGCATGAGTGATAGCTATATGAGTCGAATATCTGGATTAAAGGGGATTCAAATATTTAAACTGGAGATCACGACATCGATAATATCATAACGCAAATTGGTGTATCAAACATGCATATTCATTTGAATTTGGGAACACGTGTAATGTTATATAGTTTATCAATATTGGTCATCCATAGATTCTTAAATTACAAACAATGTATGGTTTATATGCAATTAGTGTCTAAACGGGATTACTATATGTTGCGTGTGTGAAACACATTATACATGTTTGAGAAGTTAAAAAAACCCCGCATGAAACACACATTAATTGGAGACAGTTAGCGAGGAACGCATACATTGGATTTCAACATCAAGTGGTTTCAAATATTTGAAAATCCAAATTGATGGATACAAACTTATGAATCTGAGATCATGCCATTTGTAAACCATATTTATGTATAAATGGTGTTGTGCTTTTGAAAGTATATATGTAAAAAAATGATGTATATAGAATGTAATTCCAATTGAAAATGGATCCCGCCCGAAAAAAATAGTAGAATACAAACGGGATTCGAATTGAGTTGGCATGTAAACGCATGCATGCAAAATTTGAACGAAGCGGGGAAAGTCGCACTAACCGCCCGAAACCAAAATCTGCGAGATGGAAATCACTACTGCCTATCCCTGCCGCGCAAAGCCTATCTGCTAGATTTCTATAGGTTTCGATAGGGGTAGGTTTGTAATTTCACCCAAACATGACATAACTGCCTCTCACCCGGATTCATACACGGTGGGCGCCAAAACACAGTGCCCTCGGCCGAAATCGACTCACTCCCCGATTCATATTCATACACGGTGGGCTAAGTTTGTAAATTTCCTCGCATTTGAGACAAGCGCGCCCTGACTACATGGTTCTCCCCCTTCCTCTCTACCTCCCTTTTCCCCATTCGTACTCCGTGGGCGCCAAAACAGCCTCTCCACCCACCCTCCTCCATCCGCCGCCGTCCGCCACCCCATCCACCGCTGTCCTCATCCACCATGACGGAGCTGATACCCCGACGCCGCCGTCCATTACAAGAGATCGACCTCTCTCATCCACGCCTTCGGACCGGGATCCTTGCATCCCATCTTCTCGCTTCATCCCCGTCGTCGTCCACCTTGCCGGAGCCGCTCCTACGACCGTCTCGTCCACCGCGCCCCGCCGCCACTGTCTACCCTCCTAGATCTGCTTCCATAGCGCCGACAGCCATCATTACCGCAGCACCGTCAAATTCTCGCCAGAGATCGATCTGGCGCCGCATCGAGGCAAGATACTCTTCAGATTCTGCTCAACTTATTTATCGCAGCAAGAAAATAGATCGCCACCGCTTTACTCTGATTTCTTGTCTTGGTTGCGAAGTTGCCTTTGTCCGGTTTGCACCTTCAGATCCGCCATGGCACGCTCAACACTATACTCCCAATGCTTATGGTTTTCCCATTTTATATTCCACACTAGTTAAATCACGTGAGACTAAATTTCAAAATTGGGTCATCGATTTTTGAGCTCACGGAGTTCGCGGTGCGATCCAAGGGCTCGGTGGTTGTGGGGCCTCACGAACGAAGAAACCTCGACGCGGGTGGGGGGTGGGGGTGGCGGAGGAACACAGGCGGTGGGGGCCGGTGGTTCGGCCGGCGGCCCGTGCGGTGTTCTGTATGGGAAGAATCACAAACGAGGAAGAAGAAGGGTTAGGAGACGTAGGATCTTCATCCAACGGCCTGAAATGGTCAAGAGACAGTTGGGAGTTGCATTCTTAATGCGCTCTGGTTCATCATGTGTGGGCACTGCGCAACCAACATTTTATTATCCAAAATCTTCTTGCTCTTCTTTACCATGTTCGATAGTGCTGGCCTGTACGCGATCGATAGGCTTTCAATTACTAGCGGCAATACAACACCATATTTTCAAGCCAGTTCCACTTTCTAACCTCGAGGAGTCAAAGGCAGATGGCCTGTCCTGTTCACCCATCAAGGTGCCTGTTCTAATTTGGCAAGGTTTTATTGATTGCGCGTATCTTGCATATGTTGTCTTGCATTTATTCTGCTTTGTTGCACCACCATCTGCTTAGTTTACTCATCATATAACTCGAGATGCTATGCCCATCCATTATCAATACATATTCCATCTGTCGTGATACCATGTTTTTCCACTCAAATGATGTTCTTGTGCATCAGATATCAAAAAGGAAGAGGGTGATTGCCGAACCTGAAGGAGCACCAGCAAAGTCCTTGAAAAACGTGGTGGTGCCAGAGAAATCAGAAAGCGCCCCACTTATATTGGCTGTAAAACAAGTGACACAAAACATAGGACCAGCAGACTGTACCCATACTTCACTGGCCACACCACTAGCCCCACCACACAGTACCTGCACTCCAGCAAAAGGTATACCGATTTGATTTGCCATAGCACCAGCCGTACCACAGAAAAATCCCACTCCAGCAAAAAGTACAGCAAGTCCATCGGCCGAAGACCTATCCCAACTGCAGAGACGGCCAATTCCTGCAGATTGGAACCCCATTCCATTTATTCCCAGTTTAAAAGACAATTCTTTCAATGTTGTTAGGGACTACGTGCATATATTCCAATCATGGGAAGATTATAGTGAAGACAAACACCATTTTCACATCTTCCTGTCCAACTTACGTGTAAGTGCTATTATTCATGGTTATTATTTTCGTGTTTTCTGCTGATCGAACACATCAATGATTTAGATTACATTGTTGTAACTAGGTGAGGGTCAATCTGGATAGTCATGACGAGCAAATCTTGCTTGTGCTTTTCAAGGAAGCATTGCAGCATATCGGTGTTACCGAGGAAATCACACTTTGATGGCAAGTCTATAAACAATTTCGGTGAAGTCTCTGTGCTAAATTTAGAACACATTGAATGGAAAAACCTTGTTATGCACTGGTCTCGTTCCCAGGATGAGGTACTATCTAAGAAATCACATGACAATTTGAACTTCTACTTTTTCGCATGTGCCTTGCGGATCTTTTTTGCAGGAAATCAGCTCGAAGAAGAATTCCGGTTTGAAAAGAACGACAGGATATCGCAAATATGTTGCCTGCTGCTTTACTCTTGTTAGTACCTGTTGTCCTGTATCACTGTACTTGCATACATACCTGGTTCATTATGTGACAGCACTATGCATGATAGCTTGCTTATCAATTGTTCGCTCCAAATTATCGGATCTGTATGAATGGTTACATTAGTGTAGAATATATCCAATGCCAATGAATTTTTTTAGCTCTGCATTGTTCTTGTAAGTACATGTTGTCCTTTATCAGTGTACTTATATTGACAGGTAGTTGTTCATGTACCATCACTCTACAGCTTATTTTCCTTTGCCCTCCAATTTCTAGACATCAGATCTATATTTACTCTTACCATAAGGTTGGTACTGAAGAAGTTTAGCTGTGCATTGCTCTTGGTTGTGCCTTTTGCCTGTATCGATGCACTTACATTTATAGCTACTTGGTTATGTAGCATCACTCTTCATCTTATCTTAAATATTCTCCATTTTTTCGTATATTATCACATCTATATTTACTCTTAACAAAATGTAGAATAAAGGCAATGCTTATGAAGAACATTATGTGCTAAACTTCTTGAATTGCCCCCCATCAGCATGGACAAGGGCTTTATAGAGCCTGTCTTCATCAGTAATGTAAGTTTGTCCTTCTCAAGCCTTCAAACTTTGTTGTGTATATTTGGTTAGGCATGACTGCAACAGCTGTTTATTTTTGGTGTTTGCATCAAATTGCATGTTTAAACTTTATTATGTAGTTCATAAACAACAGTTTTTCCTTCTCAATTTAAGTTTTCAGTTGTACAACCAAGTTCCTTCTTCATACCATGTAAATTAAACTATACAGAGCAAGTGATCTTCTTTTACATCGCATGTATGCTTCGTTCTTCATCCGTAATCCAAAGGTGTGGTGAACCTACCCACTACAAAGACAATGTCATATTCTGCAATGTCTTAACTATGAACAATGTCATATCATTCTACTATTATTTAAACCACCTCTTTATTTGCCAATCTGAAATGGGATAAATTGACAGCACACTAACCGTTGATACTTATGAGTTCTTGATCTGTAATCCAGTGGTGTCTTGAAGCTGCCAACTCCTTCACAATGTCAATTCCTGCCATGTCTTGACCTGAACAATACCATATTGTGTTAATACAATTTTAAAATGTGTCACTTTATTCGTCAGTAAGAAATGTGATGAATTGTCAGCACTGATACTTTTATGTGCAAAACATGTCATATGTCTGCTTGTTTATCTTTCAGAGTGAGGAAGATATAAGTGTTGAACAAGTTTAGCCTCACCATCTTGCTCAGCTTGTTTATGCCGCAGCTCCCCAACAGGGCTAACCTTTCTTGAACTCTATGGAAGTGCTGTCGGTTTTGTATATTATTTTGTCGGCGTGTTTATTTGCACTGGTGGCGATCTTTGATGCCCAGTGTATGTAATCTGCTATCTGCTTGTGCTTTATTATCATAGTGGCGAACTTTCATGCCCAATGGATGTAATATGCCGTAATTTCTTTATTGTATAGTCTAGGTTTTTTCTTATTCACGATGCTGCAGTTATTTTACTGTATATATATCCTGTCTTCGCAGTAAACCGACCAAACCACAAAATTACGGTACATAATCGGGCGTCATGCAATCACGATGTATGGTCCGCGATCATGGGCCCACCAAACCGCCCACTAGTAGATTCGGCCTTTAATAGGCCGAGTAACCCCCGACGCTCTTTTCGCAAGAAAACTCAATGGGCTTTTAGGAGGCTGAGAAGTAGGCTGGGGCTGAAACGTGCCGAATAGCTCACGGGCCGGCGGCAGCCCGAAATGTACCCCGGCCCATGATTGTGCTAATCAATTCACGGGCTTTTAACCGGCCAAAGTTGTCTCGGTCCTTGTTTGGCCCAATCAGATATCGGTTGCGAGCAGGCCGGATGCAAACCAGACCGTAGTTAGGCCCAACTATATGACGGGCTTTTAAAAGGCCGAAATTAATATAGGGCCGAAATGTTAAATGGGCCCTTAACAGGCAGAAACTAATATCAGGCCGAATTACTAAATGGGCCTTTAGCAAGTGGGCCCCAAAGCATAGCGTCCAGTCAACGGGCCGAATCTGATATGGGCCACAATTGAGCCCAAAGCCTCTTAAAGGGCCGGACCTGATCTGGGCCGTGATTTGGCCCAGAAAGTGGGAGGCATTTAACGGGCCGGATCTTATATGGGCCATTAGTAGGCCTGGAACGTGGCAGGCCATTAATGGACCGGATCAATTATGGGTCGGCATTTGGCCCAAAACATGGCTGCCAGTTAATGGGCCGGCCTACTAGGGTCCTCAAAATCTTGTGGGCCTACAGCTGGGCCGGCCCATTAATATTGGCGAAATCTCATGGGCCTTTAGCTGGGCCGGCCCATTATAATCCGCAAGAATTATGTGGGCCTTTACCTGGGCCGGCCCATTATGGCACACAAAAATCTTGTGGGCCTTTACCTGGGCCGGCCTATTATGGCCCGCGAAATCTTGTGGACCTTTAGCTGGGCCAGCCCATTATAGTCCGCAAAATCTCGTGGGCCTTTAACTGGGCCGGCCCATTATGGGCCGCCAAATCTTGTGGGTCTTTAGTTGGGCCGGCCCTTTTAAACTTTATTGGCTGTGCCACGTGTCGACGTATCATAGGCGCCTTCTGTCCAATGAGTGGATGACATCTGTCCCAACGATAAGCCAACACGTGTTTCCTCCAGCCAATGATGATTTTACACGTGGAAAATCCCCATTGGTTGGGGCTGTTAACGGGTTATCGGATCCAAAACCCGACCCGATATCTTAGCGGCGTTCTGTTACGGTGGATGCCACGTGTCGGTCACCCTTGACGAAAGCACTTCTGTGATGCGCGATTTATCGTCATGGAAGTGGACACTTCCGTGATGATAATTTTGGTAATGTCATTGAACACTTCTACGACAGCACAAGTATGACTATCTTGATTCTGTCATAAATTTGTCATTGATGTACATGCATGACAAAAAACGCGACCTACTATGACAAACACGTATCATCACGGAAGTGTATTTTTTTGTAGTGATGTTAGTCATATCATGCATATGTTGCCTTGCTGTGCCTACTTTTGACATCATATATGTCATCTGCTTAGTTTAGACATGTTCTGTAATGCCACCTGTTTAGTTTCTATATCATATATGGGAATTATGCAGTCTCATGTCTTTTAGCCAGCCATAATATATGTGAAATGTGCAATGCCATCCTGTTTAACCAGGCATCATATATTTGAATGATATCTTTCCCATCCTTTTCTTCATTACATTTCCATTTGTCGACAATGTTTGTACATTAAACTACTCTTCCTGTGAATCAGCCATTTGGGTGGGAGATGGAAAAATCTGGAGTCAAAGCAAGGCCTTCAGAGCAGATAGCGCTACCTGTCGAAGCTGATCTCTTGTTGGGTCCCGATAGCTCCTCAGAGATGGATTCAGAGATAGATGACCAGTCCTATTCCCCTACTGAGGTGTATGCTCTAACTTGGCATGGTTATACTGCTCATATCATGCATACGGTGTCTTGCATTGTGTAGTTTAGACATTATATACACAATATTCAACACCATGTTCTTATTTCAGACATCATATCCAATACCCTCTGTTTAGCATATAAATCACATATGTGAATTAAATGATGCGATCCTGATTACTTAGATAACATGTAGGTGAATTATGTCATGCGATCCTGTTTAGTTATTCATTATATCTTTGAATTATGTTATGCTATCCTATCCAGTTTAGATAGACATCATATATGTGAAATTATGTCATGCTATCCGTTTTAGTTAAACAATATACATGTCAACTATTTCATGCCCTCTTTTTTCCACACTTTCTATTGCATCTGTCTCTCATACAATGTCCTGTACATTCAACTATGTTTCTGTTTATCAGCCATTTTGAATTGGAGCGGTGATGCCAGATTCAGCGGAATAAAAACACGGTCTTCAATAAAACAGTGCTACCTCTTGGTGGAGATAGCACCCGGTTGTACATGCACAAGAACCAGCCCTACCACACATAACCCAAACTCGCAGATTGTAGCCCATCTGCGATGGATGAGAACCAGCTTCACCCAATCTAAGCCGATAGTAACCCAGCCTGCTGACACAAAGACCATCTCCACCACAGAGCTCCCAAACAAGAGCAGTTAGTAAGGCAGCTCCAGTGCCCAAAGGGCCAGTACTATCATGGCGAACCCCAACTCCACCGGTTAGTACGCCTATTCCTGTGGAGGAAGTACAACCAGCCGGTCGTAGTTTAGCATCTATCGATTTCATGTTGTTAAATCAGATAAAGCGATCTTCCCATCTTGGAAATATTATATCAAGATGAAGGAAAATGCCGATTGTGTTTGTCCAGAGTTATGTGTAAGTAATGTTATTCATGGCAATTACTTTGCTTCGCCCCATACATCCTACCTCCATGATGGTTATAATACAGCAAATTTTCCCATTTTTCTATAGAGAAGGACCGATTTGGAAACTCAGATGAGGTAACCCAAGCTAATACCTCGCTATCTTCAAGAATGCTTGGTGGCAGTATCGGAATTACTCAAGAAAACGACTTCACCGCAAAGGAACTCATCAAATTCCCTTACGCTCTCCCCGAGACACATTTATCGGACGATGATCGGGAACGCTTTGTTCTAGATCGTCCCAACCAAGAATGTGGTAAGGTCTATGAGCTCATTTTCTATTTTTAAGTATTATATTCTTATGCCTTCATCGTACTGCTCATGTAGAACAAGTGCCAAAACCTAAAGAACAACTGTTCTAATTTAAGATTCCATTGCTATCATAGTTCAAAAAGCGCTAGGCGTTAATTGTGCGTTTTGCCACCGCCTTGCACTTTACTGACCAAAGCTCATGCTTATGCGCAGTTATGCACAGATTAAGCGTAGTTATGCGCAATGCATTTTGCCAACGCCTAGAGCCTAGGCGCGCTTAAGCGCTCGCTTAGGCACGCCTTTTTTAACTATGATTGCTTTTCACTTGTATCACTGTATTTACTGATACAAACTTGTTTTTAAATTGAAGGATCCAATCGAAACTCCAATGGCACAACAGGTATGTTCACGCATGTTTCTTTAACAGGTTTGCTCTTATCAATAGCTCTTTTGATTTCAATTTCAATTGTGTATACAGTTGACTTTCATATCATGCACATTACTAGCATCACAACAGAGCCAATAGTGTTGTTGTACATGTAGACCCTTGGTACCCATCCGAAATCTTTTTGTGCCGTGTAGTTTTCCACGCTTTGTATTCTTTCACTGCTGCTTTGTCTTGAACTGATATGATTTGAACCGTGTCTCTATTTTTATTTGGCAAGACAATGCAGTGACCATAGGACATAGATATATGTTTGTTTGATGCTTTTATTATGTACTAGTACTTGGCAATAGAAGACTTAGTAGTTTAATCCTGTCCACCTTACTAATGAACTGGTTCACCGAAATGAGTTTCATATACTAGTACATGCTAAACTTGTTATGTGTCTGCTTGTTTCTTCTTTTAGAATGTCGATGAATATTGGGGAAGAGTGCCTTATTAAGCAATGGTAAAGGAAGTAATGCAGATAAGGTTCAGGATAGTGACACATCCTTGTTGGTCTCCAACAAAGCTGATAAAACAGCTAAGGAAGACTATCTTGAAGACAGCGAGACAACCCCAAAGTCATGTATTGGTTTAGTGTTCGAGTTAGTAGCCACTACCGCTTGCACAAGCTATTCAAACTCACGGTCTGAATCAGTTCGGTTTCTTGAGTCTCAACTACAAGCTGAAAGACATCGATCAGCTATGCTGTGACATGAAGCGGAAGAACTGCGGAAGTCCCTGGAGCATTCAGATGCATACTTTCTTGTGCAACAGCAAGCGTTGGAGGATTTTAGCGCCAAACATGACAAAGCTAATCAGCTTGCTGCTTATTGCCGCATGGTGGATACCTGTGATAACGTTTCTTGAGCTCTTCCGGTTGTTTCAGTTATGTCTTGTTTTGCTGCCGCGTTTATTTGCATCGGTCGCCAATTTTGACGGCCAAAGGTATGTAATATGTCTTTTTTTTCTATATTTACACTGGTGGTGAACTTTGATGCCCAGTGGATGTAATATGTGTAATAGCGGTAATAGGCTAGCCTTAATTGCTTGCTTATTTATTTCCTTATTGGCTTGTTTAGTTGTTTGCTTGTAGTCACTGCAGTTCTTTTTCTGTGTTTTTCTAGTGGCCACAATAGCCTATTTTTGGTAACTAGGCCAAAATAATCATGGCAACACACAGACTGTTGTAACCATGGGCCTCCTGCAGGCCGTATGATCCATGGGCCTTCATTCGGCCGTAGGACCATTGGCCTTCTATACGGGCCGTAGGACCATGGGCCTTCTATACGGGCCGTAGGATCCATCGGCCTTCTATACGGGCCTTAGGGATCAATGGGACTTCTATGGGCCGTAGGGTCCATGGGCCTTCTATGGGCCGTATGATCCATGGGCCTTCTACGGGCCGTACTATCCATGGGCGTTCTACGGGGCGTATCATCATTTCGCCAATCATGGGCCATACTATTCGTGGGCCATAACGGGTCGTTAATAGGCCGTATTTGATAACTCTACGAAAACAGCCCAACGGGTTTTTTTGACATGAAAACGGCCCAACGTATTAACGGTCCGCAAACGGGCCAACTGTAACGACGGGCTGAATTTGGCCCACAAGGAGAAAATGACAGTAACGGGTCGTATGTAACCGAATGCTGCAAGTGAGCACAAGAATCAATGGGCCCTGAGAAGGCCGAAAGATAACTTGGGTTGGAAACGGCCCAATGGAATAACGGGCCGTTAATGGGTATATAGTGATACACTGTTCATCACGGGCCAGTTTCACCACGGGCCGTTAATGGGCCAAGAGTTACAAAGGTCCTCACCAACCGGGTCAATAGGCCCTTTTTCTACTAGAAAACAGGGCTTTCGCCCGAGCCGCTTTAGCCCATTAGTCCCGGTTCAATCCAGAACCGGGACCAATGGAGCTATTTGCCCTGTTCAGGAGCCCTGGGGCCGGCCGGGCCACGTGGGCCATTGGTCCCGGTTCGTCCGGACCTTTTGGTCCCGGTTGGTGGGACGAACGGGACCAATGGTCTGCTCTCGCCCACCACTATTGGTCGGTTGGTGGCATGAACCGGGACCAAAGGCTTCCTTTAGTCCGGCTCATGCCACCAACCGGGCTAATGGTGCTGCCTATATATAGCCCTCATGCAAGAGCAGAGCACACTGCCTGCTTTTTCCGGCCGAGGGGAGAGGGCTTGGTGGTGCTCTAGCTCACCTCCTATGCACACAAGGTGTTCATGGAATGCCCGAGCCACACTACTTAAGGTTTCTCCTCTCCAAGCTCGACCGCCAAGCTCCATTTTCCTCAATATTTATCTAGGTTTAGCGGTCCGTCACGCCCGCCCCCGCCGACATCATTGCCGATCACCTGCGCCGATCTCATCGCCTGCACCACCGTGGTGAGCCTCTTGTTCTTATCTTCTTTCTAAAAGGAAAATATTATTACTTGTTTGTTTAGATAGATACTTGTATTATTTTCTTACTTTTATTATTGCATCTTATATAGTGCGATGGTTTTGGTATCCGCCACGTCGGCCCTCGTCCCCTCTATGATTCGGATGTGGTATATATTATCTTTTCATAACTATTGGTTCATTTATTGTTTATGAAAATTATGCCACCAACGTGACATAGATTTTATTTATCTAGGAGGTTGTTGAACCGAAATTCCAACCGACCCTATTGTCGAGAGGTTAAATTTAGTTGAAGAAGAAAACTATTTCTTGAAGAAAAATAAAAAACTTGAGGAGGAGAAGATGATATTGGAGTTGCATGTTGCGGATGTCGCCGATGATCACAAGATCAAGATGGATGCAATGCGCTTGAAGATGAGAAAGATTAGAAAATATGCCATTCATACCGAGGCTTGGTATCATTATGCCGTTGGATCAGTTGTTACCTTGGTTGCGATTATGATCGATTTGTTTTCGCATTGAAATGTTTTACATAGTTTCAATGTAGGGTTTAATTAATTTAGATGCTCTGCAGAGCTTTATGTTGTTAGATGAGAACTATGTATGTACTTTGGTTTTATGTGATGATGAATTTCTATTAATTTGGTCACTTAATTATCTATTCATGATGTTCTCAGAATGATTTTTGACACACTTAATTATATATAATGCACGCAGATGAACCGCAATGGATGTACGGTGATGACACACACCGAAAGTACATTAAGGCGTGCATGATTTTCTCAAGTGGCTGAGGCAAACAAGCAGAATGGTTTTATGTGTTGTCCATGCCCTATATGTGGGAATACGAAGTCTTACTCGACCGGAAAATCCTTCACACCCACCGCTTTACAAGGGTTTCATGCCACACTATAATGTTTGGACGAGGCACGGAGAAATAGGGGTTATGATGGAAGACGGCGAGGAAGAAGAGTACGATGACAACTATGTGCCCCTGAATACGGTGATGCTATTGAACATCAAGATGCACTGACGATGTGCACGATGGTGCTGGAACGGTAAGCTGCTGAAGATCAAGAGGAACCAGACGATGTGCCCGATGATGATGATCTCCGCCGGTCATTGTCGATGCAAGGACACAATGCGAAAGTCATAATGAGAAGCTGAAGTTCGATCGCATGTTAGAGGATCACAAAAAGGGTTGTACCCCAATTGCGAAGATGGCAACACAAAGCTCGCACCTGCACTCGAATTGCTTGCAAGTGGAAGGCAGAGAATGCTGTGCTCGATAAAGGATTTGAGAAGCTACTGAAAATAATGAAGAAGAAGCTTCCAAAGGATAACGAATTGCCCGACAAGACATACGCAGCAAAGAAGGTCGATGCCCTCTAGGATTGGAGGTGGAGAAGATACATGCATGCCCTAATGACTACATCCTCTACCGTGGTGCCTACAAGGATCTGAACGCATGCCCGTCATGCGGTGCATTATGTATAAGATCGACGAGATGACCTCGGTGATGTTGACGGCGAGCCTCCCGTGAAGAGGGTTCTGCAAAGGTGATGTGGTATGCTCCTATAATACCACGGTTGAAACGTCTGCTCGTAAACGGAGAGCATGCCAAGTTGATGCGATGGCACAAGTGAGGACCGTAAGAAAGACGGAAGTTGAGAGCACCACGACGGGTCGTAGTGGAGAAAAATCGAGAGAAATCTTTGGGATGAGTTTGCAAAGGACCCAAGGAACGTATGGTTTGCTTTAAGCGCGGATGTCATTAATCCTTTCGGGAGCAGAGCAGCAATCACAACACCGGCCCGTGACTCTATGTATGTATAACCTTCCTCCTTGGATGTGCATGAAGCGGAAGTTCATTATGATGCCAGTTCTCATCCAAGGCCCTAAGCAACCCGCAACGACATTGATGTGTACCTAAGGCCATTAGTTGAAGAACTTTTCCAGCTGTGGAATGGAGACGGTGTACGACGTGGGATGAGCACAAAAGGAGGAATTTGACCTAAAGGCATTGCTGTTCGTGACCATCAACGATTGGCCCGCTCTCAAGAACCTTCGTGACAGACAAACAAGGATACCACGATGCACGCACTGTTTACTTGACACCGATAGTATATACCGGGAAGCTGCAGGAAGAATGTGTACCAGGCCATCGCCGATTTCTTCCGACCAACCATCAATGTCGAAAGAAAGGCAAGCATTTCAAAGGCGAGGCAGATCACCGGAAGAAGCCCGCCATGCGCATCGGTGATCACGCATTTGCTATGGTCAATGATTTACACGTAATCTTTGGAAAGGGTCGCGGACTAGCTGTTCGAATGACGCCGAGAATCACGCACCCATGTGGAAGAAGAAATCTATATTTTGGGACCTACCCTACTGGAAAGACCTAGAGGTCCGCTCTTCGATCGACGTGATGCACGTGACGAAGAACCTTTGCGTGAACCTGCTAGGCTTCTTGGGCGGTATGGGAAGACAAAAGATACACCGAGGCACGAGAGGACCTGCAACGCTTGCACGAAAAAGAGGGCATGCCTCCAAGCAGTATGAAGGTCCCGCCGCTACGCTCTTACGAAAGAAGAGAAAGAAATATTCTTTCAATGCCTGCCAAGATGAAGGTCCCGACCGCTTCGTCGAATATAAAGGGAATAATAAATATACTAGAGAAAAGTTCAGAACCTAAAGTCTCATGACTGCCACGTGATTATGACGCGAATCGCTTCGGTTGCATTGAGGGGCTTCACCGAAAACGTCCGATTAGCCATTGTGAAGCTATGTGCATTCCTCAATGCAATATCTCGAAGGTGATCGATCCGAAATCGATCAACGCTTAAGGAGTGATGTGGCGCAATGTCTTGTCGCTTTCGAGCTGGTGTTCCCACCATCCTTCTTCAATATCATGACGCACGCCCTAGTTCATCTAGTCGACGAGATTGTCATTCTAAGGCCCGTGATTTCTACACAATATGTACCCTTTGAGAGGTTCATGGGAGTCCTAAAGAAATATGTTCAGAATCACGCTTAGGCCGAAGGAAGCATCTCCATGGGCCATCAAACAGAGGATGTCATCGGGTTTTGTGTTGACTTCATTCCTGGCCTTAAGAAGATAGGTCTCCCTAAATCGCGGTATGAGGGGAGACTGACCGAAAAGGCACGCTTGGAAGAGACTCAATAATATGTAGGGACGGATATTCTTGGTCTCAAGCACACTACACGCTTCTACAAAACTCTACCTTGGTGACCCCAGATGTCGATGAACACAAGAACATCAAGGCCCAAACACCGGAGCAAGGCGACGATCGGATTACATGTGAACACATCAAGACTTTCAGCAGTTGGTTGGAAACACGCCTCGAGGTGACAACACTGTTTGTGATGAGCTGTACTTGTTGTCAGGGACCATCTTCGATTGTAATGATTTGGAAAGGATACGAGATAAATGGGAATAAATTTTACACGATTGACCAAGATGAAAAGAGCACCAACCAAAACAGCGGTGTCCGCTGATGTAGCAACCGACAAGGAAATGACACATATTATGGTTACATAGTAGACATATGGGAACTTGACTACGGAGTAGATTTTAAGGTCCCTTTGTTTAAGTGCAAGTGGGTCAATCTGTCAGAGGCGGAGTGCAGTGTAGACCCACAAGACGGAATGACAACAAAGGATCTGAAAAATCTTGGGTACACCGACGAACCGCTCGTCCTAGCCAATGATGTGGCACAGGTTATCTATGTGAAGGACATGTCTACTGCATCGAGGAAAAGAAAAGATAAGGAAGCTTAATACATCATACAATGAGCCAAAGCGCCACATAGTTCTTTCAGAAAAAGGGACATCCCGGGAGTGGAGGGCAAGACAGACATGTATCAAGAGTATGAAAATTTTCATGAAATTCCCCCTTCAAAGTCAAGGCTGACCCAAGCATCCCGATAAACGATGAAGATTATCCATGGTTATGGCGCAATAAGCAAACGACACAAGCGAAGAAAAGTGAAGACTTTCTCCGCAACTATTATGATGATACCATGCCAACTTTGTAACAGATTTAGTATGATACCATTGTCCGCTTTGTACATGAACATACTATGCCAACTTTTTCAGAGTTCATTTGAAAACTATGAATTTGAAAACCTCCCCAACCGAAGGGCGCTCACACCGGTTTATAAGCCCGTCCCTCTACGCCTTGTTGAGCTCACAAATTTGTGATTCACACAAATTTCAAAGAATTCAAATTTTATAAAAGTAATGGCACAAACAGAAAGTTTATAATTGTTCTAAAACAAATGGCACTAACAGAAAGCAAAAAACCAAAAGAAAATAAATAATGCAGAAAACAAAACAAAAAAACTTGAAAAAAAATAAAAATAGCAACAATAAGCATTTTGTTGTAAGTAGAAACAAAATAAAATAAATAAAGCAACAAAGAAAACAAAAAGTGTTTTCAATTTTAAAACTAATGGCACTAACAGAAAGTTTATATTTTTTCAAAAACTAAAAGCACTAACAGAAAGTTTATAATTTTGCTGACCTAAAAGCAAAAAGAATTAAAAATAAAGCAAAAACCAAAAGAAAATAAATAATGCAGAAAACAAAACAAAAAACTTGTAAAAAAATAAAAATAGCAACAATAAGTATTTTGTTGTAAGTAGAAACAAAATAAAATAAATAAAGCAACAAAGAAAACAAAATAAAATAAATAAAGCAACAACCAAAATAAAATTTTAAAACAGAAAGTTTATATTTTTTTTCTAAAACTAAAAGCAAAAAGAAATAAAATATAAAGCAAAAAAAGTGCCACCTACTGGGCCCCCATGGCCTGAATACGACTAGAAACCCTATGGGCCAGGATTCAGGCCCGCGGAAGGCCTAGTAGGCCCACAGGCACAGATGGCAGAATTAGGCCCG
Organism: Aegilops longissima; assembly: GCA_021605205.1. Classification (NCBI taxonomy): domain Eukaryota; kingdom Viridiplantae; phylum Streptophyta; class Magnoliopsida; order Poales; family Poaceae; genus Aegilops; species Aegilops longissima. Next base: position 573,373,532 of record CM038680.1, on the reverse strand, counting down.
AAAGCCTGCTTTAGAGAGGAGCTCGAGAGGGAAGCCGCACCGCACCTTATAAACTGGTGCGGCTCCCTCTCAACTAGCGAGTGGGACTAAACATTTGGCGCTGGGCAGCACAGGCCTTTGGTCCCGGTTGGTGGCACCAACCGACTAAAGGCATTAGTCCCGTTCGTGGCACCAGCCGGCTAATGCCCCTTTAGTCCCAGTTGGTGGCACCAACCGACCAAAGGTCGCCGCTTCCGCCCTTTGGGCTGCTGAAAATTGTTTGGTCCGGTTGGTGGCACCAACCGGGACTAAAGTAGCATTAGTCCCGTTTGTGCCACGAACCGACCAATGCTGCTATATAACCAGGACTTGTGAAAATTTCACATCTCCTCGCCTCCCTAGCCAGTTGCCCTGCCGCCAGGCTGCCCAAATCGCTTCGCGCGCTCCTCGCCGCCGCCGCCGCCGCCGCCATCCCCGCCTCTCCCGTGGTTCTCGCCCCGCGAGCGAGCCCACGCTCGTCGCCGCCTGCCCCGCCCGTCCCGAGCACGCACGGCCGCGCCCTGCGCCCGCGCCCCACCATTGTCGCTGTCGGGCGCCCGCCCCACTGCCGCCTCGTCGGCGCGCCCCTCCTCCCGCTCGTCCGGCTCCGCGACCCCCTTTCCTCCCTCGCCCTCGATCCTCTTCATATATTTTTTTTCATATAATTTTTTTCATATGCATATGTTGATTATATGGATGGATGGATGATGTATATGTTCATTATATGGATGGATGGATGATGTATGCTTTTTTCATATAATTTTTTAGGCAGATTTTAGATTTTTTAGGCAGATTTTAGAATTTGTTGTGTATGTATGTTATGTTTATATGTATGTATGTATGTTCATATGTATGTATGTTTATATGCAAAGCATATGCAAAGAAAATGTATGAATGGTCATATGCAAAGAAAAATGTATGTATGGTCATATGCAAAGAAAATGTATGTATGTATGTTCATATGAAAGAAAAATGTATGTATGTATATCTGTTTATATGTCTTTTTAATTTTTTTGTTTTTTGCATTTTATAAAATGTATATATGTTCTCTGTGTATATATATGTTTTATGTTCATAGATTTTTATTTGAACATTATTTAAAAAAACAAGCAATACAAGAAGAAGAAAAGAATGAGAGGAAAAAGGAAAAGAAGAGGAAGAAAGGAGAAGAAGAGGGATAGGAAGAAGAGGAGAAATAAATAAGAAGAAGAAAAAGAAGAAGAAGAGGAGAAGAAGAAAAGAATAGAGGAGAAGAAGAAAAAAGATTTTTTTTTCTATTTTTCTTCTTCTCCTCTATCCTTTCTTCTTCTCCTCTTTTTTTTTTTTTTCTTCTTTTTTCTTCTTCTTCTTCCTTCTTCCTTCTTCCTCTTTTCTTCATTTTCCTTATTTTCCTTTCTCGAGGGATAAGAAGAAAAGAAGAGGAGAAGAAGAAAGAAAGGAATAGAGGAGAAAGAAGAAACTTTGACACGAGGGGGGTACGATACCCCTCCCCGATAACATTATTTTCCCATGTATATGTATGTTGCGTCGTTGTTCGACATAACGAGGGTGTCGAGGATCGCCGAGGGTCGAGGGTCGGGAACTAGGGTAGAGGGTCGAGGTCGTTAAGGGGTGAAGGGTCGAAGGTTTCGTGGTCGAGGGTTCCTATAGTGTCAAAGTATTGAAGAAATCCATGGCTTCATCATTAGCCGGAGTAACCATGGCATGATGGTATTAAGTCCTCCAAAGTTGTTACGGAATGGAGTCCCGGATAGGATAATTTGCCTTTTGCTGAACTTTGTACCAAAAAGCTAATTATCCTATCCGGGACTCCGCTCCAAAATAACTTTGGAGAGCTTGCACCATCATGCACCTGCACTTTTTACTAATGATGAAGACATGGTTTTGTTGAACTTTGACACTAGGCAACCTCCCGACCCTCGGCGATCTTCGACCCTTGACCTCGACCGCCGGGCGATCCACGACCTCTACCCTACATGGCGCCGATGCCCACGCCACTTGTGGGACATAGATGTATTGTTCAACGCCGACCCCTCCCGATAGCTTCAACACGTGGGGGGGGGTCGATATTACCCCCTCCTAGCTTGAAGCGTTCTCGAGGCCACCCCCTAACCCTTGAAGCGTTGTCGAGGCCACACCAAACCCTAGAGAAGCAGCGTCGATGCCACTAATATGATTCCTTATTGTGATTAGCTAGCTAGTTCTACGTTTGCCACTAATATATCCATATCTGTCATGTTTGAATAATAATTGCCATGTTGTAAATATTTGTAGAAACTATGGACACCCCGAGACGAAGCACAAGAAGCGTTGTTGAGGGACATAATCGCACAAGGAAGTGATGCGTCGCTCGTTGATGTTTCTCAACGACAATGATGGTCTGGAAGGAGAGGGTGAAGAAGCAGCTGGCTATGATTTACATGGCTCCGATGACCCAATGCCGTGCAAGAAGGAGAGGGTGAAGAAGTAGACCGTGAGGACGGCTCCGGTGATCACCAAACCGAGTCCGCCAGGTATATATATTAGTTAAGCCTGTCTTGACTAGCTCTCGCCTTTGTTTTGGTATATATGTACACATATTAATTAACTCTCGTCTTTGTTCTTTTTCTAGCCTCCGGATCGAGCACAACTTCGGTAAAGAGACGAGGCTGAAGAAAAGTTGAGCTCGGATGAAAAGTTTGAGATCATACAAATCGTACGACGGCCAACCAATTGAACCCTATCGGACAAAGAAGGCATTTGTTGCTCGGTCGGGGGTTCTCGTTAGGGACAAGATCCCGATCAGCATCCACCAATGGTATAAGCCTAAGAACGAAGACCACGAGGTGTCTTGTGTCAATGATATGCAGAAAAATGATCTTTGGACTGAGCTGAAGTCAAATTTTACCCTACCGCTAGAGGATGATCCGGAGAAGCCAGTAATAGAGCCATTAATCAAGTCTTTTGCTTTTAAGAAGATGGCAGAACTATTCAGGAATTGGAAGAAAGAACTCAATACGTATGTCGAAAAAATGAGACACCAGAATTCAAGGGCAAATATGAGAAGATCAGAGATGGTGGCCCGCATTTGTGGCCTACAAGACATCGGAAAAGAGTAAAAAGATGTCAGCGACAAACAAGAGAAATGCTGCGAAGAAGAAGCTTCACCATCGCACGGGTCGTGGTTACCTCGTAGTCGGCCTAAGTGGGCCAAGGCTAAGAATGATCTGCTTGATAAAGGGATCGAACCAGAGACAATGAACTGGCCAGACCGTTGCCGGACTTGGTTCTTCGGGGCCGGCGGATCCTTGGACCCTATAACAGGGAAGTGCATTTGGATGGACGAACAATTGGACATACCAGTCAAGAGGCTTCAGCATTATATCGAAGCAGCGCAGCAAGGGAAGTTCATTCCAGACAGGGAGAAGGACGAGCTCACAATGGCCCTCGAGAATCCTGAGCACCCTGGACGGACACGAGGCACGCCAGGCTCCGTTTCGTGGAAGGCTGGATTTTCGGACGCAGGGGGTTACAATACCCATGAGAGGAGGAAGAAACTGAGAGAGCCTAATGCAGGCTGCTGCGTAAAGGGTAATGGGGCTAGAGGAACGAGAAGAGGAACGAAGCAGCAGATCACAACAAACGACCTGCCAAGCTTCCCCGGTTACCCCGCCATCTCGGCGGAGAAGCAGCGTGGCTTCCACCGAGCTGCTTCAGCCAGAGCAGCATGCCTTGACGGCTCCTGCCAGCTATCCTGTCGATGCTATCACGGATGCTGAACATTGCCACCTTATGGCGCACTGGAGCAATTTGAAGGTCAAGGCGGCTGTTGGCTCTGTTTATCCTACTAAACCCGACTCAACTTTTCACCGCCGCCGATTCCGAAGGATATGCTAAGGTGATGGTCGATGAAATAACGGAGGATTTGAGGACCTCCGCTTGACCACCCTACGGTGAAGGGAGTATCGGCTGGTTCTGCTCAAGACTCCATGCCTATGGCGGAAGGATCTCATCAACCTTCCGAACTAGACGCCCGCCTCATCCTCCTCCTCCCGCGAGTCGGGCACTCCGCCTCCTCCACCGCCTCCTCCTCCGTGAGTGACGATCAGGGCACTCGGCGGCTCCTTCTCCCCGCGCGTGGCGGCACTCCGTCTCCTTCTCCGCTTTGCACCGGCGCGTCACGGGCAGCCAGCCTCCTCCTTCTCCGCCTCGTCGGCAAAGGCGGAAGAGACCCGCCGCCGCTCCGCTGCTCCGCACGTCGTAGTCCTTCTCCTCCGCCTCGTAAGCAAGGAAAGAAGACATCCGCTCCGTCTGCTCTCACCGCGGCGTCTAGCAGTACAGCCAAAGCGGGAGGAGATCTGATTCGGTCCTTCTCTGAAGACTCGGAGAAGTTACCGACGAGAGGAGCGAGGAGGAAAACGCGAAGATCGCGCAGATCGAAGTGGATGACTGGTTTCAAGGGTTGAAAGCAAAGAGACATCCACCTCCGGAGGAGAAGGTAGATCCGGTCAAAGCGAAGCGCACTGCTGGCCCGACAAAACCACCCAAGTCTCCGCTGAAAGGCAACTATGAGCGCATTATTGGAAAGGCATTTGCCTAAGCGGAGAGATCGAGAAGTACTGTCAGTGATCAAAGGATGAAAGAACGACGAGCTGGGAAACAAATTTCCCAGCTCGGCGAACAAGCCAAGCAATCGTGCCCCCGCTCAAGGTGCTCGCTAGCGACATCGTCGATCCGAGGATGGTGCCGGTTATGGCAATCCTGCAGATTACCTGCCCGACGATGTACATTATGATTTCTTGGAGGTGCAGATACAAAGATACGATCTGGAAGCCTCTTGTCAAAGATGAAAGCTCTCTATCAACGATGATGCTAAGATTGCATGATTGGTACATGAAAACCTGCAAAGAGTCCGAGGAAGGAATACTTTGTATGTGCGAGAGTTAAAAGGAGCATGACCTCCTTGGAATTGAACTGTTGCCTATTCCATTTGAGGAGTCCTATCGGTTTTTCAATCAATTGGCCCTCGATAAAGCAACGGTCACCTGCCATCATCTCGTAAGTAGTACTACTTCATCATTAAGTATCTCTATATAACTCAGCTCTTTCATTGCATGTATTTATAAATATCCTCACTATATTATGCAGATTGAAGATCGCAGAAATGAGGAAAAGACAAGTGGGTGATATTGGGTTCATTAACACATATCTCATAGATGCAAATGAGGTTAAATATCGTGCCGCTTGAAACCGAGGCCAACTTGCTACGATCGTTGGAAATAAATGAACACAAAATATAATACTCTTTCCTTACAACTACACGTGAGTATTCTTGTCTTGTGGCATATTCGGTTTCCCTTATTTAGTCAGGTTATAGTAATGTAATATTGATGAGTTATGCATGCGTGCGCAGGTTCCACTATATTCTCCTAGAGATTAAGCTTGAGCAGGAGTAGTAACTGTCTTAGACTCGAGACGAAAAGATCCCAAGGAGTATCACGGAGATGACTGAAATGCTCGAGAAGTAAGTTAAATCGATCATTATCCACCATATCAGCAACTTTGTTCATTTCTGATATCAAGTAATTGTTTTCTTTTATGGCAGGGCTTGGGAAAATTCACCAAAAAGCTCCGAGACTACCGAAGAAGCTGCAATTTAGACACCCGAAAGTAAGTATTATATAGTAGCATATTCCACGCGCATCTCCTAGTGATTCAAGCGCTAGTTTCAACAATACCATTTAGCATGCTTGCTAATTATCAGTTTGATTGACCTCTGTTTCTTGTAAAGTGGTTGTGGCAGGAACATGGGAATGATTTCTGTGGATACTACGTTTGCGAGTCCATCCGCCACACGACCTGTGAGAGGGCTACTCCGACAAACAATATGAAGTGCGTAAATAAAATATTCACAATTTTATTTTATTACCATCATTTGTGTTGAGTTTCATTCATTCATATATATATATATATATATATATATATATATATATATATATATATATATATATATATATATATATATATATATATATATATATATATATATATATATATATATATATATATATATATATATATATATATTGACCCTTTCTTAAAATTAGATGTTTCGAAGCGGGATGAACTCCTAGCACCAGATCGCATGCGAGCAATTCAAGAGGAATTGGCGGCATTCTTTCTTGACCATGTGATCGCTGAAGGCGGAGAATACTATGTGGACCACGCGTCCGTATTGTAAAAGATAATTATTGTATATATGTAGCCGATAGTGTCGGACAGATATCACGAGAACTTGTTGTTCGACCAATCTCTCGGAGAAGGAGAGGTGGTCGATATCACTTCTCTCTGTATGCATATATGTTCATGACAATCTTCATTTTTAATTACTAGCTAGCTAGCATGTCTAGTTAGTCCTCTCTATACGTATGTATAGTACGTAGCGTCGACCAAGCACGGACAAAAGAGAGGACACTTTTCTGTATTAATTAGCTAGCTATAGCACAACCGGGTCAATAGGCCCTTTTTCTACTAGTGTCATGGTTTGGTAATGTGTCTCTTTCAATAGGCCGAAAGATGTCATGGGCCGCACATGGGCCGAAAGTTAAAACGGGCTGAATCATATTGGATGGCCCAGATGACGCTACTGGGCCTAATTCGGATAGGGCGTAACGGGCCCTGGGTTAGCGGGCTGTAAATGGGCTATATGCGACTAGGCCATTAACAGGCTTTCCGTGGGCCCGCCCGCCACCTTTTGACCAAGTCAAACGGGCCGGCCTTTTCACAGGAATGGGCCTCTGTTGGGCCGGGCCACGTGTTGCCGTATCATAGGCGCCTTCGGTCCAATGAAAGGATGACATCTGTCCCAACGGTGAGCCGACACGTGTTTCCTCCAGCCAATGATGATTTTACACGTGGAAAATCCCCATTGGTCGGGGCTGTTAACGGATTATCGGATCCAAAACCCGACCCGATAGCTTAATGGCGTTCCGTTACGGTGGATGCCACGTGTCGGTCACCCTTGACGAAAGCACTTATGTGATGCGTGATTTATCGTCATGGAAGTGGACACTTCCGTGATGATAATTTTGGTAATGTCATGGAACACTTCTACGACAGCACAGGTATAACTATCTTGATTCTGTCATAAATTTGTCATGGATGTACATGCATGACAAAAAACGCGACCTACAGTGACAAACACGTATCATCACGGAAGTGTATTTTTTTGTAGTGCCTCTTCTAATCCATCATTTCACCCCTGGCCAACCCAACAAAATTGCTTGGAATATTTTTCTTAAATGAAAAATATTCATTTTGCCTCCTAAACCCTAGCTAAAATCTTGGACCTCCAAAGCAACCCTCATTTCTGTTGCCCCAAAAATCCTGAGAAAAATCCCAAATATTCTTTGGACCCTAGGACACATTTCCGAGCAAAAATATTTCACCACTCTTTGGAGTATTTTCGCTACGGAAAATAAAAACACTTCTGGGCTGAAATGGTAGTTTCTACAGCAACTGAAAGTGCTAGTTATCGACTAGAGGGGGGTGAATAGGAAATTTTTATGGAAGTCTTCAAAACATGAAAGTTTCGAAGACAGACAAGAAAACTGGACCTATAAACATGCAGCGGAAGATGAAGTACACTAGACAAGCCATAGTCAGACAAGTATGAAACTAAAGCATGATGGCAGATAGCAGCTGGGTAGTAGGATCAGGATGGAAGATAGTACGAAGCCAATCAGAACAAGTAGTCACACAGTGAAGTCAAACAGGCATAGCGTTCAGGCAATGACTTCACAAGGATGAATTGCAAGTAAGGGAGAGTAAGAGGTAGAACCAGTGTGTTGTGAATACAAGGATTTGTTCGACCAGTTCCAGTTGCTGTGAAAACTGTAAGTCTGGTTAGGGGGGCTGAGATTGAACTCAGAAGACCGTGTCTTCACCTTATTCCCCTTCAGCTAAGGACACACAGTCCTCACCAAATCACTCTGGTAAGTCTTCAAGGTAGACTTCCAAACCTTCACAGACTTCGTTCACCGGAAACCCACAGTTACTCTTGGATGCTCAGAACGCGACGCCTAACCGACTGGAGGATTCACAGTCCTCAAGTGTAACAAGTCTTCAGATCACGCGGACAGAAAGACTTCAGTGATGCCAAACACTCTTGGGCTCTGGGTGTTTTGGGCTTTGTCCTCACAAGGATTTCTCTCTCAAACTCTTCGGAGGTGGGTTGCTCTCAACGACAAAAGCCATGCACTAGCTCTGAGCATCCACCAATTTATGGTGTAGGGGGTGGGCTATTTATAGCCACTTGGCAACCCGACCTGATTTGTCCGAAATGACCCTGGTTCACTAAGGAACTGACACGTGTCACAACGGTCAGATTTTAAACACACGCGACAGCTTGACTTGGGCTACAAGTAAAGCTGACTTATCCGACTTCTGGATAAGATTTGCTCTCATTGTCTTCGCTCGAAGACATAGGATTTAGTTGAGCATCACTTGACCACTCGACTTTGTTCACTTGGACCCACTTAGCAAAGGTGGTGGTTCCTATGACTCAACAAAGAAGAAAAGAAATAACGAAACCACTAAGTCTTCGCGCTCCATAGTCTTCACTCAATGTCTTCTTCTGTCATAGTCTTCAATGTGAATATCTTCACGTACCACCATTGTCTTCAATGTCTTCATACATTTTTAGGGGTCATCTCCGGTAGGCAAACCGAATCAAGGAGGGACTACTACCTGTGTTATCCTGCAATTCTCACAAACACATTAGTCCCTCAACCACGTTTGTCGTCAATACTCCAAAACCAAACTAGGGGTGGCACTAGATGCACTTACAATGTCCCCCTTTTTGGTGATTGATGACAAACTGGTTGAAGTTTTCAACGGGGATAAAATTATGTGAAATTGTAAAGGATGAGGTATTGTCTTCATAAGTAGCAAAAGGCTCCCCCTGAAGATGTGCATATAAACAATTTGCTTTTGGAATGCAAATGCACATGGCAGTTTCTACTTGTGGAGATCCTCTTCAACTTATGAAGACAATTCATCATGCATGATCTGACGTCACGAAGATAATGGCATGCATAATGAAAAATGGACGTCTGCAGAATGATTTAAGCGCGGAAATTATCGTCGCACATGCGGAATTTATCATCGCATCACAAAATGGCAAATAAGTAGCAGACGACCATCGAGTTTAAGTGTTACAACTCAGAGAACCAAATGTATCAAAAGCAAGAGTTGTAAACACTAGGCAAAATATAGTGCACCCGCCCATATGAACCCGCTTGAAGACTATCAACTCATAGCTTCTCCCCCTTTTGTCAGTAAGGACCAAAAAGGGTTGAAGACATTGAGCTTCTACTCGTTCCCGCAAGGAGAAGGAGAAGACGCAGGGTTGGTGTCGAGGTTTGGCGGTGCAGACGAACTTGGGGCAGTGTCGATGCGCGTTGGAGGAGGCGAAGTAGCATCATCTTGATCATCGATCACACGAGCATTCACAGTTGCAGTAGAGGAGGAGTATTCTGAATCTTCAAGAGATGGAGTGCGCCGCAGAACAGCATTTCTGGGCGGAGTGGAATCAAACTTGAATCTTTCTGAGAAGCCATCGTCCTGAAGATCTTCCTCAGCACACATAAGCGTCAGCCCTTTCCATGTGCATCGATAGGTTTCATGAGTTACAAAAGCATTCTTGGTTGCAAGATTGCGAATGCGATTGACGCCAGTCATGATGCTCTACATCTGGCGCTTGAGCCAATCATGATGCCTATCCTGTTTCTGATGCAGGCCAACGAGAAGCTCTCGGTCATTGAGAACACAAGATCGCCTTCGAGGCCATTGAGCAATTGTGCTATTAGTGGCTCCGGTTGGGGCACGGTGAGGTGCACGTGTAGTACCAGCCAACGGATAGACACGAGTGGCAGCCAAAGACACCCGACGATCAACATTATGAAGATAAAGTGGCTCCTTGTCGGGTTACGGATAGATGGCTTCAACAGAGATATCGACATCGGCAAGAAGACAATGTGGATTGCATGCGAGATGGTGATAGTTGAAAGCGATGTGAAGCTTGATCGGGCGCATGATCCATGGAGCATAGAACTTCAAGCCAAAATGGCAGATCTGATGCAACAAGTTGGCGGATGAAGAAATCTTGTGCATTGAAGCATTTGCCATGAAGAATATGGAAGATCAATGTCTTCATTGCACCTTCTAGCTTAGCTTGTGGAGAATGTCCTTTGATGGGCGGAGAGTTTAGCTAATGATGTGATAGATTGTGCGTGGCAGATACTCAAGGTCTTCAACAAAGAACTCCTTAGGATATTCTGCATCTTGAGGCAATGGCTTCATCATGCTTTGCATCTGGCTCATGTCGGGTTCTGACTTGTGAAAGATGCTCTCCAAAGCTGCAGTGTGAAGCTGACAACCAGGCTCATAGAGATCACATGGAGTGGGCAGGCCAGTAAGCTCAGTGACATCAAGTGCTTTGGCTTCATGATGGACATTTCCTGTCATCCACTCAAGGACCCAAGTCTTTGGATCCCTGTTGTAGCCTCTGATATGAAGAGTGGCGTAGAATTGAAGCAACAACTCTTCATTCCAGTGCTCCTTATCGGTGACAAAATGCAGTAAGCCAGCCTCTCTGAAGCAATCAAGAGCTTCTTCTAAGCAGGGCAGACCAGCTATGGCCCGATATCAAAGCGCATATATGCAGCCTTGGTTGTCTGAATGCATGAATAATAGCTGCGCTGCTGATAACTCGAACCGATCGGATGAAATCTTGGGCTTGGTGTAGGGGTTCTTTAAGCTATCGAAGAAGGTGTTGTGTGCAATGAAGCCGTTGACATTGAAAGATCGTGGTGAAGTGGCGATACACGGAAATCTGGGTAGTCTTGGCTTTGGCTTCGAACACGAGGCTGTGCTCGACATGGTAATCAAATTGAGGACCGCAGCGGTGGAGGAACGAGAATAGGCCATTTAGCGGTGACAAGCTGGCCATAGTTGTATGCTTTTTCGATAGTATGTGGCCTTGGAGGCGGAATAGGAGCGATGGCATTGACTTGAGGCAGCAGATTTGTGTCGGTGCGGCATTGACTTCATCGCTTCATGGGCTTCGTTGGCTTCATTGCCCTTTGGTATATTGACCACGTAAGGCTCCACATTGGCTTCGGCCATGACAACGTCATTGGCTTCAGAAATGTCATTTGTGGCAGCCTCAGGATTCTCACCCTCCACTTGAGTAGCTGGAGGTTCTGGCATAGACTGGTTGTCTTCATGAACTTCTTCTTGAGTTGTAGGGGGAGTAGCGACATGCTCTTCTTCTTGTGTTGCTCCGGTGATGCAGCGGAGGGTCTTCAGCGACAGTGGCTTCGAGACACAAGGACCGTCACAAAAGGATTGTTTTGGGAAACACTTGGCGTGCCCTTGAACTTGACAAGTTTGAGCCCTCTTACGTGATGGTGGTCATGGAGCGGATGGCCTCGGCCTCTGTGAAGCCGTTGGAATCTGGCGATGCCTTTGGTGATGGTGAGGTCTCCATGTAGTTGTCATCATTGGACATGGGGCTGATGGCGGGCACACTTGACGGTTGGGGTGTACTTGGTGAGTCTTGATTTGGGGTTGCTTCTTTGGGGCGATCAGCCCTCGATGCATCTTGTGAGATTGGCGTCAGAGGGCGACAAATCTTGATAAGCTCACCATTCGTTTGAGCAGGCGATGATAACGTTGGGCGCTCAATCGAGGAAGAACTACATCATCTTGACCAATGTCTTGATCGCGATGGGGTCGATATTTGGAACTTCTTGAGCTTGAGAGCCTCTGAGGAAGCGAGGCTCATGAACAATCATCGGCGCTCTTGGTTTGCAGAGCGGAGGGAACAAAAGCAAGGGGTTCAACAACAAGGGGCTCTGTGGGAGCAGCCCGATCTCTCTTCTTGGTTTTTCTCTTCTTGGGGGGTGGTGCTTCATCAGTGGTGCTCTTGGTTTTCCGCTTCTGGCATCGGCTTCAGCTGCCTTGGTTTTCTTCTCGTTGAAGCCTTTGAAGGAGCCTTGGGCTTGAGCAGCGCATCTTTGGCGGGGAAGACAATGTGGGGTTCTTCTGCCGTGGTGCTTCGATTTTGGCTTCATTGACTTCTTCTTTTCTTGGCAGCCATTGAGGGGTCAATGCTAGGGCGGCCAAGTGCCTTGTGCTTTTCAACTTCATTGTAGGCTTGAACGCATTTGTCTGCGAGTGCTTTCATGCGCTCTCTTGAGCCTTTGGCTTCCTCGTGTTTCTTCAAAGCGACTCCTTGAGGTCATTAAGCATCACCTTGAACTTTTGCACATCAGCCACATTCAGCTTGACTACATGCTTCTTGAACTGTTCCTTCTCGAAGTCTATCTTTGCTTGAGTTCAACTATGTGCTGAGCGAGCAAGTTCAAGAGCAATGGCGCCTTGAAAGCAACAACGCGCCAATGGGAAGTGAAGGTCATCAAAGCTGAGATCTTGATTGTCGAACCACTCATCAATGAAGTTCTTGAGATGTTTACATCAAAGAGGGCAGATTGTTGAAGATCTCCACCTCTTGCTTGCTCTTGATCAGCTGCTCGAGCATCTTCACCAAATTCTTCATTAGAAGACAAGTCAATGGGTTTAGATTCTTTCCTCGAGAATGGCAGCGGTGTCGATGCATGACTCGATTCTTTGAGCAGGTGTCTTCTGTGGCTTCTCACGCCTCATGGAGATGCGAGAAAGATCTTCGAGTTATTGCTTGGAAGCAGAAGGCGGTTGCCAATGGCTTCACTCTTGAAGCTTTTGGAGCAGCAGATGACTTTGAAGCTTTAGTATTCTTTTTGCTTCTTAGGCTTTGGAGGAGGACACTGGAGCTTCATCGGTGTCGATCATCATCATCGAATGATCCACTTTGGCACCACAAATGGCAATGTGAGTGATGAGGCCCGCAAGGTTGTAGAAGGGCTGATCTTGTTCTCATTGGCTTCACGGGTGCCATTGTCCCGAGGTGAGGAAGGACCAGGGTTGAAGTCAAGCCCTAGATCCTTCTTGTTCTTCACAGCTGAGTCTTTGGCGAACTGGTAGTTGCGCTTGAACAGATTGTCTTAATGACACCAGAGCAGTGATGAAGGGTCAGCATTCTCAGGCTGTGGTCCGCGCACCATGCAAGGATAGAAGCCTTGCACAATAGCTTCAGCCTGAGTCCTGGGTGGAAGATTTTTGTGCAAAATATCACCCCTGGGTGCCTTGATGGCATTCTTCTTTGCATATTCTTTAGTGATGAAGCGATATTTAAACCATTCTTCGGCCCAATATCTTCGAATACATTGGATTCGATTCTTGCGTTCGATATAGGTTTCTTACGGATCAGTTTTGTACATCTCATGCAAATCAGGTGGTAAATCCTTGGAAGTGTCACCACGATGTTGTCTGCCTCCCTTTCTTGCTGATTTTTCAGTTGCCATGAAGTGTAAACTGAAAGGCTTCAGTACTTTCAAAGGCTTCAAACGGCTGGACTGACAGGAACTTGCTTCAGGTGAGTTGATGTGACTCTGAAAAAACTCTGCAAACGAATGCAGACTATGAGAACCAAGGGATTCTCCCACGGACATGTACCTATGACAGCATTAAAGGTGCGAGGGAAGGGGAAGAGGTCATATGCATTCTCAGAAGATTTTGAAGATAAATCAGTTTGAAGACATTGACCTCATAATGGGAAGACATTCACTTATATGATGAGAGTTGGTTCCAGAGTTGTACAAATCCAAGAATAAGTACAAGTGAGGAATATAACTTGTGAAGAAGCATAAGTGAATATACTAGGCAGAATATGAGATGCAGAAAGAGATAGATTCATGTTTGGAGATCTCGAAACCACTTTTGGTAAGAAAGGATGAATCTATCAGATCAAAAAGGCGGTAAAAATTAAACATTTATTACCACACGATGAACTGCTAGCGGAGCGAAGATGGATGCGAGCGATTCGATCTCCGTGCCCTAACTTGGCGATGGAAGACACCTACGGCGACGGAGAGAAAGCGAGGTCCACGGCGGCGTGAGGACGGCGTCGATGAAGTCCACGACAGCTAAGCGCTTCCGTCGTCGGCGTCGTCGAGAGCTAAGCGAGGCGCTAGGTTTGCGAGAGATGGCGAAGGAGGAAGAAGGATTTTTGACCGAGACGAGACATGTATTTATAAGTACAGTGACAACACAACGCAATTACGCAGGTGCCCCTGGCGGTTCACATCTGATGGACACGTGGCGAACATGCAACGCATTGAGAGTTGTTCCACATTCCCACGCGCGCCTGGATCGTCGGGGTGGTCGTTCCGAATTCTCCGGGTTTCAGGCAAAAGGATATGTCATTAAAACTGGATGTAAATGTTTGTCTCTGTATCTTCTGCTGACAAGGACGTAGAGAAGACATTCAACAGTTTCAACAGAATGCATATGATATGGATAGATAGAGCTTGAGGTAGAAAGAATAGAGAGGTTAGGGTCCGATCACATTCACTTAGTTCAAAAGATTCAAGCAAGAAGACATAGCCATAAGTGAATCTTGTAGAGGACAGAATACATATATATATATATATATATATATATATATATATATATATATATATATATATATATATATATATATATATATATATATATATATATATATATATAACAGAATAAAGCCAAATCAATAATCACGAAGTCAAATTAATGTTGAAGTTAAATCAATTGCGAAGACTTTTGCAAAATATGGCGCCATGAGGAAACACTTCATAAGAGTTTGGTGGTGGTGTTACCCACCGTATAGGAAGTATTAGACCCAGACACGACGCGCAATTATCGTGGCGCTCTGAAGTCAATTTCCACATTAATGTATTCACACTTGGAGTGCATGTCTTCATTGATTGAAGATATACATTACTTTGTGTGTTGCACATCTAAGTCATCAAAATGCATAAGTGTTAGGATGTGTGCCTAATCACAGGACATTTGAGGATTCCAAGATATTTAGCTCACGCCGCAACTTGCAAAATATTTTCTCATCCAAGGTCTTAGTGAAGATATGAGCCAACTGCTCTTCTGTCTTGACGTGAATGATATCAATATCTTCTTTCATAACATGATCTCTGAGGAAGTGATGACGAATTTCAATGTGCTTTGTCTTCGAGTGCTGAACTGGGTTATTAGCAATCTTGATAGCGCTTTCATTATCGTAGTAGAGTGGCACATTCTTTAGATGGATGCCATAGTCCTTAAGAGTTTGCTTCATCCACAGAAGCTGAGCGCAGCAAGATCCAGCAGCAATGTATTTAGATTCAGCAGTTGAGAGTGATACACAGTTCTGCTTCTTTAAAGACCAACAAACAAGAGATCGACCCAGAAAGTGACATGTGCCTGATGTTGACTTGCGATCCACCTTGTCACCAGCATAGTCAGCATCCGAAATACCAACCAGGTCAAACTCTGAGCCCTTTGGATACCATAATCCTAGTGTTGGGGTGTAAGCCAAATATCGAAGAATTCGCTTCACAGCTAAGTGATGCGACTCCTTTGGTGCCGCTTGGAATCGGGCACACATGCAAACACTAAGCATGATATCTGGCCTAGATGCACATAAATAAAGTAAAGAGCCAATCATGGAGCGGTATACCTTTTGATCAAAATCTTTACCATTGGCGTCGGGGCTTAGATGACTTTTGGTTGGCATTGGCGTCGTGTATCCTTTGCAGTCTTGCATTCCAAACTTCTTCAGGCAATCTTTGAGATATTTTTCTTGAGATATGAAGATGTCGTTGCGTTGCTGACGGATTTGAAGACCGAGAAAGAACTTCAGCTCTCCCATCATGGACATTTGATATTGTTCTTGCATCATGTGACCAAATTCATCACTGTATTTCTTGTTGGTGCAGCCGAAGATAATGTCATCCATATAGATTTGGCACACAAACAGTTCACCATCATATGTCTTCGTGAAGAGAGTGGGATCTAGAGAACCAGGTTTGAAGCCTTTGCTCTTCAGGAAGTCTTTGAGTGTGTCATACCAAGCACGAGGGGCTTGTTTGAGGCCCTACAGTGCCTTGTTGAGCTTGTAAACCATATCAGGATGTTTTGGGTCTTCAAAGCCAGGCGGTTGTGCAACATACACTTCTTCTTCAATCTTTCCATTGAGAAAGGCACTCTTCACATCCATTTGATAGAGAAGGATGTTATGATGATTTCGTAAGCTAGCGGTATCTTGAATGGCTTCAAGCCTAGCCCTTTGGAGCAAATGTTTCATCGAAGTCAATTCCTTCAACTTGTGTGTATCCTTGAGCAACTAGCCGTGCTTTGTTTCTGACAACTTGACCATGCTCGTCTTGTTTGTTGTGATATATCCATTTTGTGCCTATTATGTTGTGCTTGCGAGGATCAGGACGCTTGACTAGTTCCCATACATTGTTAAACTTGAATTGTTGAAGCTCTTCTTGCATGGCTTGAATCCATTCAGGTTCCAAGAAGGCTTCATCGACTTTCTTAGGTTCTGAGATTGAAACAAATGCAAAATAATGTCCACAGAAATTTGTTAGCTGTGTTGCTCTTTGAGTAGCTCTTGAACGAGTAAGTGGACCAGGTGCATTGATGCTATCAATTATCTTCTCAATCTGAACTTCATTAGCAACTCGAGGATGAATCGGACGAAGACTTTGCTCTTGCTGATCATTGTCTTCATTTTGAGGATTAGCTTCTGGCTGAGCAATGTCTTCAGGTTGATCAGGTGCAGAAATGATAAGTTCCTCTTCAGGCTGGGCCTCTGAGGGTATGATCTCTCCTATTCCCATTAGCTTGATTGATTCACTGGCAGGTACTCCATCTAGCTCATTTGGCAGGTGCTCTCTTTGCGAGCCGTTAGTTTCATCGAACCGCACATCCATAGTTTCAACCACTTTATAGTGAAAGAGGTTGAAGACTCTGTAGGAGTGCGAGTCCTTTCCATAACCAAGCATAAAACCCTCATGTGCTTTTGGTGCAAATTTTGAAGTGTGATGTGGATCCTTGATCCAGCACTTAGCACCAAATACTCTGAAGTAGCTTACGTTTGGCTTCTTACCAGTTAGAAGCTCATAGGATGTTTTCTTCAGAAGCTTGTGAAGATAAACACGGTTGATGACATGGCATGCAGTATCAATGGCTTCGGGCCAGAATTTTCTTGGAGTCTTGTATTCGTCAAGCATCGTCCGAGCCATCTCAATAAGGGTTACTGTTCTTGCGCTCCGTGATGCCATTCTGCTGAGGTGTGTAAGGAGCAGAAAACTCATGAGTGATGCCTAAGGTGTCAAGATAAAGGTCGAGGCTTGTGTTCTTGAATTCTGTGCCGTTGTCACTCCTAATGTGCTTGATCTTGATGCCATAGTTGTTCATGGCGCGGTTGGCGAAGCGTCTGAAGACATCCTACACTTCAGTCTTGAAGACAATTATGTGCACCCAAGTGTATCTTGAATAATCATCAACAATAACGAAACCATAGAGACAAGCAGTAGCAGTGAGAGTAGAGTAGTGAGTGGGACCAAACAAGTCCATGTGGAGTGTCGGTGTCAAAACTGGCGGATCTCGGGTAGGGGGTCCCGAACTGTGCGTCTAGGCGGATGGTAATAGGAGACTAGGGACATGATGTTTTTACCCATGTTCGGGCCCTCTCGTTGGAGGTAATACCCTACTCATGCTTGATTAATATTGATGATATGGGTAGTACAAGAGTAGATCTACCACGAGATCAAGGAGGCTAAAACCTAGAAGGTAGCCTATGGTATGATTGTTGTTAGATCCTCACGGACTAAAACCCTCCGGTTTATATAGACACCGGATAGGGTTAGGGTTACCTGAGTCGGTTACAATGGTAGGAAATCTACATATCCGTATCGCCAAGCTTGCCTTCCACGCCAAGGAAAGTCCCATCCGGACACGGGACGAAGTCTTCAATCTTGTATCTTCATAGTCTTGGAGTCCGGCCAAAGATGATAGTTCGGCTATCCGGACACCCCCTAGTCCAGGACTCCCTCAGTAGCCCCTGAACCAGGCTTCAATGGCGACGAGTCCGGCGCGCATATTGTCTTCGGCATTGCAAGGCGGGTTCCTCCTCCGAATACTTCATAGAAGGTTTTGAACACAAGGATAGTGTTCGGCTCTGCAAAACAAGTTCCACATACCACCATAGAGAATAACTTTTGCAAAGATCTGTTGGCGTATTCAGCGGTGTGACATCACACCACGGCCAGGCCTTTATTGAATCGTTTTTCTTGTTCCACCTCGCGCGTTTAGCGGCGGTTTCCTTGCACGTCTTATCAAGCGGAGATCGTGCCCCTTATTTCGGGGTTCCCATCAATACGGATGTGGGTAACCCATCCGCGCCATTGATTACGGCGCTTGGGAGATAGCGAGTTTTACCGGGCTGGTGGGGGCGCATAGCCGTTCGTCCATATAAGGGATAAGGATCCACCTTTTCACCTCGCCTTCTTCCTCCTTTGCTCATCCATTTCCTTTTCGAGCTCCAGCGCCCAAGTCCGCATCCCACCTCAACCTTCTCCAACTATGTCCGGAGGGAGGAGGCGGTGGATGGCCTCCTCCGTCACGGAGGGCACATCAAAAAGCTGCGGAAGGCGGATACTTGTCCAGCGACATCGCATGTCAGCTACCCAACAAGGGCAGCTCATTCCAACCCCAGGCCCCATGAGAGGTGGTGTTTCTCACCCACTTCCTCCATGGACTAGGTTTTCCACTTCACCCATTTGTCCGGGGCTCATTTTCTACTACGGCCTGGATTTCCATGATCGGCCCCAAACTTCATCCTCAATATCTCGGCGTTTATCATGGGTGTGCGAGGCTTTCCTCTGCATCCAACCCCACCGGTTTATGGTTGAAGACCTTTAGCGTCAAGCCGAAGATAGTGGGCGGCCGACAAGCGAGTGCGGAGGCGCCATGGTTAGCAAGATGCCCAATGTTCTATGGCTCGAGGCTCCTTTGTGGAGACCATAAAGGGGTGGCAATGGGGTAGTTCTACATCACCGAGCAGCACGACTCTAAATGGCGGCGCCCCAAATTCAGATCTGGCTTCCCCACGGCTCTCATCATGCAAAGAGGCAGGCGGCGTGGGGTGATTCGGACGAGCTATCCGGACTCCAAACACATGTCCGGAACACTGGTGGACAAGAAGCTCAAGCTTGTCAGCGTAGTCACGTTATGCTCATCCGCGGATTCTCCCGTGCCAACAATGGGCCTTCAATTTGTGGGAGTTTGATCCGCACAACACGGAACTCTGAGCTGGCTCTTTGACACTACGTATGAAGATGCTTGGAAGGTGATGTTCAAAAGGCGCGAGGCTCCCACATCCGCTACCGAAGATCGTGGATTCAGCTCGCAGCGTCAAGCCAGCGAGTAAGTTATTTACCCTTCACGGGACTCTTTTTCATAGATTGACTCTATGTGGGATCTAAAACTCCCTAACCTTTGACGGGACTGGGTGAAGGCGTCCGGACAGGTTAACTGTCCAGCTCCTTTGCCGAAGACCAGCGGAAGCCCGATTGCCAGGGCTGCTGGCTCCGGCACCTCATGTGGTGCCGGAGAATAAGGCCAAGAAGGAGGCCACGGGAACTCGAAGGAGCTCCCGACGCCAGGTGCTGTCGGACTCATCGCCCGACAACCCTGAGGCGGAATCCTCCTCTGAGGTAGAGGAGGAGGAAAAACAAGCCTCTCCGCCAGCACGGAGAGAGAAGAAAAGGAAGGCCGCACCAACTGGGGAGGCGGAGGAATCAGAAGGAAGGACCCTTCCTCGGACTTCTCTACCAACGTCGACAGCGCGAGGAGGAGTGGCCAACAAGGGCCAAGCCCTGGCGAGATCGTAAGTGTCCAGGATACCCATGGTTTTTTTCATTGCATAGTGTTCTCTAATGCCGAACAATCATGCAGCCCGCCCAAGGACGAGTTCGCCGCTTCGTCGAGCGGGTCCCTGAGTTCGTCGGAAATGGAGAGTACTTCACTTCCGACCGCCTCCTCACCATACACTATGGACAATGCCAAGGTGGGGCCCCAAGGGGGGCCTGGTCAAGAGGAGGTGGCGCAGGAGGCGCCGCAAGGCAACCTCCCGGACTCCAGGCGCGTGGGGGGCGAGACCCCCAGGGGCTCTAAGCCCGACCGTCGTCCGGACTCCATACCGGAACCTTCAGCGGTTCCGAAGTCCGGCAAGCGGCCCCTTCATAGGAAGGGTAAGACGCCGGTGTCCTCCGTCCAACCGGAGGCACCGGATAACTCTTGGAGGTGCTTGGCGCCTCCATCAACGAGGAGAACCGCCTTGTTATGAGTGTGGTGATCCGAGAAAGTTCGATCCGCCAAGAGCGGGCTGGTGGCTTGTACCAACCTTCTAGCAGGCTTTGAGGTAAGTTTAGAATATGTAAAAATATTACCGCATAGACAGTAGCCCCGATGCTTAGTTTGGTGTTAGGAAAGAAAAGCGGACTAAGGATGTAAAAGATATCTGAAGGAGTCTAACATAAGTATGTCAATATGGGAATGCAGGCTGCCTGCTGACCTCTGCCCCTTGACTGCGAAGGTCAATGCATTGAAGCGAGCCTCGAGCAGTCCGAACGAGCTCGGCCAAGCCAAGAAGCAGCTCGAGGACAAGGAAGGTAAGTAATACCTTATTAAATAAATACCTTATAGAAAGGATTTGGTTGCAAAAATGACAGGAATAACATGGGTATTGTAGGGGCCACGAGCGAGGTGGCGACCACTGAAGGAGGCGGTGTCCATGGCCGAAAGCTCAGCGGCCGGGTGCGGCGAGCGAGAGAAGGGGAGGAGCATGTGGCGGAGGTGCGGCAAGAGCTCCAGGCTCTCGTGGAAAAACACGAGAGTTTGGGCGTGACTCAAGACCGAGAGTCCGAGCTTGCCTCGGCTCTTGAGAGTGCCAAAGCTGCTAAGGCGAGGCCCAAAAAGCCCTCCGGAGATTGAGGCAATAAAGAAGATCGCGGCGGGTAAGGCATTCTTTATGCGAGCAAGAATGTAAAGTCAATTATCTAGTACTTACCGAATCCGGAGCTCTCCGGAGGCGTTCGCGAGATCTGCCCGTAGTGTGTACGATGCTGCCGCATTCTACAGCGCCAAGGAGGGAGCTCGGCGGAGAAGGTGTTCTGGTCTCGGTATCTTTGAGGCCGACCGTCCAGTGCCCCTGGCGACCAGCTGAAGCAGCTGGTCGAGCTCCACAAGGTCGCCGAACAGGCCATGAAGGGCCTCATAGTTGGTTGTGGCCATTGGAAGCCATGCACAGGAGCTACTTTGGGTTGGTGCAGCGGCTGGTGGACACCTGTCCATGGATTGAAGTCATCAAGCGCTCCGTCTGTATTGAAGGTGCTCGTCGGGCCCTTGCCCGTGCTAAAGTGCACTGGGGCAAGCTGAATGCGGAGAAGCTTGTGACGGACGGGCCACCGAAGGGCAAGGAGCATCGTACACCGAAATGTACTATGAGGCGTCTGAAGGATGCCCGCTTGAATAGCGGATGAGTGCTCCAAAGATGTAATTTTGAATAGACTCGCATTTGTTATCCTATCGCTGAAAACTTGTTCATATCGCTAAGCAGCGCTTGTTAATTTAAAATATTACCTTCTATGCGGCTGTTTATCAAATTTGAGAGATGGCAAGTCGTTGGCTTCAGCCCCATGCCACAGTCTTTGGGGTGTTGGGATAAACTTGAGTGTTCTTGTTCCCATTCTTGGGTCCATTGAGGAGGCGCTCAGCGCAATGAACAAGGCAACCGGACTTATAATGCTTGAACACTCTCACTTAGCCATAGAATTCTATAATTTTAAATTTCAGCGAAGCCCCTAGTATTCGGAAGACCGAGTTGAGGCGCTATCACGCCTTGGCGGACAATGCCGGTTCCTCGCTCTAAGCGGCATAAGTCTTTAGGGACCTGAAAAACCTCTCGAACAGCGACCGGCTCTCGCCCTATCATGACGGTCAGTTTAGCTTTCTCCATCGAGGTGCTCAACCCAGCTCAGCGGGCACAATCGCGGTGGTTCTCCTAGTGCTACCTTAGCGATATAGCGGGCGTAAGGTACCAAAACATAGGAGCAGGCAAACCCAACTATTGACCCAAGACATGATTGAACCGATGCATATAATGCTATAAGTTCGGGTGCCGCACTTGTGAAAGTGTTGGACTTATTACACCATACTTTTGGGGTACTTAAGCCCCTGGTGTATTGGCCGTACCAAAGTGTCTGGGTGCAACATGTCATGAAATGAACATATATATAAATAAAGAAAGGAGTGCAATAATAGGCAAAAGCTATGTATTGTTTATTCCAAAAGGTACTGCAATGAAAGCGAAGCGATACAAATAGTCACGATAAGCAAGGGATGGGACTATTTAACATGTCCCCCTCCGAGGGTAAGCTGCGGGATGGTATGTAAAACAGGTATAATGCTCGTAATAGAGACCACGTGAACACTCGGCGTAGCTTTCGCTTCCCTGGCTGTTGCATCGTGAGTTGGCGAGCCTAGTGCAGGACAGGACTTCGGAAAACAGAGTCCTGAAAGTAAGAAAAAGAAAAAAGAAAAGAATGACACAATTGGGAGCCCCTAGTGCGGTTGAGCGCGTGCAGGCGTGCCGTGGTCGTGCCCTCCCTTATGCCCATGGTATCTCAAAGCGTAGTTATGTGCGCGTAATCTTGGCCAGCGGTTTCGCGAGGGCTGGGGTTGGGGCGGATTACTCTGGCGTGCTTGGATCGTGCGAGGCGGTCTTGTTGTATGTTACTCGGCGGCGCTTGATAGTGTCCGGGCGTTTGGTGGCCGGACTCGAGAGTTGCTGTGAGAGGCTGCTTTGCACCTCCGCCGCGAGGGCCGCCGTGTGCTCCTCCGTCCGGAGAGAGCGTTCGGTGTTTCCATTGACCATGATTACTCCTCCATGGCCTGGCATCTTGAGCTTGAGGTATGCGTAGTGCGGCACCGCATTGAACTTTGCAAATGCGGTTCGTCCAAGCAGTGCGTGATAGCCGCTGCGGAACGGGACTATGTCGAAGATTAACTCTTCGCTTCGGAAGTTATCCAGGGATCCAAAGACCACTTCGAGTGTAACTGAGCCTGTACATTGGCCTCTACACCTGTTATGATGCCTTTAAAGGTCGTCTTTGTGGGTTTAATCCTTGAAGGGTCTATGCCCATTTTGCGCACTTTATCCTGATAAAGCAGGTTCAGGCTGCTAACGCCGTCCATCAGGACTCTGGTGAGGTGAAATCCGTCAATAATTGGGTCAAGAACCAATGCGGCGAATCAGCCGTGGCGGATGCTAGTGGGGTGGTCCTTGATCAAAGGTGATCGGGCAGGAAGACCATGGGTTGAACTTGAGGCGGTGGCTCCATCGCATATCGTCCCTTAGTGCACTTCCGCTCCCTTTTGGGTATGTGGGTTGCGTATATCATGTTCACCGTCCGCACTTGTGTGGGAAAGCCCTTCATCCTTTATTGTTGGTGGCGGGGCTCTTCCTCGTCATCGCTATGCAGCCCCTTGTCATTGAGTTCGGCGCTTAGCTTGCACTGCTTGCTTGAACACCCAACAATCCCTGTTGGTGTGGTTGGCTGCTTTTGGGGTGCCATGTATCGACACAAGCGATCGAGTATTCGGTCCAAGTTGGATGAGCCACAGGTATTTCTTTTGAATGTCTTCTTCCATGACGGGTTTAGAGCCTCTGAATCCGGCATTGCCGTATCTGGGTTCATATCTTCATCATTATATCGCCGTTAATGCGGCGCTTGTTCTTGTTGCGACACGACCTGCCATTCCTGTCCTTGGTATCCGAACTATCGGGGTTTTTGGTCAAGTTGTTGCTCTGAGCTAGCCAGCTGTCCTCTCCCGCAAAAGCGAGTCATGAGTGTTGTGAGGGCTGCCATGGATTCGGCTTTTCCTGTCCTAGGTGCCGGGCAAGCCACTCGTCGTGGATGTTATGTTTGAAGGCTGCAAGGGCCTCTACATCCGGACGATCAACGATTTGATTTTTCTTTGTTAGGAACCGTGTCTAGAATTGTCGGCGATTCTTACGGCTGCTGAATTATATGGCTAAGGTCATCGGTGTCGGTGGTCGCACATATGTGCCTGGAAGTTATCAAGGAATGCGGCTTCGGGTCCTCCCAACAACCAATTGATTCTTACGGCAAGCTATTGAGCCAATGTCGAGCTAGTCCTTTAAGCTTGAGTGGGAGGTATTTGATGGCATGTAGATCATCACCGCGGGCCATGTGGATATGGAGGAGATAGTCCTCGATCCAAACCGCAGGATCTGTTGTACCATCGTATGATTCGATGTTCGGGTTTGAAGCCCTCGGGGATTTGATGATCCATTACTTCATTTGTGAAGCATAGTGGGTGTCTTGGCGCCTACTGTATTGGGCTATATCACGACGCAGCTCATATGAGCTTTGTCTCTTGTGTTCGCCCCGCCGAGTTTCTTTGTATCTGGTGACGGTAATCATCCCAAGTCGTTGGGCGCCCGCGATCCGTGGATCGATCTTGTATGTTTTCCTTATCCTCAATATATCTCGCATGTCCGTAGCGTTTTCCGTGCCTTGGTACTTTTGAGCAGCGTCGGGTGTGGCTTGAATGGAGGGTCTAGAGGCCTCTCGTCGCGGCCATGGGGTGGCGGTCGGCCCGCATCATCTTGGTGATGCGATTTGGGTGCTTCCTCCTCTAATCGATGCAGCAGCCTGCGTTTGGGGTAGCTCTTGGAGGGCGTTGAGTTCATACTCTTGGCTGCAAGGACTTGATCCATCTATCAGCTAGCAGGTCTTTGTCAGCTCTAAGCTGTTGCTGCTTTTTCTTGAGGCTGCTTGCCGTGGCTATAAGCCTGCGTTTGAAAGCGCTCTGTTGGCGGGATCCTTTGCACGACAAATTAAATGCGTCGTTGAGGCTTACCTCATCTTGGAGGGCGCATAATTATCGTCCTCTACCTCTCTTTACGCCGCCTTTGTCGTGCGGACTTGCTTCTCCTCCTCTGCGTTGAGTCCTGGTGGAGGGTTGTCTTCAACCTTGTCCGGGGTGTTATTATCTCCGTGCGGAATTACCGTTTTCTTTGTGGCGGGATTTAGGCGGCGCCCGGCGGCGGCGCTTGGGTTGTTTCTTGGAGGTCGAGGGTTTTACCTCCATCAAGAGGGCCGAACACAGGTAAAACATCGTGTCCCTTGTCTCCTGTTACCATCCGCCTAGGCGCATAGTTGGGACCCCCTACCGAGATCCGCGGTTTTGACACCGACATTGGTGCTTTCATTGAGAGTTCCTCTCGTATCGTCACCGATAGGAAGGATGCCTCCTCCCGTCTTCAAGGGCGGTATTTTTATAAAGTAGCCTTGGCGCCCGGCCAAACTATCCGCTAGGTGGTTTCCTTATGACCGCCTGTCCGGCCACCGCTCGACAATGACTTCTCAAGTCGTCAAAGCAATTTTCATGTCAGCTCGAATTCGCCGAGCGGCTGGATCAATAGAGCTCTCGTCCGAAGCGAGCTCTTGGATCGCATCGCCCGCCACAGGAGTCGCTACATACTATAATCAGATTGGGCTTAAACCGATCGAGAGAAATTAACTCTCCCGGGTCACCCACCACGTTGCGGTGGTAGAGGAACAATGCGGCGGCGCTTCTCTGTATTGGAAACTAGTCATGTCCGGGCTCCCGAACCCCCATGCGGATTCCAGCGGAGGGGCGGACTTGATCAAACATCGAACTTAAAGTCGGGCATCGGACCCTGGACTCGTTGGACAACGTCCGACAATCCAAGCTTCAGATTGAAACTTCTCGGCCTCGAGCCTTGAGATGGGTAGGGTTCGGACTTAATTCCACCCACCCGCCCGGACATATGTGATCTATCTCTAATCCGGCAAGAGCCCGCCGAGACAAGTACATCACTCTCGGGCCAGATTCCTCCTGGTTATGGACAGGATAAAGGACTGCCGAGAGGAAAAGCAATCTCAATTTTTGCAATAATTGCACGGACGAGGACTCTTGAGCGCCGTCGGCCGCCGTGAAATTACACGCTTTGCCGACCTGGCGTCCATAATACGAAAATCTTGTGCGATGGAGAGTTTCGGACAACCAAAATAATTTTTGGGACAATCCGGCCCCGAATACAACCCTAATCCGCAACAAAAGGGTGCAGTACACTCGGGCACCAGATACAAAACCAAAAAGCAAAGACCCCATAAAGGACGCGGAACCGTACTAGAGGGATGGCTTAGCGGACCTGTAAAATTCACGATCTGAAGGCGCCGTCCCAACACATAACCTTCGAGCATGTTGGATATTACGGCAGGTGGTCAAAAGTGGGAGGAGCTTCTAGCCCGGAAAACCACTCCAACAACATCGATGCGGTATCAACAGTCTTGAGACTTTCGCATCAAATAATATGCGAAGCGAACAATCCAGCGGCCTCGCCGAAGTCTACCAAGTAGCAACAACCAATCCACGGGCGACACAGCCATCACCTTCAACGCCAGCGACGAACCTAAATTCGGACAGCCCGAGCTCCGGCCGCCTTGGTACTTAGTCCAATAGTGGGCGGCTTTCGACTTACAAAAGTCCACATGGATGGCGGCAGTAGATTAAACCTCATCTACGAGGAAACCCTTCAAAAAATGGAAATAGACTGGAGCCGCATTGAGCGAAGCAGCACAACCTTTAGAGGAATAATCCCTAGCCGGGAGGCGCGCTGCACAGGAAAAATCACACTCAATGTGGTATTCGGCTCACCGGACAATTACAGATCCGAAGAAGTCACGTTCCAAGTGGCCCCGTTCAACAGCGGATATCACGCTATATTAGGACGAGAGGCATTCACAATTTTTCAGGCCGTACCCCATTACGGGTACATGAAGCTCAAAATGACTGGGCCTGGCGGAATAATCACTCTTGTTAGTGATCCGGACATAGCACTCCATGCCGAAAACAAGACAGCCGCATTAGCCTTAGAGGCACTATCCGAAGCCCTAGCGGCAGAGGAACTCACTGCGCTACGCTCTACGGTAAATAGGGACGATGAGATACTCGATAAGAGATCCAAGTCCACCTCCTTTAAACCAGCAGATGAAAGAGTAAAATTCCAGGTCCACCCAACGGACCCTACAAAGATGGCCTCCATCGGAGCACAATTGAACCCTGATGTAGACGCCGCACTGCGGGAATTCCTTCGGGAAAATTGGGACATTTTCGCCTGGCACCCCTCGGATATGCCCGGAATCCCACGCAAATTGGCAGAACACAGCCTAAACATCCTAAAAGGATTCAAGCCAGTTAAACAGGCTCTTCGACGATTTTCCGAACCCAAAAGACAGGCAATGGGAGAAGAGCTAGCCAAACTATTGGAAGCCGGATTCATCAGAGACATCAAGCATCCGGATTGGCTAGCAAACCTGGTAATGGTACCAAGAAGGACAAATCCTGGCGCCTATGCGTCGATTTCAAAGACCTAAATAAAGCCTGCCCAAAGGATCCCTTCCCCCTCCCCCGCATCAACCAAATCATCGACGCCACTGCAGGGCACGATTCATTGTGCTTCTGGTTGCATACTCGGCTATCATCAAATCAAGA
This sequence comes from Aegilops longissima, assembly GCA_021605205.1. Taxonomy (NCBI): domain Eukaryota; kingdom Viridiplantae; phylum Streptophyta; class Magnoliopsida; order Poales; family Poaceae; genus Aegilops; species Aegilops longissima. The sequence goes on along the minus strand of CM038680.1, from coordinate 573,345,941 downwards.
TGGCGAAGCGGATCAAGCCGCAGCGGCATTCATTACTCCATATGGACCATTCGCTTCAACACGATGCCCTTCGGACTTAAAAGCGCGGTGCAACATATCGGCGCATGATTCGGACATGTCGGCTACCGGATCGGCAAAACAGTAGAGGCATACGTGAGCGGCGTAGTCGTCAAAACTAAACATGTCGAAACTCTAGTAGGCGACTTGAGGCTCACATTCGACAACCTCGGAGCATATGACATCAAGCTGAATCCGGAAAAATGTTTTGGCGTACCAGCTGGAAAGCTGCTGGGCTTCATCGTATCCGGTAGAGGAATTGAAGCAAACCCAGCCAAAATCCGACCTCTGTCACAGCTAGATATCCCAAAAGACCTCAAGCAAATACAAAAATTGACTGGACGCGTGGCGGCTCTAAGCCGCTTTATCTCCCGTCTAGGAGAAAAGAAATTACCCTCTATCGCCTCCTTAGGCGCACGAACACCAGTGGGCGGATGCTGCCACCGCCGGACTCGAAGAAATAAAGGCTATATTGGCAACAAATCCGGTCTGGCTGCGCCCAACTTTGGGCGAACCAATGTTGTTATACATCGCAGCAACGCATCAAGTTGTAAGCGGTACTCGTCGTCGAGCGAGAGAAAGAAGGGCATAAATTCCCTCTTCAAAAACCAGTATACTACGTATCCCTTGTGTTAACCCCTGCAAGTCCGTTACCGCACTATCGAGAAGATAGCATCTGCGGTGTTCATGGCATCCGGAAGCTCGACACTACTTTCAAGAGTGTTCGATAACGATGGCCTCTGAAGTACCACTTAACGACATTATAAACAACATGACGCGACGGGCAGGATTGCAAAATGGGCCATTGAGCTCTTACCATTTGATATATCTTACAAACCTCGCGAGCTATAAAGTCACAAGTTTTGGCTGACTTTGTCGCTGAATGGACGAAGCGAACTCCCTAAAGAATCGGCGCATACTCCAATTGGATTATGCACTTCGACGGCTCTAAAATGTTAGCGGATTGGGGATGGCGTCGTATTAGCGTCCCGACCGGAGACACAGTCCAATCGTGCTTCAGATAATGTACGGACTCCAACAACGCGGCGAATCTGAGGCCCTTTTACATGGTCTCCGGATGGCAATCTCCATGGGCATTCAACGCCTAGAGGTGCGAGATTCAATCCTCGCAATATCCCAAATAAGCGGAGACTTTGGCGCCAAAGATCCGAAAATGGCAGCATATCATAGCGCTGTCCTAAAAATGTCAGCCGGTTCAAGGACTTGAATTCCATCACGAGCCGGGATAATAACCAAGCAGCCGATGTCTTGCACGTATTGGCGCAAACGCGGCGCTGTCCCTCTAACATCTTCCTAGAACGGCTCTTCAAGCCATCCGTACTATGGGAAGAGGAGTCGGAACTAACAAACGGAACAAGCCACACCAACGGCGATTCAGCCGATGACATAACACCTTCCGCCCACGACATAATGGCAGTAATTGCCCGTGGACAGAACCATTCCTCGCCTACTTGCTTGGCAGGAGCTTCCGAAGACCAAAATGAGGCCCGCTGCATTGTCCGCGATCTAAAGCCTACAAGGTCTATGAGGAGAACTTTATAAGAAAAGCACAACGGAGTCCTTCAAAGGTGTATCTCCGAAGAGGAAGGCGAAACCTCTGGCTGAAATTCATGCGGACTAGGCGGACACCACGCCGCAGCTCGGGCCCTTGTAGGAAAGGCATTCCGTACAGGATTTTCTTGGCCGACGGCCCGGCAGATGCTCGGGACTTAGTCCAAAGATGCATCGGTTGTCGACTCTTTGCTAATCGAGCCATATGCCACCCACCGCCCTCAAAACTATACCCATTACCTGGCGTTCGCGGTGCAGGGGCTTGACATGGTTGGACCACTTAAGGGGAACCCACAAGCAAAGGTACCTATTGGTCATGGTGGATAAATTCACCAAATGGATAGAGGCCAAGCCGGTTAAAGCGGCGAGTCCGGACCAGTGATAGACTTTATATCCGGGTAGTACACGTTATGGTGTCCCCACAGCATCATCACCGATAACGGCACGAACTTCACGCCGATGAGGTTAAATCATGGTGCAAAAATATGGGCATCAAGCTCGATTACGCTTGATCTATCATCCTCAAACCAGCGGTCAAGTGGAGCGAGCAAATGGTCTAATAATGAGCGGCATCAAACCCGGACTAGTGCGGTCCCTTACGAAATCGACCGCCTTTGGGTAGAGGAGCTCGACTCCGTACTGGGGCTGCGGACAATGCCTAACCATACTACGGATTCACACCATTTTTTATGGTATCTGGCGCGAAGCAGTTTTGCCTGCGACATCATTCATGACTCACCTCGAGTGCGCATATGCGAAGAAAGAGAAGCCGAGTTGGATCGGCGGGACAGCTTGGACACATTGGAGGAAAAGCGCGGCGTCGCCAAGGCTCGTTCCGCATTCTATCAACAGCAGGCTCGAAGATATCAAAGCAGAAATACGGGCCAAGACTTACAGCGTTGGCGAACTGGTTCTCGCTGCGGACAAGAAAAAGGACAAGCTCAAGCCCAAATGGGAAGGCCCTTCATCATCGATCAAGTCCTGACGGCGGAGCGTACCGTCTCTGAAATGCATCGGATAACCGACTCGAGCGAACCCATGGACGCAGCCCGCCTCCGGCGATTCTATGCCTAGCGCCGGATTAAGAGTTCGTCCCTTTCCCCCCATCCAATTTTTTTTTACTTCAGCTGCCTTTTGTTTATCTTTTTCTTCTCAACCCTATTCATCCAAGCCTTAAAGGGCCTACCTGCGCAACATTCGTGCGCAATTGATGTGCTATCCACACTCATTATACCTGGGGGCTTCTTTACCAGAAGCTTAATTATACGGGCTTCATGCCCAGCACATGTGTCAAGCCTCCACATGTACCTTTTATTCACCATTATATGCATCGATATGACTTAAGTTTTGGCCAAGCTGGGTTGCCTGGCTCCTGTGCTTACCCCTCGTTCTCGATTGTTCGGCTAGGAGGTAAAGGAGCACCTCTGCGATTATTCTTGCGGGTCAGCGGATGTGTACCTCGGTGGGTGAAGCAGCTAAGCGTTCTTAAGGGAATATTCGATCGGTGACTTAAAAGATGATTTTTATCCACTTATTTATCTGCCCCAGATGTTTTACTGCTTTTACATGCAGACCGGACATGCACTTTAGGGCATACCACCCCAGAGAAAGGAACCCATAACGGAACTATTCTCCCTAGAAGATGTTTCTTACTACCCATGTAATATAACATAACTAGTTGGGCACTTATGCGATAAAGCAGCGATGACCCCTTTGGTCTCCATGCATACCCGGTTGTTTCATAACGAGAAGGTATTCGGACACACTCCGGACTCTAGGGTCCCGAGTCGAAGCGAAAAGGTCGGCAAAGACAAGCGATCTACAATCCGGCTAGAAGGCATTTTGTATGTCATTTTATAATACATTGTCAAATCGAGTGATTGTATTCTTCCTCAATCCCGTCTAACAGGTTGTCTAATTTACAGTCCTGTTGGGAAAATTTAGCGGCCAACTCCACTTGGCGTATACTAAACTCACAGGATCTCCTTCCCGCCGGGCCCCACAGTCCGACTTGACCATGTGGTTGGGATCCGCCTTCTTGTACAGCGTCTACGGCACCTTGGCGGCAGGCGAAATCTTCCATAAATGGGCGCGCCGCACTCCTGCAGCTTCTCCATAAGCTCCCAAGACCCTCGGGTATGGAGAAGGCTGGCCATAACGCTGGATGGCGCCGCTCATAGCCTCGCCGAACTCGTTCGATCGGTTGCAACAATTCGGAAGTTGATCACCCGTTATTACGGGCATCTCCTCCGCAGGCGACTGTGAGCATACCTGCAGACATATTACATCAAATTGACTTCCTCGGCGAACTCTTCTTTTCAAAGGAGTTCGCTCAAGCACTACTATATATGCCGTGGCCAAGCCGCTGATTCTCCTTAACGGAGCCCGACAGCTCGCCCGACGCCTTTCAGCTCTTCTCCAAGCTGGGCATGGGCATCCTGGAGCTTGTTCCTTTCATGCTGCACCTTATGCAGCACCCTCTCGCCGACCTTTAGTTGGCGCGAAGTTCTTGCCTGTCCGGATCTTGTCCGCAGCACCTGCAATGTCGTTTTTAGACTTGCGCAAAGGCCAAACGCTACTTATCTTTCTAAATAATGCGTTACCGGAGAGGTCCTTGCGTTTCCTCCTGCGCGAAAATCGGCCTCAAGTTGGGCCTTGCACTCTTGCAGCTCTGAGAGACAGTTGGGTATTCTTCTCGGTAAGATCCTCGTTTCATATGATCCTTAAATCAGTTTAATATAACTACTTTAAGTCTCGGGACTCTTGGCATATATAACTATTAAATTCTCTTACCCGTATGTCTTTTACATACTGCTCCGTAGCTCGATAAAACCATCTTGAGCAGCACGAAGGTGCGCGTCCCCGTGTTAAAGGCATTCAGCGCCTCGGGAGAAGCACGCGTCACGAAATACTGTCCGTGGCGCTGTGATTGAGGCACTCTCCACCTCGGACTTGGTGGCGGACGATCTGTCGGCATCCTCCGTTGGAGGAGCGTCCGGCTCGCGCCTTGCGCTCGCCTCCCCTCGACCAGTGCGGGAGCCCGGCTGGTAGAGGTTGGATTGACAACTTCCACGCCCGCAGATCCGCGGACGCTTTTTCCCTATAAAAGTCATGAGCACTCAAGCGCTTCCTAGGAGCGTTGCTCTAAATACTGAATTGTGAGCTATACCTTTGCGGCGGCGTTTGATCCGCAACGCGCTCCTCTTCCGCCTCTTGGTCGAACTGGCCCTTGTTGGTCAGCCACATGCTGGCTCGGCTTCTCGCCCTAAGGCGCCTCCTGCAGTGCCATCATATCGATGGTGAGAAATAAGCAAGGAAGGAATAGCGGTGTCGGGCTTGGCGCAATCACACAGGAAGCGGATATAGTCCGGGATAGTCGGCCGTGATGGCGACTAAAGCATTGTCCATGCTGAGCTGGTGGAACACCCGTCGATTAGCTCCACCTTTATGTCGGATCCTCTTGGAGGCGGATCCCGGGATCTCTGGATCCTCGGGCTGCGGAGCCGGACTTAGCATGCCCTCCACGGTCCGGCGCAGTTCCTGCGTCGAAAGAAGAACACAATATAAGAAACTTAAAGTTTCGAAAGGCACGGGTCGGACACGCTGAGTGTTCGCTTACCCAAGGCTGGGGATTATTCATGGAAAACCCATTTAACGGGTTCGTTCAAAGGAAATCCTCCTTCTCCACCTTATACAGGCCGGACAAGATCGTCACCAGATCTTCGGCCGAATCCGGCCCTTTGCGGCCATGACGGGTGGCATCGTCCTCCCCGTTGAAATCCCACATGGGGTGGCCCCTGTATTGTAGTGGCTGCACCCCCCGCATAATGCATGTTGCCATGACTCCAATCATGGTCAACCCGGCATGGGCCAGTAACCTTATTCAGCCCATCAAGTAATGGACACTCTTGTCTTCCTCCAGACGGGGGCTCCGCGGACGCCAACTAAGGCGTTTCTTCAGAGGAGCATTGCTGAACTCCGGGAGGCCGATCCGAACAGGGTTGGCAGCGGGCGTCTTCTATATAAAACCATTCGAAGGCCGGTCTTGAGCGCCTTCTTAGGGGTTCGGATGGATATCCGGTCCCGGCAATCGCCATATTCGGTGCCGCCCACTTGATATATGGACCCCTCGTGATAGCGGGGTACAAAGCAGAACAACCTCTTCCACAGCGAAGTGGGGCTCGGCGCCCGGAAAAGCTGCAGAAGAGCTACATAACCCGCAATATGCAGGATTGAGGCGGGCGTGAGGTGATGAAGCTGGAGTCCGTAGAACTCCGGAGCCTGCGGAGGAATGGATGTACAGAAATCGAGCCCCTTATCGAGATAGGGGACGAAGCATACCCGCTCCCCTTTGTTGGGATTTGGGGTAACCTCCACTTGCTTCCCACCTTTGTAGGTGGCCAGCCCGGCTCGAACCGGAACCATGAAGGCCGGAGGGGGATATCCCCCCACTTGGAGCTTCACCAGCTCGTTGTGCGGAACAGAGCATCTCCTCCAATCTCCGGGCAGAGGGCCGGGAGCGCGAGAAGAGGATCCGCGTTGACGGTCCATGATGGAATGGATTCTTGGTCGAAAGCGCTCCGATGAGTATTTGCGGGAGGAAGATGGTGATTTGGATCTGGATTCTTGCCTCCCTTATAGGCAGATTATTCGCACAACTAGGGGGTAAAACATAAAAGACACCCTGGCTTTTCACGTTCGTTATGACAGCGTGGAAGAAGGCCATTATTGGGCGTGGAAGCCAAGGCAGCGCAACATTGATGAGGAAGCTGGACACTGTTCGGCAGGTACATAGAACTTGAAGGAGAACCCTCCTTGCAACACCGAAGACTACACACACGCTGGACTTATCGTCATTGAAGCCTGGTTCGGGGGCTACTGAGGGAGTCCCGGATTAGGGGGTGTCCGGATAGCCGGACTACCATCATCAGTCGAACTATCATCTGCCGGACTATCATCATCGACCGGACTCCAAGACTATGAAGATACAAGATTGAAGACTTCGCCCCGTGTCCGGATGGGACTTTCCTTGGCGTGGAAGGCAAGCTTGGCGATACGGATATGTAGATCTCCTACCATTGTAACCGACTCTATGTAACCCTAGCCCTCTCCGGTGTCTATATAAACCGGATGGCTTTAGTCCGTAGGACTATCAGAACAACAACCCTTACAATCATTGAAGGAAATATGCCCTAGAGGCAATAATAAAGTTATTATTTATTTCCTTATACCATGATAAATGTTTATTATTCATGCTAGAATTGTATTAACCGGAAACATAATACATGTGTGAATACATAGACAAACAGATAGTCACTAGTATGCCTCTACTAGACTAGCTCATTAATCAAAGATGGTTGTGTTTCCTAACCATAGACATGTGTTGTCATTTGATTAATGGGATCACCTCATTAGGAGAATGATGTGATTGACATGACCCATTCCGTTAGCTTAGCACTTGATCGTTTAGTATATTGCTAATGCTTTCTTCATGACCTATACATGTTCCTGTAACTATGAGATTATGCAACTCCGTTTACGGAGGAACACTTTGGTACTACCAAGCGTCACAGCGTAAGCTGGGTGATTATAAAGGAGTACTACAGGTGTCTCCAAAGGTACTTGTTGGGTTGGCGTATTTCAAGATTAGGTTTTGTCACTCCGATTGTCGGAGAGGTATCTCTGGGCCTTCTCGGTAATACACATCACATAAGCCTTGCAAGCATTACAACTAATGAGTTAGTTGTGAGATGATGTATTACGAGCGAGTAAAGAGACTTACGGTAACAAGATTGAACTAGGTATTGGATACCGACGATCGAATCTCGGGTAAGTAACATACCGATGACAAAGGAACAACGTATGTCGTTATGCGGTTTGACCGATAAAGATCTTAAGTAGAATATGTAGGAACCAATATGGGCATCCAGGTTCCGCTATTGGTTATTGACCGAGAATGGTTCTAGGTCATGTCTACATAGTTCTCGAACCCGTAGAGTCCCACGCTTAACGTTCGATGACAGTTCATTATGAGTTTATAAGTTTTGATGTACGAAGGTTGTTGAGTCCGGATGTGATCACGGACATGACGAGGAGTCTCGAAATGGTCGAGACATAAAGATTGATATATTGGAAGCCTATGTTTGGACTTGGAAGGTTCGGATGAAAACAGGAAATTCGGACACAGGGGTTACGAAACCCCGGGGTCTATGGGCCTTGATGGGCCATAGGGAGAAGAGGAAGGGCGGCCGGGGCAGGCGCGCGCCCTCCCCTCTAGTCCGAATAGGACAAGGAGAGGCGGCGCCCCTTCCCTCTTCCCTCCTCCAATCCTAATCCAACTAGGAAGGGGAGTCCTACTCGGTGGGAGTAGGACTCCTCAGCGCCCCTGGGCTGGGCCGCGCCCCCCTGCTCCTTTATATCTGAGGGCGGGGGCACCCAGACACACAAGTTGATCTACGGATCGTTCCTTAGCCGTGTCGGTGCCCCCTCCACCATATTCCACTCCGGTCATATCGTCGCGGAGCTTAAGCGAAGCCTGCGCCGGAGAAGTCATATCGTCGCGGAGCTTAAGCGAAGCCCTGCGTCGGTGGAGCATCATCATCGTCACCACGCCGTCGTCTTGTGGAACTCATCCCGACACTTTGCTGGATCGAGTCCGGGATCGTCATCGAGCTGAGCGTGTGCAGAACTCGGAGGTGCCGTCGTTCGGTGCTTGGATCGGTCGGATCGTGAAGGCGTCGACTACATCAACCGCGTTGTTATAACGCTTCGCTTTCGGTCTCAGAGTGCGTGGGCGGACACTCTCCCTCTCGTTGCTATGCCATCACCATGGTCTTGCGTGTGCGTAGGAAAATTTTTGAAATTACTCGTTCCCCAAAAGTGGCATCGAGCCTGGTTTTATGCGTTGATGTCATATGCACGAGTAGAACACAAGTGAGTTGTGGGCGATATAAGTCATCTTGCTTACCAGCATGTCATACTTTGGTTCGGCGGTATTGTGAGATGAAGCGGCCGGACCGACATTACAGCCAGACGCTTACGCGAGACTGGTTTCACCGCTTGAGCACTAGTTGCTTAAAGGTGACGGCGGGTGTCGGTTTCTCTCACTTTAGTTGAACCGAGTGTGGCTCGCCCGGTCCTTGCGAAGGTTAAAACAGCACCAACTTGACAAACTATCGTTGTGGTTTTGATGCGTAGGTAAGAACGGTTCTTGCTCAGCCCGTAGCAGCCACGTAAAACTTGCAACAACAAAGTAGAGGGCGTCTAACTTGTTTTTGCAGGGCATGTTGTGATGTGATATGGTCAAGGCGTGATGCTATATTTATTGTATGAGATGATCATGTTTTGTAACGAGTTATCGGCAATCTGGCAGGAGCCATATGGTTGTCGCTTTATTGTATGAAATGCAAAAGCCATGTAATTGCTTTACTTTATCACTAAGCGTAGCGATAGTCGTAGAAGCAATAGTTGGCGAGGCGACAACGATGCTACGATGGAGATCAAGGTGTCGCGCGGTGGCGATGGTGATCATGGCGGTGCTTGGCGATGGAATCACAAGCACAAGATGATGATGACCATATCATATCACTTATATTGATTGCATGTGATGTTTATCCTTTATGCATCTTATCTTGCTTTGATTGACGGTAGCATTATAAGATGATCTCTCACTAAAATTATCAAGAAGTGTTCTCCTGAGTATGCACCGTTGCCAAAGTTAAGTAGTACCCGAGACACCACGTGATGATCGGGTGTGATAAGTTCTCGTCCATCTACAACGGTGCAAAACAGTTGCACACGCGAATACTCGAGTTAAACTTGCGAGCCTAGCATATAACAGATATGGCCTCGGAACACGGAGACCAAAAGGTCGAGCGTGAATCATATAGTAGATATGATCAACATAGTGATGTTCACCATTGAAACTACTCCATCTCACGTGATGATCGGACATGGTTTAGTTGATTTGGATCACGTAATCACTTAGATGACTAGAGAGATGTCTGTCTAAGTGGGAGGTTTTTAATATGATTAATTAAACTTAAATTTATCATGAACTTAGTACTGATAGTATTTTGCTTGTCTATGTTTCTTGTAGATAGATGGCTCGTCTTTGTTGTTCCGTTGAATTTTAATGCGTTCCTTGAGAAAGCAAAGTTGAAAGATGATGGTAGCAATTACGGACTGGGTCCGTAACGAGGATTATCCTCATTGCTGCACTGAAGAATTACGTCCTGGAAGCACCGCTGGGTGCCAGGCCTGCTGCAGGAGCTACGCGGAAGTTGTGAGCGTCTGGCGAGCAAAGCTGATGACTACTCGATAGTTCAGTGTGCCATGCTACGGCTTAGAACCGGGTCTTCAACGGCGTTTTGAGCGTCATGGAGCATATGAGATGTTCCAGAGTTGAAGTTAATATTTCAAGCAAATGCCGGATTGAGAGATATGAAGTCTCCAATAAGTTCTATAGCTGCAAGATGGAGGAGAATAGTTCATCGGTGAACATATACTCAAAATGTCGGGTATAATAATCACTTGATTCAACTGGGAGTTACTCTTCCGGATGATAGTGTCATTGATGAATTCTCCAATCACGCCACCAAGCTACAAGAGCTTCGTGATGAACTATAATATGCAAGGGATGACCAAAACAATTCCGAGCTCTTCGCAATGCTAAAAGCAGCGGAGGTAGAAATCAAGAAAGAGCATCAAGTGTTGATGGTCAACAAGACCACTAGTTTCAAGAAAAGGGCAAAGGAAAGAAGAAGGAAACTTCAAAAGAACAGCAAGAAAGTTGCTGCTCAAGAGAAGAAACCCAAGTCTGGACCTAAGCCTGGCGAGTGTTTTACTGCAAGCGGTCGGCCTTTGGAAGCGGAACTGCCCCAAGTATTTGGCGGATAAGAAGGATGGCAAGGTGAACAAAGGTATATGTGATATACATGTTATTGATGTGTACCTTACTAGAGCTCGTAGTAGCACTGGGTATTTGATCTGGTTACATTGCTAATATTTGCAACTCGAAGCAGGACTACGGAATAGGCGAGCATGGCAAAGGGCGAGGTGACGATCGCGCGTGGGAAATGGTTCCAAAGTCAATGTGATCGCGGTCGACACGCTACCTCTACATCTACCTTGGGATTAGTTTTAGACCTAAATAATTGTTATTTGGTGCCAGCGTTGAGCATGAACATTATATCTGGATCTTGTTTGATGCGAGGCGGTTAAATCAGAGAATAATGGTTGTTCTATTTATATGAGTAATATCTTTTATGGTCATGCACCCTTGAAGAATGGTCTATTTTATTGAATCTCGATAGTAGTAATACACATATTCATAGTGTTGAAACCAAAAGATGCAGAGTTGATAATGATAATGCAACTTATTTGTGGCACTTGCCGTTTAGGTCATATCGGTGTAAAACGCATGAAGAAACTCCATCTTGATGGGCTTACGGAATCACTTGATTATGAATCACTTGGTACTTGCGAACCGTGCCTCATGGGCAAGATGACCAAAACGCCGTTCTCGGAACTATGGAGCGAGCAACTGATTTGTTGGAAATCATACATACTGATGTTTGTGGTCCAATGAATGTTGAGGCACGTGGCGGGTATCGTTATTTTCTCACCTTCACAGATGATTTGAGCAGATATGGGTATATCTACTTAATGAAACACAAATCTGAAACATTTGAAAAGTTCAAAGAATTTGAGTGAAGTGGAAAATCATCGTAACAAGAAAATAAAGTTTCTGATCGGATCGTGGAGGAGAATATTTGAGTTCTGAGTTTGGTTTACATTTGAAACAATGTGGAATAGTTTAGCAACTCCGCCACCGGAACACCACAGAGAAATGGTGTGTCGAGCGTCGAATCGTACTTTACTTGATATGGTGCGATCTATGATGTCTCTTACCGATTTACCGCTATCATTTTGGGGATATGCTTTAGAGGCGGCGCATTCACGTTAAATAGGGCACCATCTAAATCCGTTGAGACGACACCGTATGAACTGTGGTTTGGCAAGAAACCAAAGTTGTCGTTTCTTAAAGTTTGGGGCTGCGATGCTTATGTGAAGAAACTTCAACCAGATAAGCTCGAACCCAAATCGAGAAATGTGTCTTCATAGGATACCCAAAGGAGACTGATGGGTACACTTTCTATCACAGATCTGAAGGCAAGGTTTTCGTTGCTAAATTCGGATCCTTTCTAGAGAAGGAGTTTCTCTCGAAAGAAGTGAGTGGGAGGAAAGTAGAACTTGATGAGATAACTGTATCTGCTCCCTTATTGGAAAGTAGTTCATCACAAGAAAGGGTTCTGTGACAACTACACCAATTAGTGAGGAAACTAATGATGATGATCATGAAGCTTGAGATCAAGTTACTCTTGAACTTCGAGGTCAACGAGTAAAATACGCACGAGTGATGCGGTAATCCTATTCTGGAAGTCATGTTACTTGACCATGGCGAACCTACAAACTATGAAGAAGCGATGGTGAGCCCAGATTCCTCGAAATGGCTGGAAGCCATGAAATCTAAGATGGGATCCATGTATGAGAACAAAGTATGGACTTTGGTTGACTTGCCCGATGATCGGCAAGCCATTGAGAATAAATGGATCTTTAAGAAGAAGGTAGCGCCGATGGTAATGTAGCTGTCTACAAAGCTCGACTTGTTGCAAAAGGTTTCGACAAGTTCAAGGGTTGACTACGATGAGACTTTCTCACCCGTGGCGATGCTTAAGTCTGTCCGAATCATGTTAGCAATTGCCGCATTTTATGATTATGAAATTTGGCAAATGGATGTAAAACTGCATTCTTGAATGGATTTCTAGAAGAAGAGTTGTATATGATGCAACCAAAGGTTTTGTTGATCCAAAGGGTGCTAACAAAGTGTGCAAGCTCCAGCGATCAATTTATGGTGCAGGTGCAAGCCTCTCGGAGTTGGAATAAGCGCTTTGATAGTGTGATCAAAGCATATGGTTTTATCTGACTTTTGGAGAAGCTTTGTATTTACAAGAAAGTGAGTGGGAGCTCTGTAGCATTTCGATATTATATGTGGATGACATATTATTGATTGGAAATGATATAGAATTTCTGGATAGCATAAAGGATACTTGAATAAAAGTTTTTCAATGAAAGACCTCGGTGAAGCTGCTTACATATTGGGCATCAAGATCTATAGAGATAGATCAAGGCGCTTAATTGGACTTTCACAAAGCACATACCTTGATAAAGTTTTGAAGAAGTTCAAAATGGATCAGGCAAAGAAAGGTTTTTACCTGTATTACAAGGTGTAAGATTGAGTCGGACTCAATGCCCGACCACAGCAGAAGATAGAGAGAAAATGAAAGATGTTCCTATGCTTCAGCCATAGGCTCTATCATGTATGCAATGCTGTGTACCGACACTGGCGTATGCTTGGCTGTAAGCTTGGCGGGAAGGTACCAAAGTAATCGAGAGTGGATCCTTTGGACAGCGGTCAAGAACATCTGAAATACGAAAAGGACTAAGGATATGTTTCTCGTATATGGAGGTGACAAAGAGCTAGTCGTAAATGGTTACGTCGATGCAAGCTTTGACACGATCCGGACGATTCTAAATCGCAAACCGGATCGTGTTTTTATTAAGCGGTGGAGCTGTCGGTTGGTGCAGTTCTAAACAAAGCGTCGTGGCGGGATCTACATGTGAAGCGGAGTACATAGCTGCTTGGAAGCAGCAAATGAAGGAGTCTGGATGAAAGAGTTCATTTCCGATCTAGGTGTCATACCTAGTGCATCGGGACCAATGAAGATCTTCGTGACAATCTTGGTGCAATTGCCTTGGCAAAGGAATCCAGATTTCACAAGAGGACCAAGCATATCAAGAGATGCTTCAATTCCATTCGGGACCAAGTCCAAGTGGGAGACATAGAGATTTGCAAAATACATACGGATCTGAATGTTGCAGACCGTTGACTAAGCCTCTTCCACGAGCAAAACATGATCAGCACCAAGACTCCATGGGTGTTAGAATCATTCTTGTGTAATCTAGATTATTGACTCTAGTGCAAGTGGGAGACTGAAGGAAATATGCCCTAGAGGCAATAATAAAGTTATTATTTATTTCCTTATACCATGATAAATGTTTATTATTCATGCTAGAATTGTATTAACGGAAACATAATACATGTGTGAATACATAGACAAACAGATAGTCACTAGTATGCCTCTACTAGACTAGCTCATTAATCAAAGATGGTTGTGTTTCCTAACCATAGACATGTGTTGTCATTTGATTAATGGGATCACCTCATTAGGAGAATGATGTGATTGACATGACCCATTCCGTTAGCTTAGCACTTGATCGTTTAGTATATTGCTAATGCTTTCTTCATGACCTATACATGTTCCTGTAACTATGAGATTATGCAACTCCGTTTACGGAGGAACACTTTGGTACTACCAAGCGTCACAGCGTATCTGGGTGATTATAAAGGAGTACTACAGGTGTCTCCAAAGGTACTTGTTGGGTTGGCGTATTTGAGATTAGGTTTTGTCACTCCGATTGTCGGAGAGGTATCTCTGGGCCTTCTCGGTAATACACATCACATAAGCCTTGCAAGCATTACAACTAATGAGTTAGTTGTGAGATGATGTATTACGGAGCGAGTAAAGAGACTTACGGTAACAAGATTGAACTAGGTATTGGATACCGACGATCGAATCTCGGGTAAGTAACATACCGATGACAAAGGAACAATGTATATCGTTATGCGGTTTGACCGATAAAGATCTTCGTAGAATATGTAGGAACCAATATGGGCATCCAGGTTCCGCTATTGGTTATTGACCGAGAATGGTTCTAGGTCATGTCTACATAGTTCTCGAACCCGTAGGGTCCGCACGCTTAACGTTTCGATGACAGTTCATTATGAGTTTATAAGTTTTGATGTACGAAGGTTGTTGAGTCCGGATGTGATCACGGACATGACGAGGAGTCTCGAAATGGTCGAGACATAAAGATTGATATATTGGAAGCCTATGTTTGGACTTGGAAGGTTCGGATGAAAGCAGAAGTTACGGAACACGGGGTTACAGGAACCCCGGAAGTCTATGGGCCTTGATGGGCCATAGGGAGAAGAGGAAGGGCGGCCAGGGCAGGCGCGCCCCCTCCCCTCTAGTCGAATAGGACAAGGAGAGGCGGCGGCCCTCCCTCTTCCCTCCTCCAATCCTAATCCAACTAGGAAGGGGGAGTCCTACTCGGTGGGAGTAGGACTCCTCGGCAGCGCCCTTGGGCTGGCCGCACCCCTTGCTCCTTTATATCTGGGGCAGGGGGCACCCAGACACACAAGTTGATCTACGGATCGTTCCTTAGCCGTGTCGGTGCCCCCTCCACCATATTCCACTTCGGTCATATCGTCGCGGAGCTTAAGCGAAGCCCTGCGCGGAGAAGTCATATCGTCATGAGCTTAGGCGAAGCCCTGCGTCGGTGGAGCATCATCATCGTCCTGCGCCGTCGTCTTGTGGAACTCATCCCGACACTTTGCTGGATCGGAGTCCGGGATCGTCATCGAGCTGAGCGTGTGCAGAACTTCGGAGGTGCCGTCGTTTGGTGCTTGGATCGGTCGGATCGTGAAGGCGTCGACTACATCAACAGCGTTGTTATAACGCTTCCGCTTTCGGTCTCACGAGTGCGTGGACGGACACTCTCCCTCTCGTTGCTATGCCATCACCATGGTCTTGCGTGTGCGTAGGAAAATTTTTGAAATTACTCGTTCCCCAACAATCATACCATAGGCTAGCTTCTGGGTTTAGCCTCCTTGATCTCGTGGTAGATCTACTCTTGTAAACATCCACAATATCAATATCAATCGAGCGGGACGTAGGTTTTACCTCCATCAAGAGGGACCAAACCTGGGTAAAACATCGTGTCCCTTGTCTCCTGTTACCATCCGCCTAGACGCATAGTTCGGGACCCCCTACCCGAGATCCGCCGGTTTTGACACCGACAGAGGGGTCATCCTCCGTTGTTCCATCGTCGTTCCCATCTTTTGGGATGTCCACCATGTATATGTCATATGACGAGGTGGCCTTCCAATGCCCTGTAGGCGCTAGTTCTTGGTCGTCTCCAGCATCGTTGTCGGTGTCAAAACCGGCGGATCTCGGGTAGGGGGTCCCAAGCAGTGCGTCTTAGGATCAATGGTAACAGGATACAAGGGACACGATGTTTTACCCAGGTTCGGGCCCTCTTGATGGAGGTAAAACCCTACGTCCTGCTCGATTGATATTGATATTGTGGATGTTTACAAGAGTGGATCTACCACGAGATCAAGGAGGCTAAACCCTAGAAGCTAGCCTATGGTATGATTGTAATGGTTGTTGATGTTGTATCTCTATCGACTAGCCTGGCCTCAGTTTATATAATGCACCAGAGGCCTAGGATAACAAGAGTCCTAGCCGAATACGCCGATGGGGGAGGAGTCCTTGTCTTGATCGCCAAGTCTTGTGGAATCTTCCTTGTATGCGGCAAGCTGTCGGACTGGCCCATGAGTATCTGACCATGGGGATCCTCGGCCCAATCAACTGATCGGGAGGCGAGGTGGTGAGTACCCCTAGTCCAGGACACCGTCGAGAGCCCCTGAACCGGTCTTCAAGTTGGGGCGCTCCTCGATTCTTCAAACTGTTCTTCATCTTCGGTCGTCGGTCTTGAAAACTGGTTCAACATATCTTCTCATCTTGATCTTGAGGATCGCCGAAATGCATTCGACGAGTTCACACGTCGGGTATCCGAGGAGCCCCTTTAAGTTTCCGGCCTTTATCAATGCCTTGTTATTTTTATGCCACACCTCGGGTTTGAAGTTGTTCCCGAGCGGCAATGTCCTCTTGCGTCCGAGCTCCAACGCGGACTGCATTCGAGGTATCTTTGCAGCCGAGCACAAATGCCGGACTGCTTCCAGCTCTAACGCCGGACTATATATCCGAGCTCCAACGCCGGACTGTATCCGAGCTCCAACGCCGGACTATGTATCCGAGCTCCAACGCCGGACTTTATCCTAGGTGTCGTAAATCACCTTGGTTCAAAGAAGTTTGAAGGAGTTTAACCTAGCTTAATGCCGGAAATGCCCTCTAAGGAGCCAGCCACTTGCATCCGAGCTATATGTCGAACTGCTTCCTAGGTGGTTAAGCACCTCGGTCATGGGCTGATTTTTGGTCAATGTTTTTTATTGATGTAATTTATTCTCTGACAAGATATATAGCGGTAGCCCTCAAGGTATGTATCGGTCTAAAACCGAGATGCACGAAGGATGACATAAGACCGCTGATCCCGTGGCAGCTGAGACTCGGGTTGATTTGCAAAATCGATTCGAGGATCAAGTCCTAACTCGCAGAATACTTGGGACACAAAAGCGGCGTGCTCAGTCCTCGAGACTCAAGGTTGGGTGCGGCCGACCAACACGAGGATCAAAATCTCCTCGAAACTGTATTGCACTTAAGATTTTCGCATATAACAAGCAATGCAGTAGCCCCGAGACACTTTGGTCGGGTGGCAACACCGGATCGGGGATCAATGTGCCCCTTACTAATATTTGTAAATAATAAGCCCGAAGCCCAGTAGCCCCCGAGCCTTAATGCGGGCACGGGAGGACGAATTAAGGATCGACATCCATAGTAAAATCACAAATTATGTGTAATGACTCTATGTATCCAAGTACTTTTTGTCATTAATGCTCGGATCCGCATTGTACAAAACTTTGTTGACCGACCATCGGCTTCCACCTCCTCGGCCAATAGCCGAGGAGTGTTTGTCCTACTTTATAAAGCCTTTATAAGGGCAAAGATTTACAACAAACAAGGCAATCTGGCCATACGGTTTTATAAACAAAGGTGCAGCGGAGAGACATGTTATATTACTGTTTAATGAAGAAATGTCTTCAAAGAAAATAGTCCCTTCTCGGTTCCTTTCTTTGGGTTGTCATGCTAAGCATGATCATGAAACCTCTGCTCCAATGTAAGAGCAAAATATCGAGGATTTAGTTTGGGAGGCCAGTTAATAGCCCCGATAGTGTTCGCCCCGATCGAGGTCAAGCGGAAACACTTCGCCAATGAATGGCCCGTCATTTAATATAGTCATCGGATCGCTGACCAGTTTACACCTATTGGGACGATCGGTTTTGACTTTCTCCACTGAGGTGCTTGACCATGCGAGCTGGAAGCACAATCACAGATGGTTCTCCTTTGCACACCTAGCGAACAAAGCGGGCGTAGGAGGCAAGCGGAGGCAGGCAACCCAACTATTGACCGAAGACACAATTTGAAACTGATGCATATATAGCAATATCCGAGAATGTTTTTGCGAATCTCAAAAGGTGTCGGCGTTGCCTTTGCAAGACTTGTGCTGAAAACACACAAATAGTTTAAAAGTGCCATGGGCTCGAAAAGCCAAAAACTTATTCAAAAGATTAATGTCGAACTAGATCAAGTGTTGGTGCCAATCCGAAAATTGGACTTTAGAAAAAAGGTGCTTCTGCCGTGCTTTAACTTTGCAGCGACTAAGAAGAAAAACACTTAGTATGAAACGGCTCAAATAAACATAAGAGCCCCCAAGCGACTTGGGTAAAAGTTGACTATAAAATGTAAGGTGACATGTAGAATGCCTTCTAGCCGGATTGTAGATCGTTTGTCGTAGCGGACCTTTTCGCTTCAACCTCTGGACCCAATAGTCCGGAGTGTGTCCGAATACCTTCGTGGTTATATAAGAACCGTGGTATGCATGGAGACAAGGCGTAGGGGTCATTAGTGTTGTATCAGACAAGTGCCCAACTAGTTATGTTATATTACATGGGTAGTAAGAAACATCTTCCAGGGAGAATAGTTTTGTTAAGGGTTCCTTTCGCTGGGATGCATGCCCTAAAGTGCATGTCAAAGCTGCTATGAAAGCAGAAAATCATCTGGGGGCAAATGGGTAAATAATTAAAAATCATCTTTTAGTTCACCGACCGAGTATTCCCTTAAGAACGCTAGCTTTCGGCTTCACCCAGTCTGAGGTACACATCCGGCTGACTCGGCAGTAACAATCGCAGAGGTGCTCCCTTTACCACCTAGCCAAACAATCGGGAACGTAGGGGTAAGCACAGGAGCCAGGCAACCCAGCTTGGCCAAAACTTAAGTCATATCGATGCATATAATGGTGAATAAAAGGTACATGCAGAAGTGTGACACATGTGTTGGGCATAAAGCCCGTATTAATAAGCACATTAAAGAAGCCCCGAGGTATAATGAGCGGGTAGCGCGTCAAGTGTGTCTTGAACAAAGTTTCGACAAGGAAAATTTGTACAAGCAACTTTTTACAAAAAAGTATAATTCTTGGTCGAACCGAACACAAGTTAGAAATTTAAAACTTTGAGCATGAAGGCAACTTAGCTGGTTAATGTGTTCGGTATTGACGACGCGGTCCAAGCTTGATGCGGGACAAGGTTCCATCCCCCAAGCCGGTACCGAGGTGGCGGAGCAAGGAGCTCGGCACTCCGAAGTGGTGACATAGCACGGTCAATGCAGGACGGCAGAGTGATGCGAAGTCCCGGCATGGGGTAATGAAGTGTTGACGAAGCCCCGTCCGGCCGAGGTGACGTCAAAGGATATAGTCCGGCTGGATCATTTTCCTGTGCACAAAAAATAGTGCAGACCGGGGATAATAGTAATAATAGGAATTAAAAAAAATGTTGCATAATAAATAATTTATGCAAAGTGAGTAGTAAAAGAAATATGGCCTGGCGCCGAAGTCGATGTCGATGCAGGTCGTCGGCGTAATGCAATAAAGGCGTGGCAAAGCCTGGATTCACAGGTCGGTCCGAGTTCCGGATGCGGCGTTCGCCGAACTGTGTACGGAAACTGACCGAACCATCATGCGACCGTCGATAATGCGGCCACCATTTGATAGACCTGTGTACATATGCTGGACTAACCAGAGTAATAATTCCTTGGGAAAAATTTAACCCAAACAAGCAAAAAGAAATACTAGGATTAATAGCACCTGGTTTATTTGTTGTAGCAATCCGAAGGAAGGTGATTCCCAAATTTGGGACTCGATCCACGCACCCATGCCTGGTCGGCTAGTGACGCCGAAGTGTCCGGAGTAGGTTGATGAAGAGATGGCGAAGCCCCCGGTCCAGCCGAGATGTCGAAGTAGGTCGGCGTGATGGACACCAGCTTGAAGAAGCAATAGTGCGGCCCTGCCGATGCAGGTCGTGACGTGGTCGATGCCGGCTTGATAAAGCGACCGTGCGGCAATGCTGGTATGCCCGCTCCGTGTAATCCGTGGGGCAGCGATGTTGGTGATGATTTATCCTTCGCGATGCCGGACTCTTGTTCGGCTTGTTAAGATGATGATCCGAAGAAGTTGAGCTTGGCTCAACAAAGTGACGACGTGTCTAGCACAGGTCGGCAGCCGTGGAGCAATATTGCCGGACTGGTTTGACACCAGCATGATGTTGAAGATCATGTGCAAAAGATCTTAAAGTTAGTGGGATGTGTTCGGGAACAAAACACAATACCCCATACAAAACTTCCTTCAAAGAGGATGTTCGAAATCCCGTTCATAAAAAAGACGAACTCAGGTCGGATTCGTTTTCGCGCAGAAAATAGATCCAAAAAGTGATGCACTAATCGGAAGTTTCCCGGAGTTTGGACGGTCGGATCGAGCTGAATTTTTGGCAGGTGGTAGATAAGGGAATTCCGCAGCAAATCAACGGTTGGATCCTCCAAAGGACATCCGAGCTAGACGCTGCATACCACGCCCTAAACTCGTCCGGATTCTCGTCTAGATTCAACAGGGCTCCGGTATATCGGAGATTGCGGAGATTCCTCCATCGAACTCGGCGAAATTTTGCAGGGTTGTTGTAGACTTAATTCGCATAATTCCACCAAAGTAATCGTTTAGGCGACACTCGAGGCGGTGGCGGCGGATACAAGTTGTTGTCGAGAAAAACAGCACGAGTCGCTTTGAGGGCAATGTTGACGTTGAGCCCCCGAGCTCCATGGATGACTCCTCCATGATCTTGATAAAGATCGGAGTTGGTGTTGATGAAGGCCTTCATCCGAACATGACGATCGGAGGTAGGGCGCAGTCCTCGGTCAAGCCAAGGTGACCAGTCGAGCTGGTGACAAAGAAGGCGGCGTCGCGATTGACTGCGGATCGAGCCATTGATCCTTTCGCCGATCACACAGCGGAACTCTCAATGAAAGCACCAATGTCGGTGTCAAAACCGGCGGATCTCGGGTAGGGGGTCCCAAGCAGTGCGTCTTAGGATCAATGGTAACAGGAGACAAGGGACACGATGTTTTACCCAGGTTCGGGCCCTCTTGATGGAGGTAAAACCCTGCGTCCTGCTCGATTGATATTGATATTGTGGATGTTTACAAGAGTGGATCTACCACAAGATCAAGGAGGCTAAACCCTAGAAGCTAGCCTATGGTATGATTGTAATGGTTGTTGATGTTGTATCTCTATCGACTAGCCTGGCCTCAGTTTATATAATGCACTAGAGGCCTAGGATAACAAGAGTCCTAACCCGAATCGCCCGGTGGGGAGAGTCCTTGTCTTGATCGCCAAGTCTTGTGGAATCTTTCTTGTATGCGGCAACTGTCCGGACTGGCCCATGAGTATACGGCCATGGGGATCCTCGGCCCAATCCAACTGATCGGGAGACGACATGGTGAGTACCCCCTAGTCCAGGACACAGTCAATCGTCATCCATACCGTCGATGTCTTCGGAGTCGAAGTCGACATGTCGGTTAGATCATCGACAGTGGCTACAAAGTGGGTGGTGGGTGGGCGTTGAATTTCTTCGTCGTCCGCATCCCAACCTTCCTGACCGTAGTCCGGCCAAGGCTCTCCTGATAAAGAGAGAGACTTTAGTGAATTCAGGATGTCGCCAAAGCACGAGTGCCGAAAGATGTCCGCGGCAGTGAACTCCATAACCGGCGTCCAATCGGATTCGATTGGCAGGGGCGCGGACGGTTCGGAGTCCGGAGAGGAGTCCGACACCTTGGAGTCACGGTCTTCGCAAAGGACATGGATGGAGTTCGGCTCAATCGCCGGAGAGATCGTAGCCCCCGAGGCGGTGTCCAACCACTCGTCCTCGATCGGCGGAGTTGGCTCCGAGCTAAGGGTCGGAGCGGACGCTGGTGCGGCCTCCAGGACACTGTTCAGCGGCAGAGCTAGATCATGCTCATCGAAACAGTGCGGCACGCTTGGCTGTGGTTCAAATCCGTCGAAGATCAAATCTCCACGAACATCGGCCGTATAGTTCAGGCTTCCGAATCTGACCTGATAGCCAGGGGCGTAGCTTTCAATCTGCTCCAGATGGCCTAGCGAATTGGCCCGCAGTGCAAAGCCGCCGAATACAAAGATCTGTCCGGGGAGAAAAGTCTCACCCTGGACTGCGTCGTTGCTGATGATTGAAGGAGCCATCGGGCCTATAGGTGACGACACATAGGAACTCTCAATGAAAGCACCAATGTCGGTGTCAAACCCCGCGGATCTCGGGTAGGGGGTCCCGAACTGTGCGTCTAGGCGGATGGTAACAGGAGACCAGGGACACGATGTTTTTACCCAGGTTCGGGCCCTCTCGATGGAGGTAATACCCTACTCCTGCTTGATTAATATTGATGATATGGGTAGTACAAGAGTAGATCTACCACGAGATCGAGAGGCTAAACCTAGAAGCTAGCCTATGGTATGATTGTTGTTAGTCCCACGGACTAAAACCCTACGGTTTATATAGATACGGATAGGGTTAGGGTTACACAGAGTCGGTTACAATGGTAGGAGATCTACATATCTGTACGCCAAGCTTGCCTTCCACGCCAAGGAAAGTCCCATCCGGACACAGGACGAAGTCTTGAATCTTGTATCTTCATAGTCTAGGAGTCCGGCCAAAGATGATAGTTCGGCTATGCGGACACCCCCTAGTCCAGGACTCCCTCATGGAGCAACTCCAAAGGTCGAGATGTAGTCCTGATTGTCTTCGAGGGATGCTTGGCCCTTGTCATCTTCCCAGCTTCACACGCACCACATAGATGATCTTTCTTGAACTTGACGTCTTTGATGCCTATGACGTGCTTCTTCTTGGCGAGAGTGTGTAGGTTCCTCATGCCAGCATACCCTAGCCTCCGATGCCAGAGCCAGCACTCTGAAGATTTTGCTAGAAGACATACGACCATCTGTGGTCCTGCTGAGAAATCTACCATGTACAGATCATCTTTCCTGTACCCTTCGAAAACTAGAGACTTGTCAGATTCCATTAGTACAAGGCAACAATATTTTCCAAATAGCACAATCATGTTTAAGTCACAAAGCATTGAGACAGACATTAAGTTGAAACCAAGGGATTCAACAAGCATCACTTTGTCCATGTGCTGATCCCTTGAGATTGCAACTCTACCTAGGCCCAATACCTTGCTTTTACGGTGTCGTGAATGTGATGTGACTTTTATCACATGGACGTAAGGTTGAGTCCATGAGAAGACTTTGATCACCGATCATGTGGTTAGTGCATCCGCTGTCCATAATCCATTACGAAGCACGAGGTGTCGTACCCTACAGTGAAGTTAGGAGGATAGGCTTCACAAAGAGTATTGTGAAGCATAAACATTTGACGCACATGAGGATTATTAAAGCTCAGATCAAGGTTAGGACTGATAGTATGACTGGCAAGCGATGCAAGAACGAAATACATAGTAAGACAATTTGGGCATTTTATTTTGCGTCCCATAATGTGTTTTAGGTCCCCAGCAATAGCATCGGACACCTTAGATTTCTGGCTGGAGACCTTTCCCTACAAAAGAAAGTTAATTCTTCTTAACCACCCACATCTTCGGGGGTGGCTTAGAAGCAATGAGTCTAAGTGCAGCACCTGAGAACTTCGGCTTTGGAGCCCTAGCAAATAGCCTTGCAGGAGATGAACGATACTCATATGAATAAGCAAAAAAGTTCTTATTCTATGAACATAGCGATTTGAAGACACACGCTCATATTCATGAGTCTGAGTATGGTTTCCCTGCAAAACATTGGCGTTAGGGTGACTAAGGTGAGTCCTGTATCTGTATGAAGCCTTTGGGCCATATGAAGCCATAGGTCTGGGGTTTGTCTTCTTCCTTGGTGGTGTCATGACGACATTCACATGAAGATTCTCAATACACTGTTTAGGTACCCAGATCTTCTTCATAGGTGGCCCATTCTTGCAGTTAGTACCAACATACCTGGCAAACACTTCACCATTCTGATTCTTAAACAGTTTATAGTTTGCATCAAAGGAATCATCAATGATAATAGGGTTAGCACAAGCGAAACCAGATAAGGTGGATGGATCTACTGAAGATTCCGTTGCAGCAACCCATGTGGTTTTGGGGTACTGCTCAGGATTCCAGTAAGACCCATCAACATTCATTTTCCTCTCGAACCCAATACCCTCTTTTCTAGGGTTTCGGTTCAGAATCTGCTTTTTGAGAACATCACATAATGTCTGATGCCCTTTGAGGCTTTTGTACATGCCTGCCATGTACAGTTCCTTCAGCCCTGCATCATCAGCAATAGTAGTGGTATCCTTAACAGAGGGGTTAGTTACCACATCAGCAGTTGAAGATATTGCAACAGGAGCAGTAGAACATCCAGCAACAGAAACAACGTTATCACGCTCAATGCATTTTAAACATGGTGTTTCAAATCCTTCCGGAGGGGGACTGATCTGTTGAGCGCGAAGTGACTCGTTCTCCTTTTGAAGATCTTCATGATCCGATCTCAATTTCTCAAGTTCCTACTTCCTTTGAAGATAATCGTAGGAAAGCTTTTCATGAGATGTTGAGAGGGTTTCATGACGACCTTCAAGTTCCTGGTACTTAACATGAAGATTTTTTATGTCTTCAATTAAGGACTGAGTCTTAGTCATTTCCGCGTCCAACAGGTCCTCGCTTTTGTCTAACAATTTTTGAATATGTTCCATAGCTTTCTGTTGTTCAGTTGCAATTTTAGCAAGTTTTTGGTAGCTAGGTTTGGATTCACAATCAGAGTCATCTTCACTTGATGTTTGAAAGTAAGCATCACATGAGTTTACCTTGGCACCACGTGCCATGAAGCAGTAAGTGGGAGCGGAGTCGTCCTTGTCGCTGGCATCAACATTGGTGATGCAAGCATTGTCTTCCGTGTTGAAGATGGATTTGGCAATGTAGGCTGAAGCTAAGGCCAGACTTGCAACACCAGAGTCGGACTCCTCCTCAGATTGCACCACTTCTGCCTCCTCAGAAGCAGACTCCTCCTCTGAATCTATTTCCTTGCCAACAAAAGCACGAGCCTTGCCAGACGAACTTTTCTTGTGTGATGAAGACTTGGAAGTTGACTTGGAAGAAGATTTTGAGTATTTCTTCTTCTTATTCTTGTCATCAGAATCATATTCCTTGCTCTTCTTCTTTTTCTTCTCATTGTCCCACTGTGGACACTCAGAGATGTAGTGACCAGGTTTCTTGCACTTGTGACAGGTTCTCTTCTTGTGGCCATTGGAAGAAGCTTCATCATTTCTTGAACTGGACCGTGAAGACTTTCTGAAGCCTTTCTTCTTAGTGAACTTCTGGAACTTCTTAACAAGCATAGCAAGCTCCTTTCCAAGGTCTTCAGCTTCACCAGAGCTGCAGTCAGATTCTTCTTCAGATGAGGAAACAGCCTTTGCCTTCAAAGCGTGAGTTCGGCCATAGTTGGGACCATAGATATCTCTTTTCTCAGATAGCTGGAACTCATGTGTGTTAAGCCTCTCAAGTATGTCAGATGGATCGAGTGTCTTGAAGTCAGGGCGTTCTTGAATCATAAGAGCTAGAGTGTCAAATGAGCTGTCAAGAGATCTCAGAAGCGTCTTGACGATTTCATGCTTGGAGATCTCAGTGGAGCCGAGAGCCTGAAGCTCGTTTGTGATGTAAGTGAGACGATCGAACGTGAGCTGGACATTTTCATTGTCATTTCTCTTGAAGCGGTTGAAGAGGTTGCGTAGGACACTGATTCTTTGATCTCTCTGAGTTGAAACACCTTCATTGACTTTGGAGAGCCAGTCCCAGATTAGCTTTGACGTTTCCAAAGGACTCACGCGGCCATACTGCCCTTTGGTCAGATGACCACATATGATGTTCTTCGCAGTAGAATCGAGTTGAATGAACTTCTTGACATCAGCAGCGGTGTGCATTCACTAGTCTTGGGAATGCCGTTTTTGACGACATACCACACATCGACATCAATGGCTTCAAGATGCATACGCATCTTATTCTTCCCGTAGGGATATTCAGTGCCATCGAAGACAGGGCACGCAGCGGAGACTTTGATTATCCCTGCAGTCGACATAGCTAAACTCCAGGTGGTTAAACCGAATCACACAGAACAAGGGAGTACCTTGCTCGGATACCAATTGACTGTGCTAGTTATCGACTAGAGGGGGGGTGAATAGGCGATTTTTATGAAAGTCTTCAAAACATGAAAGTTTCGAAGACAGACAAGAAAACTGGACCTATAAGCAAGCAGCGGAAGATGAACTATACTAGACAAGCCATAGTCGGACAAGTATGAAACTAAAGCATGATGACAGATAGCAGCTGGGTAGTAGGATCAGGATGGAAGATAGTACAAGCCAAGCAGAACAAGTAGTCACACAGTGAAGTCAAACATGCATAGCAATCAGGCAATGACTTCACAAGGATGAACTGTAAGTAAGGGTGTCGGTGTCAAAACCGGCGGATCTCGGGTAGGGGGTCCCGAACTGTGCGTCTAGGCGGATGGTAACAGGCGACAAGGGACACGATGTTTATACCCAGGTTCGGGCCCTCTCGATGGAGGTAATACCCTACTCCTGCTTGATTAATATTGATGATATGGGTAGTACAAGAGTAGATCTACCACGAGATCAAGGAGGCTAAACCCTAGAAGCTAGCCTATGGTATGATTGTAATCCGTCCTACGGACTAAAACCCTCCGGTTTATATAGACACCGGATAGGTTAGGGTTACACAGAGTCGGTTACAATGGTAGGATATCTACATATCCGTATCGCCAAGCTTGCCTTCCACACCAAGGTAAGTCCCATCCGGACACGGGACGAAGTCTTCAATCTTGTATCTTCATAGTCTTGGAGTCCGGCCGTGACGATAGTCCGGCTATCCGGACACCCCCTAGTCCGGGACTCCCTCAGTAGGCCCTGAACCAGGCTTCAATGACGATGAGTCCGGCGCGTTGATTTGTCTTCGGCATTGCGAGGCGGGTTCCTCCTCCGTATACTTCATAGAAGGTCATGAACACAAGGATAGTGTCCGGCTGTGCAAAACAAGTTCCACATAACACCGTAGAGAGAATAATTTTTGCACAGATCAGCTGACGTATTCCGCGGCGTGACATCACACCACGGCCAGGCCTTTATATGAATCGTTTTTTACCATTTCACCTTAGCACGTTTAGCGAGGCGGTTTCCTTGGCACGTCTTATCAAAGCATAGATCGTGCCCCCTTATTCCGGGATTCTCATCAATACGGATGTGGGTAACCCATCCGCGCCATTGATTACGGCGCTTGGGAGATAAGCGAGTTCTACCAGGCTGGTGGGGGGCGCATAGCTTCGTCCGTCTATATAAGGGGATAAGGATCCACCTTTTCACCCACGCCTTCTTCCTCCTTTGCTTATCCATTTCCGCGCACTCGAGCTCCAGCGCCCAAGTTCGCACATCCCACCTCAACCTTCTCCAACCATGTCAGGAGCGGGAGGCAGGTGGATGGCCTCCTCCGCCACAGAGGGGCACATCAAAAGACTGCGGGAGGCGGATCGTGTCCGCGACATTGCGCTGGCTGCCCGGCGGGGCAGCTTATTCCAACCCCCTGGCCCCATGAGAGGGTAGTGTTTCTCCCCCACTTCCTCCGCGGACTAGGTTTTCCACTTCACTCATTTGTCCGGGGGCTCATGTTCTACTACGGCATGGACTTCCATGACCTGGCCCAATTTCATCCTCAACATCTCGGCGTTTATCGTGCGTGTGCGAAACCTTCCTCTCGCATCCAGCCCCACTTCGCTTATGGCTGAAGATCTTCAATGTCCGGCGAAGGTAGTGGGCGGCCGTCAGCCGGAGTCTTGGGCGCCATGGTTGGCAAGATGGCCAAAGTCCCTTGGCTCGAGGCGCCTTCGTGGAGACAATAAAGGGGTGGCAATTGCGGTGGTTCTACATCACCGAGCCCGCAACACCAAATGGGTGGCGGCCCCGAGTTCATATCTGGCTTCCCCACGGCTCTCGTCATGGAAAGAGAGCGGGCTGGCGTGGGGAATTCGGACGAGGCATCCAGACTTAAAACATGCCTCCGAAACCTGGTGGCCAAGAATCTTAGGCTTGTCGACGTAATCCAGGTGATGCTCATCCGCCGGATTCTCCCATGCCAACAACGGGCTTTTAACTTGTGGGAGTTCGATCCGGCACAGCACCAAACCTTGAGTCAGCTCTTCGACACTACGTACGAAGACGCCTGGAAGGTGATGTTCAAGGGCGCCGAAGCCCCAGCATCCGCTACCAAAGATCGCGGATACAGCTCGCAGCGTCAAGCCGGTGAGGTAAGTTATTTTACCCTTTACGGGACTCTTTGTGCATAGATTGACTCTACGTGGGATCTAAAACTCCTTAATCTTTGACAGGACTGGCTGAAGACGTCCAGACAGATTAACTATCCGGCTCCTTTGCCAGAAGACCCAGCGGACACCCGATTGACGGGGCTGCTGGCTCCGGCACCCCATGTGGTGCCGGAGAAGAAGGCCAAGAAGGAGGCCACGGGAACTCGAAGGAGCTCCCGACGCCAGGTGCTGTCAGATTCCGAAGCGGAATCTTCTCCTGGAGATGAGGAGGAAGAAGAAGAAGCTCCTCCCCCAGCAGGGGAGGAGAAGAAAAGGAAGGCTGCCACGACTGGGGAGGCCGGAGGGTCCAAGAAGGGAAGAACCCTTCCTCCGGACTTCTCCACCAACGTCGACGACGACGAGGAGGATTGGCCTACGAGGGCCAAGCCCCTGGCGAGATCGTAAGTGTCCGGATACCCATGGCTTTTTATTATTGCAAAGTGTTCTCTAATGTCGAACAACTATGCAGCCCGCCTAAGGGCGAGTTCGCCGATTCATCGAGCGGGTCCCTGGGCTCGTCGGAAATGGAGAGTACCTCGCTTCCGACCGCCTCCTCGCCTCATGCTGCGGACGACGCCTTTGGGGGCCCCAAGAGGGGCTTGGTCAAGAGGAGGTAGCGGGAGGCGCCACAAGGCAACCTCCCGGACTCAGCGCTTGAGGCCAAGACCCCGGGGCTCTAGGCCCGACCCTTGTCCGGTCTCCATGCCGGAACCTTGATGGTTTGAGTCCGACAAGCGGACCCTTCAGAAGAAGGGTAAGGCGCGGTGTCCTCCGTCCAACCGGAGGCACCGGATAGCTTCTTGGAGGCGCTTGCGGTGCTTCCATCGAGGAGGAGCACCGCCTTTGTTATGAGTGCGGTGATCCGGACAGTTCGATCCGCCAAGAGCGGATGACCGAAGCCTGTACCAGCCTTCTAACAGGCTTTGAGGTAAGTTTAAAACATGTAAAAATATTATCGCATAGAAAGTAGCCCCTGATGCTTAGTTCTGTGTTCAGAAAGAAAAGCCGGACTAAGGATCTAAAAATATATACACAGGAGTCTAACATAAGTATGTCAATATGGGAATGCAGGATGCGCTGCCGACCTCTGCCGCACTGACTGCGGAGGTCAATGCACTGAAGCAGAACCTCGAGCGGTCCGAGAATGAGCTCGGACAAGCCAAGAAGGAGCTCAAGGACAAAGAAGGTAAGTAATAACTTATTAAAGAAATACCTTATAGAAAAGGTTTTGGTTGCAAAAAAATAACAGGGATAACTTGGGTACTACAGGGGCCACGAACGAGGTGGCGACCCTGAAGGAGGCGGTGTCCGTGGCCGAAAACAAAGCGGATGCGGAACGCACTGAGCGAGAGAGGGAGAAGCGCAGCTGGCCAAGGTACGGCAAGAGCTCCAAGCTCTCGTGGAAAAACCCGAGAGTTTGGAGCGTGACTCGAAGACTCGAGAGTCCGAGCTCGCCTCGGCTCTTAAGAGTGCCAAAGCTGCTAAGGCCGAGGCCCAAAAAGCCCTCCAAGAAATTGAGTCTTTAAAGAAGATAGCGGCGGGTAAGGCATTCTTTATGCAAAGAAAGCATGTGAAAGTGAATTACCTATTACTTACCCGGATTCGGAGCTCTCCAGAGCATTCGCAGATTTGCCCGTAGTGTGTGCGATGCTGCCGCATTCTACCGCGCCAAGGAGGGAGATCGGCGGAGAAGGTGTTCGGTCTCATTATCTTTGAGGCCGACCATCCGGTGCTCTGGCGACCAGTGAAGCAGCTGGTCGAGCTCCATAAGGTCGCCGAACAGGCCATGAAGGGCCTTATAAGCGCGGTTGTGGCCATTGGAGGCCATGCCCGGAGCTACTTGGCTTGGTGAAGTGGTTGGTGGATGCATGTCCGCGGCTTGAAGTCATCAAGCGCTCCGTCTGCATTGAAGGTGTCCGTCGGGCCCTTGCCCGTGCTAAAGTGCTGCTGGGGCAAGCTGGATGCGAGAGGCTTGTGACGGACGGGCCCCGAAGGGCCATGAGCATCGCCGCCGCCGAAATGTACTATGAGGGCCTCTGAAGGGTGCCGCGAATAGCGGATGAGTGCTCCAAAGATGTAATTTTTGAATAAACTCGCATTTGTTATCTGTATCTGAAAACTTGTTCATATCGCTAAGCAACGCTTATTAATTTAAAATATTACCTTCATGCGGCCGTTTATCAAATTTGAGAGATGGCAAATCGTTGGCTTCAGCCCCCATGCCACGAAAGTCTTTGGGGTGTTGGGATAAACTTGAGCACTCTTGTTCCCATTCTTGGGTCCATCTAGGGAGGCGCTCAACACAACGAACAAGGCAACCGGACATATAATGCTTGAACACTCTCACTTAGCCATAGAATTCTATAATTTTAAATTTCGGCGAAGCCCCTAGTATTTGGAAGACCAAGTTGGGCGCTATCACGCCTTGGCGGACAATTCGATTCCTCGCTCTAAGCGGCATAAGTCTTTAGGGACCGAAAAAACCTCTCGAACAGCGACCGGCTCTCGCCCTATCATGACATGGGTTTAGCTTTCTCCTTTGAGGTGCTCGACCCAGCTCAACTAGGGCACAATCGCAGTGGTTCTCCGGTGCTACCTTAGCGATATAGCGGGCGTAAGGTACCAAAACACGGAGCAGGCAAACCAACTATTGACCCAAGACATGATTGGAGCCGATTCATATAATGCTATAAGTTCGGGTGCCGCACTTGTGAAAGTGTTGGACTTATCACACCATAATTTTGGGATACTTAAGCCCCTGGTGTATTGGCCGTACCAAAGTGTACGGTTGCAACATGTCGTGAAATTAACATATGTATACATAAATGAAATGGAGCAATAATACGCAAAAGCTATGTATTGTTTATTCAAAGAGGTACTGCAATGAGAGAAGAACGATACAAATAGTGCGATAAGTAAGGGATAGGACTATCTAACATGTCCCCCTCCAGGCGTAAGCTGTGGGATGATATGTAAAACAGGTATATGCTCGTAATAGAGACCACCTGAACACTTCGACGTGGCTTACTGCTTCCCTGGCTGTTGCATCGTGAGTTCGGCGATTCAAGTGCCGGACAGGACTTCTCGAAGACGGAGTCCTGAAAGTAAAAAAAGGAAGAAAAAGGGAAAAAGAAAAGAAGAAATGACACAAACGGGAGCCCCTGGTGCGGTCGAGCCGCATTCTTGGCGTGTCGTTGTCTTGCCCCTCCCCGTATGCCCATGGTATCTCCAGAGCGTAATTATGTACGCGTAATACTAGCTTCGCAATTTCGCGAGGGCTGGGGTTGGGGCCGGATTGCTACTCGTGCTTGAATCGTGCCAGGTGGTCTTGTAGCAGGTTATTCCGGGCGCGCTTGGCAGTGTCCGGACGATTAGTCGCCGGACTCGAGAATTGCCATGAGAGGCTGCTTTGCACCTCCGCCGTGAGGGCCACCGTATGCTCCTCCGTTCGGAGAGAGCGTTCGGTGTTTCCATTGACCGTGATTACTCCTTGAGGGCCTGGCATCTTGAGCTTGAGGTATGCATAGTGCGGCACCGCATTGAACTTTGCAAATGCGGTTCGTCCGAGCAGTGCATGATAGCCGCTGCGGAATGGGACGATGTCGAAGATTAACTCTTCGCTTTGGAAGTTATCCGAAGATCCAAAGACCACTTCGAGTGTGACTGAGCCTGTACAATTGGCCTCTACACCCGGTATGACGCCTTTAAAGGTCATCTTTGTAGGTTTAATCCTTGAGGGGTCTATGCCCATTTTGCGCACTGTATCCTGATAAAGCAGGTTCAGGCTGCTACCGCCGTCCATCAGGACTCGGGTGAGGTGAAATCCGTCAATAATTGGGTCAAGAACCCATGCGGCGAAGCCGCCGTGACGGATGCTAGTGGGGGTGTCCCTTCGATCGAAGGTTATCGGGCAGGAAGACCATGGGTCGAACTTTGGGCGACTGGCTCAATCGCATATACGTCCCGTAGTGCACGCTTCCGCTCCCTTTTGGGTATGTGGGTTGCGTATATCATGTTCACCGTCCGCACTTGTGTGGGAAAACCTTTCTGTCCTCTATTGTTCGGCGGCCGGGGCTCTTCCTCGTCATCGCTATGCAGCCCCTTGTCCTTGAGTTCGGCACTTAACTTGCCTACTTGCTTGAACACCCAACAATCCATGTTGGTGTGATTGGTTGGTTTTTCGGGGGTGCCATGTATTTGGCACAAGCGATCGAGTATGCGGTCCAAGTTGGACGGGCCCTGGGTATTTATTTTGAATGGCTTCTTCCGCTGACCGGGTTTAGAGCCTCTGAATCCGGCATTGACGGCCGTATCTTCAGTAATATCCCCGTTAGTGCAGCGCTTGTTCTTGTTGCGACGCGACCTGCCATTGCTGTCCTTGGTATCCGGACTATCAGGATGTTTGGCCAAGTTGTTGCTTCGAGCTAGCCAGCTGTCCTCTCCCGCACAAAAGCGAGTCATCAGTGTTGTGTGGGCTGCCATAGATTTCGGCTTTTCCTGTCCTAGGTGCCGGGCAAGCCACTCGTCGCGGATGTTATGTTTGAAGGCTGCAAGGGCCTCTGCATCCGGACAGTCAACAATTTGATTTTTCTTTGTTAGGAACCGAGTCCAGAATTGTCTGGCCGATTCTTCTGGCTGCTGAATTATGTGGCTAAGGTCATCGGCGTCTGGTGGTCGCACAAATGTGCCCTGGAAGTTATCAAGGAATGCGGCTTCCAGGTCCTCCCAACAACCAATTGATTCTGCTGGCAAGCTATTGAGCCAATGTCGAGCTGGTCCTTTAAGCTTGAGTTGGAGGTATTTGATGGCATGTAGATCCTCACCGCGGGCCATGTGGATATGGAGGAGTTAATCCTCGATCCAGACCGCAGGATCTGTGGTACCATCGTATGATTCGATGTTTACGGGCTTAAAGCCCTCGGGGATTTGATGATCCATTACTTCATCTGTGACGCATAGTGGGTGTGCGGCGCCTCAGATAATATATCACGGCGTAGCTCATATGAGCTTTGTCTCGTGGTTCGCCCGCCGGTTTTGTTGTATCCAGCGACGGTAATCATCCCGCATTGCTGGGCGCCCACGCGATCCGTAGATCGATCTTGTATTTTTTGCCTTATCCTCCAATATATCTGCCAAGTCCGGCGCGTTTTCCCGTGCCTTGGTACTTTTTGAGCGGCATTGGGGTGTGGCTTGAGCAGAGGGCCGAGAGGCTTCTCTGTCGCGGCCACGAGGTGGCCGGTCTGCCATGTCGTGCGCCGGTGACTTGGGTGTTTCCTCCTCTAGTCGAGGCAACGGCCTGCGTTTGGGGTAGCTTTTGGAGGGGTGTTCGAGTTCATACTCTTCGCTGCAAGGACTTGATCCATCCGTCGCCTAGCAGGTCCGGATCAGCTCTAAGTTGTTGCTGCTTTTCTTGAGGCTGCTTGTCGTGGCTATAAGCCTGCATTTGAAACGCTCCTGTTGGCGGGATCCTCGGCACGACAAATTGTCGTCGCCGAGGCTTGCCTCATCTTCGGAGGTAGGCGATAATTATCGTCCTCGACCTCTCTTTCGCCGCACTATCGTGAGGACTTGCTTCTCCCTCCTCCCACGCTGAGTCCTGCCGAGGGGTTCTCTTCGCATCGTCCGGTGTTATTATCTCCGTGCGAATCACCGTTTTATTGTGGCGGATTTAGAGCGGCGCCACGACGTCGGGCGCTTCGGCTGTTGCTTGAGGGTCATCCTCCGTTGTTCCATCGTCGTTCCCATCTTTTGGGATGTCCACCATATATATGTCATATGACGAGGTGGCCTTCCGGTGCCTGTAGGCGGGTCTTGGTAAATCTCCGGCATCATCGCCCATACCGCCGATGTCTTCGGAGTCGTAGTCTAGCATGTCGGTTAGAGCATCGGCAGTGGCTACAAAGTGGGTGGTGGGTGGGCGTTGAATTTCTTCGTCGTCCGCATCCCAACCTTCCTGTCCGTAGTCCGCCGGGCTCTCCGGATAAAGAGAGACTTTAGTGAATTCAGGATGTCGCCAAAGGGCGAGTGCTGAAAGATGTCTCGGCGATGAACTCCATGACCGCGCCCAATCGGATTCGATTGGCGGGGCACGGAGGGTTCGGATTCGGGAGGAGTCCAGCACCAGAGTCGAGGTCTTCGCAGCGACAGGATGTAGTTCGGCTCGATCGCCGTAGAGATCATAGCTCCCGAGGTGGTGTCCAACCACCCGTCCTCGATCGGGGAATCCGGCTCCGGATTAAGGGTCGGAGCGCATACTGGTGCGGCCTCCAGGGCACTGTTGGGCTGCAGAGCTAGATCATGCCCATCGAGACAGTGCGGCGCGCTTGGCTGCGGCTTGAATCCTTCGAAGATCAAGTCTCCGCGGATATCGGCCGTATAGTTTAAACTTCCAAATCTGACCTGATGGCCAGGGGCGTAGCTTTCGATCTGTTCCAGATGGCCAAGCGAATTGGCCCACAGTGCAAAGCCGCCGAATACGAAGATCTGTCCGGTGAGAAAAGTCTCACCCTGTACCGCGTCATTGTTGATGATCGTAGGCGCCATCGGGCCTAGCGGTGATGACACAGGGGAACTCTCAATGAAAGCACCAATGTCGGTGTCAAAACCAGCGGATCTCGGGTAGGGGTCCCGAACTGTGCGTCTAGGCGGATGGTAACAGGAGACAAGGGACACGATGTTTTTACCCAGGTTTGGGCCCTCTCGATGGAGGTAATACCCTACTCTTGCTTGATTAATATTGATGATATGGGTAGTACAAGAGTAGAACTACCACGAGATCAAGGAGGCTAAACCCTAGAAGCTAGCCTATGGTATGATTGTTGTTCGTCCTACGGACTAAAACCCTCCGGTTTATATAGACACCGGATAGGTTAGGGTTACACAGAGTCGTTTACAATGGTAGGAGATCTACATATCCATATCGCCAAGCTTGCCTTCCACGCCAAGGTAAGTCCCATCCGGACACGGGACGAAGTCTTCAATCTTGTATCTTCATAGTCTTGGAGTCCGGCCGTGACGATAGTCCGGCTATCCGGTCACCCCCTAGTCCGGGACTCCCTCAAAGGGAGAGTAAGAGATAGAACCAGTGTGTTGTGAATACAAGGATTTGTTCGACCAGTTCCAGTTGCTGTGACAAATGTACGTCTGGTTAGGGAGGCTGAGATTGAACTCAGAAGATCGTGTCTTCACCTTATTCCCCTTGAGCTAAGGACACACAGTCCTCGCCCAATCACTCTGGTAAGTCTTCAAGGTAGACTTCCAAACCTTCACAGACTTCGTTCACCGGCAATCCACAATTACTCTAGGATGCTCAGAACGCGACGCCTAACCGGCTGGAGGATTCACAATCCTCAAGTGTAACAAGTCTTCATATCACGCGGACAGAAAGGCTTCAGTGATGCCAAACACTCTTGGGCTCTGGGTGTTTTGGGCTTTGTCCTCACAAGGATTTCTCTCTTAAACTCTTCAGAGGTGGGTTGCTCTCAACGACAAAAGCCGTGCACTAACTCTGAGCAGCCACCAATTTATGGTGTAGGGGGTGGGCTATTTATAGCCACTGGGCAACCCGACCTGATTTGTCCGAAATGACCCTGGGTCACTAAGGAACTGACACGTGTCACAACGGTCAGATTTCAAACACGCGCGACAGCTTGACTTGGGCTACAAGTAAACTGACTTATCCGACTCTGGATAAGATTTGCTCTCATTGTCTTCGTCAAGACATAG
Source organism: Aegilops longissima (assembly GCA_021605205.1). Classification (NCBI taxonomy): domain Eukaryota; kingdom Viridiplantae; phylum Streptophyta; class Magnoliopsida; order Poales; family Poaceae; genus Aegilops; species Aegilops longissima. The sequence continues at coordinate 573,309,938 of CM038680.1, read as the reverse complement.
GATTTAGTTGAGCATCACTTCATCACTCGACTTTGTTCACTTGGACCCCACTTAGCAAGGCGGTGGTTCCTATGACTCAACAAAGAAGAAAAGAAATAACGAAACTACTAAGTCTTCGCGCCCATAGTGTTCACTCAATGTCTTCTTCATCATAGTCTTCAATGTGAATATCTTCACGCATCACCATTGTCTTCAATGTCTTCATAAATTTTAGGGTCATCTCCGGTAGGTAAACCGAATCAAGGAGGGACTACTACCTGTGTTATCCTGCAATTCTCACAAACACATTAGTCCCTCAACCACGTTTGTCGTCAATACTCCAAAACCAAACTAGGGGTGGCACTAGATGCACTTACAACAACTACCTTTTTACTAGCTCCAATGTAGCTTGTTTTCCCTATGCTTATTCACCTTAGTAAGAGTCAGTAAAACCCCAAAGCTCAGCCCTTGAATCCCTGTGGTTTGACCACAGTAACTGTTCAAAGTTTCTGTCCAGAAACTTAACCTCTTCACCATTTCACTTCTACTGCACCTGGAAACAAACCAAGCCGTGGTAACACCCTAGTTTACTAAGGAATACACGCCAGACATCATGGTTTGTGCATATGTGGCCTGATGTCATGGTCCACGCGGTGACCGCGTTAAATCGAGGGTTGGCATGCTTAAGCGCGCTGCGTCGCCGCCCGCCTCTCGTGGCGCGGGAGCTTGCAGCTCGGCCAGCCAGCGCGTGTCCCCCTCGCCACCATCCTCGTCTCCACCCCCTTTACTCCTCCCTGCCGCTCGCCGATGCCGGAGCTCGCCGCAGCAAGCACGGGCACGGTCCGGCCAACGGCACAGTGCCCGCGCACTGTGTTCGTCCCTTTCCTCCTCGCTCATGTGCTCGTCCTCGTCTGCGCACAGCTCCCGCGTAAACCCGGTCGCCTTCCCCCTCTCTCTCTGGCACCATTCGTCGCCGGGCGCCGGAGACAGCTGTCCTCCGGCGGAGCCCGAGCCCTCCTTGCCGCCCCGCCTATAAAAACCCCCTCCGCAGCCTCCTGGAGCATCGCACCTCACCACATCTCCCTCCTATAGCCACTAGAAGCCGCAACCCGGCCGGGCAGGCCGCGGGCTGCCGTCCCCGAGCCGAGCTCACCGGCGATCCCCTCTGGATCGTCCCCGCAGCTCCGGCCGCCCCCAAGCCAAGGCGACCCCGCCAGGGCCTCCGCCTCTCGTCCGTGAAGCTAACGAGCCAAGCCCGAGCCCTTGGAGCCGCCCCTAGCCGCCGTCTTCCTCATCTCCGGCGACCTCTGTGTTCTGCCTCCGCTTGTGAGGAAGAATCCGACGCCGTCCGGTCACCATTTGCCACGCCACGGGTACGGGCAGGTGCGCAAGAACCTTCTCCGTCGATCCCACCCTCTCGTTTTCCACCAAGATGCCTCAACACCGGCGTAAGCTCCGGCGAAGCACCGCGCCTCTCTGTTTCTTTCTCCCCTCCCTCTAGCCTAACTAGCGAGGCCCGCTAGTCAGCAACTCACTATGCGCGCGAAGCGGTATGAGTGGTGGCGCCCCGGGAAAATACGCCATCGACGTCACCCCCCCCCCTCTGTTTTCTTTTTTTCAAATTTATTTAAATTCCAGTAGCATTCAAATAGCCATAACTTTAATTCTACAAGTCCAAATGTAGTGATTCTTTTTTGCATTGTGTTCTTTGTCCAAAAATCTAACAGCTCCCAAAAGATGGGATTTTTCCTTGCTATCTAGATTTTCTGGCAATTTTCAGAAGTTTCTTGATATTTTTCTTTTGTTGTTTTTGAATGTTTTCAGAGGAACCAGCTTGTCTTGAGGATCACCAGGAGCCTTGTGAACCTCATCAGTACTAAGGCAATCCACAGTAAGATTTTCATGGTGCCACTTCAATATTTATGATTTTCATACTTGAACTTATGAATATTGATGCATTTAAATTAGAAATATAATAAATATATTCTGTTATATGCTTGCTAAGTTAAAATGCTTGAACTTCAGTATGTTTGAAGTAAATGTTGTTGGTAAGATAATGAGAACTTAGTTGCAAGAGTTAAATAAATAATATGGTCATAGAATTTGATGAGTAGTTTAAATATTATTTTGCATGAGGTATAATGATGGTTATTGTTAGAAATAGTTCTGGTATGAGTAAATAGAGGTTTTTACCAGTATAGTAGCATGAGTTTATGTTGGCTCCGTGGGAGCGAAGTTGGTGAAGTTTTGCATGGTTTGTGGTGCATATGTTAAGTGATGCATGGTATGGCAGTATGACACCGGTTATTTTATTTTCACATTATGTTGAACCTGATTAATAATTCAACTTGAACATGTGACCGGTTATTTTATTTTCACATTAAGTTGAACCTGATTAATAATTCAACTTGAACATGTTGTTGACCGGGTCATGGTGCCGCTGAAACGAGTCTTTCCCAGTGCAACCACATTTGCCGGTATGGGACGGCCTTAATGCGTTTCATTGTCGTGCCTCTGGTCGGTACCTCAATTTAGGGAAGGTTATGGGCGTGTTGTACCCTGGCCCGGTAGGCAAGCATAACCTTGTGAGCCCGTTGTTAAGTTAATTTTGGTACCGGATCCCAGTGTGGATCGTGGCCACGACGGTGGTCGAGGTGTCTGGAGGTAGACACGGGGCCACCCAGGACTAGCCCAGTGGGGTCTGAGTCGGAGGGGCCGGGAGAGTGTCATGACAGTGAAATGGTTTCGTCGGAACGCTGTTGGTCCACTCGGATGGGAGAGTGAGGCCATGGGTTCCGTAGTGTGGGTACAGTGTACTAACCTCTGCATAGTGTATTTAATCTATCGATAGCCGAGTCCACGGATACGGACACACTCGAAAGTAAGGTACACCATGGGTCAACACTTAATAAATATGCACACTAAATTGCACTAAGGATGACAGTGAGGTCATCGTGTTGAGTTGGACATGAGTTGTCGGGTTGTGATTGCCGTAAGGATCACGGGTCACGAGTTTGTCGGGTTGTGATCGCCGTAAGGATCACGGGCCACGAGTTGGTCGGGTTGTGATTGCCGTAAGGATCATGGGCCATGAGATGGTCAGGTGGTGATCGTCGTAAGGATCACGAGTATGTGTTGGTAATATAAAGTTTGTTGGTCACACCGGGTAAGCAAGTCGGAGAATGAGTACCTGTTGAGCATAGTCACATCATGTTGGTTATATCGCTGCATTGTTGATTAAATTGGATAAATATCATAATATTGTCTGTCATCTTGTCTATGCTTATTGTGATCTTGCAAGTACATTCAATGTACTGACCTGGCGTGTCATGCCAGATTTCAGGAAAGGCCCGTTGGATAGGAATGTTGTCCGAGTCTAGACTGTGTCCACGTTGGTGTCCTTGTGCTATGGAGTCCCGCTACGACGTTGTTCCGCTGCCAAGTAGTTGTCATGATTGAGGCCCATTTTATGTTCACTAAATAATGTACATATTGTTCAGCCGCACCGTGTGTGCTCCTTGGCCTCGCTAACTGTTGTAATATGAACTATGTTCCGCTAGCATGAATAAAGCGGTTGTATTCTGTGCCATGTTGTGTGTTGCCAGAAGACAAGGTCTCTGGGCTGGCAATGCAAGGTAAACCGGTCGCTCTGAGCCGGGCTGCCACAGTTCATATCTGATCTAGGTGTCATACCTAGTGCATCGAGTCCAATGAAAATCTTTTGTGACAATATTGGAACCATTGCCTTGGCGAAGGAATCCAGATTTTACAAGAGAACCAAGCACATCAAGAGACGCTTCAATTCCATCCGTCATCAAGTGTCGGAAGGGGACATAGAGATTTGCAAGATACATATGGATCTGAATGTTGCAGATCCGTTGACTAAGCCTCTCTCACGAGCAAAACATGATCAACACCAAGACTCCATGGGTGTTTGAATCATCACAATGTAATCTAGATTATTCACTCGAGTGCAAGTGGGAGAATGAAGGAAATATGCCCTAGAGGCAATAATAAAAGTTGTTATTTATATATTTCCTTACATCATGATAAATGTTTATTATTCATGCTAGAATTGTATTAACCGGAAACTTAGTACATGTGTGAATACATAGACAAAACACAGTGTCACTAGTATGCCTCTACATAACTAGCTCGTTAATCAAAGATGGTTAAGTTTCCTAGCCATAGACATGAGTTGTTATTTGATAAACGGGATCACATCATTAGAGAATGATGTGATTGACTTGACTCATTTCGTTAGCTTAGCACTTGATCGTTTAGTATGTTGCTATTGCTTTCATCATGACTTATACATGTTCCTATGACTATGAGATTATGCAACTCCCGAATACCGGAGTTACACTTTGTGTGCTACCAAATGTCACAACGTAACTGGGTGATTATAAAGGTGCTCTACAGGTGTCTCCGATGGTGTTTGTTGAGTTGGCATAGATCGAGATTAGGATTTGTCACTAGGATTGCCATAGAGGTATCTCTAGGCCCTCTCGGTAATGAACATCACTATAAGCCTGCCAAGCAATGTGACTAATGAGTTAGTTATGGGATGATGCATTACGGAACAAGTAAAGAGACTTGCCGGTAACGATATTGAACTAGGTATTGAGATACCGACGATCGAATCTCGGGCAAGTAACATACCGATGACAAAGGGAAAAACATATTTTGTTATGCGGTTTGACCGATAAAGATCTTCGTAGAATATGTGGGAGCCAATATGAGCATCCATGTTCCACTATTGGTTATTGGCTGGAGACATGTCTCGGTCATGTCTACATAGTTCTCGAACCTGTAGGGTCCGCACGCTTAACGTTCGGTGACGATCGGTATTATGAGTTTATGTATTTTGATGTACCGAAGATAGTTCGAAGATATGATCACAAACATGATGAGGAGTCTCAAAATGGTCAAGACATAAAGATCAATATATTGGATGGCTATGTTTGGACATCGGAATGGTTCCGGGTGAGTTCGGGCATTTACTCGAGTACCGATGCTACATCTTGAGCTTGCGTTGGTTTTCCTTGAAGAGGAAAGGGTGATGCAGCAATAGTAGCGTAAGTATTTCCCTCAGTTTTTGAGAACCAAGGTATCAATCCAGTAGGAGGCTCCTCAGAAGTCCCACGCACCTATACAAACAAACAAGAACTCGCAACCAACGCAATAAAGGGGTTGTCAATCCCTTCACGACCACTTGCGAAAGTGAGATCTGATAGAGATAATATGATAAGGCAAATATATTTTCGGTATTTTATGAGATAGATTGGAAAATTAAAGATGCAAATAAAATTAGATTGAAAGCTTATATGATAAGAGATAGACCCGAGGGCCATAGGTTTCACTAGTGGCTTCTCTCAAGATAGCATAAGTATTACGGTGGGTGAACAAATTACTGTCAAGCAATTGATGGAAAAGCGAATAATTATGAGATTATCTAGGCATGATCATGTATATAATCATCACGCCCGTGACAAGTAGACCGACTCCTGCCTGCATCTACTACAATTACTCCACACATCGACCGCTACCCAGCATGCATCTAGAGTATTAAGTTCATAAAGAACAGAGTAACACATTAAGAAAGATGACATGATGTAGAGGGATAAACTCATGCAATATGATATAAACCCCATATTTTTATCCTTGATGGCAACAATACAATACGTGCCTTGCAGTCCCTGCTGTCACTGGGAAAGGACACCACAAGATTGAACCCAAAGCTAAGCACTTCTCCCATTGCAAGAAAGATCAATCTAGTAGGCCAAACCAAACTGATAATTCGAAGAGACTTGAAAAGATAACTTAATCACATATAAAAGAACTCAGAGGAGATTCAAATATTTCTCATAGATAAACTTGATCATAAACCCACAATTCATCGGATCTCGACAAACACACCGCAAAAAGAGTTACATCGAATAGATCTCCAAGAAGATCGAGGAGAACTTTGTATTGAGATTCAAAGAGAGAGAAGAAGCCATCTAGCTAATAACTATGGACCCGAAGGTCTGTGGTAAACTACTCACAACTCATCGAAAGGGCCTTGGAGATGATGTAGAGGCCCTCCGTGGTCGATTCCCCCTCCGGCGGAGCGCCGGCGAAGGCTCCAAGATGGGATCTCGCGGATACAGAAGGTTACGACGGTGGAAATAGTTTTTTGTGGTTGCTTCTGATGTTTTCGGGGTACATGGGTATATATAGGAGGAAGAACTAGGTCGGTGGATGCTCGAGGGGCCAACGAGGGTGGGGGCGCACCGACCTGTAGGGGGCGCGCCGGGCACCCTCGTGGCCGCCTCGCTTGTTTCTTGACTTCCACTCCAAGTCCTCTGGATCACGTTTGTTCCAAAAAGATTGCTCCCGAAGGTTTCATTCCGTTTGGACTTTGTTTGATATTCCTTTTATTCGAAACACTGAAATAGGCAAAAAACTACAATTCGGGCTGGGCCTCCAGTTAGTATAGTCCCTAAAATGGTATAAAAGTGTAAAGTAAAGCCCATAAACATCCAAAACGGGTAATATAATAGCGTGGAACAATCAAAAATTATATATACGTTGGAGACGTATCAGGCATCCCCAAGCTTAATTCCTGATCGTCCTCGAGTAGGTAAATGATAAAAACAGAATTTTTGATGTGGAATGCTACCTAGCATAATTCTCAATGTAATTTTCTTTATTGTGGCATGATTGTTCAGATCCAAATGATTCAAGATAAAAGCTTATAAAAGATAAAAAGTAGTAATACTCGAAGCATACTAACAAATAATCATGTCTTATCAAAATAGCATAGTCAAAGAAAGCTTATCCCTACAAAATCATATAGTTAGGCCATGCTTCATTTTCATTACATAAAATACTCCCATCATGCACAACCCCGGTTTTAGCCAAGCAATTGGTTCATACTTTTTAACGCGCTTAAGATTTTTCAACTCTTGCGCAATACATGAGCGCAAGCCATGGACATAGCACTATACGTGGTATATGGTGGTGGTTGTGAAGACAAAAAAGGGAGAAGATAGTCTCACATCGACTAGGCATATCAACGGGCTATGGAGATGCCCATCAATAGATATCAATGTGAGTGAGTAGGGATTGCCATGCAACGGATGCACTAGAGCTATAAATATATGAAAGCTCAACAAAAAGAAACTAAGTGGGTGTGCATCCAACTTGCTTGCTCACGAAGACCTAGGGCATTTTGAGGAAGCCCATCATTGGAAGATACAAGCCAAGTTCTATAATGAAAAATTCATACTAGTATATGAAAGTGACAACATAAGAGCTCTTTATGATGAAGATCATGGTGCTATACTTTGAAGCACAAGTGTGGAAAATAGATAGTAGCATTGTCCCATCTCTCTTTTCTCTCATTTTTTGTTTGGCCTTTCTCTTTTTTTTATTTGGCCTTCCTTTTTTTTGGTGGGCTCTTTGGCCTCTCTTTTTTGTAAAGTCCGAAGCCTGATCCCGACTTGTGGGGGAATTATAGTCTTCATCATCCTTTCCTCACTTGGGACGATGCTCTAATAATGAATATCATCACACTTCTATTAATTTACAACTCAAGATTACAACTCAATACTTAGAACAAAATATGACTCTATATGAATGCCTCTGGCGGTGTACCGGGATATGCACTGAATCAAGAGTGACATGTATGAAAAATTATGGAGGTGGCCTTGCCACAAATACAATGTCAACTACATGATCATGCAAAGAGCAATATGACAATGATGCAACGTGTCATAATAAACAGAACGGTGGAAAGTTGCATGGCAATGTATCTCGGAATGGCTATGGAAATGCCACAATAGGTAGGTATTGGGGCTGTTTTGAGGAAGGTAAATAATGGGTGCATGATGCCGGCAAAAGTTGCGCGGCATAATAGAGGCTAGCAAAGTGGAAGGGTGAGTGTGCGTATATCCATGGATTCACATTAGTCACTAAGAACTCATATACTTATTGCAAAAGTCTACTTGCCCTCGAAGCAAAGTACTACTACGCATGCTCCTAGGGGAAGGGTTGGTAGGAGTTAACCATCGTGCGATCCCGACCTCCACTCATAAGGAAGACAATTAAAAGAGCACCCCGTGCAACAAATTTGTCACACAACTTTTACCATACGTGGATGCTACGGGACTTGCCAACTTCAACACAAGTATTTCTCAATTTCATAATTACCCAACTAGCATGACTCTAACATTACCACCTTTATATCTCAAAACAATTATCAAGCATCAAATTGATCATAGTGTTTAATGCACTTCCTATGATAGTTTTTATTATACCCAACTTGGATGCTCATCATTCTAGGACCAAATTTATAACCATAGAAAATACCATGCTGTTATAAAATACTCACAAAATAATATAAGTGAAGCATGAGAGATCAACAATTTCTTCAAAATTAAGCCACCGCCGTGCTCTAAAAATATAAGTGAAGCACATATAGCAAAACTATCTAGCTCAAAAGATATAAGTGAAGCATATAGAGTGTTCTAATAAATTCTAATCAAGTGGGCTTCTCCCAAAAGGTGTGTACAGCAAGGATGATTGTGGAAATCTAAAAAGCACAGACTCATATCAGACATGACGCTCCAAGCAAAACACATATCATGTGGCGAACAAAAATATAGCTCCAAGTAAAGTTACCGATAGACGAAGACGAAAGAGGGGATGCCTTCCGGGGCATCCCCAAGCTTAGGATTTTGGTTATCCTTGAATATCTTGGAGTGCCATGGGCATCCCCAAGCTTAGGCTCTTGCCACTCCTTATTCCATAATCCATCAAATCTTTACCCAAAACTTGAAAACTTCACAACACAAAACTCAACAGGAAATCTCATAAGCTCAATTAGTGCAAGAAAGAAAAACCACCACATAAGGTACTGTAATGAACTCATTCTTTATTTATGTTGGTGTTAAACCTAATGTATTCCAACTTATATATGGTTCATACCCTACATACTAGCCATAGATGCATTAAAATAAGCAAACAACACACGAAAAACAGAATCTCTCAAAAACAGAACAGTCTGTAGCAATCTGTAACTCTCGAATACTTCTGTAACTTTAAAAATCCTATCAAACTAGGAAGTCCTGGGAAATTTGTCTATTGATCTAAGGCAAAAAGAATCAATCCAAAATCATGTTTCTGTGAATTACTAAAATTATTTTCGTGCGTGCAAAGTTTCTGTTTTTCAGCAGAATCAAATTAACTATTACCATAGGTTATCCTATAGGTTCTACTTGGCACAAACACAAATTAAAACATAGAAACACATATAAACAGAAGGTAGATGAAAAAATTATTACTAAACAGAAGCAAAAACAAAAACAAAGATAAAATTGGGTTGCCTCCCAACTAGCACTATCGTTTAACGCCCCTAGCTAGGCATAAAAGCGAAGATTGATCTAAGTAGTGCCATCTTTGGCAGTCAATTCATAAGTAGCTCGCATGATAGATTCATAAGGTAATTTGACTTTCTTTCTTGGAAAGTGCTCCATGCCTTTCCTTAATGGAAATTGGAATCTAATATTCCCTTCCTTCATATCAATAATCACACCAATCATGCTAAGGAAAGGTCTACCAAGAATAATAGGACAAGAAAGATTGCAATCTATGTCAAGAACGATAAAATCTATGGGCACATAGTTCCTATTTGCAACAATAAGAATATCACTGATTCTTCCCATAGGCTTTTTAATGGTGGAATCCGCAAGGTGCAAATTTAAAGAACAATCATCAAGATCATGGAAACCTAGAATATCACATAAAGTTTTCGGAATCATGGAAACACTAGCACCCAAATCACACAAAGCATAACACTCATGATCTTTAATTTTAATTTTTATAGTTGGTTCCACTCATCATAAAGTTTTATTGGTATAGAAACTTACAAGTTATGTTTTTAATCATAAGATTGCATCAAGGCATCAACAATATGTTTGATAAAAGCTTTATTTTGATTATAAGCATGAGGAGAATTCAGCACAGATTGCAGCAAGGAAATACAATCTACTAAAGAAAAATTATAATAATTAAATTCCTTGAAATCCAAGATAGTTGGTTCAATGCTTTTTAAAGTCTTGACCTCTCCAATCCCACTTTTACCAATTTAGCATCAAGATCTAAAAACTCTGAATCATTGGGACGCCTTTTAACTAACGTTGACTCATCTCCAGTCCCATCATTATCAAGATTCATATTGCAAAACAAGGATCTAATAGGGGACACATCAATAACTTTTAGATCTTCATCATTATTTTCATGGAAACTAGAAGGATCTAATAAGCAATCTTTCTTAGCACGCAATCTAGCGGTTCTTTCCTTGCACTCATCAATGGAAATGCTCATAGCTTTGATATCATGTTTAGGAGGAGTAGAACTAAGTTTCAAAGAGTCAACATCAAGTGAAAGTCTATCAACGTTCCTAGCCAAATCATCAACTTTAAGTAATTTTTCCTCAAGCAAAGCATTAAAATTCTTTTGAGGGATCATAAATTCTTTAACGCTATTCTCAAAATCAGAGGGCATATTATTAGAATTACCATAAGAATTATTGTAGGAATTTCCATAATTATTAAAGGAATTACTAGGGAACGGTCTAGGATTAAAGTTTCCTCTATAAGCATTGTTACCAAAATTATTCCTACCAACAAAAATCACATCCATAGATTCATTATTATTCTTGATCAAAGTAGACAAAGCCATATCATTGGGATCAATAGAAGCACTCTTAGTAGCAAACAATTTCATAAGTTCATCCATCTTTCCACTCAAAACATTAATTTCTTCTATAGCATGCACTTTTTTACTAGTAGATCTTTTGGTGTGCCATTGAGAATAATTAGCCATAATATTATCAAGGACTTTGGTAGCTTCTCCTAAGGTGATTTCCATAAACGTGCCTCCCACGGCCGAATCTAAAAGATTTCTAGAAGCAAAATTCAATCCGGCATAAAAGTTTTGTATGATCATCCATAAATTCAAACCATGAGTGGGGCAATTGCGAATCATCAATTTCATTCTTTCCCAAGATTGGGCAACATGCTCATGATCAAGTTGTTTAAAATTCATAATATCGTTCCTAAGAGAGATGATCTTAGCTGGAGGAAAATACTTAGAGATAAATTCATATTTGCACTTATTTCATGGAGCAATACTATTCATAGGCAAAGACGAAAACCAAACTTTAGCACGATTTGTAAGTGAAAACGGAAATAACTTTAATTTAACAATATCATTATCCGTATCTTTCTTCTTTTGCATCTCACACAAACCAACAAAGTTGTTTAGATGGGTAGCGGCATCTTCACTAGGAAGGCCGGAGAATTGATCTTTCATAACAAGATTCAGCAAAGCATTATTGATTTCACAAGATTGAACATCATTATTATTGGTATTCAAAAAGTCACACAATTTGGTATTATCTTGCGCCATAGCGACAAGCAATCCAACACACAAGCAAACAAAAAGGCGAGCAGAAGAGAGAGGAGATTGGGAAAGAGAGGGCGAATAAAACGGTGAGGGTGAAGTGGGGGAGAGGAAAACGAGAGGCAAATGGCAAATAATGTAAGTGCGAGGGAGATGAGTTTGTGATGGGTACTTGGTATGTCTTGACTTGAGCGAAGATCTCCCCGGCAACGGCGCCAGAAATGCTTCTTGCTACCTCTTGAGCTTGCGTTGGTATTCCTTGAAGAGGAAAGGGTGATGCAGCAATAGTAGGGTAAGTATTTCCCTCAATTTTTTAGAACCAAGGTATCAATCCAGTAGGAGGCTCCTCAGAAGTCCCACGCACCTACACAAACAAACAAGAACTCGCAACCAACGCAATAAAGGGGTTGTCAATCCCTTCACGGCCACTTACAAAAGTGAGATCTGATAGAGATAATATGATAAGGCAAATATATTTTTGGTATTTTATGATATAGATTGGAAAAGTAAAGATGCAAATAAAAGTAGATTGAAAGCTCATATGATAAGAGATTGACCCGGGGGCCATAGGTTTCACTAGTGGCTTCTCTCAAGATAGCATAAGTATTACGGTGGGTGAACAAATTACTGTCGAGCAATTGATGGAAAAGCGAATAATTATGAGATTATCTAGGCATGATCATGTATATAGGCATCACGTCCGTGACAAGTAGACCGACTCCTACCTGCATCTACTATTATTACTCCACACATCAACTGCTATCCAGCATGCATCTAGAGTATTAAGTTCATAAAGAATAGAGTAATTTATTAAGAAAGATGACATGATGTAGAGGGATAAACTCATGCAATATGATATAAACCCCATATTTTTATCCTCAATGGCAACAATACTATATGTGCCTTGCTGCCCCTGCTGTCACTAGGAAAGGACACCTCAAGATTGAACCCAAAGCTAAGCACTTCTCCCACTGCAAGAAAGATCAATCTAGTAGGCCAAACCAAACTGATAATTCGAAGAGACTTGCAAAGATAACTTAGCACACATAAAAGAATTTAGATGACATTCAAATATTTCTCATAGATAAACTTGATCATAAACCCACAATTCATCGGATCTCGACAAACACACCGCAAAAATAGTTACATTGAATAGATCTCCAAGAAGATCGAGGAGAACTTTGTATTGAGATTCAAAAGAGAGAAGAAGCCATCTAGCTAATAACCATGGACCCGAAGGTCTATGGTAAACTACTCACAACTCATCGGAAGGGCCTTGGAGATGATGTAGAGGCCCTCCGTGGTCGATTCCCCCTCCGGCGGAGCGCCGGCGAAGGCTCCAAGATGGGATCTCGCGGATACAGAAGGTTACGGCGGTGGAAATAGTTTTTCATGGTCGCTTCTAATGTTTTTGGGGTACATGGGTATATATAGGAGGAAGAAGTAGGTCGATCAACGCTCGAGGGGACCAAGAGGGTGGGGGCGCGCCCACCTGTAGGGGGCACGCCGGGCACCCTCGTGGCCGCCTCGCTTGTTTCTTGACTTCCACTCCAAGTCCTCTGGATCACGTTTGTTCCAAAAAGATCGCTCCCGAAGGTTTCATTCCGTTTGGACTCCATTTGATATTCCTTTTCTTCGAAACACTGAAATGGGAAAAACAGCAATTCGGGATGGGCCTCCGGTTAGTAGGTTAGTCCCAAAAATGATATAAAAGTGTAAATTAAAGCCCATAAACATCCAAAACGGGTAATATAATAGCATCTAACAATCAAAAATTATATGTACGTTGGAGACGTATCAACCGGGAGGTTACCGGAACACCCCGGGGAGTCAATGGGCCTTAGCGAAAAGGAGGAGGAGGCGGACAGGAGGCGCCCCCAAGCCCAATCCGAATTGGGAGGGGGGCCGACCCCCCTTTCCTTCTCTCCTTCTCCCCCTTTCTTCCCTCTCCTACTCAAACTATGGAAGGGGGAATCCTACTCCCACCGGAAGTACGACTCCCCCCTTGGGCGCGCCTAGGAGGTCGGCCCTCTTCCCCTCCTCCCCTCATTTATATACGGGGGAGGGGGCACCCCATAGACACACAAGTTGATCATTGATCTCTTCACCGTGTGCGGTGCCCCCCTCCACCATAGTCCACCTCGGTCATATCTAGTGCTTAGGCGAAGCCCTGCGTCTGTAGCATCATCATCACCGTCATCACGTCGTCGTGCTGACGAAGCTCTCCCTCGACACTCTGCTGGATCGTGAGTTCGTGGGACGTCACGGAGCTGAACATGTGCAGATCGCGGAGGTGTCGTACATTTGGTACTAGGATTGGTCGATCGTGAAGACGTACGACTACATCAACCGCGTTGTCATAACGCTTCCGCTTTCAGTCTATGAGGGTACATGGACAACATTCTCCCCTCGCGTTGCTATGCATCACCATGATCTTGCGTGTGCGTAGGAAATTTTTAAAATTACCACGTTCCCCAACATGAACTAATAGCAAAAGGAATGAACTAAAAAGAATCAAAATAATATTACCTAAAATTATGAAAGTATTTATTTGTTAAAAAGAATGAACTAAAAAGAATCAATAAAATATTAACTAAAATTATCAAAGTATTTATTTGTTAAAAAGAATGAACTAAAAAGAATCAACTAAAATATTAACTAAAAAGACTGAACTAAAATGAATCAATTAAAACATTAACTAAAAAGAATGAACTAAAAAGAATGTACTAAAATGAATGAACTAAAAGAATCAACTAAAATATTAAGCAAAAATAATGAACTAAAAATAATCAACTAAAACATTAACTAAAAAGAATGAACTGAAAAGAATCTACTAAAACATTAACTAAAAAGAATCAACTAAAATATTAACTAAAATTATCAAATTATTTATTTGTTAAAAAGAATGAACTAAAAAGAATCAACTAAAACATTAACTTAAAAGAATGAACTAAAAAGAATCAACTAAAATATTAAAAAGAATCAACTAAAATATTAAAAAGAATCAACTAAAATAATAGAATAAAAATTGCCCGCCTATTAGGGCAACACAGCCTGCATAGGACTAGAAACCCATCTTTCATGGGCCAGGATGCAGGCCCGCGGGCCCAAAAGGCCCAACACGGCGTTAGGAAAGTACTACCTGCATTAGAGAGGAGCTCGAGAGGGCAGCAATAGTGGCGCTTATAAACCACTCTGAGCCCCTCTCAACTAGGGAGGTGGGACCAAACTTTTGGCCGCGGCAACACCAACCTTTCGTACCGGTTCATGACACCAACCGGGACCAATGCCCACCTTTCGTCCAGGTTGGTGGCACCAACCGGGACCAATGCGCCCCTTTCGTCCCAGTTGGTGCCACCAACCGGGACCAAAGGGCTCTGCTTCCCGCCCTTTGGACTGTTTGAAATTGACCTTTAGTCCCAGTTTGTGGCACCAACCGGGACTAAAGGGGGCCTTTCCTCCCGGTTGGTGCCACAAACTAGGACTAAAGGGGTGGCTATATAAGACAACACTTAGGAAATTTCCCCCCATCTCCAATTCTCCTCTCTACGCCGACGCCTGATAACCCACAAGTGTAGGGGATCGCAACAACTTTCAAGGGTAAAGTATTCAACCCAAATTTATTGATTCGACACAAGGGGAGCCAAAGAATATTCTTGAGTATTAGCAGTTGAGTTGTCAATTCAACCACATCTGGATAACTTACTATCTGCAGCAAAGTGTTTAGTAGCAAAAGTGGTATGATAATAAAGGTAACAATGGCAAAAGTAAAGATAATTGTTTTTGGGTTTTTGTAGTAGTTGTAACAGTAGCAACGTAAAAGTAAATAAGCGAAGAACAATATGTGAAAAGCTCGTAGGCAATGGATCAGTGATGGATAATTATGCCGGATACGATTCCTCATGTAATAGCTATAACATAGGGCGACACAGAACTAGCTCGAGTTCATCAATGTAATGTAGGCATGTATTCCGTAAATAATCATACATGCTTATGGAAAAGAACTTGTATGACATCTTTTGTCCTACCCTCTCGTGGTAGCGGGTCCTAGCGGAAACTAAGGGATATTAAGGCCTCCTTTCAATAGAGAACCGGAACAAAGCATTAGCACATAGTGAATACATGAACTCCTCACACTACGTTCATCACCGAGAAGTATCCCGATCATTGTCACTTCAGGGTTGTCGGATCATAACACATAATAGGTGACTATAGACTTGCAAGATAGGATCAAGAACACACATATATTCATGAAAATATAATAGGTTCAGATTTGAAATCATGGCACTCGGGCCCTAGTGACAAGTATTAAGCATAGCAAATTCATAGCAACATCAATCTCAGAACATAGTGAATACTAGGGATCAAACCCTAACAAAACTAACTTGATTACATGGTAAATCTCATCCAACCCATCACCGTCCAGCAAGCCTATGATGAAATTACTCACGCACAGCGGTGAGCATCATGAAATTGGTGATGGAGGATGGTTGATGATGACGACGGCGACGAATCCCCCTCTTCGGAGCCCCGAACGGACTCCAGATCAGCCCTCCCGAGAGAGATTAGGGCTTGGTGGCGGCTCCGTGTCGTAAAACGCGATCGAACTTTCTCTCTGATTTTTTTCTCCCCGAACGTGAATATATGGAGTTGGAGTTGAGGTCGGTGGAGGTCCAGGGGGCCCACGAGATAGGGGGGCGCGCCCTACAGGGGGGGCCTCTCTGTCTCGTGGACAGGCCCTGGGCCCCCTGGTATATTTCTTTCGCCCAGAAATTCTTATTAATTCCAAAAAGTGCCTCCGTGGATTTTTAGGACATTCCGAGAACTTTTCTTTTCTACACATAAAACAACATCATGGCAGTTCTGCTGAAAATAGCGTCAGTTCGGGTTAGTTTCATTCAAACCATGCAAATTAGAGTCCAAAACAAGGGCAAAAGTGTTTGGAAAAGTAGATACGTTGGAGACGTATCAACTCCCCCAAGCTTAAACCTTTGCTTGTCCTCAAGCAATTCAGTTGATAAATTGAAAGTGATAAAGAAAAACTTTTACAAACTCTATTTGCTCTTGTTGTTGTAAACATGAAAAGCCAGCATTCAAGTTTCAGCAAATATTATGAACTAACCATACTCACAATAACATTTAGGTCTCACAATTACTCATATCAATAGCATAATCAGCTAGCGAGCCATAATAATAAAACTCGGATGACAACACTTTCTCAAAATAATTATAACATGATATAACAAAATGGTATCTCGCTAGACCTTTCTCAGACCGCAAAACATAAATGCAGAGCACCTCTAAAGATCAAGGACTGACTAAACATTGTAAATCATGGTAAAAGAGATCCAGTCAAGTCATACCCAATATAAACCAATGATAATGAATGCAAATGACAGTGTGCTCTCCAGCGGGTGCTTTTAATAAGAAGGGTGATGACTCAACATAAAAGTAAATAGATAGGCCCTTCACAGAGGGAAGCAGGGATTTGTAGAGGTGCCAGAGCTCGATTTTAAAGTAGAGATTGAATAACATTTTGAGCGGCATACTTTTGTTGTCAACGCAACAACTATGAGATGGTTGTATCTTCCATACTACATGCATTATAGGCAGTTCCCAAACAGAATGGTAAAGGTTTATACTCCCCCAACCACCAACAAGCATCAATCCATGGCTTGCTCGAAACAACGAGTGCCTCCAACTAACAACAGCCCTGGGGGAGTTTTGTTTAATTATTTTGATTTGCTTTGATATTTTTGGATCATGGGACTGGGCATCCTGGTTACCGGCCCTTTCTTTTAAATGAGGAGCGGAGTCCATTCATCTTTAAAATAACCCACCTAGCATGGAAGATATAGGCAGCCCTAGTTGTAACATGAGCTGCTCGAGCATACAAAATAGAATTTCATTTGAAGGTTTGGAGTTTGGCACATACAAATTTACTTGGAACGACAGGTAAATACCGCATATAGGTAGGTATAGTGGACTCATATGGAACAACTTTGGGGTTTAAGGAGTTTGGATGCACAAGCAGTATTCCCGCTTAGTATAGGTGAAGGCTAGCAAAAGACTGGGAAGCGACCAACTGAGAGAGTGACAACAGTCGTAAACATGCATTAAAATTAATTTACACCGAATACAAGCATGAGTAGGATATAATCCACCATGAACATAAATATCGTGAAGGCTATGTTGATTTGATTCAACTACATGTGTGAACATGTGCCAAGTCGTGTCACTCAATTCATTTAAAGGAGGATACCATCCCATCATACCACATCATAATCATTCTAATAGCATGTTGGCACGCAAGGTAAACCATTATAACTCATAGCTAATCAAGCATGGCACAAGCAACTATAATCTCTAAATGTCATTGCAAATATGTTTACTTCATAATAGCTGACTCAGAAACGATGAACTTATCATATTTACAAAAACAAGAGAGGTCGAGTTCATACCAGCTTTTCTCATCCCAATAAGTCCATCATATATCGTCATTATTGCCTTTCACTTGCACGACCGAACGATGTGTACAATAATTAGAGTGCACGTGCATTGGACAAAGTTGGAATCTGCAAGCATTCAACTCAAGAGGAAAGACAAATAATATGGGCTCTAAGTTAAATAAACAATCATGCATATGAGAGCCACTAAGCATTTTCAATATGGTCTTCTCGACCCCCAAAGGAAAGAAAAGAAAATAAAACTATTTACACGGGAAAGCTCCCAACAAGTAAGAAGAAGAACTAAAAATCTTTTTGGGTTTTCATTTTAATTCCTACTGCAAGCATGGAAATTAAACTAACTATTTTTTTGGTTTTTCTTAAGGTTTATCAAACACACAAGAAGAAAACAAGAAAAAGAAATTTAAACTAGCATGGATAATACAATGAAAGAGTATGAGCACCGACGACTAGTGTGTTAACATGAATGTAAAGTCAGTGAGAAATACGTACTCCCCCAAGCTTAGGCTTTTGGCCTAAGTTGGTCTAGTACCAAGGACCGCTGCTACTCTCCCCGGTGTAATGGGAGGTGTAATCAGGACACCACTGGCTGGTCATCTCCGGATCCCACTGGACAGATGATGCACGATAAGGGTCCAGTTCAGGTTCCGGCTCAGGTTCAATCTCTGGAGTGAAAGCTTGGGCTCGATGATTGTTCACCTCTTCCGGTGTGACAAGAAAATTTTCTGCAAGCAAATCCAACAACAGAGGCGCATGCAAAATAATAATATCAATGTGTTTCTTATTAAATCTAAGTTTATACAAGAGGATCCTCTCTTCGTTGTCAACAATAAACTTGTGTGCTACCATGCTCTTGTAATCTAAAATGTGAGGAGGCAATTTTATCTCCTCTTTCTCATGGTGCCTAATGGGTATCTGAAAATGTCTAGCAAGACGTGCATCATAGATACCTCCAAATATGGGGCCTTTTGTACGATTCAGGGCTAGCCGTTTAGCAACGACGGCACCCATACTAAAAGTATTGTCCCCAAGCAAAGCATGTTGAAGAATGGTAATATCAGGAACGCTCAAGTTTCCACTATTTCCACGACCAATCAAACATCTACTAGCAAATATGGCAAAGTAGCGTAAAACAGGATAGTGTATGCTAGAGACTTTTGCCTCAGAGCCCTTCTTTGGCTCCTCTACAACTATAGTGTTAACAAAGCCACCCACATCTTCACGATGGGGTTCCTCTAATTCTCCCTCATAAGGTATCCTACATACCGCGCAAAAATGACGTAAAGACATTTCTTAGGATTCATCATATAAATGAAATGATACTACAGGCGGTGACTTCTTAGGATAATAATAAAAGTTTTGCACGAAAGTATTGGTAAGTAAGAGATACTGATCGATTCGGTCGTTGATGAAACCGGTGAGGCCTGCAGTCTCGATCAAAGAATAAAAGTCTTCATGAATTCCAGCTTCTTTCAAGAAATCCTCACATGGCCATTCACACGACCATACTTCCGCTAAGCGAGGAAGATTATACTTGGCTTTTTCCTTCTCTTTGGCTTGTTTTTCCTGAGAGCTTTGGCTAGAAGAGCCCCTCAAAAGCTTCCTTAACATTTTCTGAAAATTTCTGAAATTTTAGTAACTTCAAAATAAAAGTGAATAAAACTAAACAAGATTGATAGAAACTACTCCTACAAGTGCCTAGAACCTATATCATGCATTAGAATTGCTTGGGACCTCAAAAATTTAACATGCAAGCTCAAGAACATGGTCACCTAAGCAGCAAAAAATTGCAATGAATAAAGCACTAGAACAAAAACTAATTGGACCAATGGAGGAGTCACATACCAAGCAACAATCTCCCAAAGCAGTTTTGTGAATGGAGCTTAAGAGATCAAAAATCGCAGCAAAACGAGCTAGAACTCGTGCTTGAGCTGGATGGGGATTTTTTTGGGTAGAAGATGAAGTGTGTGGGTGCTGGCATAAGTGGAGGTGGGCCACCAGGGGCCCACGAGACATCGGACGCGCCCTATAGGGGGGGCGCCCTCCACTCTCGTGGCCTGGTGCTTGCCCCTCCTGCAGTGATTTCAGTGCCTAAAATCCTCAAATATTCCAGAAAAAATCATACTAAATTTGTAGGGCATTTGGAGCACTTTTATTTTTGGACTATTTTTTAATGCACGGATAATTTAGAAAACAGACGGATAATACTATTTTGCTTTATTTAAACTAAATACAGAAAGTAAAAAGAGGGTACAGAAGGTTGTGCCTTCTAGTTTCATCCATCTCGTGATCATCAAAATGAGTCCACTAACAAGGTTGATCAAGTCTTGTTAACAAACTCATTCTGAATAACATGGAACCGGAGAAATTTCGAATAACACTAAGTTACCTCAACGGGGATATGAAAATTCCCAACAATAAGAATATCATACTTTTTCTTGACAGTAGGGAGAGGAAATTCAAAACCTCCAATAATAATAGTTGGAACTTGTCTAATAGAATTGATGCTATGACCTTGAGATTGTTTCCTCGGAAAGTGTACCGTATGCTCATTACCATTAACATGAAAAGTGACATTGCCTTTGTTGCAATCAATAACAGCCCCTGCAGTATTAAGAAAAGGTCTACCAAGGATAATAGACATACTATCGTCCTCGGGAATATCAAGAATAACAAAGTCCGTTAAGATAGTGACATTTGCAACCACAATGGGCACATCCTCACAAATACCGACAGGTATAGCAGTTGATTTATCAGCCATTTGCAAAGATATTTCAGTAGGTGTCAACTTATTCAATTCAAGTCTACGATATAAAGAGAGAGGCATAACACTAACACCGGCTCCAAGATCACATAAAGCAGTTCTAACATAATTTCTTTTAATAGAGCATGGTGTAGTTGGTACACCCGGATCTCCAAGTTTCTTTGGTATTCCACCCTTAAAAGTGTAATTAGGAAGCATGGTGGAAATTTCAGCTTCCGGTATCTTTCTTTTATTTGTAATGATATCCTTCATATACTTAGCATAAGGATTCACTTTCAGCATATCAGTTAAGCGCATACGTAAGAAAATAGGTCTAATCATTTCAGCAAAGCACTCAAAATCCTCATCATCCTTCGACTTGGATGTTTTAGGAGGAAAGGGCATGGGTTTTTGAACCCATGGTTCTCTTTCTTTACTGTGCTTCCTAGCAACAAAATCTCTCTTATCATAACGTTGATTCTTTGATTGTGGCTTATCAAGATCAACAGCAGGTTCAATCTCTACATCATTGTTTTTGCTAGGTTGAGCATCAACATGAACATTATCATTAACATTATCACTATGTTCATGTTCATCACCTGATTGAGTTTCAGCATCAGAAATAGAAATATCATTGGGATTCTCAGGTGTGTCTACAGTAGGTCCACTAGAAGCATGCAAGGTTCTATCGTCTTTCTTTTTCTTCTTCTTAGAAGAACTAGGTGCCTCTAAATTATTTCTCTGAGAATCTTGCTCGATTCTCTTAGGGTGGCCTTCAGGATACAAAGGTTCCTGAGTCATTCTACCAGTTCTAGTAGCCACTCTAACAGAAAAGTCATTTTTATTATTTAATTCATCAAGCAAATCATTTTGAGCTTTAAGTACTTGCTCAGCTTGAGTAGCAACCATAGAAGCATATTTGCTAACGAGGTGAAGTTCATCTTTAACTCTAGCCAGATTATCACTTACTCGTCCTATCTCGAAAGCATTATTCTTTAACTTTCTACCAACATAAGCATTAAAACTTTCTTGTCTAGCCATAAAGTCATCAAATTCATCTAATCATGGGCTATGAAATTTAGTAGAGGGTATTTCAACTTTATCATATCTATAGAGAGAATTTACCTTTACTACCTGTGTCGGGTTATCAAGACAATGTGGTTCTTCAGGCGGTATATTAAGACCATGTATTTCTTCAATAGGAGGTAAATTCTTAACATCTTCAGCTTTAATACCTTTTTCTTTCATTGATTTCTTTGCCTCTTGCATATCTCCGGATGAGAAATAAAACACCTCTCTTCTTGAGTGGGTTTAGGAATAGGCTCAGAGTTGGCTCAATTGGTTCAGAATTGCCTCAGAATTGGCTCGGAAGAGTCCAATTATTTTCATTAGTCAACATATTATTCAATAATATTTCAGCTTAATTACGTTCTTTCCTGAAAACAAAACCAGCACAACTATCCAACTAGTCCTTGGAAGCATCGGTTATTCCATTATAAAAGATATCAAGTATTTCATTTTTCTTAATAGGATGATCAGGCAAAGCATTAAGTAACCGGAGAAGCCTCCCCCAAGCTTGTGGGAGACTCTCTTCTTTGATTTGCACAAAATTATATATTTCCCTCAAGGCAGCTTGTTTCTTATGAGCAGGGAAATATTTAGCAGAGAAGTAATAAATCATATCCTGGGGACTACGCACACAACCAGGAGCAAGAGAATTATACCAAGTCTTAGCATCACCCTTTAATGAGAACGGAAATATCTTAAGGATATAAAAATAGCTGAGACTTCTCATCATTAGTAAACAGGGTGGCTATATCATTCAACTTGGTAAGATGTGCCACAACAGTTTCAGCTTCAAGGCCATAAAAAGGATCAGATTCAACTAAAGTAATAATCTCAGGATCAACAGAGAATTCATAATCCTTATAAGTAACACAGATAGGTGAAGTAGCAAAAGCAGGGTCAGGTTTCATTCTAGCATTACGAGACTGCTGCTTCCATTTAGCTAATAATTTCTTAAGATCATATCTATTATTGCAAGCAAAGATTCCCCTAGCAGCTTCTTCATTCATAACATAACCCTTAGGAACAACAGGTAATACATAATCATTGGGACAACCTTCATCATCACTATCATCAGTAATAGCATCTTTAATATTTTCATTCCCCCTAACTCGAGCAAGTTGTTCATCAAGAAATTCACCTAATGGCAAAGTAGTATCACGCACAGAAGTAGTTTCATCATGCATAGCAGAAGTGGCATCATCAATAACATGCGACATATCAGAATTCATAGTAGTAGCAGGTTTAGGTGTCACAAGCCTACTAATAACGGAAGGAGAATCTAGTGCAGAGCTAGATGGCAGTTCCTTACCTCCCCTCGTAGTTGAGGGCAAAATCTTGGTTTCAGCGTCTTTCAAGTTCTTCATAGTGATCAACAGATATAAATCCCAAGTGACTCAGAGAATAGAGCTATGCTCCCTGGCAACGGCGCCAGAAATTAGTCTTGATAACCCACAAGTGTAGGGGATCGCAATAGCTTTCGAGGGTAAAGTATTCAACCCAAATTTATTGATTCGACACAAGGGGAGCCAAAGAATATTCTTGAGTGTTAGCAGTTGAGTTGTCAATTCAACCACACCTGGATAACTTAGTATCTGCAGCAAAGTGTTTAGTAGCAAAAGTGGTATGATAATAAAGGTAACAGTGGCAAAAGTAAAGATAATTGTTTTTGGGTTTTTTAGTAGTTGTAACAGTAGCAATGGAAAAGTAAATAAGCGAAGAATAATATGTGAAAAGCTCGTAGGCAATGGATCAGTGATGGATAATTATGCCGGATGCGATTCCTCATGTAATAGCTATAACATAGGGTGACACAGAACTAGCTCCAGTTCATCAATGTAATGTAGGCATGTATTCCGTAAATAATCATACGTGCTTATGGAAAAGAACTTGTACGACATCTTTTGTCCTACCCTCCCGTGGCAGCGGGGTCCTAGCGGAAACTAAGGGATATTAAGGCCTCCTTTTAATAGAGAACCGGAACAAAGCATTAGAACATATTGAATACATGAACTCCTCAAACTACGGTCATCACCGAGAAGTATCCCGATTATTGTCACTTCGGGGCTGTCGGATCATAACACATAATAGGTGACTATAGACTTGCAAGATAGGATCAAGGACACACATATATTCATGAAAACATAATAGATTCAGATATGAAATCATGGCACTCGGGCCCTAGTGACAAGCATTAAGCATAGCAAAGCCATAGCAACATCAATCTCAGAAAAGTGTGGATACTAGGGATCAAACCACTAGTGCAGAACCGGGCAATAGCACCGGTTCGTAAGGACCTTTAGTGCCGGTTCCATAACCGGCACTAATGTGTGGGCACTAAAGCCCCCTCCCCCCCTTACTACCGGTTCAGCACGAACCGGTGCCAAAGGGCAACCACGTGGCACGAGCCAGCTCCGGGGGCCTGGAGCCCTTTAGTACCGGTTGGTAACACCAACCGGTACTATAAGGTTTGGGGGGTTTTTAGTTTTATGATTTCTTTTTCATTTAATTTTGTGTTTCCATTTTAATTCTTCTTTGTTTGCTGGTATTTCACGATACTACACATTGTACACGTTATGCATATATATATCATCAATGTCTCACAAACCACCATATTAATTAATTCACACATACACACATGTATAGCTATATACAATTTCTCCTACATATGCATGTTGCCTTCGGAGCCAGTGGCATTAGCCTAATTGGTGCCTTCGGAGCACGATGACAATCGGAAGTGGTTCATGGGGGCGGTAGCGGGTAATAGGATTCTCCCTTCGGATTTATGACCTGGTCAAGCAAAAATCCCGTTATTTCCTCTTGAAGTGCTTTTACGCGCTCCGTTTCTAGGAGCTTGTCCCGCACCTCTGTGAACTGTTAAGAAGGAGATCAATATGCATGTGTATTAGTTGTGTGACTAGATATCGATAATGGTGTAAAAATTGTGAATTGTGTTCTGACAAGCGTACCCATTCCTGTCTTTGAGATCTGCTCCTTTCGGACGCCATCATGCGAATGTTCTCGCAAACGCAGAATGCACACAGATCAGTCCCCGCTACCGCTTTGAGGCCTTTATGAGAATGGAATTTGATCAGATAATAATTAATCAAGCATGATAATTAAAGAGATGGCAGCTAGCTAGCTAGCTAGTACTACTTAATTACTTACCTTGGGTCGAAACCATTTAAGCTTTTTTTCCATTCGCCTTCCGTGACGCTGATGAACCTTGCCCAAGCCCTGCCCGTCGACAAAGAAAATGAATAAAGGGGTTATTAAATAGTTCATATCATGAAATGACGAACTAAATAGGCCGAGATATATAGTTAATAATGACTGAAATTACCTGTTGACTATCCCAAACAAGATGTTATAGTCGTATTTGCTTTGAGTAGTGAGTCCGAGATTTCAACTGTTCAAGCGCCAACATTAATGATACACAAGATCCATGAAATCTGCATGCACACACGTTTGCATGCCTTAATTAAGCGGGCATATGTAAGAAAAAAATGTAGCTAGCTAGTAGGCAAAAACAGAGAATTTGTAGTACAAGACAGTGTGACTCAATTGGAAGTTGTAAGGAAGTAGTATATCTTGATGTATTTGAGGCGCTTCAAGAACTCTAGCATGTTGTCCTCTACCTTCTTTTCATGATGTGGATTTATTTGCCATGTGTATTCATTAATGGTGTTTGGGTCAATGAACCCAATGCCATAGTGTCCACCTTTTCTCATTTCATACATCTTCATCCTGCATAATACCACGAAAAGAATATAGTGAGGATAATTACAGGTAATGATTGATCAAAAGGATCACTACAGCTAGCTTGAGACTTAAATTACAGAAAGAAATCACTTACAGACAATAGCAACTGACGATAGATTTGTCGAGTGCGTCTTGATTGTATAACTGAAACAGTTCAGAATACTCAACGGCCACAACTTTCTGATGGTAGTAATGATCCTTCTTGACTTGCACCATGAGGGACTCTCGATTGGATCTCTTGGTAATGTCCATGTACAATTGATGCAATTCATACATTCTCGTTGGGAGCTTCTTGACCTCATCTGGCTTGACCAAAGGTTTGCCCCGGACATATTTCCGTTTTATTTCATCCTCTGTAAGCATAGTGTCGGTGTCAAAACCGGCGGATCTCGGGTAGGGGGTCCCGAACTGTGCGTCTAGGCGGATGGTAACAGGAGACAAGGGACACGATGTTTTACCCAGGTTCGGGCCCTCTTGATGGAGGTAAAACCCTACGTCCTGCTCGATTGATATTGATATTGTGGATGTTTACAAGAGTGGATCTACCACGAGATCAAGGAGGCTAAACCCTAGAAGCTATCCTATGGTATGATTGTAAGGGTTGTTGATGTTGTAGTCCTACGGACTAAAGCCATCCGGTTTATATAGACACCGGAGAGGGCTAGGGTTACATAGAGTCGGTTACAATGGTAGGATATCTACATATCCGTATCGCCAAGCTTGCCTTCCACGCCAAGGAAAGTCCCATCCGGACACGGGGAGAAGTCTTCAATCTTGTATCTTCATAGTCTTGGAGTCCGGTCGATGATGATAGTCCGGCAGATGATAGTTCGGCTGATGATGGTAGTCCGGCTATCCGGACACCCCCTAATCTAGGACTCCCTCAGTAGCCCCTGAACCAGGCTTCAATGACGATAAGTCCGGCGCGTATGTTGCTTGGCATTGCAAGGCGGGTTCCTCCTCGAATGATAGAAGATTGTGAACACCAGGATAGTGTCCGCTCGCAAAATAAATTCCACATTCCACCGTAGAGAGAATAATAATATATACACAAGTTCAATCTGCCGGCGTTTTTGTGGCATGACGTCACACCACTACCAAGCCATTACTCAATTGTTTTTACTTTACCACCTCGGCGCATTTAGCGAAGCGGTTTCTTGGCACGTCTTGTCGAGCAGAGATCGTGTTTCCCTTAATCCGGGATTCTCATCAATACGGCGTGGGTAACCCAACGCGCCATTGATGGTGGCGCTTGGGAGATAAGCGAGTTTTACCAGGCCGGTGGGGGACGCGTAAGACTTCGCTCGCCCATATAAGGGATAAGGATTCACCTTCTCACCTAAGCCTTCTTCCTCCTTTGCTTATCCATCTCCACGCACTCGAGCTCCAGCGCCCAAGTTCGCGCATCTCGTCTCAACCTTCTCCGACCATGTCCGGAGCGGGAGGTAAATGGTTGGCCTCCACCGTTAAGGAGGAGCACATCGCCAAACTGCGCAGCGCCGGATACCTCTCCGGCGACATCGCGCACCGGCTGCCCGACGAGGGGCAGCTCATCCCCACCCCCAGGCCCCATGAGAGGGTCGTCTTTCTTCCCCACTTCCTCCGTGGACTGGGCTTTCCACTACATCCCTTTGTCCGGGGGCTCATGTTCTACTACGGCCTGGATTTCCATGATCTGGCGCCGAACTTCATCCTCAACATCTCGGCGTTTATCGTCGTGTGTGAGGCCTTCCTCTGCATCCAGCCCCACTTCGGCTTGTGGCTCAAGACCTTCAATGTCAAGCGAAGGTAGTGAAGGGCACTCAAGCGGAGTCGGAGGTGCCATGTTGGGTAAGATGCCCAATGTCCTTTGGTTGAAGGGCCTTCGTGGAATCCGTCAAGGGTGGCAATCTGGGTGGTTCTATATCACCGAGCCGCGTGACCCTACATGGGCGGCGCCCTCGAGTTTAGATCTGGTATCCCCACGCAGCTCACCTCCCGGAAAGAGAAGGGCTTCTTGTGGGGTAGTTCAAGGAGCCGGGACTCCAAGCACATATCAAGAAGCTGGTGAAGAAGCTCGGGCTGGTTAACGTGGTCCAAGTCATGCTCGTCCATGGGATACTCCCATGCCAAGAGCGGGCATTCAAACTGTGGGAGTTCGATCCGGAACAGCACGAGCACCGAGCAGGCTCTTCGACACGACGCACTGAAGGCGCTGGAAGGTGCTGTTCAAGGGCGCGAAGCCCCGCATCCGCGATCAAGATCGCGGATTTCGCGCATGGCCAGCCGACGAGGTAAGTGATTCTACCCCTTTACGGGACACTTGTTTTCATAGTTTGACTCTATCGGGTTTTAATTTCCCTTTTCCTTTGACAGGACTGGATGAGGAAGGCGGAGCAGATTACTGTCCGGCTCCTATGCCGAAAATCCGAGACGCTCATCTAGCGAGGCTGCTGGTTCCGGCACCGCACGTGGTGCCGGAGAAGAAGGCCAAGAAGGAGGCCACGGGTGCTCGAAAGAGCTCCTGTTTTCAGGTGTCCGACGACTCCGGGGCGGACTCCTCCCAAAAGCGAGGAGGAGGAAGAGGACTCTCTCCCAGAGGAGGGAGAGAGGAAGAGGAAGGCTTCCCCAACAGGGGAGGCCGAAGGGTCCAAGAGGGGAACGACTATTCCCCCGGACAGCTCCGCCAACATCAACGTTGGCGAGGAAGAATGGCCTTCAAGGGCCAGGCCTCCGGCGAGATCGTAAGTATCCGGATTCCTGAATAATTTATAATTTCTTTTTCTGCGTCACATAGTGTCATTTCGATGCCGCATGCTGCACGTAGTCCGGCGGTGATGATCTCCCGCTTCATCGAGCGGGTCGTTGGCTCCGTCGGATGTAGACTCCATCCTGACCGCCTCCACCCCCCGCGACACCAAGGACGCCGAGGTGGGATCCCAAGAAGGGACCCATCGGGGGGAGGCTCCGGAGGCGCCACAAGGCGTCCTCCGGACTTCGCGCCGGACTCCACATCAGAACCCGCGGTGGTTCCGAGTCCGCCGGGCGCCCTTCGAACGGCGGGCAAGACCGTGACGCCGGCGGCTTCCGTCCAACCGGAGGCGCCGAGCAATTTGTTGGAGGCGCTGCAGAGCGCTTCCATCGAGGAAGAACACCGCACTATTATGAGTGCGGTGATCCAGAAGGTGCAGCTCGCCAAGAGCGGGCTGACCGAAGCCTGCAGTAGCCTTCTATCAGGCTTTGAGGTAAGAAGTTAAAAATATGCAATGTAATACCGCATAGACAGTAGCCCCGATGCTCGGTTCGGTGTTCAAAAGAAAAGCGGGGTGAGGATCTGAAAAAAAAGATATCGCAGGGTTGCTAAAAAAATTATGTCAATATGGGTTGCAGGCTGCGCTGCTGACCTCTGCCGCACTAACTGCGGAGGTCGGTGCTTTAAAGCAGGAGCTCGAGCGGTCCGAGCAAGAGCTCGGCCACGCCAGGAAGCAGCTCCAGGACAAAGAAGGTGAGTAACACCGCTTTGGACTTGTACCTTCATGTAAAAGGATTTAGGTTGCAACAAAAAATAACAAGGATAACATGGGTACTGCAGGGGCCACGAACGAGGTGGCGACCCTGAAGGAGGCCGTGTCTGTGGCCGAATGCAATGCGGCCACGGAACGGGCAGAGCGAGAAAAGCAGGAGGCGCGGGTGGCGGTGGTTCAGCAAGAGCTCTGGGCTCTCATGGAAAAGCATGAGAGTTTGGGCGTGACTCAAAGACTCGAGAGTCCGAGCTTGCCTTGGCTCTCGAAAGTGCAAAACTGCCAAGGCCGAGGCCCATAAGTCCCTTCGGAGATTGAGTTGATGAGGAAGATAGCGGCGGGTAAGGCATTTTTCATGCAAAGCAAGCATGTGAATGTAAATTACGTGTTACTTACCCGAATTCGGAGCTCTCGAGGCGTTTGCAGATCTGCCTCATGGCGTGTCCGATGCCGCCGCATTCTACCAAGCCGAGGAGGGAGCTCAGCGGAGAAGGTCTTGGTCTCGGTAGATTTGAGACCGGCCATCCAGTGCCCCTAGCGACCAGTGAAGCAGCTGGTCGAGCTTCACAAGGTGGCCGAGCAGGCCATGAAGGGCCTCATAGTCCGGCTGTGGCCTGGAGAGGCCATGCCTGGGAGCTACTTCGGCCTTGTGCGACGGTTGGTGGATGCGTGCCCCTGGGTGGAGGTTATCAAGCGCTCCACTTGTATTGAAGGTGCTCGTCAGGCCCTTGCCCGCGCAAAGGTGCATTGGGGCAAGCTGGATGCGGAGAAGCTAATCACTGACGCGCTGCCAGCGGGCAAGGAACATCGTACGCCCGAAATGTACTATAAGGCTGTCCTGAAGGGTGCCCGCAAGATTGCGGATGAGTGCCCCAGGATGTAATTTTGAGTAAATTAGCAATGTGTTATCTGTGCGCTAAAAACTTTGTTCATATCGCTAAACAACGCTTGTTAATTTAAAATATTACCTTCATGCGGCCGTTTATTAAATCGAGAGATGGCAAGTCGTCACTTCAGCCCCCATGCCACGAGTGCTGGGGTGTTGGGATAAACTTGAGCGCTCTAGTTCCCATTTTGGGTCCATCGAGGAGGCGCTCAACACAACGAACAAGGCAACCGGACTTATAGTGCTTGAACACTCTCACTTAGCCATAGAATTCTATAATTTTAAATTTGGCGAAGCCCCAGTATTCGGAGGACCGAATTGGGGCGCTATCCACGCCTTCGTCGGACATAATCCGAACTTCGTCAAGCGGCGAGGTCTTTAAGGACCCGAAAGGACCTCTCGAACAGCGACCAGTCTCTCGCCTTATCATGACAGTCAGTTTTAGCTTTCTCCACTGAGGCGTTAACCCGGCTCAACCAGGGCGCAATCGCAGTGGTTCTCCCAGTGCTACCTTAGCCGATAGAACGGAATGTAAGGTGCCAAACATGGGAGCCGGGCAAACCCAACTATTGACCCAAGACATGATTCGGAGCCGATTCATATAATGCTATAAGTTCGGGGTGCCGCACTTGTGAAAGTGTTCGGACTTTATCACACCATAATGCGGAGAACATCAGCCCCTGGTGTATTTGGCCGTACCAAAATGTACGGGTGCAACATGTCGTAAATGAACATATATATATATAAGGTAATGCAATTATGGGCAAAAAGTGCTGCATTTTATTCGGGAAAATATGCTATGAGTGCGGAATGATACAAATAGTGCGGAAAGCAAGGGATGGGACGAATTAAAGGCGTCTCCCTCCAGGGGTAGGCCGCGGAATGTTTGTATTTAACAAATTTAATGCTCGTGATGGAGACCACCAGAGTGTTCGTCGCGCCTTTGTCCTTCCCTGGCTGTTGCATCATGAGTTCGGCAGGTCGCCACGGACGAGTTCTGTATAAAAAGAGAAAAGAAAAGAAAAAAGAGCGACACTTGGGAGCCCTGGTGTGGTCGAACCGCACTCTGGTCTGTTGTGGTTGTGCCTTTCCCCTATGCCCATGGTATCTCCAAGGCGTAATTATGTACGCGGAGAGTTTGTCTTACAATTTTGCGAGGGCTGGGGTTGAGGACGCATTGATCTGGCGTGCTCGGGCGTGCTGTGGTCTTGGTTGATGTTGCTCGGCGCGTTTGGTCGTGTCCGGTCGTTTAACGGACGGACTCGAGAATTGCCTTAAAAGGCTGCTCAGTACTTCGCCGCGAGAGCGCTGTATGTTCCTCCGTTCGGAGGGAGCGTTCCGTGTTTCCATTGACCGTGATGACTCCACGAGGGCCCGACATCTTGAGCTTAAGGAATGCATAATGCGGCACGCGTTGAATTTTGTGAACGCGTTCGTCCGAGCAGAGCGTGATAGCCGCTGCGAACGGGACTATGTCGAAGATTAACTCCTCGCTTCGGAAATTATCCGGGATCCGAAGACCACTTCGAGTAATCGAGCTGTGCAATTGGCCTCGACACCTGGTATGACACCTTTGAAGGTTGTCTTTGTAGGTTTAATCCTTGAAGGGTCTATGCCATCTTGCGCGACCGTATCCCGATAAAGCAGGTTCAGCTACGCCGCCGTCCATCAGGACTCTCGTGAGGTGAAATCCATCAACGATTGGGTCTAAAACCAATGCGGCGAATCCGCCATGGCGGATCTTGGTCGGATGGTCTCTTCGATCGAAAGTGATCGGGCAAGAGGACCATGGGTTGAATTTTGGGGCGATGGCTCCATCGCGATATCGCCCTTAGTGCACGCTTCCGCTCCCTCTTGGGAATATCGTTGCGTATATCATGTTTACCGTCCGAACTTGAGGGGGAATCCTTTTGTCCTCTGTTGTTCGCGGCGGGTCTCTTCCTCGGCATCGCTGTAGCCCCTTGTCACTGTTTTGGCGATTAATTTGCTGCTGCTTGAATACCCAACAATCTCTGTTGGTGTGGTTAGCTGGCTTTTCAGGGTTCCATGTATTTGACAGAGCAATCAGTATTCGGTCCAAATTGGGACGGGCCCGAGTGGTTCTTTTGAATGGCTTCTTCCGTTGACGGGTTTGGAGCCTCGAATCCGGCGTTAACTGCCGTATCCTCATTGTTGTCGCCGTTAACGCGGCGTTTGTTTTGTTTCGACGCAACCTGCCATTGCGGTCCTCGGTATCCGGACTGCCGGCGCTTTTTCTTTGAGGTTATTCTTGTGAGCTAGCCAGCTATCCTCTCCCGCCTGAAGCGGGTCATGAGTGATGTGAGGGCTGCCATGGATTTCGGCTTCTCCTGTCCTAGGTGCCGGGCCAGCCACTCGTCACGG
This sequence comes from Aegilops longissima, assembly GCA_021605205.1. Lineage (NCBI taxonomy): Eukaryota > Viridiplantae > Streptophyta > Magnoliopsida > Poales > Poaceae > Aegilops > Aegilops longissima. Next base: position 573,277,703 of record CM038680.1, on the reverse strand, counting down.
ATGTTATGTTTGAAGGCAGCGAGGGCCTCGCATCCGGACAATCGGCGATTTGATTTTTCTTTGTTAAGAACCGTGTCCGAATTGCTCGGCCGATTCGTTTGGCTGCTGGATTATGTGGCTTAGGTCATCTGCGTCGGTGGTCGCTTTTATCGTGCCACGAAGTTGTCAAGGAATGCGGCTTCCAGATCTTCCCAAACATGCAATTGACTCTGCGGGCAGGCTGTTAAGCCAATGCCGAGCTGGTCCTTTAAGCTTGAGTGGGAGATATTTGATGGCGTGAAGGTCGTCGCCGCGGGCCATGTGTATATGGAGAAGATAATCCTCAATCCAAACCGCGGGGTCTGTTGTGCCATCATAGGATTCGATATTAACGGGTTTAAACCCTTCAGGGATTTGATGATCCATTACTTCGTCAGTGAAGCATAGTGGGTGTGCGGCGCCTCTGTATTGGGCAATATCGCGACGTAGCTCGAGAGAGCGTTGTCTGCTGTGTTCGGCCCGGCCGGAGTAGTTATATCCGGCGCGACGGTATTCGTCGTGGGTCTTGGGGCGCCCACGTGATCCATAGATAGATCTGGATTGTCTTGCCTTGTCCTCCAATATATCCCGCAAGTCCGGCGCGTTCCCCCGTGGCTTCATGCTTTTCGAGCGATGCCGGGGTACGGTTTTGGTGGAGGGCTTGCACGCCTCTCTGTCGCGGCCACGAGGTGGCCGGTCTGCTGTATTGTGCGCTGGTGATGCAGGTTTGTATGTCTCCTCCTCTAATCGGGGGAGCAACTTGCGTTTTGGGTAACTTTTGGAGGGGCGTTCGAGTTCATACTCTTCGGCCGCGTTATAGTAATGTAATATTGATGAGTTATGCATGCGTGCGCAGGTACCACTATATTCTCCTAGAGATTAAGCTTGAGCAGGGAGTAGTAACTGTCTTAGACTCGAGACGAAAAGATCCCAAGGAGTATGCGGACATGACTGAAATGCTCAAGAAGTAAGTTAAATCGATCATTATCCACCATATCAGCAACTTTGTTCATTTCTGATATCAAGTAATTGTTTTCTTTGTATGGCAGGGCTTGGGTAAAATTCACCAAAAAAGCTCCGGGACTACCGAAGAAGCTGCAATTTAGACACCCGAAAGTAAGTACTATATAGTAACATATTCCACGCGCATCTCCTAGTGATTCAAGCGCTAGTTTCATCAATACCATTTAGCATGCTTGCTAATTATCAGTTTGATTGACCTCTGTTTCTTGTAAAGTAGTTGTGGTAGGAACAAGGGAATGATTTCTGTGGATACTACATTTGCGAGTCCATCCGCCACACGACCTGTGAGAGGGGCTACTCCGACAAACAATATGAAGTGCGTAAATAAAAATATTCACAATTTTATTTTATTACCATCATTTGTGTTGAGTTTCATTCATTCATTCATATATATATATATATATATATATATATATATATATATATATATATATATATATATATATATATATATATATATATGTATATGTATTGACCCCTTTCTTAAAATTAGATGTTTCGGAAGCGGGATGAACTCCTAGCACCAGATCGCATGCGAGCAATTCAAGAGGAATTGGCGGCATTCTTTCTTGACCACGTGATCGCTGAAGACGGAGAATACTATGTGGACCACGCGTCCGTATTGTAAAAGATAATTATTGTATATATGTAGCCGGTAGTGTCGGATAGATATACGAGAACTTGTTGTTCGACCAATCTCTCGGAGAAGGAGAGGTGGTCGATATCACTTCTCTCTATATGCATATATGTTCATGACGATCTTCTGTTTGCTTAATTACTAGCTAGCTAGCGTGTCTAGCTAGTCTTCTCTATAATGTATGTATAGTACGTAGGCGTCGACCAAGCACGGACAAAAGAGAGGACACTTTTCTCTATTAATTAGCTAGCTATAGCACAATATATGAAACACCTAAATTAACCCCCAAAACCCCCAAACCCCCCTTTTTCAAAAAAGAACAAAACCAGAGCCATAGAAATCTTGACGCGTGGATGTTTATTGGTCCCGGTTGGTGCCACCAACCGGGACCAAAGCCCCCGCTCTGGGCTCGCGGACAGGCCACGTGGAGGCCCATCGGTCCAGTTGGATAGAACCGGGACTAAAAGGTCAGGTATTAGTACCGACCCTTTAGTCCCGGTTCATGAACCGGGACTAAAGGACCTCACCAACCGGGTCAATAGGCCCCTTTTCTACTAGTGGGGTGTCATACTGCACACAAACCATGGATTTACAATCGTTGTTACTGTATTACTTGATGAACGTGGTGACTCCTATTTTGGCGCTGGCTTTTGGAAAGAAATTTCTAAGTTTCATGTACTGAAAGCTGGCACTAAAATTGGACTGCACGTAAAAGGGTCTGGTCATGAGATATATGCTAACTTCCCCGACAAAATCATCTGTCCTGAGTTTGTTCGAAGTAAGTTGTCTTTTCAACAATCTGCATGTTGACTTACCCAGCAATGTTAAATGAATTATGTAGTATTTAAGCAATCAATTGTTATTCCTTTTTCTTACTATATTCCTACCTAATAACTTCTAGTTACCAATACACTTTCTATTGCCATGTTTTAACTAAATATTCTTGTACTCTCATTTCTATCAGAAAGTGCCGCTGACAAGGAGACTCCAGAGGTGGAGAACGGGCCTGCCAACAAGCAGAGGCGGGGCAAAGCTAGAACCGCAAGCAACTCCAGCAGGCATAGACTTCATCAGCAGCCTCCCCGATGATATGATAGTCATCATCTCTGTCCTCCCAATCAAATGTGGGGCGCAGACAACCATCCTTTCCCGGCGGTGGCGCCCCCCATGGAACTTCACCCCTCTCAACCTCATCGACACCCATGAGCTCTGCCATGGCTATCGCAAAAGCTTGGATGCGTTCTCCAAGATCCTCGGCAGTCACCCTGGCCCAACCAGAAGCCTTAGAATGGGAAAGTTCCATTCCAATGGCAGGGACCGAGCCAAGCTTGATGACTGGTTCGGATCCCCCGCCCTAGATCAGCTCGAGGAGCTCACTTTTGATGATGGGAATATGCGCTTGCTGCCAACGTCCGCGCTCCGCCTCGCGCCCACGCTGCGCGTCGCCAAGTTCAGGAACTGTCGTCCCTCCCCCCCCCCCCCCCTAATGACGCGCCCGCTCTTATTCCACCATGACTTAAGCACCTCGATCTCGTCGCCATCTACCTCTCAAACGGTGACATGGAGCGCCTGCTCCGTGGTTGTACTACACTCGAGTATCTTCGTCTTCAGGCGCCCAATGGGTTGAGTACATTCCACATCACCTCCATGACTCTCCGAACTATTTATGTCTGTTGCTGGTTCGGCGGGAAGACATCACAAGATGTGTACCACGTTATGGTCATTGAGGACAGACCTGCACTTGAGAGATTACTTGTACTTGATCAAGTAGGTCAACAAGAATCAATGTCATTTCTACGCCGAAATTGATAGTGATGGGCTACTCGTCTGACCAATACTCCGAACTTGTTATTGGATCCACGCCCGTTCAGGTACAACAGTCGCCTTCTACTTCTCCTTCTACAAATTAACATTATTTCTAATTTTGAAGATGTTTGTTCGTCTGTCATTCGAAAAATGATTCCGACAAGCCTGACCGCGAAACTGCGCACAGTGAAGGTCTTGGCACTAGAATCTATCGGCCCCAACCTGGAGCAAGTTGTCACTTTCCTTAGATGCTTTTCGTGCCTGGAGAAGCTATATATCGAGGTGATGTTCCTTTCCTGTTAAATGTTAACCATAAGGGAGTTCAATTTGTGACACCTTTTTCCAAGTTTACAATGACAATGTCCTACGATTTCTGAAGGATTCTTTTGGAGGATTTCAGTACATACATGTCTCCTTTTCCAAGTTTACAATGACAATGCTTGATCCATATGGTTACAATCCATATGCATTTCTCCTTTGGATTCATTTGTACTAGTTTTCTTAGGGAACTTTTCATCCACTCCAACATCTTGTGAAGATGGAAGATAGCATGTTAATGCCCATGTTAATCATGTCAGATCAAAGATGGCATGTTAGTGCATTTTACAAATCCTGCAAACCAAATAGGCATGTAGTAGTGTTCAAAACTGCATCTAGGCACTAACACATTTTCTTCTTTTGCGAATGAGATTAGGACCAGTGGTGGATAATGTGATACAATATAACAATCACGTCGAATGCCTAGATCTGCATCTCTCAGAAATTACTTTGAACTCCTACCGAGGGACCTTACCGGAGATTATATTCGCCAGGTTCTTTGTTGTTAGAGCAAGGATGCTGAAGGTAATGAGGTTTGCCCTACATTTATTTCGGAAAAATGAATGGTTTGTTGATCAGCGCCGACGCCTGCGGCGGAATGGAATAGGCTCCAGAAATGCTAAATTTCATTTTGGAACTTTACATGACAGAGTAATCGAACTCATCATGTCAACCCCATACATGACTTCTCAGTGGCTGACCCCTTTGCAAAAGTTGTGAGGTTTCGAAACTAGACTTAGAAGTGGTAATATTAGTTTGAACCTCTCTGATATCCATGTTCAGGGGATCAGCGTGAGCGTTTGCAGCTGGTGAGCTGAATTTCATTTCTAATATCAGTTTGAACCTTGTACTCTTCGAATTTGAGCCATATAACTCTGGAATTTGAACCTTGTAATATTTCGAGCCTTTGTGGTACAATCGTTGAAATGGCATCATATGAGACTCGTATATTGGTAGCACTATTTTAAATTTAATATGCAATGGTCTTAGATTTGATTTTATTAACCATTCTCGAATCTGTTTACCTTGTTGATCTCACAGCAAACGATCTATATAGCTAACTCAACTGCGATCTTGGACATTATTGCACACAGTTGGTTTCTTAGACTATGTGCCCTATAGAGCGCAGAATTAATTATCGCACTCGAGTGTCCATCATCACCCTTCTGTGTAACTTTGACCTCATCACCCACGGGTAAACTTACGACCGAAGTCATTCCACACACTTTGTTTTTACAAAGCTTTTTGCCAATAAACGCCCATGATTTGTCCCTCTTCTAGCCGACGCGTGGCAAACCAAGCCGGGCGGGAAGCTTGCGCGGTAAACTGCATGGTAGCGCGGGAACAGGCTCACCGTTGATACATTCCGGGCCTCTTCGAGCCCACGCATGGTCAAACTATGGTGCGGTGTTGTCAAGCGCGCACTAGAACCCTCACTGCGGTGCGGTGTTGTCAAGCATGCACTGGAATCCTCCACTATGAACATTGTGACAAGACGTGACAATCAGGCTGGCTGGCCCCCATTTGTTACAGTGGCTATTTAACCCTTGTGTCTCCTCAACCTTTCGATCGTGCACCACCATTGCAAGAAGCACACCCACCACGACAAATTCTTAGAGAGTATCCTGCGCGGCTCCAATGGCGCTCCGAGCGGCTACCGACGACGAGCAGTAGTTCACCATCCATGTCGTGTTGGACACCCACCGAAGGTTCGAGGAGCTCTCGGTGGTGTACACCAACCACCAGGTCTGGGTGGAGCACTCCATCTGCATCATGGAGTTGTTGCTTGCCGACGAGAAGTACAAGGTGGTCGGGTTCGACATCGAGCACACTTGCGCTCGTGTCGGGTCTCGTCCTAAGGTCGTCGTTGCCCAGATGTGTGTGGGCCAACACATCCTCGTCTACCACTACTGCCTGGCCACAAGGCCTTGCGAGCGTTTCACCAGGTTTGTCAACAGCCCCCACTACATGTTCGCTACGGTCGACATCACCAGTGATGTCAAGGTGCTCAACAATTTGGGCATCGCCTGCCAGAATCTTGTTGACATCCGGGGCCAATACAAGATCTGGGGCAACAAGGAGCATGAGAAGGACTCACTGGTTCACCTCGCCGAGGCCATCATCGACCCCTACTATAGAGACATGAAGGATTCCTGCAACACGACAAGCGTGCCTGGCACTCGGCCTGGATGAAGAAACTCGACAAAGAGCATGTCGTGTACGCGGCCAAGGAGGCGTACATGTGCTACGACATGTACAAGCGGATCGTTGACATGAGGAAGTGCCTCCTTCCCCAAAACGGCGAGGGATCCAGCCGGAAGCAGAGCAATGGCAAGCGTCGTCGCAACAAGAAGTAGATGATTAGATCCTCGTTTCTCCTAGTTTAGTATGCATGTAATTGCTTGCTTTGGTGTGTGAAAATGTTATCTGTGTAGTCACTTATCTAATTGTATGCTTAATTTGGTTATGCAATGTTGTATTTTTAAGTATATTTGTTGATGCTCTGCAGACAGGGCAAATCACATCGCACACGGACTAAACAAGGGAACCCGTCGGTGATGATTTCATCAATCACTGACGATTGTATACCAGCAATTGTTTTCTCACAACACACACGGCTTGTTAATAGGAATCGTCTGTGTTTTCATCGGTCTTCCCACACATTTCTAATTACAGACCTGTTTGCCGCGTATCACACACATCTTCTTAAGTTGAACCATTTCTGTTCTCTTGGCTCAACGCAAACAGTTCATCTAAGAGAACTGTATGCCTCATATCGCACACACCTTCATTTGGCTGCCCATTTCTGTTGTTCCGCCTCATCACAAATAGTTCATCCGAGTGAACCGTATGCTGTGTATCGCACACGCCTCCATCTGACTGCCCGTTTCTTTTGTCCCTCCTCATCGCAAACAGTTAATTGAACTAAAACGCATGCCCTGCATTGCACACGGAACCAAAACCTGAACCGTGTTTGATGCATACGTCATCGCAAACATTTTGGACATTTTTGACGGTTCTCTGACACCACCGTTTGCGATTATTGCATCGCACACAGTTTCTCAAAAGGTCTCTGGTCGTAGTATCGCGTTAGCAGCATCTTGCGGTAGTGCCATGTCTGCATATGCTAGGCTCGTCAAGTTTAACCCGAGTATTCTGCGTGTGCAAAATTGGCTTGGACCCGTTGTATGTGAACGTAGAGCTTATCACACCCGATCATCATGTGGTGTCTCGGCACGACGAACTGTAGCAATGGTGCATACTCAGGGAGAACACTTATACCTTGAAATTCAGTAAGGGATCATCTTATAATGTTACCGCCTTACTAAGCAAAATAAGATGCATAAAAGATAAACATCACATGCAATCAAAATATGTGACATGATATGGCCATCATCATGTTGTGCTCATGATCTCCATCACCAAAGCATCGTCATGATCTCCATCGTCACCGGCGCGACACCTTGATCTCCATCGTAGCATCATTTTTGTCTCGCCAACTATTGCTTCTACGACTATCGTTATTGCTTAGTGATAAAGTAAAACAATTACATGGCAATTGCATTGCATACAATAAAGCGACAACCATATGGCTCCTGCCAGTTGCCGATAACTCTGTTACAAAACATGATCATCTCATACAACAATTTATATCACATCATGTCTTGACCATATCACATCACAGCAAGCCCTGCAAAAACAAGTTAGACGTCCTCTACTTTGTTGTTGCAAATTTTACGTGGCTGCTACGGGCTTCTAGCAAGAACCGTTCTTACCTACGCATCAAAACCACAACGATTTTTCGTCAAGTGTGTTGTTTAAACCTTCAACAAGGACCGGCCGTAGTCAAACTTGATTCAGCTAAAGTTGGAGAAACAGACACCCCCAGCCACCTATGTGCAAAAGCACGTCGGTAGAACCAGTCTCATGAACGCGGTCATGTAATGTCGGTCCGGGCCGCTTCATCCAACAATACCGCCGAATCAAAGTAAGACGTTGGTGGTAAGCAGTATGACTATTATCGCCCACAACTCTTTGTGTTCTACTCGTGCATATATCATCTACGCATAGACCTGGCTCGGATGCCACTGTTGGGGAACGCGGTAATTTCAAAAAAAAAATCCTACGATCACGCAAGATCTATCTAGGAGATGCATAGCAACGAGAGGGGAGAGTGTGTCCACATACCCTCGTAGACCAAAAGCGAAAGCGTTTACTAACGCGGTTGATGTAGTCGAACGTCTTCGCGATGCAACCGATCCAAGTACCGAACGTACGGAACATATGTCTTCAGCACACGTTCAGCTCGATGAAGTCCCTCATGCTCTTGATCCAGTTGAAGACGAGGGTGAGTTCCATCAGCACGATGGCGTGGCGACGGTGATGATGATGTTACCGGCGCAGGGCTTTTCCTAAGCACTACGGCGATATGATCGAGGTGTGTAACTGTGGAGAGGGGCACCGCACACGGCTAAGAGAAGACTTGGTGTATTCTAGGGTGCCCCCCTTCCCCCGTATATAAAGGAGGGAGGGGGAGGCCGGCCGGCCCTGGGGCGCGCCAAGGAGAGGGAGTCCTACTAGGACTACTAGTCCTAGTAGGATTCCTCTACAAGGAAGAGAGGGGGAAGGAAGGAGAGGGAGAGGGAGTAGGAAAGGGCCCCCCCCCCCTTCCCTTGTCCAATTCGGACTTCTAAGGGGGGCACGTGGCCTGCCTTGGCAGCCCTCCTCTCTCTCCACTAAGGCCCATGGTGGCCCATTAGTTCCCCCGGGGTTTCCGGTAACCCCTCCGGCACTCCGTTTTTACCTGAAACCACTAGGAACACTTCCGGTGCTCGAATGACATAGTCCAATATATCAATATTTATGTCTCGGCCATTTCGAGACTCCTCTTCACGTCCGTGATCTCATCCGGGACTCTGAACAAACTTCGGTCATCAAAACACATAACTCATAATACAAATCGTCATCGAACGTTAAGCGTGCGGACCCTACGGGTTCGAGAACTATGTAGACATGATCGAGACACATCTCCAATCAATAACCAATAGCGGAACCTGGATGCTCATATTGGCTCCTACATATTCTACGAAGACCTTTATTGGTCAAACCGCATAACAACATACGTTGTTCCCTTTGTCATCGGTATGTTACTTGCCCAGATTCGATTGTCGGTATCATCATACCTAGTTCAATCTCGTTATCGGCAAGTCTCTTTACTCGTTCTGTAATGCTTCATCCTGCAACTAACTCATTAGTCACATTGCTTGCAAGGCTTATAGTGATGAGCATTACCGAGAGGGCCCAGAGATACCTCTCTGATACACGGAGTGACAAATCCTAATCTCGATCTATGTCAACCCAACAAACACCTTCAGAGACACCTGTAGAGCATATTTATAATCACCCAGTTACGTTGTGATGTTTGATAGCACGCAAGGTGTTCTTCCGGTATTTGGGGGTTGCATAATCTCATAGTCTGAGGAACGTGTATAAGCCATGAAGAAAGAAGTAGCAATGAAACTGTAACGATCATAATGCTAAGCTAACGGATGGGTCTTGTCCATCACATCATTCTCCTAATTATGTGTTCCTGTTCATCAAATGACAACACATGTCTATGGTTAGGAAACATAACCATCTTTGATTAACGAGCTAGTCAAGGAGAGGCATACTAGGGACCTATGTTTTGTCTATGTATTCACGCATGTACTAAGTTTCTGATTAATACAATTCTAGCATGAATAATAAACATTTACAATGATATAAGGAAATATAAATAACAACTTTGTTATTGCCTCTAGGGCATATTTCCTTCAGGAAGTACTTCTAGTGTTGCAAGATTAGAAGCAAAACAAAAAAGTGGGAAAACAATTCCCCAGCTCGGCGAACAGGAGAAGCAATCGTGCCCCCCGCTCAAGGTGTCTAGTGATATCGTTGCTAATCATCCGGGGCTACTGCCCGGTACCAATCTTGGTGATTACCTGGCGAATGATGTAAATTTTGAAACGTTAGAGGTAGTAGAGATCTTCAAATACGAGCATGGGAAGCCTCTCGTCAAACCTGATCATCCTCCTCTAACAACGATGATGTGAAGATTGCATGAATGGTACATGGATACCTACAGGAAGTCTGGGACCGACAGTCTGTTGCTGAGAATTAAAGATGAGCATGACCTCATTGGAGTTGAGGTGTTGCTGTTGAATTTGTGGAGTTATTTCAGTTATTCAATCAAGACGCCCTCGACAAACAACTCATGACTTGCTACTGTCTGTAAGTATTACTTCTGTAATTAAGTCTCTATAGCTCAGCTGATTCATTGCATGTATATATAATTATCACACTATATATTATGCATATTGAAGATCGTCGAATGCAAAAAAGGACAAATCTATGACATTGGGTTCATTAGCCCAAATACCGTAAATAAATAGATGGTTCGAAACAGAGTCAAAGATACTAATGATAACTTGCTAAAATCGTTCCTTCGATGTGAAAACAAACGGGAAATACTCTTTCCTTACAACTTCAAGTGAGTGTTACTGTCTTGTGCATATTCGGTTTCGGTTACTCGAGGTTATAGTAATGTAATTGATGAGTTATGCGTGCGCAGCTTCCACTATATTCTGCTAGAGATTAAGCTTGACAGGGGAGTAGTAAGTGTCTTAGACTCGAGACGTAAAGATCCCTGGGAGTATTCGGACATGACTGCAATGCTCCAGAAGTAAGTTCAATCATTATCACACCATATCGGCAACTTTCGTTCATTTCCTGATATCAAGTAATCATTTTCTTTGCATGGCAGGGTTTGGAAAAAGTTCACCGGAATGGTTTCGGGTCTGCAGAAGGAGCTGCGATTTACACACCCAAAGTAAGTAGTACTATCTAGTTTCGCACATCTCTCATTGATTCTTGTTACATCAATACCATTATCATGCTTGATTATCAGTTTGATTGAACTCTATTCTCGTAAAGTGCTTGTGGCAGGCAGGCAGGAATCATTTATGTGGATACTACATGTGCGAGTTCATCCGCCACTCGACCTTTGAGTGGGGCTACTCTGACAAACAATTTGAAGTACGTAAATAATAATATTCACAATTTTATTTTATTACCATCAATTGTGTTGAGTTTCATTCATATATACGTATTGACCCCATTCTTTAAATTAGATGTGGCAGATGCGGGATGAACTCCTACCACATGATCGCATACGAGCAATTCAAGAGGAATTGGCAGGATTCTTTCTTGACCATGTCATACATAAAGACGGAGAATACCATACAAAAATTCAATGGGAGTTTGGCGCTTGATGATGTCAGGGATGTTATATTGTATATATGTAGTACCGTCGGATAGATATACGAAAACTTGTTGTTCGACCAATCTCGAAGAAAGAGAGGTCACTTCTCTTTGTATATGTTCATGAAGATCTTGTGTAAGTAATGGTTCCTTCATTTGCTTACTAGCGTCGAGTTCTCTCTATATGTAGTAGCTGGCGTCAACCAAGCACGGAGAAAGAAAGGTCACTTCTCTCTATATGTAGTAGCTATAGCTAACATAATATGAAACCCCTAAATTAACCCTCCAAAACCCCTAACCCCCCCTCAAAAAACCAGCGCTGCGAAGCCTCTCGACACGTGGCTGCCTTTTGGTCCTGGTTGGCTGGGCGCCCCGCAGCGGCCACGTGGATCCCCTTCTGTCCCGGTTCGTAAGCAAACTGGGACTTAAGGTTTTGGGCTTTAGTCCCATTTGATTTGTCTCGGTTCCAGAACCGGGACTAAAGGCCCTTTGAAACTGGAACTAGTACCCTGTTTTCTACTAGTGTCTATTATTGTTTGGCTATTGTTTGTCTCTGACCAGTTATGTTAATGATGAGTTTTCTTCCATGTTGTTTTGCCAAAAGAGCTATATTGGTGCGTAATTAATAATTGTTTGCAACAAATTATCAGAATAGAAGCACTTTATGCTTGATTTTTAACTGTTTAACTAAAAGAAAATGTGTATCCTGAGTAGCACTAAGGTTGGTCAGCTCCGCGCTCAAACCACTCCACATGTGCGCCTCTAGGTCCTCCAGTTATGTTGCTACTATAATACCAATTCCGCGATACAAAGACAACCTCTCCAGTAAGATCAAATACGGTGTAAGGTCGTTCTTAGTATTTTCATCCAAACACATATACAAATCAGGGTGTGCAAAGGCCTTCTGAACTTTAAACTAACTAAGAAAATAGCAGGAAGTAGTAAAACCCCTAGGTAAACAAATTAATTGTGAATATGGAAGAGGATAAATAAATGGTCATAGAGCCGTATTTCATCCTTTCTTGGGTTCCAGTGTCAAAATACAAGTTTCAAAAGAACATATACAAACTGAAAACTAGAATCCGACTGATTCCAAAAGCGTTGAGCAATTTAAGATGGAGCCGGAGCACTCACCTTGATAAAGTGCAAGCTAGCTGCCACTGCTGCTCCTGCTCCGGCAAGGGAGTTCCTCAGTCTGGCAGTGCTTCTGAGGGAGAACGAAGGTCCAAGGACAGGGAATAATTGAGGGCAAGAGGAGATGATGGAGCAAAGACCTGAAGGTGAATGCAACGAACTAACTATCAGGGAGGCTTCATATACGAACGATGAAGAGATATGTGGGGCAAATAATGTGTGAGACCAATTGATCTCGATGAATAGCCTTTCAAATCTTTTTTGTGCAGGTAATGCGCGAGACCTGGATGAGGAATAGTTATTCTTCACCCCCTCTCTATTTTGACATCAATACACCGTATTTTTACATTTCGTAAATTTTCCTTATTTCATACATAAACAGAGAACGTAAGAAAATATGTACTCGCCATAAAAAATATTTTATATCACCTAAAATTACGAGTGTAAAAAACATAGTGTAAAACATACATAAAATGTGATTTTTCTGGTCTTATAACCTATATTTTTGTTTTTTTATACCAAATTTTACATATTGAATCAATATGCATGTAACTAGTTATGTTCTAAACGTAATTTATATACTCTTTGAGCGAATTTTATAAAACAGTTACAGATAATTAAAATTTATTTTTATCAACGGTTTATATCCTAATATTAATTGGACAAATTATTTATTTTTTATTGGGCAAAAAAAAATGAACAAAAAAACAGCCTTAGGAAGGCTAGAACCCATGACCTACGGAAGAAAACTTGCACGCAGTAGCCAACTTGCCAACAGAGTGATATAGTAGTACTAGACGCATTGAGTTATTTATAAGACCCTACAGCCAAGGACTATGGCACTAGGGTACTTTTAACGTTAAACGACCGTGACAGCGCAGTCAAGTCCTACCGCTATAGTCTTCGGCGGTTGGCAGTGTTATCCTACCGCCAAAAATGATGGCGGTACGTAGAAAAAAGGTCAGATCTTGAATTTTTTTTAAACCGCGCGCTAAAGTTTTAAAAAAGGGTCAAAACAGAGAATTCGGTCGCCCTTGGGTGCCTGGCTCAAAATTTGGTTGTTCGTACTTCGTATACGTTGCCTGCTGCCGGCCGCTTTTCATGTCTAATCTGCCTTGTCTGACTTTTCTGTTTGTCTGTGCATCCAGAGTCCTCTGTGTATATCTAGGGAGAAATGACTAGTCACCCAGAGAATATTACCACGGAACAACGTACTTTTCTCGTTTCGTTTTTTTGTTAGTAGATGGTAGAAATACACAAGAGAGCTTGGCCCGAGAATATGTGGAAAACTAAAGTATGGTATTTTCAAGAAATATATTACCTCCGGTCTTATATTAACTATCACTCAAACGGATATATCTAGACTTTTTTCAGTCTAAACACAATTCATTTTGTTGATCATTAAACAAAGTCATGGGGATACAATTGAGATCTGGAATATTGAGGAGCCACACGTGGCATCCCAAGGGAAGTCCTAGAGCGTGTTTAGCAAGACTGTGCACCTTGATAATAGATTCTCGTCCTTCGAAGATGAAGGAGTGTATATCCCTCTTGTGCCCTTGTGAATATCATTAACCACACCTTTGACAGTCCTAGCAATGACCACATCGGTAAGTGAAAGATCCAAGGCAAGTGCAAGTGCTTCTCTGCAAACCAATGCCCCCTAGCATGTAGCATCAGATGAAGATGTAGAAGTAAGTAGTCGCGGAGTCATAGCTTGGGCGGGCCTAGGTAAATGAGAACACATACTTTTGTTTTTGAGAAAATGAGAACACATACATGTTCTTTCTCTCACGGCCTATCCCCCCCCCCCCCCCCTCCCCCTTGGCCCATTGTTTTGAAGAAAAAATGGGTGGGCCATGGCCCAGTTTTGCTTCAACTAAGATCCGCCACTGAAGGTAAGCTCTATGAACTCCCCAACTCCTATTTGGTGCCCTCAGTGCCGGTTATAGACCATTCTACAAACTCGCACACACCCCTCTCCGTTCTAGCTCGGCCCGTCTACCATTTTCTCTTTATTTCAACCTTCAAACAATGGGCGTACCTGAGATTCAAACTTTAAACCTCAGTTTCACTAGCAACCACGATAACCATCTAAGACCACTCACTTGATGTGCATAGTAACTTCTTTTCTCTTCTTTGTTGAGCCAAATGTAATGCTAAGAAGAAAACTCTGTCTTTTTCTTCTTTCAGTTTTATTTTGCCAGTTTTCTTTGGTTCTTACTCAGTTTTTATTTCCCTTTTTCTTTTTCTTTTATTTTCTCCTTTTTCCTGTTTGTTTTTCCCTTTTTCCAATGCATGATATTTTTAAAGTTCCTGAACTTATTTTTCAAATGTATGAAAAAAAAATACCTTTTGACTTTTTTTGTTCCATGCACTTTTTTCAAATGCATGAACTTTTTTCAGTTTTGTGAGCTTTTTCAAGACACGATTTTTTTTCAAATCCATGATTGTTTTGGATGTGTGAACTTTTTCCAAATCCGCGAACATTTTTCAAGTCCCATAAACTTTTTTTGAACTCATGGACTTTTTCGAGTTCATGAACTATTTTAATTTTCTTGAAATTTTAGCGTTGAGCTTTTTAGAAAACTTCGTGAACTTTTTTCCAAATTTCATGTACTTTTTAAAAATCTACAAACCTTTTCAAATCCATCAAATTTTTCAAACTCACAAACTTTTAAAATTCGCGAACTTTTTCTCAAATTAGCATAATACTTTCAATTTCATGAAATTTTTCAAAATCCTTGAAAATTTTCAAATCCATGAACTTTTTTGAACTCGCAAACTTTTTCCAAAACGTTCAGCCCCTTTTGTGAATGAACGAACGAGTCCACGTGAATGAACGAAACAAACAGTCCATGTGAACGAACATAACATGTGCGAATGAGTGGGCTTTGTGAACGCAACCCACTTAGGCGGGTAGTAGGCGCCAGATCGACTAATCGGCACTGGAAGCGCCTATTAGCAGCTCTCCAATGAACTTGAGGTCTAAGCAACATCAATCTGATATGCCCATGTCACTGGAATGGTACTATTTTAACCAATTTTATCATAAATATGATTTTTTTTCATAAATTTAAAACTGATCAAGAAATTTTAAAATGTTGAAAAATATTCATGAATTTTAAAATGTTGAAAAATATTCATGTTCCAGATCTGGGCTCTTCTGGGCTCCAGCTGGGTTGGGGTGGGCTGGCGTTCCGGCGTGCGGCGGCGTGGCTCCCTGGCGGTGGTGGCGCGGCGTCGAGGGATGCGGGTGGTGGCGGCTTCGTCGGCCGAGGTGCTGCAGCGTGGCGGCAGGGTTGTCCGGATCTCGGGTCCGGCCGGGCCTGTCTTGGGCTCGGTAAGCTCCTATCGCCACGTTCGGTCGGCTCGCGTCGGCGGTGGTGGTAGTCCCTCCCATCGGCTGAGTTGCGGCTCCCCGAGCCCGCTGGCCCTCGTCCCCCTCCGTGTCTCGTGGTCGGTGGCTCAGCGAGACGGCGTTGATGGTTCAGTGACTGTGGTAGCACATGTTGGTGGGCGGCAGCTCTGGTGGAGCGCTTCTGATCGTCCGGGGTGGTGGTGGTTGTTTGGGTTGGGAGAAATCCCTGGTGGCTTGTCCATCACCGACGCGTGGTGGCGCTGCGGCGCCGCGACCTTCTGAAGGGCATCGGATCTGCCCTTCCCATCGCCCTCTGCGTCGGGAAACCCTTGGACTTGTTCAGGCAGCAGCGTCGTCGTCGCCGCATTCCTTCTGAAGGTGCTGCTCGGTACACGACGCCTCGAGTGCTAGAAGCGCGGTGGTACTTCTCCGGTGGGTGCAGCGGTCTCTGGCCATCTTTGTTTCGTCAACCTGCCATTGTCGGCATTTGTTTCTTTTTCTTTTTCTTTTTCTTTTTTTTTTGACGTGCTTGTGCTGCTTCCGCCCCAGCACCTATCGTGGATTGTATCGGATTTTTGCTTTGTAATACAAAGCGGGGGGACCCTTTTTCTTGAATAGTTGTTGACCTGTTTTGGTTCTGCAATTTATTTACTCCACTAATTGCTTATACACGCTTTCACCATCACAAGCCTGACGATACGCAGCTCTAGCCGAGCTATCTGTAGTACCATAGAATGCAAATAGCCAGGGGAAACAAGACCATTGGGTTGTTGTTTTTTAGGGTAAAAACAAAACCATTGTTGCATTGTTGCTAAGGCATCATTATGTGCCACAATCCTCCAGCTGCAGCTAGATTGTAGCTAAGGCATCGCCAATTTTGTGTCAATCATGATTCAGTTACACAACATTTTTCAGAAGCGCAAAAATGAGCATGGTTTTTATAAAGAATTGAAGACAAAGGCCTTAAAATTCTTCTAAACACATAAAATATGTTTGGACAGTAGGTGATCGGCGTAGCTAAGACCTGCCTGCGACTAATTTCACATGAAACAGTTCGATCTCTGCTCCGAAGATAAACAAAATAAAAAATCTTGTGGCCTAATGTGGTACTCCTTTTTGCTGCATTTCTCTTTTTCTCTATCTCTCTCTTTCTTGCTTTGCTTCCCCCTCCCCCCTTGCAGTCGCCGGTCGGCACCGTTGTCATTCGTCAGCATTCTGTTCTTCACCAACGGAACGGGTTCTGCTGTTGGAGACAAAACTGTAATGAAATCAGTTTATAAGATGAGTGCTACCACAAGTTCAAGCTAACAGTACCAACTGATGCTGCAAGTAAGTGAGGGTGGCGGCCTTAGGGCATCTCCAGCCGTTCGGCCCCCCAGGGCGCCTAAATAGAGCGGCCTAGGGGCGTGCCGGCGCTAGTTCGGCCCCTGGGGGCGACCTAGCTCAGTCACGCCCCCACGCCACCGCCCTGAGGATACGGGAAATTTAAACTTGGTCGTTCCCGCTCTCAAAAAACGCCGCAAATCCGGCGATCGGACCAAGTTCGCGTGCGCAACGATTCACTTGGCGGGGTCGGCTCCAGGCGTTGGCGGAGTCGGCGTGCGCGGGCTCGTCGGTGTCGGAGCTGCTTCGGTGCTGGGCTGCGTCGGCGCGGCTTCGGCACTTCTGGGCGGCGATGTAGAGGCGTCGTTCGGGCTTGGCGTCCGTGTGGTCGTGGGCGTCGTCGGCGTCGTCGGCGTTGCCGTCGGCAGCTCGTTCAGATGAGGCGCGCTGCACGGTACCACGCCTTGAGCTTCGTCGTTGCTTCGAGCATGTCCGCCCGCCCATCGGAAAAGCCATGTCGGTGTTCCTCTTCTTCGCGGCGACGTTCGTCCGGAGCAGGTCGAGCTTGATGGCGTTGTTCTTCATTAGCGACGACCACCGCGCCTCGGTCTTCTCTTCGCGTAGGACGGCCCGGGCCTGGGCTTCGGCGAGGCAATGCTCGATGGACTCATGCACTCGCGCGGTTGCCGTGTCGGCGCTTTTCCCATTCTTTGCCGATTTGTAGCCGTCCGGCCGCCCCTCTGACGCGCCCGGAGTCGTCGCGTCCGGCTTGTATGTCTCCTTGGCCTTGTCGAGGGCACGTCAGACTTCCGCCCACTTCTCGCACTTGTCAATGCGCACGTCCGGCTTCGGCGAGGCATTCCTCCTCTTTGGAGTCCACTTGATGCGCGGTTCGCCTGACCTAGCCGCCCGCTTCTTCTTCTTCTGGCGCCCCTTCGTCGGAACAGGAGCCGGCTCCTCCTCCTCCTCCTCCTCCTCCTCGTCCTCGTCCTCGTCCTCCTCCTCGGGTTCCGGCGTCGTCGCCGCCAGAGCGAGCCGAGCTCGCCTCCATGTCGCCGCCGAGGTCCACTACCTCGCCCTGGGTGGCGAACCGGGATACGTGGCGGCCGCGGTCGATCCTGTCGCGATGATGTCGTCCATGTCGGCTCCCGTGTCGTCGGCGTCACCGAGGTGCGAGAAGGGTAGCGGTCCACGGTAGAGATGGGGCGTCGGTGTGGACGCGTAGGCGGCGGGCGGCGAGTAGTTGTATGGAGGGTACTGCACGCCGACGAAGGCGGGCGAGGGCGTGCGCGCGGGGTGACCATGAGGGAAGGTCATGTTTGGGTTGAACCCATCGTGCGCGTCGCCGTCGGCGTAGCCGGGCGACGATGAACCCCATGGAGATCTGGCGCCTTGCTGTCCCTGTATGCGCGATTAGGCGTACGACGACGGGTGGATTCATCCCGCTGGTCGACCGATGAGGAAGATGCGCCGCTGCCGCGTTGTCGCGGGCCTTCTTGGCTATGGTTCTGTTTACTGTCGGCGGTGACCGATTCGCCTCGCTGAACTTTCACCTCCACTCGGCGCTCGACAGGCCGGTGGCTTCGATGGCGGCGCCTCGGCTTCCTCGCTCGGTGAGCCACGGCGCGATTCAGATCGCCGCCCTGCTGCATGGCGATTACTTCGGCGGCATGGCGTGCTTCGCGGCGGCGGAGGGTTTAGCGGGAGAAAGGGAGAGAATGGCGGAGGAAGGCGGCGGCGGAGAGATGCGAGGGAAAAGCGTCAAGAAACGGCGGGAAAAGGCCCTCGGGTCGCCTCCAGGGCGGGCCCACACGCCTTTTTCGCTTGTGCCGGCTCCCCAAGCGCCCCCAGAGCGCCGGGTTCGGCCTGGGTCCGCCGGCACCAGTTTTGCCCCGAGCCGGCGAAAAACGGGCATCTGGGGGCATGACTGGGGTCTATTTTTGGCGCCGGCGCGGCAAAATCGCCTGTGGAGGGCCTGTTGGGGGCGCGGCTGGAGATGCCCTTACCATCTTTTTTTTCTTCTTCTTCTCGATGTACGGCAGCACCTCCTCCTGCTGACCTTTCGACGTCTCCAGAAGCTGCAATATACATGGATCCACCATTAATCTAGCCAAGATCATACAAGAATGCGTGTCCTGTACCAGTGCTCCTAATTTTAGACTGCCAAGCCCAAGCGAAAATCCCGCTCGCGGTGACTGAATTTCTTTCCGCCGAAAACCAGGGAGAACAGAACAGGAATCTCGAAATCCAAAATACCTCTCGCGATTCGATCATAGATGAGCAAATCGATCCTTACCAGAGCCTGACGAGCTTATTGAGGCCGGCCTGCTGCAGCGAGACGCCGGCGGGGTCGTCCTTGAGCACAGTGGCGGAGGCACCGCCCGGCGACCCTGGGCACTTGCCCGGGCTCGCTGGCTCCCCGACAGCAGCGCTCGATCAATTAAGGAAGGCCTAAAGCTGTTCGGTAGCTTGCTTTACCCGGGCAAAACTAATTTGGGCCTTCGTTTCTCAATTGTTCACAGCCCAACAGGCAATCGTACGAGAGTCCGCAGCCCAGCCAATAGTTCACGACACACGTACCTACGGTGGTTGGATCGATCGCTCCTGTCTCTTCGTTTCTCACATGCGCCGAGCGCATGGACTGGGCGGCAGCGGCGGCGGCTAGCCTAGAGACGGGGCTACGCAGGACCGGCAGCGAGCGGACGTCCGGCGCCCAGGCAAGCCTACTCCTTCCTATCCTGATTTCATCTTTGGCACAGTTCCCTGGCTAAGAATCCTCCATCGATATTAGGGCTAGGGGCTAGGGATCCCTCATCTATTTATCTCTGAATATCTCTGAATAACTAGTCAAGGCTAGGGATTGAAGCACAACCAAGACCTCATGTAGAATCTCAAAATAGTAGCAGCTCTACGCTCCTCTGTGTTATGATGTTAGTTAAAGTGTTAATGACTACTACAGTAGTACTACATGCCTCCAGAAACAGTTTTGATATGAATGTGTTTGTTGATTTCTTTAAATCTAAAAAGTCATTAAATTTCATAGACTATTGTTACTTATCGTAGCTCATTTTCTTATTTACTTATGTGACAACTAACTTCAAATTTTATCACTAAATTTCAGAGATGAGGTTTTCGGTGAGTAGAACAAGCACTGAAAATGTGAATGATGTGCAACTGAAAATAGAAATTGAGGCACAACCACCATCTAACATTTCCAACAGAAAATAATTAATGGTTCAATGACTTGATGATATGTTACACCGAGCGGGAGTTATTCACCTCAGTTGATAACAAGGATATTATTCAAACATTTACTATGAGGTCTCGGAAAGGGCATTTGCCCCATGATTTTCTTTAGTGCACTGTCGGTGTGTTCCATCTAACCATCTCTATTCTTGCAAGCATTCAAGATTTAATATATTCACATCTCACAACATAATTACAAATCCATTTTCTATCTTATAGTGCCTTCTAGGACTTTGGCAACCTGGCGAGTTTGCCTCTGCGCAAGGCTGATTGCATGTCTTTCTTTTGGCGAAAATGAACAAACGAGAGATTCTTTTGACTGTAGTGGAAGAAATTGCAAGATCACATCTGGTGATATCTAGTCTGGTATTGATAGCTTTATTTTTGTTGGCAACATTGCAAGTTTGCCTCTATGCAAGGCTAATTATTTATCTTTTCTTTTTAAGTCTAAACTTTATTTGGTATATGGAACATATATTGATATACTACATATTAGTTTACTTTAAAATTACATTTTGTATGACTATTATATTTATGTTTTCACTTTGTTATTAATGTGGATTTGTGATTCAGAAGTTTGGTTATATCCTGTGTATCCGAATACCCGATTTTTTGATTTCTAAATTATACACTTAGGCTCAACTTGCCCAGGCTCCACAAAAGTTCTGGCTCCGCCACTGCTTGAGCACGCGGCCGCCGAAGATGAGGCCGACGCGGTCGGGCTCCACGTCCCCGGCCCGCCACGCCACCTCCCCCTGCATCATCGGCACCTTCCAGGCGCCCAGCTCCACCTCCAGGGGCCCGACCCACGCACCAACCACGCGAATTTGATCCGCCGGCGGGGGCGCCGATGCCGAGGCCACGCCGGACGCCATCGATCGGGGTGGTCGATCGGGTGATGGGGAAGACGTCTGGGCGAATAGTCTTGAAGCGCGAGATGTTCACCGCCAGAAGGCTCTCCAGCCCGCCCAGCTGTTGCGGTATCTCGCCGGTGATGTGGTTGCCCCTCAGGTGCAGCCGGACATTGCCTCCGGGACGGAGCAGGCGAGCCGGTCCTTGGGGTCACCGAGCGAGTCCGACGGGCGCCGGTGATCGTGTTGTCGGAGAGGTCTAGCCTCTGCAGCGCGGTCAGACCGCCGAGCCACGAGGGCACGTGGCCGGAGAGCCGGTTTGAGGACGCGGAGAGGCGCACGAGCGAGGCGAGGCAGACCATGGAGACCGGGTGCTCGCCGTCGAATGCGTTGTCGCTGAGGTTGACGGCCACGAGGTGCGGAAGAGGCCTATGTCCTCCTCGGGGACGGCGCGGGAGCAGCAGCAGCCGGACGGCGGCGTCGGCGCGATGGGCATAACGTAAATTCGTTGATTTTGCAAAAACACCCCTGCATTCCCCCGAATCGATCCGCTCAGGGCGTATGGTGATGAGCTAGCGGTCAAAGCCCGCGTGAACGCGCCAGTCACCCGCCAAATCAGCACGTACATAGAAGAAAACGTATTGTGGACCGTAGATGACCACACGAGACAAGTTTTAGGACTGTACTTTGGGTATTTGTAAGTACGAGGACTAATGCGGCCAACGTAACGAGTATGAGGACTTGTAGTGATTTTTTCTCATCTGCAATATAAGACACATAAAGTGTAGTGAATATTATACTCATAATTAAGACATAAACAGCTACTTGAAGCAACGAATACAATTCACAATACTCTCCACAAGGCCCTCAGGGATCCAAAGCATTGATGAACTAAAACATTCAAACAGAGCTTGAATCGATCTGGGGGCAGCCGCAATGTCTCACAGCAACACCACTCGATTTGCTCTGCATTGCCATTTGCCGCTGCCGACACCCAATACAGTTATCAGAAACCCGGGTGACAAAAAATATGGCATGGAGAAATGAATATTTGTTTCTGAGCCCAGGCTCAGCTGATCATGAAATCACAACCGTCAGCTGGCATGTGGATGCGTGGCCGGTGTTGTACTCTCTCCGGTCCTTTTTACTTTGCACATTGAATTTGCCGAAAGTCAAACTTTGCTAAATTTGACCAAATTTATATTAGAAATTATTAGCATCTATAATATCTAATAAATATAATATAAAAATATATTCCAAGATGAATCTGATGATATTAGTGTTGTTATGTGAATGTCTATAATTTTTTATATAAACTTGATCAAAGTTGGATGAGATTGACTTCGGACAAACCTAATATGCAGAGTAAAAATGACCGGAGGGAGTATCGTGGTCTGTATAGCAGCTGTATGGAGGGAAAAATAAAGCGAGCCAGCAGGAGCATTAAATGAGCAGACAGACGTAAGGGAGAGGCGGAACAGGTAATTCGAGAACGGATCAGGCACTGTTCTGTGCCCGGCTGAGCCGTCTCCGGCACACTGACTCACCGCATGAGTAGATCATCATCAGCTACCTTGTATCATCACCAATCTCATGCAAGCTGTACACTAGTCGACCTCACACTAAAAACGCACAGCTGGGATGCTGCGTGCTCCTCACAATTTGAAAACACTGTGCTTCCCCCAATCCAAACAAAGTGAATCACATTAAAGATATAGTACAGTCTTCTCAACGATACATGAGGCCTCAACTCTAGTAACAGAGGAACAAGCGTGCAACATTGCTCACCAGAACACACCGGAAAACCCTTAACGAGCAAGAATGAAAACTGGAAAATTTAACTATCACATTTTATTGTTTCAAGAACCACCCAGCGGCCGGGTGCACGTGTTCCGGCGGTGCCCTTCCTACATCAGTTCTTCAACTTCCCAGGCTTACGCGGTTGCTTTAGGGCATCCCCTCAATCAAGGTAGGTCTTGTGCCCTTTTCGACGACAAATGCCACAGAACCTCGTCTGCTTGCTCAGCCCCTCGTACGGTGCCTTCCCCCTCTATGAGTCGGCCTGCCGATACCCCTCTGCTTCTCTGGAGCAGCTAGTCCTGGAAGTGCATTCACATTCACCGGGAGGCACGCACTGTCTTCATGCTCTGCGGCGCCATTCCCTAAAAACGCAACCCCTCCATTGCCAGGAAGCTTCCCTAGTGGCAGATTTGCCAAATGGTCCTCAAAACCCAAGCCATCCATTTTCTCTGCAAATGGTGCCCCACTCACCATCAACGCCTTCAGACCAGCTCACATATGCTCAAACGCTTCCGCACTTGCGTCACCCAGGCGAACGGCATCCATTGCTTGCATATACAGAGTCGAATACCTGCATGTGAATGACAGATTTACCGACTGGTTTTTCTGGTAATGAACGAGGTGCGCGGGCAGTATGTTCCTTGCTTCTTTGGTCCATCCTTCATGATGTGCTTTGCGGGAACCTGTGGAGAACATCCATCACCCTATCTGAAAACATGCAAAGTGGCGGAGTACGAAATCTAGTAGCAGATTTACCCTTAGTACATGGCAGCATAACATCCCTGTGTGCTCAAATTGTCCGCACTAACACTGAAATTCCAGTCCTTCGTCTCTTACTGTCACCTCGTACACCACCCTACACCACACCACCAGAAATATGTTAAAAAACAGAGCATCATTTCTAACACAATATAAAGAATAATGAAACAACAGAAATCAGAGGAATAGACTTGCATCAGAAGCACGCAAGCTTGACAGGGATGCCATGGTTACACGAGAGCTCTTGATCGCTTGACTCTGAGGAGCCACTCCACTTGCTTACTTATTTTGGCTCACTAAACTAGGAGCCATACACCGTGAGCAATTTTATGGTCAACCACATATGCCGTCTCATCTACAACAAGTTAAGCAGAGCCAGGCTCCTCACAAATTTCCTTCCAAGCCCATTCAAATAACTGTCACTCGATGACTGTTATCTATCCTGTGCTCGGCCACAATAATACCTGTTGTCATCTGACCGGGGCAGCTTTATCATCGTTGTGCAGCCGCAACGTGATGATTGCCTGTTATCCCTTAACGGATTGCCCTTAACATCATACAAGCACGCCCATGAGCGTCAGCATTCTGAATTATTTAAAAGAAGCACTAGGACCGGAAAAAAAGGATCTGTGCCGAAACAAAATTCAGAAAACTAACAATTGACGTACCACACAGCCATACACGATTTCATGCATGCACTTCTCCCTATGAACATTAAGTCTTTTGCGTATCAAACACCAAATCCACTTTCCCATGAGTAAAGCTTGTAGAAATCATAAGCCTCCTCAAGGGAATTGAAACTCGTTCCGGTGGCTGGATTAACGACAGCCCCCGACTTCTTGTCAGCATACACCCGCAGAGAGGGCTCTACTGTTGAAACTCTGTTTGGGTCCCTGTCTTTTTCATCATGATTGTTGGCAACCATTACCCTGCATAAAGAAAGACTGTAAATAAAGCGCCCAGGAAAAATGTTTTGTTGCGACCCATTAAATTTAAATTGTGCCACCCATTTAGACCAATATTCCTATATTTACTATCCCTAAATTAACCAACTAATACAACATCGTACTAAAATTTTGATTGATACACTAACAGTGCATATCCAGATCAGGCACGACAAAAAGCACGGCAAGAACAATTAAATCCAATTAAAATTGAATTCTTCATCTAAAAAACAACTACATAGGCCGGAAGTAACGATGTACGGAGTATATCATATATCAAGTTCATGGAATTGATTTCTGCACAAGAGCGTGAGTTCATTTTTCACATGTAAAGATTGCTAAACCATTAAACAGATTAGCGTAGTCAAAACAATACATTTTCGTCCAAGAGCCACCGTTGTACTTTCCAAGGCCAACTCCTTCCTCACCCCTCCTCTTCCAGCATAGTATCTGAATGCTGCAGCACATCTGAATCAGCCACAATCTCAGTGTCCCTAGAGTACAGATCATCTAGTTATTTTGTTCTCTGTTGTGCCCCCTGAGTAGCTCCCATCCCCCGTGACCAGCTGAACGACTTGTTCACCAACATCTTCTGAATGTTTAGAATTGGTAGAAGGAAAGCGAGATCTTTCTCGAAGATGCGATTCGGCTAAAACTCCAATGGTGAACATGTTACCAACATCATCCCAACCTACAAACGCAGGATTCCAACCATCAGGCATCAGCTACGCAGGATCTAACAAAAGGTAAATAAAAAGCTAATGACTCCACGGGGAGGGTGTTGAATGCCTCGTCAATGCCATATTTAACCAGACGGTACAAGCATTATTCCATTCAATCGACCTCTTCGAAGAATAACTCGAGGCCTTCCATGGATGCAGCCGCTCCTGCTCTATTCTTGCGTGGGTCTAAGACAGAAGATATGTGTCGAACAAGTGGAATGAGGAGGATGAGGAGGAGCAACAGTACCTTCTGCTTCGTCCCCGATCCAGTTAACCAGCCAAAGTACTGGCCCGGCCAACTTCAAAGCACCACACCACACACACCTTCGGTTCCCCCTCAAGTCTTACCAGTCACGGGTGTCGGTGCAGCAGGGTTGGCTTTGCCCGTCCGCAGCACAGCGAGAGGGACCGGATCTGGGTGTTCTAGGCTGGCGGCGAACTCCTCCCCGGAGTGGGAACCTACAGCGCACGGACGGACGTGGAGTCAGCCCCCTAGTTTGACAGCTTACAAACAAATCTATGGAATCTCCAGATCTAAATCGAGGAAGGAGGCACTTACCTGTCGACGACATCCAGCAAAAACTCTTGACCACCGTCTTCCATTAGTTCGTCGCCGGCGCCGCAGCTAATGAACGGATTTTGGTAGGGTTGTCCTGGGGCTGGGGGCGGTGCGGGGGAATGGGAGTGGGCTCTGCGCATGTGTGTTTCACTGTTTCAGATGGGGGGCCTCAGCGGCTCAGAATTGACCACAGCTATCTGGGCCACGGACCAAGACGCCTGCGCGCACGCGCATACGATTTGGGCCCATGACCACGCACTGTTCCATACCGTATACAGCCCGTACGTCATTTTCTAGCGCCTCCTGTCAGGCTGCTCAGAGCGAATTACTCGAATCCCAAGTGAGGGACGGACGCCAGCTTCGGGCTCAGCTGAGCTCGAGCACCGAATCGCTGCTTCCATTCGTCGATGGTTATATCATGGGATTATCAGCCAACGTATTTGAAGATGTTTCAATAGTTATGGAGATGTTCAAACTTATAAGTTATAAGTAGACAAGAACAAACAGTGCACCATCTTCGGCCACGTACTCCTATTTGAGATCAATAGGCACCACAAAACACATGCATGTAGTACCGCCACTGCAATACAATAATAATAAATTAATAATTAATGCTGACTAGTCGTTTACATGATACCATAATTCCAAAAAAATTACAGGACAAGGGGAAAAGGCAAAAAAAAAAGATACGCTGACTAGTCGTTTACATGGTATCATAATTCCGAAAGAAAAAATAATAAATAAATACAGGAGAAGGGAAAAAAGAAAAAGAGGAGCACGCCCAGTGGGACTCGAACCCACAATCGCCTGATTAGAAGTCAGACGCCTTATCCATTAGGCCATGGGCGCTGCTATGCACAGTAAAAAACCGGCACTAAAATCAAGCACCTGGAGCAACAGTAATTGCGCTGACAGCAACCAGTAGTACAGGTCGACAATTGCCTGGAACATACCACGTCAAGAAAAACATCCTTGCCAGAGAAACGAAGAAGGCAAGAAACATGGCAACATCTACAACTTGAGCTATTTCCTTTTCACAAGTTGACACCAACCAATCAAGCTAAACCAACAAGCTCACAACATGGAATGGGAGATTGGCTCTTGACCCGAAACGCTCAAGGAAGAAGCAAACGGACACCAGGGGCTCCTTGATAACACATTTTGGGGCCAATGGGTTATATCAAGTTCCATTCCCGGTACGCGAAATCGGTAAACATCGAACTTCGGTGACTCCGGTGCCGGCTCCATCTTCGTGCCATGACCAACCAGTAGTCTGACAAGAAGATCACACAAATATCATCAAACTTGTTGGCACTGCAGAGTACAGGCTATCACATGAGTGTCCCCAATTCCACATGCCAAGGCGTCGGTTACATGGACCTTACTGCAAGTTCATAAGGGGGTCTTGCGGCAATTGCCATCACTACGACCGGCAATGCGAGTATGTATGTGACCATGTAGCAAGGCAATGGAATTCCATGTCCATTGGTGTTTTGTTGGTGAAGAAAGGCAGATGCTCAGCGCTGTCCATGATGATCAGAAGAGGCCGGCTGCAGACCAGACCATGCAGATGGACATCATCAAGTATGTATGCATTCCTCTCGACAGCAATGGGTCTCTCCTGCCGGCCGGCCGGCCGGCCGGGGATCAGGACGCCGGATTGGCGCTGGTCAGGAAAGACAGCCTCCTCCGCGCGACCTTGGACCTGTAGCACCAGGCGTCGAACGCCTCCGACAGGTCCGGGAACGCGGCGTGCTCCGACTGAAGCCACTCCGACAGCACCTCGGCCTGGGCGTTCGACGGCAGCGTCGTCACGATCGAGGTGATCGCCGACTCCAGCCCCTGCCACACCTCGCCGTCCAGGCCGACCTTTGCTGCTGCTGCTGATGCTGATGCAGCTTCGGCTTCAGTGTCTCCATCACCATTATTACCGTCACCGTCGTCGTTGCCGCGGTCAGCTTCGTCCACCAGATGCCTCGTCGTCCCGGCGAAGCCGATCCAGACGCTCACGGCGTGGCGCCGCTTCTCCGCCGGGAGGACGACGTTGCCGAACGCGACCGCCTCCAGCACCTTTGCGGATATCTCCACGACCTTCAGCCTGGTCTTCAGGCATTCAGGCCCCGGGTGGCACTCCGCCGCCGCCGCCTCGACGGCTGCGACGACGGCGGACGACGCTTCCACCCAGTAGACTGCGAGGAATTTCATCATCTCCAGCTTGCCCAGGACCTGGCAGACCCAGGCGATGTCGGAGACGAAGGAGTGCAGCGCCTGCTGAAGCTCGCCGGAGCAAGGGGCCTCCGTCTGTTTCGTCAGTGCGGAGCCCGTGAAATCGCTGAACCTGTTCAGTAGGCCCGTGACGCATCCCTTCACCTGAGACTTGACGGCGTCGCTGCCGGCGCCGAAGGTGAGCAGCGGCGCGTCGTCGTCCTCGGTGAGCATGTACTCCAGCTGCTCCTGGGCGGCGGACTTGAGCTCCCGTGAGGCGGCGGACGGCGCGGCCGTCGCGTGGCGGAACGCGGAGAGGAAGATGGCGGTGGCGGGGCCCGGATCGGCGG
This sequence comes from Aegilops longissima, assembly GCA_021605205.1. NCBI lineage: Eukaryota > Viridiplantae > Streptophyta > Magnoliopsida > Poales > Poaceae > Aegilops > Aegilops longissima. Next base: position 573,249,348 of record CM038680.1, on the reverse strand, counting down.
GGCGGAGGCGCGCGAGGACGCGGGCGCGGTGGGCGCCGAGGCGCGGGGCGGCGGCGAGGATCTCCTCCTCGTCGGCCTCGTCCCAGGGGGCGGACTCGAGGTAGTCGGCGCAGGCGGCGGCGGTGCGGGCGCAGGCGAGGTGCGCGGCGGCGTCGAGCAGGGCGAGCGCGCCGCGGACGCCGAAGCGGGAGACGGGGTCGGCGGCGTAGAGGAGGCGGAGCGCGGTGACGTGGGAGCTGAGGTCGGCGTCGCGGCAGTGGACCTCGACGCAGTAGCGGGAGTCGAGGATCTGGCACGTCGGCCAGGCGTCGGAGAGGCGGTCGGCGAAGTAGCCGCTCCCGGCGGCGAGCACGCCCGAGTGGCAGTAGAGCCACTCGTCCCGGCCCGAGTCCGGCGTCCGCAGCCGCACCACCACGTCGCTCGTCGCCCTGTCGCCGATCTTGGGCCGCGCCGCCGCCCTCATCGTGCCTCCTGGTGGATTTGGGAACCGGAGACTGCTACTAGTGGCCACAGAGAACAACACTCTCACTCACTTTGTAACTGAAGAAAAGAAGATATAACTGAAACCAGAATCAGAAGTCAACTACTACTGTATACTGTAATTTGTAGCTGCTGGTAACCGTATGATTCAGTGCTACTTTTACATGAATTTCACACAAAACTGTCGAATCCCCGCGGAAACAAAAGCTTCAGATTCATTCAGAACTCAAAGTTCATATTGTTACACATTAGTAGGGTATATGGATGATCTATATGGCACTGACAACTCCAACATTTCTTCTTATGTACTGTACTAGATTTACAACAAAAACAGGTATTCAGAACAATGTGTAGTTGCACATCGGAGAGCTGAGGTGATGGCTTCAGTCGAAATGGTCGGCGGAGAAATCGGGCTCGTCGGGCTTCTGCAGCCTGCGGATCATGGTGTCGTCGGCGCGGAACCTCCTGGACGCGGAGGCGAACTTGTGCATCTCGGCGGCGGTCCTCGAGGTGCCCTCCTGCTTAGGCTTGTCGGCGGCCGGGTGCTCCTCCGACCACCACGAGTAGGACTCCCACCGGCTCAGGCTCTCCGACAGCTTCCTCCGCTGGTGCTGCCGCCACGCCGCCTGGATGAAGCAGGCGCCCCACGTCCTCCAGTGGTGGGAGTAGAACCGGAACGTGTGCTGGAGCTTCTTGCTGTGGAGCCTCCGGAACTGGTTCGCCACGAACTTGAGGTCCTCGGCGCGCAGCGCGAAGGCCTCCACCTCCGTCAGGCTCCGGACGGTCCTCGTGGAGAGCGGGAAGTGGATGTTGGTCTTTGGCAGCAGGGCCCAGGTGAGCAGCTCCTCGCCGGCGAACTCGCCAGGGCGCAGGAGGATGGAGTTGAAGAAGTTGCTCCGGCCTCCGTTGGTCGTGGAGCTCTCCAGCTTGCCGCGGATGATGAAGAGCATCTCGCTCACAGGATCGCCCTCGCGGGAGATGTACGTGCCCTCCGGGCACAGGAACGACACCAGACGCTCGCAGATGGCGTCCAGGAGCTGGTCGTCCATCTCGGCGAAGAAAGGGACCTGCATTTCCCAAAGAAAGATCAGAAACACGCCAAGGAACAGAAACCAGAAGACAGAGCCCAGTACAAAATATTCTATCGAAACCTTTAAGAAACTAAAATAGTTTACTAGGTAAGCGATCAGATCCTTTTCTAGAAAAAGGTAAGCGATCGGTTAGGGGTATAACTCCAACTTACACGTCGAACAAGATCCAAACAAAGATGGCGCTGTACATCCCGACGTATGTCAGCAGGCAAAGCTTGCAAGATGGATTCTTCTTCCACTCCGCGTGTTGCAAGCCATTTAACTTGAACAAACCGCTGGACACGTTCTTGAAGGTCGGGTGGGAGCCGGTGATGTCTCATCCACTCCTCCATGTCCCGTTGCCTCAACCTCCACTCTTCGAGCCTTTTGCTAACAGATTGCAAGTATGTCTAAAAGATGAAAAAGGATAAGTAAGTAGCTGTCAACGTGGAAATGGCTTACAGAAGTAGCTTCATGTTATTTTAATCATTTCAAACTATTGAATGCATGGTCATACATCACATGCCTGATGAATCTGTTAATTGAACAATAGCACTACAGAAAATAGTACTGATGGTATTAATACTTACTCCACACGGCAAAACTTATAGAGTAACAAACTTGCTGAGCTAATGTTCTTATAAAAAATATACTAGCAAGTTGTCAGACAGTGCAATAAGTATGATGCTTAGGTGATTCTCAAGGTACCTAAGTAATAAGAGCATAACAAATAAGAACCATCAATGTTGGTACACCCATTTCTAGTTTAGAGCAGAGAATTCCATAATATTACCTGCATTTTGCCAATCAGCTGAGCAAAGAGTATGAGACTGATAGCACCAATTGCAATAGCAAACATGTTCTCAACAATAAATGCACTTGTCTTAAGAGGATTTCCGCTTGAACTGAAAAGGCGACAACAAACACCAAATAACTTAACCTGAATAACTGTATTCAAGACACAGAAACCTATGCATAAGAACTCCAAAGTAACAAAAGTTAACAATAGATCCCTACCTAAGTTGCAACAAGCCCCACCACAGACAATAGAAGTACTTCTCCTGGAATGAAGTTGAGACGGCGCCCTTAGTCAAAGCATCCGAGAACATTCCATAATTAAACAGCATTTGTGGAGGACCAGCTTTGGCATCACAGTTGTTAAATATTTGTGTTTTACTTTGCCAACCAGGGTAACTGTTAGAAACAGTATTCTCACAACTTATAAACCCAATGTCACAAGATGTATTGCTCGACTCGGCAAGACACTGCTGATTCCAACATGTAATCTGCCGTTCAATGGAGAGAATATAGTATGCTGCCCCAGTAATCTGCAGTGATGCACACATGTCATAAGTGCCACTGAAGTATTTATTGCAGAAAAGTGTGTACAGAAATGAAAGATGATAGTGAGGGTCTACTGCTTCTAGCTCACATGCATGTCTGCCAGCAATATTTTTGATTATCTCTTCAGATTTTTTAAAGTATAATGCATTCCAGGACATCAAATAGACATATTTTTTCCCCTTTTGGCCTACTCCAGTTATGAGATGAAGTGTAAAAAAATAATGAATTGATATTTTAGGTCTGATATTTTGCAAAGGCGATTTCTACACATATTTCAGTTGTAAATGTAATTATGCATATCTCTTACGAACAACATGAGCTGCAAATTTCCCTAGAACATCAATCGAGTAAGAGACTAGGAATTTATTACAAGGCTGAGGTGATGGTTGAGATGACCATACATGGCTTGCAAGCATGTAGAGCAGAAGATTGTATGCTGCTCCTCCCCAGGCTGACTTTGCAACTACTCCAGCAGCTTTGATGATTTGATTGCTTAAAGGTACAATGAGATACATTCTTAATACATACTGAACCAAAATAATAAGAGCATATGTAGTGTTTTGGATGTTATAATCTGAGCGTTTTATCCCAGGCATGATTAACCAAACAGTGACCTGCAAAAAAAACAGAAGATTCACATTATCACTGTAGATTTAACAACCGAGTAATGCATATTCAATATTTCGGATATTAGTCGTCAACCAATTCAGTTAGGACCCTGTTAACTGGCGAACGTTCGCCAGGGAGGGTGGCATTTGCGAACGTTTTAGGTGGCATTCTTTTGTTGTGAGGGGGTGGCAGTTTCTTCAGAGCGACATGGCAGTTCCTCAGAGAGGGAATTTTTCGTTTTAAAACTGCCGTCGTTTGATCTTTCCTCACAACTAAAACTGCCATCAAATGGCGTTCGCTTGGCACCCCTCTCCCAGCGAACGTCAGCTGGCTAACATTACCATTCAGTTATACCGATAAACTTATTTTGCATAAACTTTGGCTGAAATAAGTTGGCAATTCTAGATTTCATAAATTCATAACGTTTACATCATAAAGTGGTGACTAATAGATGAAGTGTGAAAAGGAAAAAGATCTGTTGAGTATAAGCGGCGGTTGACAGATGAAATGTGACGGTGGAAAATAAATCTCTTAGGTATCTTTTGGCTCTTTGCAGAGGAAACACAGTTGGGTCCACCTTTTAAAAGTCACAATTTGCTGGTAAAAATCATGTTGTTACTGTAGAAATAAGAGGCACTGTCCAGATGCCTTCCTTTGGAAATCCAATCGAAGGGAAAGAATCCAATCTGGCTCGCCACGCACACAATGAAGCATGATAATGAATCATTTTAAGTAGAAATGAATATGAGTATTACACTGAAACTGGGCAAGTGCAATATACTAAAGGTAATTGCCATGAAATAAACGACAAGTACTGCAATTAGTGCACACTTCGAGCTATTTACCTGTGGAAGTGGTATGGCTGCAAGTATGTCTATACAGAGATCTGATCTGACGTATCTTCTTTGAATCTTCTTTAGATCCACAACAAGCTCTCCCTTCCCAAGGACTCTGGACTTGGGGTCTACATATGCGGTATGGAACTTGATCGCAATGTTCAGCACATAAAACAAGTCAGCGAGTGTCCGCAGAACGGTCATAGTATTTCTCAATCGTTGGTCCTCGGCAACACACGAAACACGCGTGCTTTTGTCCATGACTCTGACAAATGGCAGGTAGTAGAAGAAAGGGTCGATGAAGAGCGCGAAGAGACAGGCCACCAGGTACACCCTGTTCCATGTGAGCAGCACGCTGCTTCTCGGGTCCAGAATGCGACTGTGCCACGGTACATTGCCCTCGTTCATCAATTTGAGCTTCTCAAGAGTCTTTGGGTCTATCCTGTTGGCAGCGAACCTGTCGACCCGTCCGGCTTGAAACGGCATCTTGGATTGATCTTGCCTCTCATCGGGAAAGATCCTGAAGACAGAGTAGAAGAGCAACTTAGAGAAGTGCTAAAAACTGCACAACGTCGAAATGGTCTACGAATCAGGTTCGGCGCCTATGTTAGTGGATGCTGAGAGCTCCCCACAGGAACAGATGACAATAGGAGTTGTTCTCATCTGCAATTTCCTGGTAACTATTACCTCTGTTCCGAAATATAAGTCGCTGGGCGACTTCAGCTTACACTCCCCCAACGACTTATATTTAGGAACGGAGGGAGTACATGGCATCGCAATGACATCATATTTCATTTTGGTCCTTAATTCCTCGATGCACGGAAACCGGTAGATAAATGAACTAAGCTGAGTCAAAAATATATCCTACTCCCTCCGTCCCATAATATAAGAGCGTATTTTACACTGGTGTATTTCATTTTGGTCCTTTTCTCGATGCATAGAAATCAGTAAATAAACATGCATGTGCTTGAACGCAAGGAAGCAAAATGATAAGCTCTCAAGTTTTACTCCTAGCTCCAAAACTATCACCACTCCCCAACGTACTGTACGCCTTGTCAAGCAGAAGCAACCAAAACTCGAATTCGGCCGGTTGGATCCCCCGAGGCAGCAACACTCGGAAGCAGACGCCGAAGCTAAATCCTGCCAGCTCCAACTTACTCCGACCCAAACCATGGCCGAAAATCGTCCCCTCCCCCGAAGTCAACACCTAATCCACGCACACGCGGCATCCCCGACTGTCCCAGCAGGGCCGTCCCTCCCCATCACGGGCAGCGTCCCGGGGAGGCCCCGCGCCGCTGAATCCACCGACCCCACGAGCGCCGAGAGACCGCAGGCACGCACGCACGCACCTGTTGGTCGTCCGCCGCTGCTGCATCTCCACCCCATCCTGGGCCCTGGACCCAAACATGGCTGCGGCCGCCGCCGCCGCCGCCGCTCCTCCCTCCGAATCTCGCGCGGCCGGTCAGGGGAGCGGGGCCCGGAGAGCGCGGCGAAGCTGCTGCCGGCCGCGGATCGCCACCATGCCAGGACGAGCACGCGCGCGCGGGTCCGGCGATTCGGCGGAGAAAGGATGTTGCCTTTGCAGTTGCTCTTTTTTTTTTTTCGGGAGAGGAGGGGTTGGACCGCGCGGACCGGACGACGGCTGCCCTGCCTCTTCGTTCGTGGGAGTGTCTGCACAAAGCTCGGGACACACGGGGTGCCTACACGGGCAACAGCCAATTACGCTGGCGGGTGGGGCCACGTTTTGCGCCGAAAATGAGCATGCGCTCAAGGTGTAAACGGTCGGTAAACCTCTCTCTTCTTCCGGCACACAGATGAACTTCAGTCACGACGAGGCGGCGAGCGATGAAGAGTTCATGAGAGGCGAAGACAGGCAATGGAAGACGAATTGCACACGCAAAAAAAAAGTTTGGAGATCCAACTACTCCCTCTTGTTTCTGAATATAAGACGTCTTAGAGATTCTGAGAAGGACTACATATGGAGCAGAACGAGTGAATCACACTCTAAAACACGTCTGTAGACATCCGTATGTAGTCCATGTTGAAATCTCTAGAAACGTTCATATTTAGAAACGGAGGGAGTGTTTAGAGCATCTTCAGCCGTTGTGCCCCCCAGGAGGCGTTTTTTCGGCCTCCTGGGGAGGCACCGGCGGATTCCCACCCACCCAACCGATGAACGCACTGCGCACGCGCTCACCGAGCTCGACCGCCGCCGCTCCGTCCTCGTGCCCCGCGTGCCCGGTGAGGACCCTAGCGAGCATGGACGCGGCGCGTGACTCGTGGGGTGACCATGGAGAAGATGACGCCCGCGCACGGCGGGGGCGCCCGCTGGCTGCCTCGCCTCCGGCCTCCTTGTTGTCGTGCTTGCTGTGGAGCTCGAAGGTGATGAGGTCCTCGTCGGGCGTGAAGGCGCGGCGGTGCACCTCGGGGCTGAGCTGGTTGCACCAGCGCAGGTGACTCCTCCCAGATGGCCGCCGTCGCCGACATCGTCACTTACTATGGCTGGAGGAAGGTCACCGTCATCTACATCGACAACGACTACGGCCGCGGCGGCATCGACGCCCTCGGCGACGCGCTCGAGGCCCAACGCGCCAAGGTCTCCTTCAAGGCGCCCTTCCCTCCGGACGTCGACGCGGCCGCCATCGCCGACCTGCTCGTGCGGGTCACCATGATGGAGTCCCGTGTCTGCGTCGTCCACGTCAACCCGGACTCCAGCCTCGCCGTCTTCGCCGCCGCGCGCTCCTCGGCATGATGGCGTCCGGCTACGTCTGGATCGCCACCGACTGGCTCGCCGCCGCCCTGGACTCCACGCGGACGCCCAATCCCAGGGAGATGAGCCTCGTGTAGGGCGTGGTCACGCTTCGCTAGTACACCCCGGACTCCAGCGCCAAGAGGTCGCTCACCTCCAGATTCGCTGCCGCGCAGCAACTCGTCCTCCTCGGGGCTCCACGACACGGCGGAGCCGGCGTCCGCGCAGGAGAAGTACTCGCCGCACCACGCTCCGGCGCCGACACCTCGAAATCCGGCATGGCGTTGGCCGGCCTCAGGTCGGGGCGGGAGACGGCGGCGCGGGGCGCGGCGAGAGACACTGCGGCGACGTGGGGCGTGGCAAGCAACTGGAGACCGCGGCGCGGGGCGCAGGCACGGGAGAGTGAGGCCTCGACCCGTCGGCCGCGGGCGCGCGGTGGCGGCAGAGCGCCGGCGACGCCAGGAGCAGGGCGAGGACGGGTTGCATTTGTGGGCGGTGGTGGTGGTTGGAGTGGAGGCGTGGAAGAAGGGGCTGCATGTGCGTGGGGCCCCGGAGAAAAAGGTGGAGAGAGGGAGTGGGGGGCTGACTGTGGGCCAAATGAACAGCAAAATCTTCTCTCTCCTCCCCCAAGTGCCCCCCGATGGGCTGGGTGTGGCGCAGGACCTTGGCCTAATTTTGGCTGGCGTCTCAAAAAGGCCTCGCAAGGAAAATTTAGTCACCGACGGCCAAAAAGTGGTCCTGGGGGGCGTCCTTGGGGGCCGGCTAGAGATGCTCTGATGAATGGTGCGGGGAGGGGAGAGGAAGAGGGTGTGCTACCACTCCTTATTCAATTTCAACTTGTAAAGTATATATGTGTGAGTAGTATATAATTATGGTTATACTAGAAATAGGAACATGAAGATATATTTATAAAGAAAATGGGAACCCAAATTCAAGTTAACTAGGACACCATATTATGAGTATAGATACGAAAATCAATAAGCCCCTCTTATTCACACGGTTTTGCGATTTCCGGACCAAGCTGGAGATGGACAGAAAAATATACTTTCTTTGTTCGATAGAAAGAAAGAGAGTGAGGATCAATATCAAGTCTACATGATGTCATCGTCTCCATTACTATTCGGGCAACTATACCAATAAGCACATATGAATTGTAATTTTTCGTAAGAATTTGCTAAGTATGACATGTGTTCAAAGAGCAACTTTCTGTCCCTAGCAGGGCTCGCTACTGGACCAAAAGACCAAGTTGGTTTGGCTCGGTCTCACTCATCATCACGCACCACATCTCGTCATTCTATACATCTTTGTATGTTGAGAGACTCCGACAAACTTCACTCTAGGTCAAAGAGTGATGATCAAAGACGAAAACAGTGTTCGAAGAATGAATTGCACACGCAAAATTAAGTTCAAAAATTCAATTACTTAATCTTCATTCAGTTATTTTCACCCCACCGAGATCTGATCAAAATCCTGCAAATCTGCGTGGTTTCAACACGTCCCCCAGTTGGATCTTCGTTTCACCTATAAGAACATGTTCATGCCCTGTGCAAACCAATTTCAAATCGCTGAGTTTCACATGGATTACATCCGACACTTCTTTGCGTGTTGGCTCTTTCCATGCATTGTCACTCTCTTTAAGATTTTGATAATGTTTCACTTTGAATATTTGCCTTTGTTCTCATTAACACCTATCATCTGCCACTATTTAGCTAAAAGCTTAATGATTTGTCATTCTACCCGGTTATTTTATACTAAACATTTTTTCTTTTTTATTTCTATTTTTCGTCGAATCACAATGTAGTTATATTTTTTCTATTACTTAGATAACATAATTAATAACATAGTGATTTTCTCAATTTAGTATGCATTTAATTACTTTTTCTCAAAGAGGAGAAAACCCCGCGGTTCAATGCTTATATTTTTTTAATTTGTCTTTATTCCTAAGTTTCTAGATAATACTCCTTAAATTTACCATTTGTTGAACCGAATCCTTTTATGCGAAACAAATTAAAGATCGCCAAAGTGGCGTGTGTAGTTGAACGAGTTGCGCATAATCAAGACTATAGTTAACACAAAAAAATTCATGCAACTTTAACTCTAGAAATGAAATAAATCTAAAGTGACACATACGTTGTACAATGTGCAGTCACTGAGTTGACAATTTTTTTATAAAGATGGATTTGTTTGACTCAAAAAAAGGCATTAAGAGAAAACATTGAGTTGACAGTTGTTTTTAGAGAAAGTAGAACTAAATTAATTATCGGATAAAGAAGGAATATTGTGTATTGGTAGAGCTCCAATATACAAAGAAATAGACATCTACTAAGAAATAGACACTCCAATATATATCCATGCATCACGTATGCTCTAAACATTTTAAAATGTCGTAGAGAGCTCTAAAGCGCGTGATTGAAGAAATATCGTGATAGTGGTTTCCAGTGCATGATCAAATATAAACAAGAGAGAAATGGAGTAGAACGGACACGGACCAGACAAAACATGGGGATGCTCCCGCGCGTTGGAATGCTCGGTCTGTCCGTTTAACCCCAAACGGACACCCACGGACGATTTGGAGCCGTGCGTGGGAGTTGCCCTAAAGTATTGGGGGCTTTCAAGGGTACACTGGCAGATGGATTTTTTTTTGGCAAAAAGGGTGTCTAGAAAAAGGAATCCCCGTCGCCTCCTTATATCTGAAAAGTTTCAAAACAAAATGACTTTTTTGAAGCCATGTACAGCACATGGAAAAAGGTAAGAGCATGGATGATGCACACATTACATATATGGAAAAGGTAGCCGTGGATGATGCATACACAGTACACGAATGAATCATACCATCAACAGTCACACAAACACCATACCACCTCAAGCATCCGGCTTCCAGCACCGAGAGAGAACCACAGCATCTTACAATGGTTGTCAGCAAAACAGTTTCAGTAGGAATGCAAGTTGACAATTTTTCGGACTAGCAGACTACTCCTGATTGTAAAACTGCATCTTCTAACACCCTGCTGGAAAGGGGCACCGACGCTTCCGTTCCGTTATTGCGTTTCGATATTTACGGCTACACTATGCCTTCACTCTCATGGTGAGGCTAAATCAATCGACATACATTTTCCGCACATGAATGGAGTGCGACACCGGCCTTCTGTTTAGAACTCGCGCGACGCCAGGGGAAGAGAATCACAGTTCACAGGTGTTCTGATTGGCCAGTCACCCTGAACCTGAAACCCATAAGCCAAATTGGTGAGAAGAGAACTGAAAACTTAAATTAAGTAGTAGTAGAAAACAAGATGAGTTACATGCAGTTCTCCTGCAAGATTTCAAAGAGGAAAAGAGTAAGGATGTCAGCAGACCGTACAGGATGCTGCTTTTCATAAGATAAAATGAAAATCCGTCTTGGAACTAAATAAGCGCGCCTAAATTTTGAAAATGTATGCTAACGAAGTTGAAGCAACACCTAGTCGACTCCTCGCAGCAGGTTCATATCATCCAAGGATTAAGTTCTATAATTGTCCATTGACCCCCATAGCATAGTACCGCGAGACCTCTGATCTGTTTAATTGTCCATAGGAGATTATATTTTGGCCCCTGCGTTACCACAGTACCTGAATTCCACTACACAGTCTTGCAATGGAACTAAACATTCAGAGCATGCATTATATGTCAACAACAATCAAGCCTTCTGCTGCCTACAAGTAAAGAACATCCAATCCGAGTACCGTGTTTGCGTCTACGTCAGTAAACGATACTCAAAATACACCCTCTTCTAGCAGAGGGGTGACACTACTTATACCAAGATTTTAGTTCTGACATGCGGTTTTTCTCTTTGCTTTTGCCAATAAAATAACCCGAATGGAGTCATACATAGCAGCACACGGCGGCAGCCCCAGCCAAATGGTAGAACAGCGCTGTAGAATGAGACGGTAGGTCTCGATAGGAAGGAAAGGCTTCAAAAGTTCAGCCGTTCCACAGAAATGTGTTTCAGTTCAGTCAAGCTCAGAAAGTGTCTGAGCCATCACAGTACTACAGAATGAAAAGCTCCTTTAGTAGTGCATCTGAAGCAAAAACTAAAGTGAGTTCAGAGATCATCTTGATCCTAGTAGTAGTTACCATATTGGTGCAAGAATAACCTCATGCTGCAATTTCCCATTCTATCAGTGATGATTTTGCAGGACTAGATAGAAAAGAACTCCAGACATAGCATGATTGCAGTAACTAACTGACAGCGATAGAGTCTAAGATGAAGCTGGAAATGCACTTCCACATACCCATACCTCACACCATACACCATTTAGGATGTTCTTGCAGGACTGAATATAAACAGCAATCTTACTGGTAGGTTAGATGTAGGTTGGGACTAACCATTTTCGCCTTTCTTGGCAGGCGTGTCGACTTGAGACGAGCTGCCACCGTTACCGCCGACGCACTCCTTGAGCCGCTTGGCGAAGAGCCTGGCGATCTGCAGCTGCGTCTTGGCCATGATCTCCGTCCTCCTCAGCTCCATCTCGCCCTTCTTCACCTCCGCCTCGGCCCTCATCCGCTCCGTGTCCCGGTACACCTCCAGCCTGGCCCGCTCGATCTTCACGAACGAGCTCGCCAGCAGCTCGATGCTCCTCGCGACGTCCAGCTCCGGGCTCTTCCTCTTTCTCGGCGTGTCCACCTCCTCGGCGCCGTCGTCGTTCGCCTCCGCCTCCACCTCCTTGCTCCGCGGAGAGCTCACATTTGCGGCGTCGCTGTCAGCCGCCCTGCTGCTCTCCTTGTGCGTGGCCAGATCGACGGCCTTCTCGGCCTTCACCGTTGCGGAGCCGTTGGCGTCTGCGTTCAGTAGCTCCGAGAGCAGCCCGGGCGGCCCTGCTGTGTCCGGCGGCTGCTGGAGGGCGGTGTCCGCTTCGGCGTCGACCTCCGGCTCTGCTTTCGGCGGTGCTCGCGGCTGGACGATGCCATCGCTACTCGGCTCCGGTTGCGCCTGCGGCTGGCCGGAGCAGCCGGCGGCCGGGCCCTTGAGCAGCCCGTCCATGCGGCCGAAGAAGCGCCACGACGGGCCACCGGAGGCGCTGGCCGCCCCGGCTACTCCGGCGCGCGTTGCGGCGGCGGACTCGGCCCGGTAGCGCTTCTTCATGGACTCGACCTTGTTCTTGCACTGGTTGGGGGTCTTGGCGGTGCCCCCGGCAGCGGCGCCGGGCTTGGAGGCCGCGTGGTCGGAGGAGGAGCAGTGGGCGGAGACGTCGTGGGCGATGTCGACCCAGTCGCTCCACTTGAGCTTGGCCCGGTTGCGGAGCAGCCACTTGGCCTCGTAGGCCTCGAGCAGGCGCGAGATGCCGCTCTCGCTCCACTCGTCGCGCTTCGGCTGCTGCTGCGGCGGCGTGGGCGCGGGCGGCGCCGCGTCGGGGAGGCCGTCCATCGAGGCCGCAGCAGAGCAGACGTTTGGCTCCCTCGGGTCGGCAAGAAGATGAGGGTACACTTTTCCCCTCCGGACAGGGATCTGCCGCTTGAGCTCAAAATCGGTGCAGCAGAGCCTGAATTCGGCTCGGGAAGAAGCAGAGCTTCACTCAATCCCTGAAGATGGTGTGCCCCTGAAGCTGGGATCGGAAAAGATGGCGCCTTTTCCTCCCCTTTTCCCAGGGGTAGCAAAAGAGGGAATTTCGGGAGGAGCTAACTTCCCAGATGGAGCAGAAAGATCAGGCCGGGACGGACGAACAGCTGCGTCCAAAGCAAGCGCCGTATCACTCATAACCCCATGGCTAGCCGCGATCACGGGGGTAGAGAAGCAAGTTTGGAGCGGTCAAAAGGCAGCGGGGGAGCGTCGTGGAGAAGAGTCAAGGGCTAGGCCGCGGCGGCAGCGGCAGCAGGGCGAGGGGACTTGATTCGAGCTCGGAAAAGAAAAGGGAGGGTGGCGGCCGGGCCGGGGCCGGGAGGTGGGGCGGGGAAGGATCCCGCTCCTCTCCGTGGGGGAGGGGGAAAGTGGGGGAGAGAGGGAGGGGAGGGAGGACTCCGCCCGCCTGCCCGCGCGGCCACGGTTGCCAACTGCCCCGCGGCCGCCCGCGTGAGGTAGGCCCGCCACGGACAGCGAGGGGAGGGCGGGAGTGGAGGCGCGCGCCGCGTCGGACCGCAGTAGCGGAGCCGACGGGAGCGGGGGAGGGGGCGGGGGAGTGGGGCGTGACGCGCGCGCTGACCGGATCGGCGCGGCGCGGCCCGGCGGCAAAACGAGGCGGATTGATGGATTCGTCGCTGTCGCTGGCGCGTCCGGCGGGCGGGCGGGCGGTGACCCCAACCGTGGTGGTTGGTTGCCTCCTTGTTGCTGGGTGGGACTCCGCCCGCACCGCACCCGCGCTAGCCCTCCCACGCGCGGCCGCGGTTGGTGGCGGACTGGCGTGCGTCTTCTTCCGGCCGGCCCCCTTTTCCCCTCGCTGCTCCCGTCCCGCGGCTTGCTTGCTTGCTGGAGCACTATTCAACCAGTTGACCAGCACCGGCAGCCCAGCTCCAGGGACACCCCACCCAATCAGAGTGCTCCGGATGTCATGCGACTAAGAGCACCAGATACCCTAAACCGGCGCATGCCAAACAGTAATAGATTAGTTCCTAAATAATTGTCTTTCTAGAGATTTTAACAAATGACTACATCGGAGCAAAATGAGTGAATTTACACTCTAAAACATGTCTATCTACATCCGTATGTTGTAGTCCATTTAAGATGTCTAGAAAGACAATTATTTAGGAACGGAGGGAGTAATAGACGCCGGTTTACAGGGATTTTTCCGGCCCGAATAGATCCCGCCGCATCTCCCCGCCGGTCCTTGGTGCCCCCGGCTGCCCCGCCTCGTCCACTAGCTTCGCCGGCCCGTGCCACATCTATTCCACTAAATTTTGGAGGCCGGGGGTGCCCATTTGTATCTTCAGCCGGAGGGGAAGAAGAAATGGGCAGTTGGCTTTGCTTCGGGGGAAGGTATGTTCAATGCCCGCCGTCTATTTGGATTCAATTTTGATCGGGAGAAATTCACGGGCGTGCATTTTTTTAGATGGTTTGGAGTTCATCTCGTCGTCTTCGTCTGATGATTCGAACATAGAAGAGATGATTCTGGACGACGATGTCGACAACCTAGTGTTGTTGCATCTCATGGACAAATTTCATATGCATTTGTGTGATTTGAGCAATTATTGTTGTAATAATTATTCGAATCTGAACATTTGCTGTAACGAAGACGATTGTTGTATTGTTAATTGCCTTTCGGACCATTTATATTCATGTGTTTAATTTATATTATGATTCTATTCGGTTCGTGTTATTGAAAATCTTAAATTTACAGAGCTACAAAAATATTGCGGTACCACGAGGCCTCCGGTACGGAACACATCCCGTAAACTCGTCCCACAAAGTTTACAAAGTTTACGGCCGCACCGAAGGCCTCGCGGTACCGCAATTTTTTTAGGGGCCCGTAAATGATTTTTGCTAGACGGGATATACCGGATCTGCTAGATAGGCTCTAACCTCGAGGCCTCGTCCAACAATGTCTCGATGGCATTTGTGCCGCAAAATTCCGTCGGTATTACTACTACGCATAGGCAGTTTTGAGCAAAACTATTTTTTAACACAGTACAGACGCAAGCGCTCATATGCACGCGCATACACTCATCCCTATAAACGCACACGCACATCCTACCTCTATAAGCACCTTCGAAAGACTATTATTTACCGAAAAAGGCTTCCGCCCTGCTTTATATATAAAGCAAAGATCATCATCATCCGATACAAACGCACGCCACCACAACACACGCACACACCCAAGGCAGAATACATAGGCGCCGAGCGCAGCAACACCACCCCTAGCACTATTGCGAAGAGACGAAGCAGCATACGACGAACCGTGGGTGTCGGTGTCAAAACCGGCGGATCTCGGGTAGGGGATCCCGAACTGTGCGTCTAGGCGGATGATAACAGGAGACAAGGGACACGATGTTTTACCCAAGTTCGGGCCCTCTTGATGGAGGTAAAACCCTACGTCCTGCTTCATTAATATTGATGATGTGTGTTACAAGAGTGGATCTACCACGAGATCAAAGAGGCTAAACCCTAGAAGCTAGCCTATGGTATGATTGTTGTTCGTCCTATGGACTAAAGCCATCCGGTTTATATAGACACCGGAGAGGCTAGGGTTACGCAGAGTCGGTTACAATGGTAGGAGATCTACATATCCGTATCGCCAAGCTTGCCTTCCACGCCAAGGAAAGTCCCATCCGGACACGGGACGAAGTCTTCAATCTTCTATCTTCATAGTCTTGGAGTCCGCCGATGATGATAGTTCGCTATCCGGACACCCCTAGTCGGAACTCCTCGGTAGCCCTCGAACCAGGCTTCAATGACGACGAGTCCGGCGCGTTGATTGTCTTCGCATTGCGAGGCGGGTTCCTCCTCTGAATACTTCATAGAAGGTTTTGAACACAAGGATAGTGTCCGCTCGCAAAACAAGTTCCACATAACAACGAGAGAGAATAATTTTGCACAGATCTGGCGACGTATTCCGCGGGCGTGACATCACACCACGGCCAGGCCTTTATATGAATCGTTTTTATTGTTCCACCTCGGCGTGTTTTAGCGAGGCGGTTTCTTGGCACGCCTTATCAAAGCGTAGATCATGCCCCTTATTCCGGATTCTCATTAATACGGACGTGGGTAACCCAACTGTGCCGTTGGCCTGCCTTCTCTATCAAAGGCGAGTCCTAATCGACCACGGGTGGGCTCTTGGTATTCAACCTCTTTATAGTGAGACCAAGGCCCTCTTCTTTTATACCCTCCATCGAGTTCGCCTCGCTCGAGTTCCAACACCCAAAGCTTCAGATTCAGCGCCGGACTTTCGACGATGTCCGCTCCGACCAAAGACGGCCGATGGATGTCTTCCTCCGTCCTGAAGAAGATGTGCTAAAGCTGCGAGACGCCAAGTATCGACCGGCGAGATCTCGATAGGCCGCTGCTCGAGGCAGGTCATTCCCACTCCCGAGCCCGGCGAGAACGTGGCGTTAAGTGTCCCACTTCCTTCGGGTTTAGGCTTCCGACGGAACCCTTTGTGCGGGGCTCATGTTTTATTATGGGCTTGATTTCCATGACTTGAATCCGAGTCCATCCTCCATATCTCGTCATTCATTGTCGTATGTGAGGCCTTCCTCCATATTACCCCCACTTTGGATTGTGGCTCAAGACCTTCAAGGTGGAGCCAAAGATGATCAAGGGGCAGCAAGCGGAGGCGGAGGGCAGTCATAAGCAAATGTCTTGATGCTCCGTGGCCCGAGGGCTCTTTTCAAGGGAGCTTGGTTTGTGGCAACGGGAGTGGTTTTATATCACCGCTCGGGGGCACCAAATGGGCGGCGCCCCGCCTTCCGCCAGTCCACCACAGCCGGTGGCATCATGGGTCAACAAGGGGCTCGACGGGGCCGCCCAGGACGTTCCCCTGCTGCAGGTCGATTCGAGATCTCCAAGAAAGAGGGATCAATCTGGTTGCGATGGCGCAGGTTATGGTGATCCGCGCCTTCACCTACAAGCGTCGCCCCCTCCGCCTGTGGGAATTCAATCCGGAGGGACCACGAGCTCTCCAAAATTTTATGGGCACGACGCCCGTGGAGATGTATAAACTGTTCTTCGGATCACAAGAGAAGTGTCCGGACTTGACCGAGGACGCAGGACTAAGCTGCAATCGCCCAGATACTCAAGTAAGTAGTCATGTAACCGGACAAGCTGTTCATTCATTTATTTCATATATATATGCCCTTTAAAGGAGCCGTTTCTTGAACAGGAGTGGATAGCCAAGGCAAAGTTAATAAGGTGTCCGCTCCTCCCAGAGACCACGCCGGATCCCATGTTGACCAAGATGTTGAAGGTCGCGCCTTTTGAAGAAGGCGAAGGGGGGAGCAGGGAAGCAACCGCCTCTGTGAAGGAGGATATCAAGGAAGGAGGGATTAAGAGTCCCACCTTCCGAGGAGAAAAGAGGACCGCTTCGGAAGATC
This sequence comes from Aegilops longissima, assembly GCA_021605205.1. Taxonomy (NCBI): domain Eukaryota; kingdom Viridiplantae; phylum Streptophyta; class Magnoliopsida; order Poales; family Poaceae; genus Aegilops; species Aegilops longissima. Next base: position 573,232,267 of record CM038680.1, on the reverse strand, counting down.
CAGAGGTCAAGGCCTCAAAGAGGGGGAAGGAGTCTTCGGCAGAGAGTCCGGCGCTGGGAGGTAACCCAGCCGCATTATTTCCCCAAGGGGATCAGCCCTCCAGCCAGCCGTAAGTAAAAAGAAGGGGTTTTGTAAATAAGGAACATCCCTGTATTTATTCATGAGGATAACCGAAATTGTACCTTGTAGTTCGGACTTTAGCCCTTCTCAGAGCTCGTCTTGGGGATCTTCTTCCGGAGATGATGGAGAGCGAACGCCTCCACCTGTCGCACCCTCATGAGGCGGACGACCGGAGGTGTCGTCGCGAGGGTTCTCCAAGTCCGTGGGGCGGAAGGTCCAGCGCCAAGTGGCGGCGGTCGGAGGAGTGAAGGATCTGCTCGGGCGGCGGCTATTCGAGAGGATCACCGTGCTCTAATGGGTACGGTGATTGAAAGAATTGCATCCGCGGAGAGCGGATTGCATGAAGCCGTCGAAGCTTCTTGGCGGGGTTTGAGGTACGTAAAATGATGTACCTTCGGCGATTATGCATATAAAATGCGCCTGTATAGATAGTAGCCCACGAGACTTGGTATGTTGTCAAAATTGACAATGTGCCGAGGATCAAATTCTCGATTATAACATATCGCCGCTCTGAGCAGGTGGCGGGACGTCCGAGGCCAGCGGACTGCTCAATATGCCGAACTAAAGCGGCAACTTGACGAGGCGGATCACGGACATCGCGCTGGTCAATAAACGGTTTGACGAGTCACAAGGTATGCGACCTCTGTGCGGACACCTTGTAAGGGAGCTTGACGCCCATGTCTTACTGTTTGTATGCTTAATGCAGATGGTGCCACTGCCGTGGAGGAGCTGCGGGTAGAACTCGCCCGAGCGAAAGAGCAAGCCGGAATTAGTAATGCGGCCGCTGTAAAGGCAGTCGAAGAGCTAGAAGCTGAACGGGCTGCTCACTGCCGAAGCAAAGAGGAGATGGCCGATATGGCCAAAAAGTTAAGGAATACTACCGATCACTGCGCGGTTCTTGAAAAGGAACGTCAAGCGGAACAAGAGGGCCTAAAGAAGGCCGCCGCCGAATCCAAGAATGCCCAATCGGCTTTGAGAGCTGCCAAGGAGGAGATGAGTCAGGCCGGGGCAATTGCGGCTGGAAAATCATTTCTGCTGCGGAGGAAATATACAGATCCAAAGTATGCTGAGTTGGATAAATTGTGGAGTTCAGAGGATGCTTATCTGGACTTGGCTGCGAGCGCCGTGGACGCGGTTGAGCACTTCCGGGGCGAAGGCACGAAGGGAAGAGCTATATTGGTCGCAATTCCATAGTCCGGAGCGTCCTCCGCCACGACCGATCGGTTGGCGAATGGGCGAGCTGAATCGATTGTCCGGATTTGCCATGAATCATGTCTTGACTCACTTGTGGCGGACGGACCCTAGCCAAGAGCTATTTTGGTTTAGTGCAGCAGTTTCTTGGTGCGGTGCAGCGTGTCGGCGCAATGAAGCGATCGGCGTGTATTGAGGGAGCGGATGGCTCTTGACCGTGTCAAGACATCTTTGGCAGAGATGAAGGCCACCGACGTTGCATCCCGAGATTGGACAGAGGTCGAGTACCGCCGAGCACTACTTTGAAGAAGTCTGCGGGCGCTCGTTTAATAGAGGCGCAGTGCTCGAAGGATATTATGTTTAAATGACATGTATGATTTGTGAAAACAATGTTTCAATATAATATAAGTGCTTTTTATACTTGTGTGTTCAAGTAGTAAACTACTCCCATGCGGCCGTTTATGTATATGTGTATATAACTCGAAAGATGGCAGTCCTTGGCTTCAGCCCCACGCACATAGTGCGGGGGTGTTTGCAAAAAGGCACTTTTTCACACTTAATCCAACGTCTTGGTCCTGTTAAGGAGGTGATAGCGTAGCAAACCAGGCAACCGGACTATAATGCTTTATCACTTTCACTTAGCCATAGGAGTTCGAGGTGGGGCTATTATATAGCCCACGGGGCACCGCACTCTCCCGAATTCGAGTGCGTATGTGCTCGACCGAAAACCGGTCCTTCGTTAATGCGGAGGAATCCTAAACATTCTGTGAGTCATCGAGTGGTTGACCAGTCTCTCGCTATATCATGACAGTCGGTTTTGGGCTTTCTCTCGAGGCGCTCGCCCGGCGAACCGGGCACAATCGCGAGAGTTCTCCGGTGCCGCGTTAGCCGTGAAAGCGGGCGTAAGGCAGCAAAAACAGGAGCCGGGCAACCCAACATTTGACCAAAGACATGATTCGGAGCTGATGCATATAAGGCCTAACTCGAGACGCGAATACTCCCTAAGGTATTCGGTCTTTATGAAAATGGGCAGAATAATGCCCTAAGCCCCAGTGTCTAGGTGCAGCGCAAAAAAATTCTGGTGCGGCCAATGCCAAAGCACCAGCCTCCTCCTCGGTTATATTAAGGAACCGGGGATGTATATCAACAAGAGACAGTGAAAAAAGGTTTACGCAGGTCTTAATCTGAAAAGAATCCTTGCAGCGGGTCCCTCTGCACGTCTGCGCTGTGTCTCCGTTGTGCCGTATCACGGGACGGGCGTATGCGTTTTCATCTGTAAAAGAGAGGAACTTAGTTTGAAAGAAAAAGGGTCGTGCGAAAGGTGTACTTAATATTACATAAACAGAGTACGGTTCGAAGAAAAAAATTGAGCTTTATTGTCTCTTGTTATACATGTATGCGGCCCCTCGTATGGGGGTATGCCGCTAGTAGGCGCCTGACTCGTCTAACCGAGTCCGGGGTTTGAATGACCGATTCAGGTTCTTTGCCTAGCGAGCGGATAGCTGTGGGGCTGTCAAGGCAGTCTCCGTTCTTCCGTGCTCAAGTGACATTTAATACGTCCTTTTAATCGAGATGATGCCGCGTGGACGGGCATTTTAAGTGTTAGAGATGCATAATGCGGTATTTGCAAAAGCGTCTGTAAAGCTATACGCCTCAGTAGTGCTTAAGGGTGACTGCTGAATGGGGCGATGGGGAGTGAGCTTTCCATGACGGGGTTGTCGGATGAACCGAACACAACCTCTAGTGGTACAGAGCCTGTATAATAAAGAAGGCCTGGCATCATTCCTTTGAAGGAAGTGCTGCTATAGCGAATTTTGGAAGGTTCTATCCCCATTATGCGGGCGGTGTCTCGGTATGGCAGGTGCCATTGTGTGTTATCACATGAAGTGAGTTCACTGTTTTGACTTCTAGTGGGAAAGTCTTTTATTTTCCGGAGTGCTGCTTTTGGGTTTCGTCACTTTCACTTGGTGTGTCGAGCCCTTGTGTTCGTGTTAAGTCGGCGGACTGCTTGAAGACCCAACAATCTCTGTGGGTAAGGTTTGCGAGCTTCCGGAGGTACCATGTATTTGACACAGTCTATCCAAGATCTTGTTTAGGTTGGATAGCTCATCTTTATTATCCTTTAGGGCGGTGTTTTGTTGTTCGCCGAGAGCTTTTGAATCCGGCGTTGACCGCCGTGCTATTTGGGCCATTTTCCTTATTCCGCGCCGATCTTTCTGCGTCGTGATTTCCATTCCATCTCTAATTTCGGATGTACTCGTGTCGTGGTGTCTGCATCTAGCCAGCCAGCTGTCTTCCCTCGCGCAAAAGCGGGTCATGAGGCTTGTTAATGCGGCCATTGTTCTTGGTTTTCTTGGCCGAGGTGTCTGGCGAGCCATTCGTCTCAGACGTTGTGTTTGAAAGCTGCCAAGGCTTGACATCCGGACGGTCGACTATTTGGTTCTTTTAGTAAGGAACCTGTTCTGAATTTCGGGCTGACTCTCCGGGCTGTTGAGTTATGTGACTTAGATCGTCTGCGTCGAGGGCGGACATAGGTCCCTGAAAATTTGCCGAAATGCATCCTCGAGCTCTTCCCAGCTTCCAATGGTATTTTCGGGAGGCTCTTAAGCCAATGCCGAGCTGGCCCTTTGAGTTTAAGGGTAAGTATTTTACGGCGTGGAGATCATCTCCTCTAGCCATGTGTATGTGGAGGATGTAATCCTCAATCTAGACTCTGTGGTCTGTTGTTCCGTCGTATGCCTCTATGTTTACGGGTTTGAATCCCACTGAAATTCATGATCCGGCACCTCATCAGTGAAACATAGGGGTGTGCGCGCCCTATATTGGGTGTGTCGTGGTTTTGAATTTTGGCGTGTTGCATTGCTTTGTGGCGTGCTTTCTTGGCCCATAGATGGACCTAATCGGGCCATCCTTTTGATGTGAATCCTTAGGCGGATCGCATATTGGCTTGTGTGCGGCACCATTCGCGCTCTCTTTTGCTGTGAGGTTGTCCATCCGACCGGGTGGCCTTCTTGCTTTTTAATTGTGGGGCTCTAAGGCCTCCTCGTCGGTCGGGAAGTAGCTTTCTTTTGGGTAGCTCTTTGTTTGGCGATCGTCGCCGTGCTTATCTCAATGGTGCTGAATACTTTGCTCCATCTAATCCTGAGTGCATCTTCCGCTGTTTTGAGCTTCGCTTACGCTTTTTCAGGCTACTGCAGATGGCGGCGAGCCTTTTCGGAGGTCATTTTGCTCCAATGGTTTGTCCGCGTGAGGTCGTCCGGACTGTTGTCTTCGCCGGGGACAGATTGTTTATCCAAGTTGTCTTGTTCGGACGATTGCTCGATAGCTTGTTCGTTGTCCACGGTTCGCCCTGCTCTATGGCTGGGTCTTTGTTGGCGGGACTTTGTTCGGCGTTTACGTTGCCGTTTTGACTGCTTTTCGAGGGATTTATCCTTCGTGGCGTCCCGTTGTTCCTCGTCTTCATTTCCTTTAGGTGTATCCACCATGTATACATCATGGGATGAGGTTGTCCAGCATCCTGTAGGTGCTGGTTCATTGTTGTCTCCGACATTGTCGTCCATACCGTCGATGTCTTCGGCGTCGAAATCGAGCACGTCGTGTAAGATTTCGACAGTGGCTATGAAGTGGGTGGTGGGTGGGCATTGAGTTTCTTCATCGTCCGCATCCCAACCTTCCTGTTAAGTAGTCCGCCAGGGCTCTCCGGATAAAGAGAGAGACTTTAGTGAATTCAGGATGTCGCCAAAGGCGAGTCTTGAAAGATGTCCGCGCCGTGAACTCCATAACAGGCGCCCAATCGGATTCGATTGGCAAGGGCGCGGAGGTTGAGTCCGGAGAGGAGTCCGACACCACGAGTCGAGGTCTTCGCAAGGACAGGGATGGAGTTCGCTCGATCGCCGTAGAGATTAAAGCCCCGGCGGTGTCCAAGCACTCGTCCTCGATCGGGGAATCCGCTCCGGATTAAGGGTCGGGCGGATTCGGTGTGGCCTCGAGGCCTTTGTTCATTCGCAGAGCTAGATCGTGCCCATCGAGACAGTGTGGCGCGCTTGGCTGCGGCTCGAATCCGTCGAAGATCAAGTCTCCGCGGATATCGGCCATATAGTTTAAACTTACAAATCTGACATGACGGCCAGGGGCGTAGCTTTCGATCTGCTCCGGATGGCCAGCGAATCGGCCCGCGATGCAAAGCCGCCGAACACGAAGATCTGTCCGGGAGAAAAGTCTCACCTGGACCGCGTCGTTGTTGATGATCAAAGGAGCCATCGGGCCTGTTGGTGACGACGAGGAACTCTCAATGAAAGCACCAATGTCGGTGTCAAAACGGCGGATCTCGGGTAGGGGGTCCCAACTGTGCGTCTAGGCGGATGGTAACAGGAGACAAGGGACACGATGTTTTACCAGGTTCGGGCCCTCTTGATGGAGGTAAAACCCTACGCCCTGCTTGATTAATATTGATGATGTGTGTTACAGGAGTGGATCTACCACGAGATCAAAGAGGCTAAAACCTAGAAGCTAGCCTATGGTATGATTGTTGTTCGTCCTATGGACTAAAGCCATCCGGTTTATATAGACAGGAGAGGGCTAGGTTTCTGTGAGTCGGTTACAATGGTAGGAGATCTACATATCCGTATCGCCAAGCTTGCCTTCCACGCCAAGGAAAGTCCCATCCGGACACGGGACGGAGTCTTCAATCTTCTATCTTCATACTCTTGGAGTCCGGCCAATGATGATAGTTCGGCTATCCGGACACCCCCTAGTCCGGAACTCCCTTAGTGGGCTTCAAGACGGTGCCTTCAGGAAGGATACGACACCGGTGCGCCGCCACCGCCCGATCCGAAGATCAGAGTTTCCCCTGGAACCACACGAAGGGCATCGAGAGCCGCGACGATGCCTTCAAGAAGGGAACAAGCTCCGCTGTCGTCGGTCCGTCCGAAGATAGAACGGGTTTTCACCCCGTCCAGCACTCACCACCACCGATCGCCACACCCCGGCTACCACGCCGCCCACACAGCCATGGCCACGGGGCAGCACCAAGCCACGTGCTCTGCCCAGGAGCACCACGAAACCACCCCCAGGGCCGCCGCCCCGGCATCCAAGACCTTGACACCACCTCACCGAGATCCGCCGCTACCCCAACCAAAGAGACGAGCGGGAAGATCACGCCTTTCCCACCCCTGGGCAGCCCCAGCACCGAGACACAATAGGCTGGCCAAACCGGGCTTCCATCGACTCGTCCTGCAGCACCGGGCGCGAGACGAGCTAGGTCTTGCGGCACCATGTGCGAGACGAGGTCGGTCCTGCTGCATCGTGCGCGACACGAGCTCAGTCCTACAACACCGTGTGAAAGACTATTATTTGCTCGTGCAATGCAGCAGGGCACACATATTCTTAGTTCAATACTAAATGTGTCCAACATATATGTTAGGCCAGGGATCCCCGTGCACATCTGACGACAATTTTTATGTTTTTTACCCCAAATCTATTTTCTTTTTCATCTTCCCTTGTCCTTCACTCCTTCATCCACTGGTAGAAAAAGGGCCTATTGTCCGGTTGGTAAGGCCCTTTAGTCCCGGTTCTGAACCGGGACTAAAGGGTCGATACTAATCTACTGCCCTTTAGTCCCGGTTCAGTCGAACCAGGACAGATGAACCTCCACGTGGCTTGTCGCCGAGCCAGGCAGGAGAGCCTTTGGTCGGTTGGTGGCACCAACCGGGACCAATAAACATCCACACGTCAGCATTTCTGTGGCTTGGTTTTTTGTTTTTTTTTAAAGGGGAGGATGGGGGTTTTGGGGGTTTAATTTAGGTGTTTCATATATTGTGTTAGCTAGCTAATTAATAGAGAGAAGTGTCCTCTCTTTTGTCCGTGCTTGGTCGACGCTACGTACTATACATACATATAGAGAGGACTAGCTAGACATGCTAGCTAGCTAGTAAGCAAACGAAGGAAACAGAAGATCGTCATGAACATATATGCATACAGAGAGAAGTGATATCGACCACCTCTCCTTCTCCAAGAGATTGGTTGAACAACAAGTTCTCGTATATCTATCCGACACTACCGGCTACATATATACAATAATTATCTTTTACAAATATAATCTCCTAACATACGGACGCGTGGTCCACATAGTATTCTCCGTCTTGACGATCACGTGGTCAATAAAGAATGCCGCTAATTCCTCTTGAATTGCTTGCATGCGATCTGGTGCTAGGAGTTCATCCCGCATCCAAACATCTAATTTTAAGAAGGGGTCAATATATATATATATATATATATATATATATATATATATATATATATATATATATATATATATATATATATATATATATATATATATATATATATATATATATATATATATATATATATATATATATATGAATGAATGAAACTCAACACAAATGATGGTAATAAAATAAAATTGTGAATATTGTTATTTAGCACTTCATATTATTTGTCGAGTAGCCCGCTCACAGGTCGTGTAGCGGATGGACTATAAATGTAGTATCCAGAAATCATTCCCTTGTTCCTGCCACAATCACTTTACAAGAAACAGAGGTCAATCAAACTGATAATTAGCAAGCATGCTAAATGGTATTGATGAAACTAACGCTTGAATCACTAGGAGATCGTGGAATATGCTACTATAGTACTTACTTTGGTGTCTAAATTGCAGCTTCTTGGCAGTCCGGAGCTTTTTGGTGAATTTTCTCCAAACCCTGCCATACAAAGAAAACAATTACTTGATATCAGAAATGAACAAAGTTGCTGATATGGTGGATAATGATCGATTTAACTTACTTCTCGAGCATTTCAGTCATGTCCATATACTCCTCGGATTTTTCGTTTGGTGTCTAAGACAGTTACAACTCCTGCTCAAGCTTAATCTCTAGGAGAATATAGTGGTAGCTTGCGCATGCATAACTCATCAATATTACATTACTATAACCTGGACTAATAAGGAAACCGAATATGCCACAAGACAGTAACACTCACCGAAGTTGTAAGGAAAGAGTATTATATCTTTGTGTTCATTTATTACCAACGATTGTCATAAGTTGGCCTCGGTATTTTCGGCATGATATTTAACCTCAGTTGCATCTATGAGATATGTGTTAATGAACCGAATATCACCCACTTGTCTTTTCTTCAATTCGCGATCTTCAATCTGCATAATATAGTGAGGATAATTATAAATACATGCAATGAAAGAGTGAGTTATATAGAGACTTAATGACGAAGTAGTACTGCTTACAGACGATAGCAGGTGACCGTTGCTTTATCGAGGGCCAATTGATTGAAAACTGATAGAACTCCTCAAATGGAATAGGCAGCGGTTCAATTCCAACGAGGTCATGCTCCTTTTAACTCTCACATACAAAGTACTCCTCCCTCGGACTCTCTACAAGTTTTCATGTACCAATCATGCAATCTTAGCATCATCGTTGATAGAGATCTTTCATCTTTGACGAGAGGCTTCCCGTACTCGTATGTTTGTATCTGCACCTCAAGAAATCATAATGTACATCGTCGGGCAGGTAATCTCCGGATTTCTATAACGGGCACCATCCTCGGATCGGCGATGTCGCTAGCGAGCACCTTGAGCGGGGGCACGATTGCCCGGCTTGTTCGCGAGCTGGGCAATTTGTTTCCCAGCTCGTCGTTCTTTCATAGTTTGATCACTGACAGTACTTCCCGACCTCTCCGCTTTGGCAAATGCCTTTCCAATAATGCGCTCATAGTTGCCTTTCGGCGGAGACTTGGGTGGTTTTGTCAGGGCAGCCAGAGTGCGCTTCGCTTTCACCAGATCAACCTTCTCCTCCGGAGGTGGATGTCTCTGTGCTTTCAACCCTTGAAACCAGTCCTTCACTTCGGTTTGCGCGATCTTCACGTTCTCCTCCGAGGTCATCTCATATGGTAACTTCTCTGGAGTCTTCAGAGAAGGACTGAACCTGTATGTCCTCCCGCCTTTGGCTGTCTTGCTAGACGCCCGGCGAGTAAGCGGGCGGATGTCTTCTTTCCTTGCTTACGAGGCGGAGGAGAAGGACTACGACACGCCGAAGCAGCCGAGCGGCGGCGGGTCTCTTCGACCTTGCCGACAAAGCGGAGAAGGAGGAGGCTGGCTGCTCGGCAGCGCCAGCAAGCAGCGGAGAAGGAGGCGGAGTGCCGCCACGCGCGCCGGAAGAAGGAGCCGGCCGAGTGCCTGATCGTCACTCGCGGGAGGAGGAGGCGGTGGAGGAGGCGGAGTGCCCTGACTCACGGGAGGAGGAGGAGGCGAGGCGCCCAGTTCGGAAGGTTGATGAGATCCTTCCGCCATAGGCATGGAGTCTTGAGCAAAACCCAGCCGAGTCTCCCCTTCACGGTAGGGTGGTCAAGTGGAGGTCCTCAAATCCCTCGTTATTTCATCCACCATCACCCTAGCATATCCTACGGAATCGGCGGCGGTGAAAAGTTGCGCGGATTTAGTAGGATAAGCAGAGCCAACAGCCGCCTTGACCTTCAAATTCATCCATTGCGCCATAAGGTGGCAATTTTCAGCCTCCGTGATAGCATCCACGGGATAGCTGGCGAGGCCGTCAAGGCATGCTCCGGTGAGCGGCTCGGTGGAAGCCACGCTGCTTCTCCGCTGAGATGGCGGGTAGCCGGGGAAGCTTGGCGGTCGTTTGCTGCGATCGCTTCTCGTTCCTCTATCGCTTGTACCCTTGCATGCAGCGCTGCAGATCGGATCGCTGCACTTTCTTCCTCCTCTCCGGCATTTGTAACCGCTGCGTCGAAACCCAGCCTTCCACGAAGCGAACTGGCGTGCCTCGTGTCCGTCCGGGGTGCTCGGGTTTCGAGGGCCATTGTGAGCTCGTCGTTCTCTCCGTCTGGAAAGAACGTCCCTTGCTGCGCTGCTTCGATATATTCTGAAGCCTCTTGGTGGTATGTCCAATTGATCGTCCGTCCAAATGCACTTCCCTAATACAGGGTCAAGGTTCCGCCAGCCCCGAAGAACCAAGTCCGCAGCGGTGCAGCGATTCATTGTCTGGTTCGATCCCTTTATGAAGCAGATCATTCTCAGCCTTGGCCCACTTAGGTCGGGCTATGAGGTAGCCACGACCCCATGCGATGGTGAAGCTTCTTCTTGCAACATTTTGCTTGTTTGTCGCCGACATCTTTTACTCTTTTCAATGTCTTGTGGGCCACAAATGCGGGCGATCATCTCGATCTTCTCATATTTCCCCTTGAATTCTGGGGTCTCTTTTTTGTCGACAAACTTATTCAGGTCTTTCTTCCAATTCCTGAATAGGTCTGCCATCTTCTTAAGAGCAAAAGACTTGATAAATTGCTCAACTGGCTTCTCCGGATCATCCTATGGCAGTAGGGTGGAATTTGACTTCAGCTCAGTCCAAAGATCATTTTTCTGCATATCATTGACGTAAGACACCTCAGGGTCTTCATTCTTAGGCTTATACCATTGCTGGATGCTAATCGGGATCTTGTCCCTAACGTAGAACCCCCTTGAGCAACAAATGCCTTCTTTGTCCGGATGGGTTCAATCGGTTGGCCGTCAAGCATGATTTCTATGATCTCAAACTTTTCATCCGAGCTCAACTTTTTCTTCGGGCCTCGTCTCTTTACCGAAGTTGTGCTCGATCCGAAGGGCTAGAAAAAAGAACAAAGACGAGAGTTAATTAATATGTGTACATACCAAAACAATGAACGCATCAATTAGCTAGTTAGCACAGGCTTAACTAATATATATATACCTGGCCAGACTCGGTTGGGTCACCGGAGCCGTCCTCATGGCCTACTTCTTCTTGCACTGGCGTTGGGTCATCAGAGCCATCATAATCATAGCCAGCTGCTTCTTCACCCTCTCCTTCCAGACCATCGGTGTCGTTGAGAAACATCAACGAGCAGACGACATCACTTCCTTCTGCGATTATGTCCCTCAACAACGCTTCTTGTGCTTCGTCTTGGGGGGTCTCCATAGTTTCTACAAACATTTACAACATGGCAATTATTATTCAAACATGACAGATATGGATATATTAGTGGCAAACATAGAACTAGCTAGGTAATCACAATAAGGAATCATATTAATTAGTGGCCTCGACGCTGCTTCTCTAGGGTTTCGGGTGGCCTCGACAACGCTTCAAGGGTTAGGGGTGGCCTCGAGAATGCTTCAAGGAGGGGCTAATAACGACCCCCCCCCACGTGTTGAAGCTATCCGGAGGGGGTATATCGACAACGACGACATACGTACATGGGAAAATAATATGCTTGTTTTTTCCTTCTTAAGAATACATGAAGCTATCGGGAGGGGGTATATCGACAACAACAACGACGACACTACATCTATGTCCCACAAGTGACGTGGGCATCGACGCCCGCGTCACTTGTGGGACGTGGATGTAGTGTCCGACACCGACGGCCACATGTATCTCACACCGATGATACTTGCTATTTAATTAGGGTTTCCTCTACCGCTCGGCGACCCTCGACGACCCTCGTTCCCGATAAAAAAAAGAGGAAAAAGAAAAAAAAAAGAAGAGGAAGAAGAAGAAAAACATAGATGCACCTATAGAGAAAATTCGACCTAAATTCATAATCAATTTCTATGAATTTCAGAGAAATTCACTATGAATTTAGGTCAAAATCCCTGTATAGGGGCATCTATTTTCACTTTGAGAGGAGCTCAACAAGGCGAGAGGATGGGCTTATAAACCGGTGTGGCGCCCTTCGATTCGCGAGGTGGGACTAAACTCGGCGTTAACGAGGACCAACCCTTTAGTCGGTTTGTGGCACAAACCGGGACTAATGGTCATGGGCCAGGGGCGAGCCGCATGGGCCAGGGACTAATGAACATAGATGCACCTATAGAGAAAATTCGACCTAAATTCAAAGTTTTCAAATGAACTCTGAAAAAGTTAGCATAGCATGTGCATGTACAAAACGGACAATGGTATCATACTAGTCTGTTACAAAGTGGCATGGTCTCATCATAATAGTTGCGGGAGAAAGTCTTCACTTTTTCTTCGCTTGTGTCATTTGCTTATTGCGCCGTAACCATGGATAATCTTCATCGTTTTTCAGGAAGCTTGGGTCAGCCTTGACTTTGAAGGGAGGAATTTCATGAAACTTTTCATACTCTTCAAACATGTCTGTCTTGCCCTCCACTCTCAGGATGTCCCTTTTTCCTGAAAGAACTATGTGGCGCTTTGGCTCATCGTATGATGTATTCGCTTCCTTATCTTTTCTTTTTCTCGGTCAGTAGACATGTCCTTCACATAGATAACCTGTGCCACATCATTGGCTAGAGACGAGCAGTTCGTCGGTGTACCCAAGATTTTCAGATCCTTTGTTGTCATTCATCTTGTGGGTCTACCTGCACCCGCCTCTGACAGATTGACCCATTTGCACTTAAACAAAGGGACCTTAAAATCTACTCCGTAGTCAAGTTCCCATATGTCCACTATGTAACCATAATATGTGTCCTTTCCCCTCTCGGTTGCTGCATCAAAGCGGACACCGCTGTTTTGGTTGGTGCTCTTTTGATCTTGGTCAATCGTGTAAAATGTATTCCCATTTATCTCGTATCCTTTCCAAATCATTAGAGTCGAAGATGGTCCCCTGGACAACAAGTACAACTCATCACAAATAGTGCTGTCACCTCCGAGGCGTGTTTCCAACCAACTGCTGAAAGTCTGATGTGTTCACATGTAATCCGATTCGTCGACCTTTGCTCCGGGTGTTTGGAGCGCAGATCGTTCTTGTGTTTATCGACATCTGTGGTCACCAAGGTAGAGTTCTCAGAGAAGCTGTGTAGTGTGCTTGAGACCAAGAATATCCGTCCTGCATATTATTGAGTCCCTTCCAAGCGTGCCTTTTCGGTCAGTCTCCCCTCATACCGCGATTTAGGGAGACCTATCTTCTTAAGGCCAGGAATGAAGTCAACACAAAACCCGATGACATCCTCTCGTTGATGGCCCATGGAGATGCTTCCTTCGGCCTAGCAGTTCTGGACATATTTCTTTAGGACTCCATGAACCTCTCAAAGGGGAACATATTGTGTAGAAATACGGGTCCCAGAATGATAATCTCGTCGACTAGATTAACTAGGATGTGCGTCATGATATTGAAGAAGGATGGTGGGAACACCAGCTCGAAACTGACAAGACATTGCGCCACATCACTCCTTAGCGTTGGTACGATTTCTGGATCGATCACTGTAGGACCTTGAAGTATGTCTATAGGGGGGGTGATTAGACTACTTGACCAATAAAAAACCTAACCTTTTCCCAATTTTAGACTTTGGCAGATTTTAGCTATCTTTGAGCAAGTCAAGCAATCTTCACACAATTCAAGCAAGCATGCAAAGATTATATTGGCAGCGGAAAATAAAGCATACAACTTGCAAGAATGTAAAGGGAAGGGTTTGGAGGATTCAAATGCAATTGGAGACGCAGATGTTTTTGTCGTGGTTCCGATAGGTGGTGCTATCGTACATCCACGTTGATGGAGACTTCAACCCACGTAGGGTAACGGTTGCGCGAGTCCACGAAGGGCTCCACCCACGAAGGGTCCACGAAGAAGCAACCTTGTCTATCCCACCATGGCCGTCGCCCACGAAGGACTTGCCTCACTAGCGGTAGATCTTCACGAAGTAGGCGATCTCCTTGCCCTTACAAACTCCTTGGTTCAACTCCACAATCTTGTCGGAGGCTCCCAAGTGACACCTAGCCAATCTAGGAGACACCACTCTCCAATAAGTAACAAATGGTGTGTTGATGATGAACTCCTTGCTCTTGTGCTTCAAATGATAGTCTCCCCAACACTCAACTCTCTCTCACAGGATTTTGATTTGGTGGAAAGAAGATTTGAGTGGAAAGCAACTTGGGGAAGGCTAGAGATCAAGATTCATATGGTTGGAATGGAATATCTTGGCCTCAACACATGAGTAGGTGGTTCTCTCTCAGAACTGGTAAGTTGGAAGTGTAGGTTTGTTCTGATGGCTCTCTCCACGAATGAAGAGGAGGTGGAGGGGTATATATAGCCTTCACACAAAATCTAACCGTTACACACAATTTACCAAACTCGGTGGGACCGAATCATCAAACTCGGTCGGACCGATTTAGTAAACCTAGTGACCGTTAGGATTTTCGGTGGGACTGACATGCATCTCGGTAGGACCGATTTGGTTAGGGTTAGGGCATAACGTAATCTCGGTGAGACCGATCACACAAACTCGATGAGACCGATTTTGGTAATTAGCTAACCAGAGAGTTGGTCAGGTAAACTCGGTGGGACCGATTCGCTCTTTCGGTGAGACCGAAAAGTTCTGAAAGGAAGCAGAAGTTTACATTGCAATCTCGGTGGGACCGATCGCTCAATTCGGTTAGACCGAAACGTTACGAAGGGAAACAGAGAGATTACAATCCCATCTCGGTGAGACCGAGATCCCTATCGGTGAAACCGATTTGCCTAGGGTTTGTGGCAGTGGCTATGACATTTGAACTCGATGGCGCCAGATAGAAAGAATCGGTAGGGCCGAGTTTGACTTTGGATTTAGGTCATATGTGGATGTGAGAAAGTAGTGGAGGGTTTTGGAGCATATCACTAAGCACATGAAGCAAGAGGCTCATTAAGAAACACCTTATCCCTTCTTGATAGTATTGGCTTTTCCCATAGACTCAATGTGATCTTGGATCACTAAAATGTAAAATGTAGAGTCTTGAGCTTTTGAGCTTGAGCCAATCCTTTGTCCCTAATATTTTGAGGGATCCACTTTCATCATCCATGCCGTGCCAATGATTGAGCTTTCCTGAAATATTCATCTTGGAATAGTATTAGCTCAATGAGCTATATGTTGTTGTGAATTACCAAAATCACCTAGGGATAGTTGCACTTTCAATCTCCCCCTTTTTGGTAAGTGATGACAACATATAGATCAAAGCTTCGACAGATGATAATAAAATTGAAAAACATCGTCGCTTTGAGAAGTATGTGATAAGCAAGAGCTCCCCCTAAATTTGTGCATATCTTAAGATTTGCTTTGGACTGCAAATGCACAAGAAATTAGGCTCATGGGTTACTCTTCCATGTCACATACATCTTGGTGGAGCGCTCAAAATAATAACGATTGAATACATGCACTCATCACCAAGCACAGTGAATGATCATATAAGGATAAATAAGATAATATCATAAAAGGCATAAGTGTAGCTTATGATCAAACACATGATCATCAATGTCTCACAGGTAATGCATAGTATCTCAAGCAATCAAACGCAAATAAAGTTCAACCAAGAAGACAAGAGAGAACAAAAGCAAATCTCTCTCTCTCTCGAAGCCTATGATCTATACATTTTCTCCCCCTTTAGCAACAAGTTACCAAAAAGTTCCTAGAAAATGCATAGCACTATGTCGTCTCTCAGGCTTGGTCTTCTGGTGGTGGTGTAGACAGGACTCCAAGGATGAACGCATCAGTAGACGTGGTAGGAGCTGAAGAAGTTGGAGCTGGAGCTGGTTGAGCTGGAGCTGTAGCTAGAGCTGAAGAAGTAGCTCTGGTGTCTGTAGTTGGCACTGCGGCTGACCTCTGAGCTCTAGGCACTCTGGCAAATGCATCAGTTGTCGTCTTGCCCTTCCTCTCCTGCATATCATCTTGTAACTGCTCCACAGCTGACTGAATCTCAGTCACTTTGACATCAAGATCATAGAATTTTTGTTCCATGATTCTCTCCAGGCTCTCCTGGTTTTGAGTTAGGGTGGCCAATCCCTTCTCAATCCGTAGAGTTGATGCTATCAAGTAACCTAGCTGCTCCTGCTTGTTCTTCAGAAAGTACTCAATGCCTCTGCTAGAGTGGGCATCTTTGCAGCTTTCTCTTGCCTTGCCTTCTCCTTTCTCTCCTGAGCTTGCACTGATGATGGTTCATTCTCAGTCATGACAACTCGATTGTCCTCAAATTCAGGATAGAGAACCATGTGTTCCTTATCCAATAGATACTTTCCTGTGCCCATCTTTGAGTTTATCAACTCCACGAATCTGTGGGGCATAACCACAGCTCCTCTTCCGATCTCTTTGTTGTCCTCTTAATTGTCTCAACTATGAGGCTCATGACCTTGAATTTCGAGGCACATCAAAACATGAAGCAAATTGATTGCATGCCCTCTAATCATGTTATGGTCACCTGATTTGGGCAAAAGAGAGTGCCTTAAGATCCAGTTGATCGTAGGCAGCCCTGACAGCAGAAAATGGACTGATCCAAACTTGAAGGTCTCAAGTGCATCATTTGGGATCTCCTTGTACATCTGCGACATAGAGTTATGATCCATCTTTTTCCTACCATAAATGTCCAGGTCATCCTCACTTTCCTTTGGGGCATTGATCAAACTTGCCCATTCCTCTATGGTAGACTGATATCTGGTTCCTTCTAACATCCACACTATCCTGCCATCTGGATAGAAATGTGTTGTGGAGTAGAATTGCATGATAAGTTCATCATTCCAGTTGGTGAGCTTCTGCCCAACAAAATCAGCAACTCCACACGCACTGAAGCTGTCATATACTCCAGGGTAGTGTTCTGCGTTCTTCTTCATGTAGGTCCAGTCGACCCATCTCATATCGCAAACTATGGGCTTCTTATCCAGCAAGTTAGTCTCATAAAAATCCTGCTGCTCCTTGGTGTGGAACCTGTAGTCCACAACAGTCCTTCTCCTCGTGGCATATGGATCTGACTCTATCCATAGCCTCAACCCATGATCACTCCTGATCTTCATGTTTTCAGCCACAGGATGAGCATCATTGTGGTCTGGGATCTTGGGTTTGAGCTTCCTTAGGACCTGCCCTTCTTCATCTTCCTTAGCCTCAACCTCAGGCATTGAGGCCTTGTTCTTTTCAGCTGCTGGTATGCTCCTGGTATTTCTCTTGGGCTTGGGGGCAGCTTTGGGCTTTGAAGTTGCAGCCCCTGACTTGATAGCATCACCCATCAGCTTTTGTGTGGTGCTGGTTCTGCAACCTCTTCTTCTTCTTCCTCTTCCATCATGGAAGACTTCCCAATCACTCTTGCCATGGTCTTCTTGACCCTTTCTTTCCTTTTCTTTCCCTCTGCAGCAACAGGCTCTTTGGGTTGAGATTCCAAAGTAGCTTGAGTAGACACTCTGGCTTTGGACATTGGTTGTCTACCTGCTGGCCTTTTTATTTTCAAACCAGGCTTCACTGCAGATGAGCTGAACTCCCTCTTGAGCACTTTCTTCTTGGAGCTTGCCTCATCCTCAACTCGCCACATAATCCTCATCCTCGGACTCGAGGTCTTCTTCTTTCTTGTCCTTGTGGCAGCCTTGGGCAAATTTCTCGGAGTGCTTCGCTCCCCTCATCCGAGCTGCTTGAGGAATAGTGCCCTCGCTCAATTGGATCTGCTCTTGATTTGTTCGCTATCACTTTGGTGCGACATCTTTGTTCAACTGACGGCTGACCCTGTGAATAGTTATAGATGAGGTAGAGTGGATGAGCATCACAAAATGCAGAGATTTTTGCAAAAGAATGATTCAAAAAACTTAGTTTTAGTTTCCAACTGAAAACATTTCAGATCTACCGATTTTCAAACTCGGTGATACCGAAGCAGTTTTGGAACCTAAACTAGTGAAATCGGTCAGACCGAGTCACAGTTCGGTGGCACCGAGACTGCTAGGGTTTCACAAAGTTCTGAAATTGGTCACACCGATTAGCAATTCTCGGTCAGACTAAGACTTACTAGTGCAATGGCATTAGCCAAATCGGTGGGACCGAGTTTTTCAACTCGGTGGGTCCGAGATGGTTTCGGCGGAAACCTAACCCTAAATTTTCGAATCGCAACTATTCTAAGGATTGATTTGACTAGATAGGAGTGTTTCAATCGTGGCAAGATGCATAATGAACACAATGTGCTGAGAATCGGACGAGGAAAGCACTGTGATCGAATTCATACCCTAGTTCGGCGGGAACTCGCTACGGCGGCAACGGCGGAGGAGAATTCCATTGACGGCGGCGGAGACCAGCGACAGGAGGCAGCTGGCGACGAAGTCGACGATCCGTAGACCAAGTTGGCAGAGCGAGCTATGCGCGGGCTAGAAGATTCGGAGAAAGTTTTCCAAATTTTGCCCGTGCGTATATATAGCCCGACCCTGTCGGTGTGACCGAGTGGTACAACTCGGTGGCACAGAGATGCAAAACTGTGAACAGTTATAGCAACTCGGTGTGACCGAAAAGTACAAATCGGTTGCACCGAGATGAAAACCTAGATCGACTTAGTAATCTCGGTATGACCGAAATGGAGGAATCGGTCAGACCGAAAATCACAAAGAAGTTTTGGAAGTTTAATTCTATGACGAACCGGGGACTCCGAGTGCTCCTCACACAGAGTGGCTCGAATCTGACTTGATCAAATTTTGTGATGTAGCATGAATAGAGTTTGAGACGAGAAAAGCATAGATAGCTAGAGAAGGTTCTTAGGCATTCTTGTCCATCCACTTGGGCAAAGAAAAAGAAGCCAATCAATGAAAACAACAAGTGGATGTCCTCGAATGAGTAAATATGCAACCAACATGCTCACACAATAAGATAACAAATGAAATATGTGACAAAGCATGCACAACCAATTCTAGCATCTATCAAACAATTGGCGATGACTAGGTCATCTATATATGAGTATATTGACTTAGGAGTCAAATGAGAACATTTGATCATAGGTCATACTCATCGCTTAAGCTCAAGTGGGGTTTCCACTTTTACATAAAGCATTTATGTGTTCACATCATTAGAGTTGCTTTGACTCAATTCTTAGAGTTAAGCTCCCCCTAGATGTGAGATCCCCTTAGAGGGATGAACTAACCTTGGGTTTTGTCGATGATGACTTCATGTAGGTGTTGAAGATGTGGATGCTCAATGTTGATGTAGATCGTTTGGAGCAATCCTTTGGAGTGAGTTGCACTTTCAATACCTACATGGGTTAGTCCCACAAGGAACAAACAAGAATATCCATAGACATAGAGTGATGCACACACAAAATGATGTCCATGAAAACATTAGGTTACCTTGTCCCTTGCCTTACCAACATGAGGGTTTGTGACTCCTTGAACTAGTGCAAGATATGGAAGTTGATTGCACTTGTCCTTGCCATAATGATATGAGTGAAGAATGTTGGCGGAGTCACCCTCAAGAACTCTCTAGTTCTTCTTCTTCGGGATCCACATCATCTTGATGGGATCCTTGGTGTAGTAGTTGTACTTGATGAAGTAGAACTTGACGTAGTCTTGGGAACCCACTTGACCAAGGCCTTAGGTGCTTCTTCAAATGCATCAATCTCCTCTTGAAGTTTGTCCTTGCCTTTGTTCTTGTGGTCTTGTGGTGGAAGATCATCTTGTGCTTGTGTTCCCTTGAAGGAAGTAGGATCATACTTCTCTTGTTGAGGAACAAACTTCGTCTTGGGGTATTGATCTTCTTCCCACTCAACTCCATTGGCATTGAACTTTCGTTCAAAACCAACACCTTGATTCTTCCGGTGCCTTCCTTGCTTGCGTACAATTTCCTCAAATTGCTTACTCCCAACAAGACTCTTGTATACACCTTTCTCTATAATTCCCTTCAATAAGATGTTTTCTTGCTCAAGTGTAACTTGGCTAAGAGGATCATTAGTGGAATCAAGAGAACTACTAGAAGCAACAATATTGGATTTAGCATTATTATTGTTACTACTAGAGGAAGAATCTTTCTTGTTCTTGTTACTAGACTTGACTTGAGGCATGTAAGTAGATAGGAGTAAACGCTTGGTGATGTAAGAAGAACTTTTCTTACGGAGATCATCATTGATTGCCTTTAAGAACTCATGCTCTTGCTCAAGATTGAGCTTTTCAAAGCGTAACTTCTCATGAGCCCTTAAAAGTTCTCGATGATCTTTGAAGATAGTTTCATGAGCTAACTTAAGAGTGTTTAGTTCTTTAGTTAGACGCTCAATCTTCTCCTTATCATTGTCATTCGTTTCATCTTGATTAGCATGATTAATTGACGTTTCATCATAGTATTCATCACTAGAGTTGTCAACAAGTAAATCATCATCACCTAGAAATTCATCTTCATCAACATCAAAATCAACATACTCAGGGTGTGTTACCTTAGGACTTTTGGCCATGAAGCATCTACCAATTCCTTCATTTGGTGATTCAAATATGTCGTAGGAGTTGGTTGACACAAGTGCTAGACCGGCAACACCTTCATCTTGAGTGTATTCGGAGTCGGAGTGGTAGCTTCTCTCGGAGTGATGGTCGGAGTCGGAGCCGGATACCCATTCACCAACATGTGCTTGATGTCTTCGTTTTGTGTAGCTCTTTGATGACTTGTCCTTCCTTTCCGATTCCTTGCTTCTCCGTGAGGGCCTTCGTTCATAACGATCATCTCTACTCCTTCTCTCTCTTGGTGGTGATTCTTCTCTTCTACTTCTTCTCTTGGGAGAATCTTCTCTTCTTTTGTAGGGTGCCGTACACTCATGGGAATAGTGTCCGGGTCTCCCACAATTGTAGCAATTGCGCTCTCGACTAGAAGATCTTTTGTCATTGTAGGACCTTGACTTAGAGCTTCTTTCTTTGCTTCTACTCTTGTAGAATTTGTTGAAGTTCTTCACCATTAAGCTCAATTCTTCATTGAAGGTTTGTTTCTCACTTGATGATGTGGGGCTTCACATGAGGCTTTGTAAGCACCACTGACTTGTTGTGAAGTTCCTCCTTATCCTTGAGTGACATCTCATGAGCAACAATTCTTCCAATGACTTCCGAGGCTTGAGATCTTTGTAATTGGGCATCATTTGGATCAATGTGCACACGATATCATATTTTCCATCCAATGCTCTTAGGATCTTCTTGATGATGAATCTATTGGTCATCTCTTCACTTCCTAAGCCGGCAATCTCATTTGTGATAAGAGCAAGCCTAGAGTACATTTCAGCGACACCTTCACCATCCTTCATTTTGAACTTTTCAAGCTGACTTTGGAGCACATCCAACTTGGATTCCTTTACAGAGTCGGTACCTTCGTGCATATCAATCAAAGTGTCCCAAATTTCCTTTGCATTCTCAAGACGGCTGATTTTGTTGAACTCCTCGAGGCACAATCCATTGAAGAGGATATCACAAGCTTGAGCGTTGTATTGCAACATCTTCAACTCTTCCGCACTAGCTTCACGGTTCGGTTCTCTCCCATCAAAGAATTCACCTTGTAAACCAATACACACAATAGCCCAAACGGCGGGGTTATGTCCGAGAATATGAATTTTCATCTTATGCTTCCAACTAGCAAAATTAGTGCCATCAAAGTAAGGACCTCTATGGTGATAATTTCCCTCGCTAGACGCCATACTCTCCTAGGTTGTGAAACCAAGGCTATGACCACCAAAAGCTATGGAAATCAAAGCGAATGGAGACCAAAGCTCTGATACCACTTGTAGGGCCTTGAAGTATGTCTAGAGGGGGGGGGTGATTAGACTACTTGACCAATAAAAAAACTAACCTTTTCCTAATTTTAGACTTTGGCAGATTTTAGCTATCTTTGAGCAAGTCAAGCAATCTTCACACAATTCAAGCAAGCATGCAAAGAGTATATTGGCAGCGGAAAATAAAGCATGCAACTTGCAAGAATGTAAAGGGAAGGGTTTGGAGGATTCAAACGTAATTGGAGACACGGATGTTTTTGTCGTGGTTCCGATAGGTGGTGCTATCGTACATCCACGTTGATGGAGACTTCAACCCACGTAGGGTAACGGTTGCGCGGGTCCACGGAGGGCTCCACCCACGAAGGGTCCACGAAGAAGCAACCTTGTCTATCCCACCATGGCCGTCGCCCATGAAGGACTTGCCTCACAAGCGGTAGATCTTCACGAAGTAGGCGATCTTCTTGCCCTTACAAACTCCTTGGTTCAACTCCACAATCTTGTCGGAGGCTCCCAAGTGACACCTAGCCAATCTAGGAGACACCACTCTCCAAGAAGTAACAAATGGTGTGTTGATGATGAACTCCTTGCTCTTGTGCTTCAAATGATAGTCTCCCCAACACTCAACTCTCTCTCACAGGATTTTGATTTGGTGGAAAGAAGATTTGAGTGGAAAGCAACTTGGGGAAGGCTAGAGATCAAGATTCATATGGTTGGAATGGAATATCTTGGCCTCAACACATGAGTAGGTGGTTCTCTCTCAGAACTAGTAAGTTGGAAGTGTAGGTTTGTTCTGATGGCTCTCTCCACGAATGAAGAGGAGGTGGAGGGGTATATATAGCCTCCACACAAAATCTAACTGTTACACACAATTTACCAAACTCGATGGGACCGAATCATCAAACTCGGTCGGACCGATTTAGTAAACCTAGTGACCGTTAGGATTTTCGGTGGGACTGACATGCATCTCGGTAGGACCGATTTGGTTAGGGTTAGGGCATAACGTAATCTCGGTGAGACCGATCACACAAACTCGGTGAGACCGATTTTGGTAATTAGCTAACGAGAGAGTTGGTCAGGTAAACTCGGTGGGACCGATTCGCTCTTTTGGTGAGACCGAAAAGTTACGAAAGGGAAACAGAAAGTTTACATTGCAATCTCGTTGGGACCGATCGCTCACTTCGGTTAGACCGAAACGTTACGAAGGGAAACAGAGAGATTACAATCCCATCTCGGTGAGACCGAGATCCCTATCGGTGAAACCGATTTGCCTAGGTTTTGTGGCAGTGGCTATGACATTTGAACTCGGTGGCGCCGGATAGAAAGAATCGGTAGGGCCGAGTTTGACTTTGGGTTTAGGTCATATGTGGATGTGAGAAAGTAGTGGAGGGTTTTGGAGCATATCACTAAGCACATGAAGCAAGAGGCTCATTACAACACCTCATCCCTTCTTGATAGTATTGGCTTTTCCTATAGACTCAATGTGATCTTGGATCACTAAAATGTAAAATGTAGAGTCTTGAGCTTTTGAGCTTGAGCCAATCCTTTGTCCTTAATATTTTGAGGATCCACTTTCATCATCCATGCCATGCCAATGATTGAGCTTTCCTGAAATATTCATCTTGAATAGTATTAGCTCAATGAGCTATATGTTGTTGTGAATTACCAAAACCACCTAGGATAGTTGCACTTTCAATCACCTTCGAGATATTGCATTGAGGAATGCACATAGCTTCACAATGGCTAATCGGACGCTTTTCGGTAGAAGCCCCTCAATGCAACCGGAAGGAAGCGATTGCGTCATAATCACGTGGCAGTCATGAGACTTTAGGTTTCGGAACTTTTCTCCGCATATTTATTATTCCCTTTATATTCGACGAGAAGCGGTCGGGACCTTCATATCGAAAGCAGGCATTCAAAGAAGATTTCTTTCTCTTCTTTCGAAGAGCGTAGCTGGCAGGACCTTCATATCGCTTCGGAGGCATGCCCTCTTTTTCGTGTAAGCGTTGCAGGTCCTCCGTGCCTCGGTGTATCTTTTATCTTCCCATACACGCCCAAGAAGCCTAGCAGGTTCACGCAAAGGTTCTTCGTCATGTGCATCACGTCGATCGAAGAGCGGACCTCTATGTCTTTCCAAAGAGGGTAGGTCCCAAAATATATATTTCTTCTTCCACATGGGTGCGTGATTCTCGGCGTATTTGAACAGCTAGTCCACGGGACCCTTTCCAAAGATTACGTAAATCATTGACCATAGCAAGTACGTGATCACCGGTAAGCATGGCGGGCTTCTTCCGCGATCTGCCTCGCCTTTGAAATGCTTGCCGTTCTTTCTACATTGATGGTTGGTCGGAAGAAATCGACGATGGCCTGTACACATTCTTCCCGCAGCTTCCGGTATATACTATCGGTGTCAAGTAAACAGTGCGTGCATGCATGGTATCCCTTGTTTGTCTGTCTCCGAAGGTTATCGAGACCGGGCCAATCGTTGATGGTTTCAACAGCAACGCCTTTAGGTCAAATTCCTCCTTTTGTGCTCATCCCACGACGTACACCGTTTCCATTCCACAGCTGTAAAAGTTCTTCAACTAATGGCCTTAGGTACACATCAATGTCTTTGCCGGGTTGCTTAGGGCCTTGGATGAGAACTGGCATCATAATGAACTTCCGCTTCATGCACATCCAAGGAGGAAGGTTATACATACATAGAATCACGGGCCAGGTGCTGTGATTGTTGCTCTGCTCCCCGAAGGGATTAATGCCTTCGGCGCTTAAAGAAAACCATACGTTCCTTGGGTCCTTTGCAAACTCATCCCAGTACTTTCTCTCGATTTTTCTCCACTGCGACCCGTCAACCGGTGCTCTCAACTTCCCGTCTTTCTTACGATCCTCACTGTGTCATCGCATCAACTTGGCATGCTCTCCGTTTCTGAACAGACGTTTCAACCGTGGTATTATAGGAGCATACCACATCACCTTCGCAGAACCCTCTTCCGGAGGCTCGCCATCAACATCACGGTGGTCATCTCGTATGATCTTATACCGCAATGCACCGTGATACCGGGCATGCATTCAGATCCTTGTATGCACCGCGTAGAGGATGCAGTCATTAGGGCATGCATGTATCTTCGCACCTCCAATCCTAGACGACATACGACCTTCTTTGTGCGTATGTACTGTCGGGCAATTCGTTATCCTTTGGAAGCTTCTTCTTCAATATTTTCAGTAGCTTCTCAAATCCTTTATCGAGCACAGATTCTCGCCTTCCACCGCAGCAATTCCGAAGACGGTACCGAGCTTTGTGTTGCCATCTTCGCAATTGGGGTACAACCCTTTTTGTGATCCTCTAACATGCGATCGAACTTCAGCTTCTCCTTTTGACTTTCAGATTGCGTCCTTGCATCGACAATGACCCGGCGGAGATCATCATCATCGGGCACATCGTCTGTTCCTCTTGATCTTCAAGCAGCTTCGCCCGTTGCAGCATCATCGCACATCGTCTGGTTCCTCTTGATGTTCAAGAGCATCACCGTATTCAGGGCGCATATAGTTGTCATCGTACTCTTCTTCTTCGCCGCCTTCCATCATAACCTCTATTTCTCCGTCGTCGTCCAAACATTATAGTGTGACATGAAACCATTGTAAAGTAGGTGGGTGTGAAGGATTTTCCGGTCGAGTAAGACTTCAGATTCCCACATATAGGGCATGGACAACACATAAAACCATTCTGCTTGTTTGCCTCAGCCACTTGAGAAAATCATGCACGCCCTTAATGTACTCGGAGGTGTGTCATCACAGTACATCCATTGCGGTTCATCTGCGTGCATTATATATAATTAAATGTGTCAAAAATCATTACGAACATCATGAATAGATAATTAAGTGACCAAATTAATAGAAGTTCATCATCACATAAAAACCAAAGTACATACATAGTTCTCATCTAACAACATAAAGCTCTGCAGAGCATCTAAATTAATTAAACCATACATTGAAACTATGTAAAACATTTCAATGCGAAAACAAATGCGATCATAATCGCAACCAAGGTAACAACTGATCCAACGGCATAATGATACCAAGTCTCGGTATGAATGGCATATTTTCTAATCTTTCTAATCTTCAAGCGCATTGCATCCATCTTGATCTTGTGATCAATGACGACATCCGCAACATGCAACTCCAATATCATCTTCTCCTCCTCAAGTTTTTTTATTTTTTCCTTCAAGAAATTGTTTTCTTCTTCAACTAAATTTAACCTCTCGACAATAGGGTCGGTTGGAATTTCCGGTTCAACAACCTCCTAGATAAACAAAATCTATGTCACGTTGGTCGGCATAATTTTCATAAACAATAAATGAACCAATAGTTATGAAAAGATAATATATACCACATCCGAATCATAGACTGGACGAGGGCCGACGGGGGCAGATACCAAAACCATCGCACTATATAAGATGAAATAATAAAAGTAAGAAAATAATACAAGTATCTATCTAAACATACAAGTAAGAATATTTTTCCTTCAGAAAGAAGATAAAAACAAGAGGCTCACCACGGTGGTGCCGGCGATGAGATCGGCGCGGGTGATCGACGGCGGTGAAGACGGGGACGGGGCGTGACAGACCGCTAAACCTAGACAAATATTGAGGAAAATGTAGCTTGGAGGTCGAGCTTGGAGAGGAGAAAGCTTGTGTAGTGTGGCTCGGGCATTCCATCGAACACCTTGTGTGCATAGGAGGTGAGCTAGAGCACCACCAAGCCCTCTCCCCCTCGGCGGCCAGAAAAAATTGAGCAGTGTGCTCTGCTCTTACACGAGGGGGTATATATAGGCACCTCATTGGTCCCGGTTGGTGGCATGAACCGGGACTAAAGGCGAGCCTTTGGTGCCGGTTCAAGCCACCAACCGGGACCAATGATTGTGGGACAGGAGCGAGGCCATTGGTCCCGGTTCATCCCACCAACCGGGACCAATAGGGCCAGACGAACCGGGACCAATGCCCACGAGGCCCGGCCGGCCCCCTGGGATCACGAACCGGGACAAATACCTCCATTGGTCCCGGTTCGTGGCAGAACCGGGACTAATGGGCTGACCCGGCCTGGGCCATTGCCCCTGAGGGAGTCCTGGATTAGGGGGTGTCCGGATAGCCGGACTACCATCATCAGCCGAACTATCATTGGCCGGACTATCATCATCGACCGGACTCCAAGACTATGAAGATACAAGATTGAAGACTTCACCCCGTGTCCGGATGGGACTTTCCTTGGCGTGGAAGGCAAGATTGGCGATACGGATATGTAAATCTCCTACCATTGTAACCGACTCTATGTAACCCTAGCCCTCTCCGGTGTCTATATAAACCGGATGGCTTTAGTCCGTAGGACTAGAATGACAACAACCCTTACAATCATACCATAGGCTAGCTTCTAGGGTTTAGCCTCCTTGATCTCGTGGTAGATCCACTCTTGTAAACATCCACAATATCAATATCAATCGAGCAGGACGTAGGGTTTTACCTCCATCAAGAGGGCCCGAACCTGGGTAAAACATCGTGTCCCTTGTCTCCTGTTACCATCCGCCTAGACGCACAGTTCGGGACCCCCTACCCGAGATCCGCCGGTTTTGACACCGACAGCCCCCTTTTCTACTAGTGATCCACTATCTCCGACACACATTCAAACTCTTATCTCTAACTCTCCCATTCAACCCCCTCCCCTCCTCCTCGCCAGTTTCTATTGCTTGTTCTTCAAAATGAATGAGAAAATAAAGAATGAAACAATTCATATCGTTCAATCATGGTATACACATGCTACCCCTTCCCGTGTGTTGCTACACGCAATAATGCGGGTAAATAATTCACAAATTAGTGAACAGTTATTTGATACTAGCAAAATGTCCATGCATTGCTATAGGCGACAACAATATATATAAACAAATCAAGTTAAAGTACACCATTTCTTCCGAAGTAATGACCACCATAAACTAGAACTATCAGGAAATGCAATATGTAGTTTTCAAGAAAAAAACAAAGGAAATGCAATTTTTGCTATTCTCAAATACAAAATGGGAAATGTGATTGTATAATGAATATTTATTTGGGATAATAAGTACATTTGTTCGAAAAAATATTCCTTGAACAACTTCATTATTTGAAGTGCATTGTTTGACCATTCATACAAAAAATGAAGAGCTTATTTAAACAGTGAATATAAAACTGGAAAACAAGATAAAAATCATACAAGAAGTTTCAAGTGAAGTAAATAGCTACATGGAGATTGTAGCACTTGTAAAGCAATAATGTTATTTAGTCAAGCTACAACTCGGGATGTAGTTGTTGCTACAACAATCTTTACTCTGCCCGCGCACAGTTGCAAGCAGCCCTATACAGAAAAGTCTTCCGGGTGCCTCCACGGCAAGACTGAATAGATGTATTGTTGTATCATCGCCATCTGTCCCAAGCATGCCTTCTCATGTCTCATATTTGTACGCTGAAACCATCTCCAATTCTCAATTGGTGCAAATCGGGGAAATATTGTAATAGAAAGAATAAAAAACACTGATTTCATGAAGCTTATCTGGCTTGCGGAACCATTTGCCAGATGTTGCAGATTAAACCCGTCAAAGGGAAATGCTTAAATATTCGCAAAAAAAAGGGGAATGCTTAAATAATCCATGAAAAATGGTTGTTTACAATTCTGAAATTTAAGGTAATGGGTGAATTATGACTACATCAGGCATACAATTTGGCTACTCTGAAAAACCAAAAGTTATAGAAGTGCCAAACACATGTCTTTCTGACTGAAGACAAGCAGGCGACATGCATCAGATTTTATTTACCCATGAGGTAATAACACCAATGGTGCTTGAAATTGCCATTAATGTTCACTTTGATGCCTAAACTTAAAAAATACGTCGAACTGGTTCTAATACTTGGCATGAAGCGTGCAAATACGGTGCTAATGCCATTCGTAGACATAAAGGGTGCTGACCATAGCACCGTGTTTTGCTGAGGTGGCATGGGCGTCCACTTTTAGTGATGAAACGAGATTTTAGTTGAATATTATGTCTCTATAAAAAGTGGGCCTCGTCTGTCAATTAATTTAAAAAATGTAAAAAATATGTAAACTATAAATCACAGTAATGCAAATAAAGTTCAATTATTTGTGTGGTATTAATAGTTATAAATAGTATACATATGACTAAAATAACTAACTTCAAACAATGTTCATGTAACTTTTAGAATATTCATGTATTATTTTAGAAGACATTAATATAATTGAAATAATAGATACAAATTATAACAATGTTTGAATTATTTAATATTAAATAAAAGTATATTAAAATAACAGTTTGTAAATTATTTTAATTTCAAATATTTGAGTAATTAAATGCATAGTTGTATAATTTCATAAGTATGTCGTTTAAGAAAATGTTTCTATAATTAAAATTTATTCATAATTTAAAATTTAAAATGTATGTATGAATATTCACTGTAGATTATATTTATATTATATAAATCTTAAGAATATAAGCCATGAGCGTAATTATACGCCAGTGAATATTCGTAAGTACTTAGTATATGTTGTTATCCGTAAATTTCTTCAAATTAAATATGAGCCAGGCATGTACAAAAATATTCATTCACTATATTGAAATTAGTATTTTAAAAATAATACGTTAATATTTCTTTTTCTTAAACTTACTGGAACATTTCTAGTAAGCTAATTTATTGCATATCTATATATTTATTTTGTATGCACATGAATATTTTTGTACCTCAAGGTTATTATTTATGTACCACAAATACTTATAATGCATGACATGGCATGGGGCTTGGTTTATAGTTTTTTATAAATAATATATGCACACGAATATTTGTATACTATGAGGTAACTACTAATAACACACAAATATTTGAATCTAAGTTTTTTAATTATTATTACTATTATTATCTACGAGCGTTAACATGTGAGTGGTAGCACGTGTATTGAAAGCACATGCGGTGCCCCCATGTGTGATTTTGGTAATTGATGACATTCTCTATGGAATAATGGTTGCCTTGAGTTATATTTGAAGGGTTTGTCCATAGGCATTTCTTGAAGTCCATGTGTTGGTTTCAAGGAGTTTATGTGTTGACCAAGGTGCTATTAAGGAATTATCCAAAGATTGGTCATGTGAGTGTTGAGCTTATTGCAAGCATGTCTTGAAGAAGAAGATTGTGTGATCATTCATGTTTACCTTCAAGACATCATCCAAACGAAGAGAGTTGGAAAGATTCAAGGTTGATCAAGACTAAGTCAAGAGTGAATCAAGTTGATCAACTCACAAAGCGTAGAAGATGTACCGAGAGGGATCAAGTGATCCCATGGTATGGTAAGCATTATACATTGCACTTTGTGTGCTAACCCATGGTCTATGTGAGAGTCTATGTGGGTTAGGTACGTGTCCATGGGCTTGCGTCAAGAGGAAGATATCATACAACCCATGGAAAGGATGACATCAAGTGGTGATCGTCCTCAAGATTGTCGTGTGCAAGTTCAAGTGGAGCATCACGAAGAGATCAAGTGCTTGAAGCTTTCCATCCATTGTGGTGTCAATGGACTTGTGAAGATGTGCCGAAGAGTGGATCACCCATAGTGGAGTATGGGAGAGGAATCATCTAGTCTCCATCGACCCAACGCAATCAAGAAAGGTGGTCCATCTTGAGGAGGACAAGATCGTCATCATCTAGCTCAAGTGGATCATGTGCAAGGCAAAGGTTTGCCCTTTATAGGTTTTATATTTTACCGGTATCATGGTGGTAGTTGGGAAACCGGGTTATAGGATCGATAGCCGTACTATCAAGGGGGGCTCTCAAGTGAGTAGCTTGATCGTATCGTTCGTCGAGAGCTCAAACCATTGCATCCTTGCATCATGTTTCTTGGTTCTTGTTTGGTTCTCTTTGTGAGTCTTAGAGCTTATGGTCATCTTTATGACAAGCTTGAGTTCATCGAAAACGTTGTTTGCATGCGTCTTCTATGATGTTTTCGGTGTTGGAGGTTTTACCGGTCTTTTCCGAGGAAGGGTTCTCACCATTTTCTTTTGGGCCTTTTCTCATTTGCTTATTATTGGTATTTCTCTCAAGATTGTGTTAGCCCTTGTCTCTAGCTTTCCAACAAACTTGGTTTCATCGAATTCGGAGTCCGAATGCAGAAGTTATGGTAGTTTTGGTGTTCTGAAAAGGCTGCAGCGGTACTACCGCGGGTAGGAGCGGAAGTAATTTTTTACTACCGCCCTTTGGAGCGGTACTACCGCTCTTGGGAGCGGTACTACCGCTTGGAGCAGTACTACCGCGGCTACTTCCGTGGCTACTTCCGCTCGGGACCAAAAACTCGTCACAAGTCCAGCGGTGGTAGGCATGGATGTAATTTTTTAGTACCGCTCGCAAGCAGTAGTACCGCTACCCTTGGCAGTAGTACCGCTACCCCTAGCAGTAGTACCATGATGTCGAGCGGTACTACCGCTCGGTGCGTGCTGTGAGCATAACGGTTGGATTTTTCCCCACCTATAAAAGGGGGTCTTCTTCCCCATTGAACCTGATCCTTTGAGCTCGTGTTCTTCCCCCATTGTTGACCTTCTTCGAGCTTGCTAACTCTCAATCCCTCCATGGATTCTTGCTAGTTTTTGAGGGAAAAGAGAGAGGAGATCTAGATCCACATTTCGACCAATCACTTTCTCCTCTATGTGAGGGGAACCCCTTGGATCTAGATCTTGGAGTTCTTGGTGTTCTCCTTCTTGTTCTTCCTCTCATTTTCTTCCCTAGCATTAGTTGCTTCGGTGGGATTTGAGAGAGAAGGACTTAGGCACTCCGTGTGCCCTTGCCATTGCATTTGGTGCATTGGTTTGAGTTCTCCACGGTGATACGTGGAAGTTACAAGTTGAGAAGCTTATTACTCTTGGGTGCTTGGTGCCCTTGAGCTTGTTCCTCTTGGGTGCTTGGGCGCCCTAGACGGTTGGTCGTGTTTGGAGCTCAATCATTGTGGTGTAAAGCTCCCGCAAGCGCCGGGTCTCCAATTAGGTTGTGGAGATCGCCGAGAAATTTTACGGGTACCGGTGACCGCCCCCAAGGGTTGCCAAAGTGTATGGTTTCGGTGACCGCCCCCAAGGGTTGCCATTTGTACGGGTTCGGTGACCGCCCTCAAGGGTCCCTTAGTGGAATCACGGCATCTTGCATTGTGCGAGGGCGTGAGGATATTACGGTGGCCCTACTGGCTTCTTGGGGAGCATTTTGCCTCCACACCGCTCCAAACGGAGATTAGCATCCGCAAGGGTGTGAACTTCGGGATACATCGTCATCTCCGTGTGCCTCGGTTATCTCTTACCCGAGCCCTTTACTTATGCACTTTACTTTGTGACAGCCATATTGTTTCTTGTCATATATCTTGCTATCACCTAAGTAGTTTTTCTTGCTTAGCATAAGTTGTTGGTGCACATAGGTGAGCCTAGTTGTTGTAGGTTTTGTGCTTGACAAATTAACCGCTAGGTTTATTCCGCATTTGTTCAAGCCTCAACCGTATTTATTTTAAAGCGCCTATTCACCCCCTCTAGGCGGCATCCACGATCTTTCAATTGGTATCAGAGCCTCGTCTCTCTTTGTTGGGCTTAACCTCCTAGAGAGTAAAGATGTCGACTAGGGGATTAGGATTCTCTGACACTCTTAGTTTCGATGGCACAAAGTTTGATGTTTGGGTAAATCGCATGCTTAATCTCTTTAGGGTCATGGACCCAAATTTGGAGTGAATTGTAGATATGGGTTTTTCTCCTCCAAAGGATCCCCAAAGATTATCTTTAGAGGATGAGAAAAACTCTTATCTCAATGCTCAAGCTTCTAATGTGCTTTTCGATGCTTTGAGCAATGTAGTTATATTTCAACTCATGCCGTTCCGGGATGCTCATGAGTTGTGGACGAAGCTTCAAGATAAATATGGTGTGTCCAAGATTTCTAGGGATGATTGTTCTCCTCCACCTCCGGCCGATAGTCTTCTCAACTTCTTCTACTTCACCTACATGTGGTTTTCCACAAGGTAATGATATGGTGAGTAGTGTCGGTCATTGCAATGATGATAGTGTGCTTTTGTGGATGATTCTTCATCACTATATTATTGCAATGTCCGCCTTTGGGCCTTAGCACTTCGAGCGCCCAAATGTTTCACTTGCTTGTGTTGATAGTCCTTGCATATCATGTAGAAATTGCTTGACTAAATCTCATGATGATATGCTTGCTATATCTTGTTGCCATGATAAAATGCATGTATTTCCTCGAGTTGTTGTGCTAACAATGTAGATGAAACCCAACACTCCATGGAACAAGATGTGGTCTTGAATGGTGCTTCAAGGATCCTATATCATCATCTATTGCATTTTGCCTTATGGCCAAGGCTTCAAAGGTATCTCCCACTTTGAATCCCAATATATCTTGTGATGATATTGATGATGGCAAGAGTGATGATGATGTTGATTATGATGAAGAGAGTGATGATGTTGCCTCCTTAAAAATTAAGGGGAAATGATTTTAAAGCTCTTCTTAAGAATAAAATTGCTCGTTCCAACTTCATGGAAATCATGTCAATTGTTATTGAGGGCAAGAAATATATTGATGAGTTGGAATCTCGTCTTGAGGAGCATGAGGTCACCATTGATAAAATGGAAGGTCATGAGCGTGATTACGCTAATGAGATTATGGACCTCTCTCAAGCTCTTGGACTTGAACAAACCACCAAGGAATCTCTTGAGGAGACTTTTGCTCTAGAATTATCTAGAGTGAGGGAATCTCGTGATAGAGCTCTCGAGGTGTCCAATGATTTTGAAACTAAAAATGAGGAGCTTGAAGTTGTGCATGCTAAACTCCTTGAGGACTTTGAGCACCTCGAAAATGGCTCAAGGGTCATCAAGAGTGAGCTCATCAAACTCACCGAGTCTCATGCTCAACTTAAAGCTTCATATTCAAAAGAGCTTGCCAAGTTGTCTTCTCCTCTTGTTGCTAATGATGATGCTTGTGCTACTAACTCTATCTCTTGTGAAGCATCCATATTGAAGGAGAATGTTGAGCTAAGGGCTCAATTTGAGTTGTTATCTAGCAATTATGGGATGTTGGAAGAAAATCATGTAAGGCTCACAAGCTCTCATGATGATCTTCTAGTATCCCATAATGTGCTAAAGATAGCTCATGAGGCCATGCTTGCTAAGGTAACATCTAGTGAGCCTCATGTGGATACTAGCACTACTTCTAGTCAAAATGCTATATTGATATGTGCTAGTCCTTGTAATTCATCTACTCACAATGTTGGTACATCTTGTGATGAATTGCTTTCCTTGCCTTGTTGCTCTAACAATGAAGCTTATACTTCCTCTAGTACTTGTATTGAGACTAACCATGTAGAGGAAATCAAAGAGCTCAAGGCTCAAGTCACTTCTTTGAAGAAAGACTTGGAAAAGAGTCATGAAGGGAAATCCACACTCAACAATATCTTGAGTGTGCAAAATCCCCAATGACAAAGGTGGACTTGGATTCAACTCCAATAAGAAGAAGAAGTCCAAGATGAACAAAAAGAAGGGCCAAGAACAAGTCAAGAAATCGCCAAGATTGTTTGCTTCAAGTGCAAAGTAGAAGGGCATCATGTTAGATCTTGCCCATTGAAGAAGAAGGCCATTAGTGTCAATCAACAAGGGAAGAGGGCACAAGTTCAATCTCATGCTCAACCTCAAGTTGAAGATAGGCCACTTCCCAAGAAGACTCAAGTTAATGCTTCTCTTGTTGAGAAATCAAGTGAGAAGAAAGTGAAGAGTAGACGTTGCTACTTATGTCGTGAGAAAGGCCACGTCGCTTCTTCATGCACTAGTGGTAACTTATCCAACCCAATTATTATTGATGATGTCTATTCTCTTGGGAAGGATAAGGTTGGCAATGTGTTTGCCAAGTTTGTTGGTACTCAAAGTGGTGTCAAGAAAAGAACCATTTGGGTGGCCAAGCCTATTGTGACTAACCTCTTAGGACCCAACTTGGTTGGGGACCAACTATCTCAAACTTGATCAATAGGTGTTGATGGAGGTCATTGGAGACTTGGCTACATTATGAAGATTTAAGGGGTCCTCATCATTCATATTGTGTCAAGCCAAGTCATTCGGATTATCTTTCTATAATATATCCAATGTTCCTCCTTATGTAACTCGTGCTTAAATTGCTTACATTAAAAGTTACTTGTCCCTTAGCATGTTGTGGTTTTGTATCTTACATGTGCTTGTATATGTTGTGCTTCAAAATTGCTTATCTTGAGAAATCAAGTATGTGCATGTTGGTTTGCACATCATGTACATGTGTGTTGTGTGTTGAGCCTTTTTGCATCTTGTTTATTTCTTAGTTGATTAATGGAATATCCCATTATGGGGGAGTGATGTGCTTTGTGCACCTCGCAATCCTATAAATGTGTGTACATGAGTAATACCATCTAGTATTGATATTTCAAGATTATCTAGTCTCTAGGTGGTATATCTCTCATGAGAAATTCAAATTCTAAATTTTCCATTAATTATCTCTTGTTGGATCCTTTTAATTGCCTCTTGTCTATCTTTAATTGGTATCACATTATGGGGGAGTAATATGCTATGTGTGTATTACTAGCCTAGAAAATGTGTACATTTGAGATATTGTCACCTAGAATTGATATTGTAAATTATCTTGTTCCTAGGTGGCATGATAGCTCCACAAGTTGCAATTTTCTTGTGTTTGGTGTGAAGATGATGCCGGATATCCTTGCTATCTACCACCGGGAATTATTTCCATTTACTTCTTGTCTTTTGACAATTGGTACTCACTTTTGTGGTAGAATTTATTGATCATCTTTACATTGGCTTTTGTTTTTTATTTTTCCTTTTCTCTTGCCAAGGTTTGTGTCAACTCCCGTTGTCTTCCCTACCACTTGTGGATCTTGTTTTTTTTCTCGTCCTTGTCTAGTGTTTTCTAGATATAGTGAAACTGGTGATCCCACCTTGTGCATTTTGTATTCAAATGCAAATTCTCTATAATGCACTAGTCTTGGGGGAGCTATCCTATTCTCTATAGAACACTCTTCTTGTGATCCTTATCAAGTGTGTGTTGGTGGAAGGCACGCTGCTTTCGTTTTGGTACTTTGTGCTATCATGAAACTTTGTAGAGAGCTTGTTTTGTTTGGAACCATCCTCTCTTTTGGGAGTTTGATATCTTTTATTTTAAGTGTTTCAATGGATATCTCATTCCTTGATGTATCTTTTATGGATATCCTCCAAGTGATGTTTTATTCATTTGGTATCCTTTTCACTTGGCATTTCTTTGTCTTTTGGTTTTGGGTTTTGAAGTCTTGAGCATGCATGTTTTCTTCATGTATTTTATTTGGCATGCTTTCTTTCTTTGACTCAATATATGGGAGAAACTCCACCTAGTCTCAATTTGGATGAGATGTGCATGATATTCATATTCATATCTATATGCACATATTTATGTGGAGTTTGTCCTATGTATTGGTGTTTCTAACTATTTGGTCCCGATGAGTTTGGGTACCATTTAGTTTGTGTTGTTCTTATAGGAACATTTGGAGATGCATTGGATGCTCGGCTCACTCACAAGGAAGGTGTTGTCACCATGTGCATATTGGAGTCAAGCTAGGATGATCAATGAACTACTATCTACCTTCTATTGGTATCTACTGAAGGAAATATGCCCTAGAGGCAATAATAAGGTTATTATTTATTTCCTCATATCATGATAAATGTTTATTATTCATGCTAGAATTGTATTAACCGGAAACATGATACATGTGTGAATACATAGACAAACATAACGTCACTAGTATGCCTCTACTTGACTAGCTCATTAATCAAAGATGGTTATGTTTCCTAACCATAGACATGTGTTGTCATTTGATTAACGAGATCACATCATTAGGAGAATGATGTGATTGACATGACCCATTCCGTTAGCATAGCACTTGATCGCTTAGTATATTGCTATTGCTTTCTTCATGACTTATACATGTTCCCGTAACTATGAGATTATGCAACTCCTGCTTACGGAGGAACACTTTGGTACTACCAAACGTCACAACGAATCGGGTGATTATAAAGGAGTACTACAGGTGTCTCCGAAGGTACATGTTGGGTTGGCGATTTCGAGATTAGGTTTTGTCACTCCGATTGTCGGAGAGGTATCTCTGCGCCCTCTCGGTAATGCACATCACTATAAGCCTTGCAAGCAATGTAGCTAATGAGTTAGTTACGGAATGATGCATTACATAACGAGTAAAGAGACTTGCCGTAACGAGATTGAACTAGGTATTGGATACCGACGATCGAATCTCGGCAAGTAACATACCGATGACAAAGGGAACAACGATGTTGTTATGCGGTTTGACCGATAAAGATCTTCGAGAATATGTAGGAGCCAATATGAGCATCCAGGTTCCGCTATTGGTTATTGACCGAGAATAGTTCTAGGTCATGTCTACATAGTTCTCGAACCCGTAGGGTCCGCACGCTTAACGCTACGATGATGCTTATATTATGAGTTTATGAGTTTTGATGTATCAAGGAGTTTGGAGTCCGGATGAGATCGGGACATTACGAGGAGTCTCCAAATGGTCGAGACGAAAGATCGATATATTGACTACTATATTCGAGTTCGGAAAGGTTCCGAGTGATTCGGTATTTTTTTGAGTATCGGAGAGTTACGGAATTCGCCGGGAGTATATGGGCCTTATTGGGCTTTAGGGAAAGAGAGAGGAGAGGTTGGCGCCCCCAAGGCCTAGTCCGAATTGGACTAGGGGAGGGCTACGCCTCCTTCCTTCTCTTCTCTTCCCCTTTCCTTGACTCCTACTCCTACTACTTGAAGGGGAATCCTACTCCGTGGGAGTAGGACTCCTCCTAGGTCGGCCACCCCTCCCTTGCTCCTTTATATACGGGGCAAGGGGCACCCTAGAACACACACAAGTTGATCTTCGTGATCGCTCCTTAGCCGCAGCGGTGCCCCTCCACCATATTCCACCTCGGTCATATCGTCATGAGTTTAGGCGAAGCCCCGCCGGTAGAATATCATCATCGCCACCACGCCGTCAGGTCGACGGAACTCATCCCCACACCCCGCTGGATCGGATTCCGGGATCGCCATCGAGCTGAACGTGTGCGTAACACGGAGGTGCCGCACGCTCGGTACCACTAGTAGAAAACAGTGGCTTTCGCCCGTGCCGCTTAGCCCATTAGTCCCGGTTCAATCCAGAACCGGGACCAATGGAGCTATTTGCCCTGTTCAGGAGCCTGTGGGGCCGGCCGGGCCACGTGGGCCATTGGTCCGGTTCGTCTCGACCTTTTGGTCCCGGTTGGTGGGACGAACCGACCAATGGTCCTGGCTCTGCCCACCACTATTGGTTCCGGTTGGTGGCATGAACGGGACCAAGGGCTTCCCTTTAGTCCCGGCTCATGCCACCAACCGGGCTAATGGTGCTGCCTATATATAGCCCTCGCAAGAGCAGAGCACACTGCCTGCTTTTTTCCGCCGAGGGGAGAGGGCTTGGTGGTGCTCTAGCTCACCTCCTATGCGCATAAGGTGTTCGATGGAATGCCCGAGCCACACTACTTAAGGTTTCTCCTCTCCAAGCTCGACCGCCAAGCTCCATTTTCCTCAATATTTATCTAGGTTTAGCGGTCCGTCACGCCTGGCCCCCGCCTTCATCGCCGCCGATCACCCGCCGATCTCATCGCGGCACCACCGTGGTGAGCCTCTTGTTCTTATCTTCTTTCTCGAAAGGAAAATATTATTACTTGTTTGTTTAGATAGATACTTGTATTATTTTCTTACTTTTATTATTGCATCTTATATAGTGCGATGGTTTTGGTATCCGCCTCGTCGGCCCTCGCCCCGTCTATGATTCGATGTGGTATATATTATCTTTTCATAACTATTGGTTCATTTATTGTTTATGAAAATTATGCCACCAACGTGACATAGATTTTATTTATCTAGGAGGTTGTTGAACCGAAATTCCAACCGACCCTATTGTCGAGAGGTTAAATTTAGTTGAAGAAGAAAACAATTTCTTGAAGGAAAAATAAAAAACTTGAGGAGGAGAAGATGATATTGAGTTGCATGTTATGGATGTCGCCGATGATCACAAGATCAAGATGGATGCAATGCGCTTGAAGATGAGAAAGATTAGAAAATATGCCATTCAGACCGAGGCTTGGTATCATTATGCCGCTGGATCAGTTGTTACCTTGGTTGTGATTATGATCAGATTTGTTTTCGCATTGAAATGTTTTACATAGTTTCAATGTATGGTTTAATTAATTTAGATGCTCGCAAAGCTTTATGTTGTTAGATGAGAACTATGTATGCATTTTGGTTTTATGTGATGATGAACTTCTATTAATTTGGTCACTTAATTATCTATTCATGATGTTCGTAATGATTTTTGACACACTTAATTATATATAATGCACGCAGATGAACCGCAATGGATGTACGGTGACGTACACACCTCCGAGTACATTAAGGGCGTGCATGATTTTCTCAAGTGGCTGAGGCAAACAAGCAGAATGGTTTTATGTGTTGTCCATGCCCTATATGTGGGAATACGAAGTCTTACTCGACCGGAAAATCCTTCACACCCACCTGCTTTACAAGGGTTTCATGCCACACTATAATGTTTGGACGAGGCGCGAGAAATAGGGGTTATGATGGAAGACAGCGAGGAAGAAGAGTACGATGACAACTATGTGCCCCTGAATACGGTGATGCTATGAACATCAAGATGCACTGCACGATGTGCACGATGGTGCCGAACGGGCGAAGCTGCTGAAGATCAAGAGGAACCGACGATGTGCCCGATGATGATGATCTCCGCCGGTCATTGTCGATGCAAGGACACAATGCGAAAGTCAAAAGGAGAAGCTGAAGTTCGATCGCATGTTAGAGGATCACAAAAAGGGTTGTACCCCAATTGCGAAGATGGCAACACAAAGCTCGGTACCGCATCAATTGCTGCAAAGGAAGGCGAGAATGTCAGGCTCGATAAAGGATTTGAGAAGCTATCAAAATAATGAAGAAGAAGCTTCCAAAGGATAACGAATTGCCCGACAAGACATACGCAGCAAAGAAGGTCGATGCCCTCTAGGATTGGAGGTGGAGAAGATACATGCATGCCCTAATGATCGCATCCTCTACCGTGGTGTCTACAAGGATCTGAACGCGATGCCCGTATGCGGTGCATTGCGTATAAGATCGACGAGATGACCCCGGTGATGTTGACGACGAGCCTCCCGTGAAGAGGGTTCCGCGAAGGTGATGTGGTATGCTCCTATAATACCACGGTTGAAACGCCTATTCGAAACGGAGAGCATGCCAAGTTGATGCGATGGCACAGTGAGGACCGTAAGAAAGACGGAATTTGAGAGCACCACGACGGGTCGCAGTGGAGAAAAATCGAGAGAAAGTATCGGGATGAGTTTGCAAAGGACCCAAGGAACGTATGGTTTGCTTTAAGCGCGGATGGCATTAATCCTTTCGGGAGCAGAGCAGCAATCACAGCACCTGGCCCGTGACTCTATGTATGTATAACCTTCCTCCTTGATGTGCATGAAGCGGAAGTTCATTATGATGCCGCTCATCCAAGGCCCTAAGCAACCCGGCAACGACATTGATGTGTACCTAAGGCCATTAGTTGAAGAACTTTTACAGCTGTGGAATGGAAACGTGTACGACGTGGATGAGCACAAAAGGAGGAATTTGACCTAAAGGCGTTGTTGTTCGTGACCATCAACGATTGGCCCGCCTCAAGAACCTTTCGTGATGACAAACAAGGATACCACGATGCACGCACTGCTTACTTGACACCGATAGTATATACCGGGAAGCTGCAGGAAGAATGTGTACCACATCGCCGATTTCTTCCGACCAACCATCAATGTCGAAAGAAAGGCAAGCATTTCAAAGGCGAGGAAGATCACCGAAGAAGCCCGCCATGCGCATCGGTGATCACGCATTTGCTATGGTCAATGATTTACACGTAATCTTTGGAAAGGGTCCCGCAGACTAGCTGTTCGAATGACGCCGAGAATCACGCACCCATGTGGAAGAAGAAATCTATATTTTGGGACCTACCCTCATCGAAAGACCTAGAGGTCCGCTTCGATCGACGTGATGCACGTGACGAAGAACCTTTGCGTGAACCAGCTAGGCTTTTGGGCGTAAGGGAAGACAAAAGATACACTGAGGCACGAGAGGACCTGCAACGCTTGTACGAAAAAGAGGGCATGCCTCCAAGCAAGATGAAGGTCCCGCCAGCTACGCCTATTTAAAGAAGAGAAAGAAATATTCTTTCAATGCCTGCTCAAGATGAAGGTCCCGACCGGCTTCTCGTCAATATAAAGGAATAATAAATATGCCAGAGAAAAGTTCCGTAACCTAAAGTCTCATGATCGCCACGTGATTATGACGCAATCGCTCCGTTGCATTGAGGGGCTTCTACCGAAAACGTCCGATTAGCCATTGTGAAGCTATGTGCATTCCTCAATGCAATATCTCGAAGGTGATCGATCCAGAAATCGTATCAACGCTAAGGAGTGATGTGGCGAATGTCTTGTCGGGCCGAGCTGGTGTTCCCACCATCCTTCTTTAATATCATGACGCACGCCCTAGTTCATCTAGTCGATTTAGATTGTCATTCGGGGCCCGATTTCTACACAATATGTACCCCTTTGAGAGGTTCATGGAGTCCTAAAGAAATATGTTCAGAATCGCGCTTAGGCCGAAGGAAGCATCTCCATGGGCCATCAAACAGAGGATGTCATCGGGTTTTGTGTTGACTTCATTCCTGGCCTTAGAAGATAGGTCTCCCTAAATCGCGGTATGAGGGGAGACTGACCGAAAAGGCACGCTCAAGAGACTCAATAATATGCAGGGACGGATATTCTTGGTCTCAAGCACACTACACAGCTTCTACGTAACTCTACCTTGGTGACCCCGTATGTCGATGAACACAAGAACAGTCTATGCTCCAAACACCGAGCAAAGGCGACGATCGGATTACATGTGAACACATCAGACTTTCAGCAGCTTGGTTGGAAACACGCCTCAGAGGTGACAAGACTGTTTGTGATGAGTTGTACTTGTTGTCCAGGGACCATCTTCGATCTGTAATGATTTGGAAAGGATACGAGATAAATGGGAATACATTTTACACGATCGACCAAGATGAAAAGAGCACTAACTAAAACAGCGGTGTCCGCTTTGATGCAGCAACCGACAAGGCAAATGACACATATTATGGTTACATAGTAGACATATGGGAACTTGACTACGGAGTAGATTTTAAGGTCCCTTTGTTTAAGTGCAAGTGGGTCAATCTGTCAGAGGCGGGGCAGTGTAGACCCACAAAGACGGAATGACAACAATGGATCTGAAAAATCTTGGGTACATCGACGAACCGCTCGTCCTAGCCAATGATGTGGCACAGGTTATCTATGTGAAGGACATGTCTACTGCATCGAGGAAAAGAAAAGATAAGGAAGCGAATACATCATACAATGAGCCAAAGCGCCACATAGTTCTTTCAGAAAAGGGACATCCCGGGAGTGGAGGGCAAGACAGACATGTCTCAAGAGTATGAAAAGTTTCATGAAATTCCCTTCAAAGTCAAGGCTGACCCAAGCATCCCGATAAATGATGAAGATTATCCATGGTTACTGGCAATAATAAAAACGACACAAGCGAAGAAAAGTGAAGACTTTCTCCGCAACTATTATGATGATACCATGCCAACTTTGTAATCGATTTACTATGATACCATTGTCCGCTTTGTACATGCACATGCTATGCCAACTTTTTCAGAGTTCCTTTGAAAACTATGAATTTGAAAACCTCGCCAACCAAGGGCGCCACACCGTTTATAAGCCCGCCCTCTACACATCGCTTTGTTGTAAGCGTAAACAAAATAAAATAAATAAAGCAACAAAGAAAAAAAAAAAGTGTTTTCAAATTTGAAAACTAATGGCACTAACAGAAAGTTTAAATTTTTCTAAAACTAAAAGCAAAAAGAATTAAAAATAAAGAAAAAAACAACAAAAAATAAATAATGCGTAAAATGAACAAAAAACTGAAAAAAATAAAAATAGCAACAATAAGTATTTTGTTGTAAGTAGAAACAAAATAAAATAAATAAAGCAACAAAGAAAATAAAAAAGAGTTTTCAAATTTGAAAACTAATGGCACCTACAGAAAGTTTATAATTTTTCTAAAACTAAAAGCAAAAAGAATTAAAAAATAAAGCAAAAAACAACAAAAACTAAATAATGCGTAAAATGTAACAAAAAACTGA
Organism: Aegilops longissima; assembly: GCA_021605205.1. Lineage (NCBI taxonomy): Eukaryota > Viridiplantae > Streptophyta > Magnoliopsida > Poales > Poaceae > Aegilops > Aegilops longissima. The sequence continues at coordinate 573,189,140 of CM038680.1, read as the reverse complement.
AGAAAAAAAATAGCAACAATAAGTATTTTGTTGTAAGTAGAAACAAAATAAAATAAATAAAGCAACAAAGAAAAGAAAAAAGAGTTTTCAAATTTGAAAACTAATGGCACTAACAAAAAGTTTATAATTTTTCTAAAACTAAAAGCAAAAAGAATTAAAAAATAAAGCAAAAACAACAAAAATAAATAATAATGCAGAAAACAAAACAAAAAACTGAAAAATAGTGTCACCATCGGGCCCCCACGGCCCTAATACGACTAGAAACCCTACATGGGCCAGATTCAGCCCGCAGAGGCCAAGTAGGCCCACAGCACATAGCTAGTGACAGATTAGGCCCGAAGCTCGCAGCTTGAGAGGAGCTCGAGAGGGTGGCGCAAGCAGCGCTTATAAACCACTCTCGAGCTCTCTCAACTAGCGAGGTGGGACTAAACTTTGGGCGGGCAGTAACAAGGCCTTTGGTCCCGGCAGCAGGCACCAACCGACTAAAGGGTGCATTGGTCCCGGTTGGTGGTCGCCGCTCAAGCCCTTTGGTGGCCGAAAAGAGGCCTTTGGTCCCAAGCAGTAACGAACCGACTAATGCCCTTGTTATATAAGAAAACACTTGGGAAATTTCAGATTTTCTCGAAGCTTCTCGACGACGCCGAGCACATCGACGCCGCCAGTTGCCCCGACGCCGCCTTGTCGCCTTCGCTGCCGCTGCCGCCGCCTCGCGTCCGCTGCCATTGCCGCCGCTCCGCCGCTCGACGACGACGCCCGCCTGCCCGCCTCGACAAGGCCCGCCTGCCCACTACTGCTGCTGCCGCTCACGCTTGCCTCTGACAACGCCGCCTGCCCGCCTCGCCATCCGCGCCTCTGCCCTGACCCGCCATCCTCGCCAGAGCTTGGTCCGTCACGGCCTCCTTTTTCATATTTTTTTCATATATATATGCTTGTTTTATATATTATTTTGTATGAATGTATGTATTTTTCAATTGTAATATGCACGTGTTTTCAATTGTTCTCTGATTTAGTACATTAATTTTAGGTTAGTTTCATTTTTAGAAAAGTTTTATATATTTAGGAAGAAGGAAGAGAAGGAAGAAGGAAGAAGAAGAAAAGTTTTATATATGCAAAAGTTACATTTTAGAAAAGTTTTATATATCTAGCTAGAAAGAAGGAAGAAGAAGAAAAGAAGGAGAGGAAAAGGAAAATAAGAAGAGGAAGAAAGGAGAAGAAGAGGAGAGGAATAAGAGGAGAAATAAAGAAGAAGAGGAAAAGAAGAAAAGAAGAGGAGAAGAAGAAAGAAATATTCTCCTTTTTTTTCTTCGATCTTCTCCTCTCACATCGCCGATATACCCTCCCGATAACTTCAACACGAGGGGTCCATATACCCTCCCGATAACTTCAATACGGGGGTCGATATACCCTCCCCGATAACATTAATTTCTCCTGTATGTATCTCGTCGCTGTCGATATTACCCCTTGAAGCGCTGTCGATATTATCCCGGTCGAGGGTTCTAGGGTCGAGGGATCGAGGGTTCCAGGTCGCCTAGGGTCGAGGGTTCAGGTCGTTAAGGGAGGATCGCCGAGGGTCGAGATGGTTCCTAGTGTCAAAGTATTGAAGAATTCATGGCTTCATCATTAGCCGAATAACCATGGCATGATGGTATTAAGTTCTCCAAAGTTATTTCGAATGGAGTCCTGATAGATAATTTGCCTTTTTGTACTAATTTCAGCAAAGGCCTTCCAAATAACGATATTCGGAAGGTTCTTGCTGAACTTTGTACCAAAAAGCTAATTATCCTATCTGGGACTCCGCTCCAAAATAACTTTGGAGAGCTTGCACCATCATGCACCTGCATTTCGCCTAATGATGAAGACATGGTTTTGTTGAACTTTGACACTAGGCAACCTCCCGACCCCTCGGTGATCCTCGACCTTGACCTCGACCGCCAGCGATCCACGACCTCTACTCCCATCATGGGCGCCGATGCCCACGCCACTGGTGGGACATAGATGTAGTGTTCAACACCGACCCTCCCGATAGCTTCAACACGGGGGTCGATATTACCCCTCCTAGCTTGAAGCGCCTCTCGAGGCCACCCCTAACCCTTGAAGCGCTGTCGAGGCCACCCCAAACCCTAGAGAAGCAGCGCCGAGGCCACTAATATGATTCGTTATTGTGATTAGCTAGCTAGTTCTACGCTTGCCACTAATATATCCATATCTCATCATGTTTGAATAATAATCGCCATGTTGTAAATATTTGTAGAAACTATGGAAACCCCCGAGACGGCACAAGAAGCGTTGTTGAGGGACATAATCGCACAAGGAAGTGATGCCGCCTGCTCGTTGATGTTTCTCAACGACAATGAAGGTCTGGAAGGAGAGGGTGAAGAAGCAGCTGGCTATGATTTACATGGTCTGATGACCCAATGCCGTGTAAGAAGGAGAGGGTGAAGAAGTAGACCGTGAGGACGGCTCCGGTGATCACCAAACCGAGTCCGCCAGTATATATATTAGTTAAGCCTCAGTCGACTAGCTCGCCTTTGTTTTGGTATGTACACATATTAATTAACTCGCCTTTGTTCTTTTTCTAGTTTCTCCGGATCGAGCACAACTTCGTAAAGAGACGAGGCCCAAGAAAAGTTGAGCTCGGATGAAAAGTTTGAGATCATACAAATCGCTGACGGCCAACCGATTGAACCTCCCTGACAAAGAAGGCATTTGTTGCTCAAATGGGTTCTCGTTAGGGACAAGATCCCGATCAGCATCCACCAATGGTATAAGCCTAAGAACGAAGACCCCGAGGTGTCTTGTGTCAATGATATGTAGAAAATGATCTTTGACCGAAATAAGTCAAATTTTACCATACCGCTAGAGGATGATCCGGAGAAGCCAGAATAGAGCCATTAATCAAGTCTTTTGCTCTTAAGAAGATGGCAGAACTATTCAGGAATTGGAAGAAAGAACTCAATACGTATGTCGAAAAAATGAGACACCAGAATTCAAGGGCAAATATGAGAAGATCAGAGATGATCGCCCGCATTTGTGGCCTACAAGACATCGGAAAAGAGTAAAAAGATGTCGGCGATAAACAAGAGAAATGCTGCGAAGAAGAAGCTTCACCATCGACGGGTCGTGGTTACCTCGTAGTTCGCCTAAGTGGGCCAAGGCTGAGAATGATCTGCTTGATAAAGGGATCGAACCGTAGACAATGAATCGCCGCATCGCTGTCGGACTTGGTTCTTCGGGCCATGGATCCTTGGACCCTATAACAGGAAGTGCATTTGGATGCGTTATATCCGCTTTTGAGGATTTTGATGATGAAGATTTCGATGATTTCTTCTTCTTCTTCGCATCATCGTAACTGTAATCCTTGTGTTTCTTCTTCTTTAATTCCTTTTCCCACCGAGGACAATCTTGGATATAGTGACCAGGCTTCTTGCATTTGTGACAAAGTCTTCTTATAATCACTAGATGAGGAATCATTGCTTCTTGAGGATTTTCCAAAGTTTACCACGCCTTGAGAATTTCTGAATTTCTTCACGAAAGTTGCTAGCTCCTCGCCAAATTCTTCAGATCTCCAAGGCTACTACCGAGTCTTCACTCTCGATTCGGACACAGCCTTGGCCTTCGTGGCACGTGTTTTTCCATAGCCGTAACCAGAGAGATCTCTTTTCAGCAAGTCGAACTCGTGAGTATTTAGCCTTCGAGGATATCAGCAGGATCAAGAGACTTGTAGTCACTCGCTCTTGTATCATCGCGAGTATCAAATGAGGAATCGTTTATCTTAATAATTTCTTCACCACCTCATGGTCGGTGATGTCAGTGGCACCAAGTGCTTGAAGCTCATTTGAGATGTCAGTGAGGCGATCGAAGGTTTGTTGAACATTTTCGTTGTCGAGTCTTTTGAAGCAGCTTGAAGAGATTCAAGAACATCAACTCGAGAGTCACGCTGAGTTGAGACACCTTCATTTACTTTGGACAGCCTCGTCCCGAGATGAGTTTGGCAGATTCCAAAGCACTCACTCTTCCATATTGACCTTTGCTTAGATGACCACATATGATATTCTTCGCTTGAGAATCGAGTTGCTTGAATCTCTTCACATCAAGATCATTCGTAGAAGGTGTGACCGAGGAAACACCTTTTGTCACAACATACCGTAGATCGTTGTCAATTGCTTCAAGATGCATTCGCATTTTGTTCTTCCAAAGGGGTAGTCCGTCCCATCAAGATAGGACACCTGCCGAGACCTTGATCATACCTACTACGACATAACTAAAACTCCGTGTGGTTAAACTAAAATCACACGTAACAAGGGAGTACCTTGCTCGATACCAATTGAAAGTGCGTATATCGACTAGAGGGGGTGAATAGGCGATTTTATGAATTCTTCATCGAGGAATTTGCCGCGAGGAAATTCCTTAGCTAAGAACTACTTGCAGCTGAATAAGTACTCAAGTAAGCATAACAGATTGCAAGCATTGTCATCATGATGAAATGAAGACAATCACAGAGTACGTAAAGCGTAATCACAGGATAACACAAGATGACGACAAATGATCAAGAAATTGAACTGAGGAAATTGAGAAAGTCTTCACCAAAGTCTTCAAACACATATATGAACAAACACTCAACACAAAGAATGAGGAAATGAAAGGGTTGAGGAAATAGAACCAGTTAGGTCGGTGAAGACAATGATTTGTAGACCAGTTCCAACTGCTGTCTCGCTTGTACGTCTGGTTGAGCGGCTGAGTATTTAAACTCGAGGACACACAGTCCGGACACCCAACATGCCCTGAGCACGCAGCTCAGACACCCAGTCCTCACCGTATTCTCCTTGAACTAAGGTCACATTGCACTGGCCCAATCACTGTGGTAAGTCTTCAGCGACTTCCAAACCTTCACATACTTGGTCACTTGGCGATCCACAACCTCTTGATGTTTCTAGACCTTGACGCCTAACCATCCGGAAGAAGCACAGTCTTCAAAGGTAACAAGCGTCGGATCCACGCAGGATCAATTTCTTCAGTGATGCTCAATCACTTTGGGTTTGTTGGGGTTTGGTTTTTGGGTTTTTCCTCACTTGATGATTTTCGCCAAAGTCCTCGTGAGGATGGGTTGCTCTCAAATGACAAGTGTCAAGTTCTTCGGAGCAGCCAACCAGCTAGTGGTTGTAGGGCGGCTATTTATAGCCTAGGAGCAGCCCGACATGATAAGACATAAATGCCCTTCAATGATATGACCGTTAGGTGGATAAGATATTTTGGGACAGCCAAGCCAAGAAGATAAAGAACGGTCGGAAATTTGAATATCAAATTCTCGGGCTATCATGTTCTCATCGTAGGCAACCAGACTGGCGAATTCCTAACTCTCGGCAGAATAAATTCTCAAAGAACTGTAAGAACTTCGCTCTCACATCAAGAAATTGACCGAACTGTATGAGATTTCCAAAGGCTTCACTCAAGGGATTGGTAGGTGTAGGATTTGAGTTGAGCATCACATGGAAATTTTTCCTTAGTATTTCTCTAACTTCTTTAACAAAGACGGTGTTTTTATGACTCAAGAAAGAGAAAATGAAACTACGAAAACAAAAGTCTTCACGCTCATGTTCCTCAAATGAATACCAAGTCTTCAAGGTCACACCAATTTCTTCACTTTCAAAGTCTTCGTAATATCAAAGTCTTTAGTCGAAGAACTTCATTTTAGGGTCAACTTTCACCGTAAATATCAAACTCCTCATAGACTTATAGACCTGTGTACACTCACAAACGATTAGTTACTTAACCTATAAGTCTTCAATACACTAAAATCACTAAGGGCACTAGATGCACTTACAATCTCCCCTTTTGGTGATTGATGACAATATAGGTTAAGTTTTCAACGGGATAATCATATGAAGTGTAAATCTGATAATAAGGAATTTGATTGCAAGATATAGAAGAACTCCCCAAGATGTGCATAGTGAGGAATTTGCTTTTGAGGCAATGCACATTTGAAGAATTGAATCATGGAGATCTCCCCCTATATCTTGTAATTCATACACGCATTTATCATATAATTTGAAGAATTTGAAATGCATGATGAAATATGGTGCTTGATGTTATGCAAGGTAACGCATCAAGAGTATCAGAGCCCAAATCGATTTGCTATGAAGATTTTCAAGGAGCTTAAGAGAATCAGAGCATAGTGCAAGAGCATAATGCATCAAAAGTATCAAAGCACCATAGGGTTTAAGATTACAACTCGATCCAATAAAAGGTTCAGAAGAACGAGAGTTGTAACTTAACAAGGATAAATTACTGATATAGACAATAAACTAGACCCGCTTGAAGACTAACTCAAATTTCTCCCTTTGTCATCGAATGACCAAAAGGATCGAATCGAGGACTAACGCTCCCAAGAATTTCGTTGAAGACGGAGCGCCAAAGATTGTTGGGGTCGATTGTTGAAGTAGGACCAGCCGCAGTTGTCTTCCAAATCTTCATTTTCATCGTTGTCGCGAGATGAAGAATAGGAGCTGGCCACCAAGGAAGGAACTTTGACCTTCTTGAATTTCTTCTGAGGAGGTGCGCATCATCAAATTCTTCCTTGAGACCCATTGAAGTCGGCTCTTCTTCACCGTAGACATGTGAAAGAACAGCCCAGAGCGCTTGAAGGTTTCATGGAGGTAGTAGTGGTTTTTTCTTCACTGCATTGTGTGTGGAGGTCATGTTGTAAAGAAGAGTACCAAACTGACGCTTGACCCATTTATGATTACGATCAACCTTCCGATGAAGACTGAGGAGTAACTCACGATCACTATCACCCGGTGCGAGCTTGAGGACTTTGCTTGATCGAGGTATTTGCCACTGAGTCATGTGTGGCGAGTCATCATTGGTGGAGTAGGATGCTGCTTTGCTAAACTGTCCAGCCAATGGACTAATGCCTTCATCGATCACAGCAGAGCCTTGCCCTTGTCATCACCGAGGTAAAGGTCCGCTTTGAGGACTTCAATCGGGGCAAGTAGTGAGTGGTTCAAAGTATCAGCTTTGTAATTGAGTGAAGACCTTGACCGATGAATCTCATAATCCAAGGCGATAAGGCTTCACTCAAATGGTGACATAGCAATGTTTGCCGTAGTCCTCATGAAGAAATCATGGAAGTTGACGGAACGCCATGGATGATGTTAAAAGCATATTCTTCATGATGCCAACGACTTCTTCATCGCTCGAGTTGTGACCTTTGATTGACTCATTGTCTTCGCTGAATCCGATAGACAGTCCGAGGCACATATAATAATTCCTTGACGAGGAATTTGGTTCTTGGGGCCTGCCTTGGCTTCAAAGGCTTCATCAAGACTTGCATATAGTGATTTGTAAGTTCGGTTCGTCAGAGATACGCCAGGCACCATCAAGAGGAGGACTGAGTGGTAGGGCACGGCAATTCACTTGTCGGTGCCTTGTAGTGAGTATTTTCAGTCATCCAATCCAAGACCCATGAGTTCACATCTTCAAAGCCTCCGTGATTTGCAGCGTATAAACTCAAGAATTAGCTCTTCATTCCAACCACGATATCGCAGCAGAAATTTAGAAGTCCCGCATCGTGAAGAACACCGAGGATCTGCTCAAAGCTCTGGCAGCGACTCCATATCCACATGAGGAATATGAGCATGATCAAGATTTTATCCTTGTTGAAGAGCACCGAGGAATAGAAGTTGGCTTTACTGGCAGTCCGTAAGCGCCTCTTCCTAATGCGAGCAGTAATCATATGGATTGTATTCAGTGAAGAACACGTGCTCGGCAAAGAAATCTTCAGCCTTGAACTTTTGCTTGCTTGAGAACGGATTCTTTTGCTTGGGTAGAGGGTGTCGTTGAGTTGCATCACCACCTCGTGAATCGTAAGTTCAGGTTCTTCAGTCTGAGGAATTTCTTGTTCCTCAACAAAAGTACCGAGGATTAGCAAGGGCAGCAGCTTCACCAAAGACTAGTGGCTGGAATTTCTTCATGCACGTAACCAGCGGGTTGAGTTTCTTCGAGTCCATTTGGACTGTTTGTGCAGGGACCGAGGAATTTGTTGGAGCGGAGTGAAGAGAGGAGTATTGGGATGCTGACTTTCCCAAAAGTCATCATTTATCACCGAGTGGTGCATCCAATATCCACATCTTCATCTTCAATTTCTCAACACCACTCGAGGAATTTCATAGTCCGATGAGGAAATAACTGGGTTGAAGGGATGGCATCCACTTCAATTTCTTCATCAACTGCTCGACGAAGCAGCAGATCGATGTTCTTCATCGGATCCGATTGGGATCTCATAGTCTTCCAAAAGGAACAACTTCCTTTGATGGTATGGAGGAAATTGAACTGCATCAATTGGATTTTCAATGAGTGGTGATTGGCTTCATTTCTTCGCAGTCAAGAATCTGACGAGCTGATGCTTTCCTTTTCTTCACAAGAGCTCGCTCAGAGCTTTGGTCTTCACATCGTAAGGTGATGGAAGAATTGGAGTTGGAGTTGGCGAGGAGGAGCCGAGGAATTTGGTTCGCTTTCTTCAGAGCAACTCGATGCAGCCTCTGCCTTGAGAAATTTCTTCAGCGCACCACTAGTGGGTGCCCTGCAATTTCTTCAAGGGCTGGAATGGGATCATCAGCCCTGAATCAGCATTTTCATCAGCAGTTGAAAGTCATCGCCAGTGCCGGTATTTTCTTCAAGAGGGCTGAGCCGAGGCTCCAATGAGGAATTTCATGTTGCATTGGGGCAGCAACATTTGTGAATTTCTTCGTCAGGTTGATGAATCTGACCTTGGCTCCTTGCCAATCAGCATAGTAGGAATCGAAGTTTTTGCTGAGGTCTTGAATTTCAGTTTGGACCTTGAGAAGCTCTTCAGGTGTCATCTTGACAACATTTTTCTTCAGGAACTTCTCCTTCCTGTATTGAGCCTTTTTTATTTCCCTTGCCTTCTCAAACTTCCATTTTTCTTCAGCTATGAAGTGAGTCAACATATGACTTTGTCCAGGTGTCAAATGAAGGTCAGGCAGAGGGGTATTGGGATCATTGTGCCAGAGATCAATAAAGTCGAGGACTTTCTTCGGGTCCAATAGCAGTGGCACAGATGTACCTTTGGCTCTAGCGGCCTTTACTTGACGGTCTCGATGATTTCGCAAGTTCTTCATCGACGCCTTCATCATCGATGGCACATGGAATGCAACTCGCTTCTTCCTTGGCTAGGCCGAGGACCTCGCCCAATTGTTGCTTTGGTCTTCACTGAGTCGGGCCAGATGAAGAAATGGGAGCAATTGAGAACTTGCGAAATGCTCGAGGTAATTGAGAAACCAGCAGCTCTTTGACATGTAGCTAGGTGCACAGGAACCCAAGGTTTTGATGGAGCTGCCGAGGACTTTGGTGGAGCAGCAAAGCAGGAGGAATTTGCTTGAAGGTGCTTGAGGAACTTGGCCGTGAGGGTATGAGATGATGAAGCACTTGGCTTATGAGCAGGCTTCTTTTGCATTGATTTCCTCTGAGACCTGGTGGGTAGCGTGGCGCGTAATCCTAATTGAATTTCTTCACTGCCTCCTTTGCTTGCTTTGCCAATTTTGCTTGGCGTTTAGCCCATTCATCGTGAAAGTCCTCACCTCGCTTGATGCTTGTGGGATCAGCTACTTGGCCAGGTGCCAAAGGAGCTCTTGGGCATGGAGGATTTAGAGCTTAATTTCTTCATGTACTTAGGAGTTACATATCTGTATTCCTCCATTCCCGTGCCCATCTTCGCTCAATCTTCCGAATACGCACCTTGCGCTGATTTTTGCTTTCTTCATCCCGTGTGCAAGAGTCAGATAGATTTCTCGTGGATTTCAAACGCAGTCATAACCTCAGGTTTCTTTCCTCCCTTCTGTGGCTTTCACCGCTCCGCCATTTTCTTCAGCTTGAGGAAATTGAACAATTGAGTTCTCTGAAGAAGTATGCAGTTTTTCTTCGAGGAACGCTGCAAATGAGTTAAGTTGATGAGAACCTAAGGATTCAGCAAGCGGACATTTGTACCTGTGAACAGAGTATAGTTGCGAGGAATTTGGAGAGGTCATATGCGCTCTCGTAAGGTTTTTCAAAAGAACAAGTTTTGAGGATTTTGACCAGATGAGTTTTGAAGAATTTCACTAAGCGCTCTTTGTCTTAGGTTCCAGAGTTGTATAGATCGAGGATCCACACAATTGAGGAATCTTGAAGAAAATTATTGCTTAGAGAAACGAATCAAGAGATTTGAGGTGTTCATATATGTGAAGATTTGAAGAATAAACACCTTTGAAGAATTTGAAGAAGATTTGAGAATCAAAGCAGTAATAAAAGTAACTTTTAATTACCCAAGTGAAGAACACGACTTAACCGAGAAGAACAGTTGGGAAGTTCGTCTGCTCAGATCTTCCACGCCTAACTTGGCGGAGGAAGACAGCTACTACGACGCGGAGTGAAGATTTCATGGTCGGTGCGTAGTACGCCGCACGGCGAGGTTAAGGCAAAGGAAGCTTTTCCTCACCGGCGACGATGGAGAAGCGCGGCGCTTAGGGTTTGAGGAGCTCGAGCGGGAGAGAGAGGTCGAGCAGAGTAAAAGAGTGAGGAAGGGAGAGAGGGTATTTATAGACACGGTGAAAACGGATCGCTCAAGATTTAGGGACTAACATGCCCCGACTATTTCCCTTCTCACGACATGTGTCACCCACGATCAGTGTAGTGGAGATCGTGGTACGATCGTGGGTGAATAAAGTAATGCATCGTGGGATGCGGAGCGGTTTGAGCGGTAAAAACGAAGGTTTGATAAGATCTGTTTTAACGTTTCGCTGTAATTTCTTCAGCTGTCAAGGACACAAGGAAGAATTTGAACGAAGTTTCAAAATAGAACGCATATGAAGAATTTGTGAATGGATTGGGTTGAGCATATAGAGGGGAAGGGTCCGATCACATTCACTTAGCGTAAAAAACGACTTGAAGAAATAGCCATAAGTGAATGCTGTAGAGGACATAAACCCATATATATATATAGCCAATGAAGAAAGACGACGAAACAGTGGAAGATTTTGCAAAGTTGAAGAATTTGAAAACTCAAGAATTTCAAAACTGAGGAAAACTCAAATTGAAGATTTTCAACTTAGGTGGTGGCGTGATCCCATCAGATAAGAATGATGATTTCAGACACCGCTGCATAATTGTCGAGGGTTCTCAGAATCAAATTCTTCATTAATTTCTTCACACTAAGAGTGTTATTCTTCATTGATTGAAGAAAAACGCTTTCTTCATGTGTTGCACATCTAAGTCATCAATTTTGCATAAGTGTTAGGATGTGTGTCCTTTCAAAGAACATTCAAGATTCTAAGATATTTAGCTCACACCGCAACTTGCTAAATCTCTTCTCATCCAAGGGCTTAGTGAAGATATCAGCCAGCTGTTCTTCAAGATTCACGTGCTCGATGGAGATGTTGCGCCTTCAACACATGATCACGAAGAAAATGATGACGAATTTGAATGTGCTTTGTCTTCGAGTGCTGAACTGGTTGTGAGCAATCTTGATGGCACTCTCATTGTCACAATAGATAGGCACATTCTTCACGTTGATGCCAGAGTCCTTGAGGGTTTGCTTCATCCACAGCAATTGAGCACAACACGAGCCAGCAGCAATGTATTCAGCTTTCAGGGATTAGATGATACGCAGTTCTGCTTTCTTCGAGGACCAATGCATCAAAGATCGTCCGAGGAAATGACAAGTACCAGATGTTGACTTATGGTCCACACGATCACCAAGATAGTCGAGTCGAATATCCAATGAGATCAAAAGTAGAGCCCTTGGGGTACCATAATCCTAGTGTTGGTGTGTGAGCTAGATATCAAGAATATGCTTCACAGCCTTATGGTGTGATTCCTTCGTGTAGCTTGAAATCGGGCACACATGCAAACACTAAGCATTATATCCGCCTAGATGCACATAAGTACAATAAAGAACCAATCATGGAGCGGTATACCTTATGATCAAGTCAATACCATTTTCATCAAGGCATAGATGGCCATTTGTGGGCATAGGAATTTTGACACCTTTGCAATCTTGCATGCCTAATTTCTTCGTGACATCTTTGAGGTATTTCTCCGAGATATGAATATGCCATTGTGTTGTTGACGAATTTGAAGACCTAAGAAGAATTTCAACTCTCCCATCATAGACATTTGATATTCTTCACTCATCATATAGGCAAATTCATCACTATAACGTTGGTCAGTACAGCCAAAGATAATATCATCAACATATATTTGGCACACAAAAAGTTCACCATCATAAGATTTAGTAAAGAGAGTAGGGTCGAGTGAACCGGGTGTGAAGCCATTCTTCACAAAGAATTCCTTCAATGTATCATACCACGCCCGAGGGCTTGCTTGAGGCCATAGAGGGCCTTATTTAGTCTCAAGACTTTGTCAGATTCTTTGATCTTCAAAACCTGGGGTTGAGCAACATATACTTCTTCCTCAAGCTTACCATTGAGGAATGCACTTTTCACATCCATTTGATATAAAGTGATATTGTGATGGTTAGCATAGGTAGTAATATATAATAGACTCAAGTCTAACGCCAGTGCAAAAGTTTCATCAAATCAATTCCTTCAACTCCGCGGTAGCCTTGAGCTACTAGTCGTGTTTTATTCCTCACCACAAGACCATTTTCATCTTGCTTGTTGCGGTAGATCCACTTTGTGCCAATGATATTATGCTTGTGAGGATCTGGACGCTTGACCAGTTCCTCCGACGTTGTTGAGCTCGAATCGATGTAATTCTTCTTGCATGGCCTGAATCCATTCGCCCGTAAATGCTTCATCTACCTTAGTGGGCTCTATGATAGAGACAAAAGCATAGTGCCCACAAAAGTTAGATAAATGTGAAGCTTTTGAGCGTGTGAGAGGACCTCGCGCTTAATGTCATCGATGATCTTTTCCACTTGCACTTCTTTTTGCAACGCGAGGATGAGCTGGTTGTCGCCGAGGAATTTGATCATTTTCTCAGCACCATTTTCTTCAAAGATTATCTTTAGGTGCATCACCGACGTTCTTCACAGACATGTGAATGAATTCTTCAGCAGTTTCTTCAGAGGAATGACATCCTCAGCTTGTTTTGAACCTGATAGAACTCGTGTGCTGGTTCGTCTAACACAGAAGGTAGGTATGCCTTTGCGAGCCATTTGTTTCATCGAATCAAGATATCTACAAAGGCAACAATCTTGTGAAGAGCGGCGTTGAAGACTCAGAGGTGTGCGTAGTCCTTTTCCTGAATTCAAGCATAAACCTTCATGTTTTCTGTGCAAATTTAGAGTTGTGGTGAGGATCTCTAATCCAGCATTTAGCAATCAAGACTTTGAAATAACTTACATTAGGTTTCTTGTCGTTGAGGAGTTCATATAGGCGCGCTCTCTTGAAGAATTTGTGAAGATATACCCATGATGATGTGGCACGCGCAGGTCAATTGCTTCAACCCAAAACGACTAGGCGCTTTGTATTCATCAAGCATAGTGCTGCGCCTATCACCCAACAAGAGTTCTGTTTTGCGCCCACGATGCCATTTTGTCGAGGGAGGGAGCATAAGGAGTAGATAACTGCGTAAGTCAATACTCAAGTCATCAATCAAGATAGTCATCAAGACCGGAATTCTTGAAACCTCGTTCCATGTGTCACTCCCCCGATGTGCCTTCATCTCCACACCAAAGTTAGTTGAAGCCTCAAGAAAATCGCTGAAGACTTCCCACTTGATTTTTGTAAAAACAATGTACCATGTGTAACGAGAGTAATCATCAATAACAAAGCCATAAAGAGATGCATCATTAGTGTGGGCCGAGTAATGATTGGGACCAAAGAGGTCCATGTGAAGCAATTCGAAGGGGCAGTAGTGGTC